>JAQJVL010000152.1:199792-878530 GCA_035578905.1 Stictocephala bisonia
ATTTTAAATTTATTTGTATTTTAAATGGTTTATTGATGTGAAAAGCGGCTACTGTAGTCAGTGCTGGGAAAGAGAACAACATTATTGCGTTCAAACGGCGTGTCGCCTATTACCGGTTTTGAAACCTTACAATCTTGGTTATGAACTTTTCTCATAAGGACTTTGACCTTTTAATGGCATCTCTGAAATATTTTGACTTATTTAATTGTATTCTTTAGGCTTTTTATCATTATTTATTCATTTGCATACGTTTGGCCACAGTTACTGGCTACTAGTTTTCATATTAAGTAGGGCTATAGTTTAGCTTTGATGAGACCAAGGGATTTTCAAAGTACTTAATGATGATTATGTTCTTATCTAAACAGACAGAATTGGCAAACAAACCACACTTTAAAGCATAACCAGTTAACAACTATAAATAAAATTAAAATCACAATATTATCTTAAGTTTTACATTAGTAATAAATATTGGTTTTATAATGATTACAACACGACCAAGCAATTGATTTTGAAATTACTAGAAACCGAGAAAAGGTTGCTTTGAAGACAATCATAACTTTTTTTGAAACGGTAAAATCTAAAATTGAAAAAAAATCCATATGAATGTGATCCAATTACAGAGCTTTGAATGATAATAATATAAAGGTAGTGGGTCATTTCGGCAGGTTTCATTCAATTAGTTCACACAAACTGGAAATATCTAATTAGTGTGGCCCATTTTCCACAACCACTGAGGTTTGTTTTTAAAACTGTTCCCAAACTGGACTCAATCCTTATGCTGAGCTGTCTTAGTACTTAAAATATTGTGTTATAGTTTTTTATGTTATATTATCAAGATACAATTGATGTATAATCGGTATTTGTTTTTAATATTTATTTCAAAAGACACGTAAATAATTAATCTAGTCAAATTCACTAATCATATTTTTTAAGAAACGCCACTTCCTTGGTTAGATTTGAAACCCTTTTGAATTATAGAGATAATACTCAACCGAATTTGAATACAAAGCTCAATAAATTTTTAAAATTGTAGAACAAAGAAGATAATGTTTATACTCACTTTATTAGAAAAGATTTATACTTTATTTTAAAGGATGAAAGTGAACATCTAAACTATAACTCTGAAGATAGCTTATATCTTAGTTGGTGTTGGTGATTCACATAAAAGTATATTTGGCTGTCCTTCCTAAAATTCAATCAGCATATTAATTTGAAGCATCACTCTTAAGCCGACTCGACTCTATGATATTCACTGCTGAGACTATGCAGGTTTAACAGACATTATCTAAGTCATGGGGGGGAGGAGGTTATTAGCATTTTGTAAAGAAATGATTTAATTATAATTATTTTGTATGCATATGCCTTCTTTTCAAGTATAAGGCCTTACAATTATAAAATCATTTTTGTACAAAGAGTTTAACCAATTTTTTGCAAATTTAAAATATTTTCCAATGAAAACTTGGAGATGAATGGTTAAGTATTTGTTGGTGTCGTTAATTTCTTGAAGATTTCAACAAACGTGGATAAACCAATGCCAACTTATAAACAGCCGTTAAGTTGATTAGGAATTGATGCTCCAAGGTCCTAATTATTATTGATACTAATTTTACGGTCTTTAGAAACTATAAATAAAAATAATTTTATTAGTCAAGGTAGTCCCAAAAGTAAAGAGTCTAGCTTAAAGGCTGATTTTGTTTATGTTAAAGAATTTCCTTTAGAATAGGCTATATTTTAGGAGGAATTTTACTTTAAAATTAATTATTCTATAGTTAATTTCATTTAATTAACATTGATTTTAAATTGTAAGTAACATGTAAATATTTTCGTAATTTTAGCGATTTTAACTACATTATTATCTCCACATTCATTTGCATTTCACAAGTTCATTTCCTGCCGCACTCTCAACCCTTGGCCCAGAGCTGTCATCCTGTCAAACTCTTGCCATGTAGTTGTGCGGCAATCCGGACACTTGGGGACTTTGACACTCCACAAAAAATCCTATTGCAAATATGACTGACCCTTGATAAGTCCTTGTGGTAGGCATGTGTGTACTGAGCACTTGTTGAGTTTAAAAAAAGTCTTATATAGGTACGATGAAATTGTTTGTACTCCTCTTCAAACTTCTCTCTATCACCAAATGATAAATGACTGTTTACTCTCACACTCTGTCGTTCGACTTAAAAATGCCAATTGAGCCATAAATGTATAATCTTCTGATATTGATTATGTATTGTATTTAGTGAATTTATATTTCTTGATAAGGTTTTTATATCCTTTTCCTACAAATTTGAATTTGTTTATAGGCTGTCGTCCTAGCCCAAAATTGATTTGCATCTATAAAGGTTTCAGTAATTAGCTTTATTACGTCAGTAGTCTCAGAAGAAGTTATAATTTTACTTATAATAAGTTATAATACTTCTCATTTGGAGTATTAATGGAAGATAATATTTATTTAAAAGGTTATTCTAAACTAAATACAATTTATTTGTTATTTTAGCGAGAGGAAAAAGATAATAAACCAGAAGCAGCTGTGCCAAAATTGACCTTAAAACTGGGACCACCTTCTCCACAGACAGTTACTCCATCATCCACTGTACCAGAAACAACACATAGAAAAATGTAAGTTTTAACATTCACTACATTTTTTATTCATTGTCAAAAAATGCCTCATTACTATAGTTGAGGCTCTATTCAAAAGTTGACAATTCATATCTTAATCATTGACAGCTGTTTCTACAAAACGATCTTGACCTAATGGTTTAAAGGCTACCTAAATGTGTTTATTCAAGAAATAACTTATGAGTTATAAAATCTCTTTTATCATATATGGTGTAATATAAATGACTTCAAGTTTCTGATGTTTATTTATGTTAAGACGTTGTTTAAGCTTTAATGTCTAAAAGCTTGTGCTTCTATACCATCCCTCAGGATCATGAAGTGGGGTCTGTGCATATTTTGATTTTGTTTAGTTTCATCAGTTGTAGATCACTATGAGATACGTTAAATAGCAAAGTTAATGCTTTTAGGCATGGAGTTAATGTTAGATGCATGCTTTAAATATCTGTTTTCACAAACATCAATTTGGTGCGCTAAAAATGAATGAATGAGTTTACATTTTATGTATACACATCATCTTGTATAAAATTGCCTAAAATATTTAACGGTACATTTTTCCTGTTTTCGAATATTTTAGTGAGTGTTTTGGTATATGCAGCAGTTTATTAAGAAAAAAGTTTGCTTTTTAAAAGTTCTGGATACATCTTACAGTTACCATCTTTGATATTCAAAATATTTAGTGTTTTAAATCACTTTAAAATTAAATCACCTCTATTGTGATTTTTGTTTAATGCTTAAGGCTGAATGGATCTACCATTTTGGTTTTAAGATAGTAAGAAGACAAATTCAATTATCAAAAGAATTACTGTCTTTTATAACAAAACCAAAAGGTTTAGTTTATATTTGCGTTTATGATTTATGTGAAAATCAAACAATATTATCTTATAAGCGATCAAATGAAGGTTTTATTTCAAAACTGCAGATGACAAACTAAAAATCGTGAAACAGCGTTATTGTTAAAATTGCTTACAGTGAAGTTTGTAAATTCTAGTCATAAATAAGAGGCTCTGAATTTGATACCACTTAATAGGTAAAAACAAACTTTAAAAAGAATTCAGCTGGTGATTTTCAGGTGTTCATTTGTCATAAGTTGCCGGCGTGGTGGCTCATTGGCTAAGACTTCGGACTGTGAAGGTCAAGTTCCAAGTGTTGAGTCCCCACTGAGCCAACGGCCGGTACTTCACTTGTTGAATAAAGTTCACGCACAGGCCTGCAGGCTCATGTGAACTGGCGAGTGAAGTTTAAATTAAAAAAAAGAAAAGAAAAAAATTATTGATCACTTGGATAAAATTAACCTTAGTTTTTTTTTAAAAAGGATTAAATTTACAATTTATATTCACCTATTTCTGAACAATTAGAGGACACCCATGCACTCTTAACGTGCCAACCCAGTCAATCGCTACTCTTGTTACACCTCGGCTAATGACTTTTGACTCCAATAGGTTAACTGTATAACGTAAAATCATTATTTAAAGTATATTTATTTGACGTATCTTACTCACATTACATGTGTTATTACCTTTTATTATTATAAGCACCCAATAATATTACATAGGCTATTTCAAACCTGTTCATTTCATTTTTTGTTTTATTTATCAGCTAGAGATTAGTTAAATAAATAAAATAACTGCATTAGATTATCATTGAAACCTTCAAGTCCAGTAGAGCAGAGCCCTACAATCGAATATGAATAAGAATAAAACTATGCTTACACCTTCTCCGGTTATCAAAAAAACTTACTTTGAGGGCTTCCCATACCCTTCAGGGTGACAATATTGAAGAATTCAGACCTTTTTGCACAACTACAAACAGAGGCAAATTTGATGACAGCTCAACCATTTTAATTGGTCAAGAAATAAGGGAGGAGTTGCATTGACAAAAACCGGCTTCACGTATTACATAAGGATATTACAAATAGTGTATACATATAGCAATTAGCATAAAAAATCATGTGATTGAATTGAGAATAAAATGTATGTTAAGATGATAGATTCTTGCTTACAATCTTAAGATGATATTGGGTTGTTGTTTTGGTAAAATTGGAAACCTCAGATAAACATAGTCAAATGTGATACAGATATATGAGAAACTATTAATTTATTTTTATATTTATAGAACGATGAGATTTTTCACTTTTATGTTTAATGATTTGTATAAGAAATTAGAACAAAATGGTGGAATAAGAATGATTAATTTTAACTTGACTAACCTGTGATATTTTTTATTTTCATGCTTTTTGGATTAGGGGGTAAGTACATTTTATGTTAATGTATCACCTGATATTAATTTTTCTCAGAAATAAAAACAGTAAGGCAAGCCCCAGTTATATTTTGAATTAAAATTCAAATATCATCCTAAAACATAGTTTTATGTTTATGAAATAACATTTTAAAAGAGCTTTTGGTTAAATTATAATACCTCAATTCACCATACATTTCTAAAACTCTTCGATTTGTAAACGAAATGTACAAGGTGCGGCTAGAAAAAAACCGGACTAGTACTGGTGAAACAATAAAACGAATGCAATAAGGCTGAAAGTCGCGTGGCCTGTCACGTCACTAGTGTCTACAGAAAGAACAGCGTGTTAACATCAAATTTTGTTTCTAACTAGGAAAATCTGCAAGTGAAACGTTTGTAATGTTACAACAAGTGTACGGCGATGATTGTTTATTGCGAACACAAGTGTTTGAGTGGGTTAAACGATTTAAAGATGGCCGCGAAGACACCAGTGATGACACTCGCACTGGTAGACCATTGTCAGCAAAAACTGATGCAAACATTGAAAAAATCGGTAAACTTGTTCGACAAGATCGCCGTTTAACAATCAGAGCAGTGTAGTGTTACGATTGTTAAACGGCGATCTTGTCGAACAAGTTTTCCGATTTTTTCAATGTTTGCATCAGTTTTTGCTGACAATGGTCTGCCAGTGCGAGTGTCATCACTGGTGTCTTCGCGGCCATCTTTAAATCGTTTAAACCACTCAAACACTTGTGTTCGCGATAAACAATCATCACCTTACACTTGCTGTAACATAACAAACGTTTCACTTGCAGATTTTCCTAGTTTGAAACAAAATTTGATGTTAACACGCTGTTCTTTCTGTACACTCAACATTTTCCGACCCACAGACAAAACGTCAACTACTTAAAACAGACGCCATGGGCAGACTGAGTGCAGGAGGCAGATGAAACTCGAGCAGTAGGCGGAGCGAGAGTCACGTGACAGGCCACGCGACTTTCAGCCTTATTGCATTCGTTTTATTGTTTCACCAGTACTAGTCCGGTTTTTTTGTAGCCGCACCTCGTATTTCTCAATCTCAATTGTTCTCCAAATAGTAATGTTAGCAATAATACTTTTGTGCGTGAGCAATCTAAAAATGAAGTTAATTTATTTATTAGTATTTTAAAGACTGAGAAATGATGGACAACTTTAATTATTGTAAAATAACAATAAAAGAACTGTGACAACTTTTTAAAATGCTACACAAATATTTGACATTACTGTTCTCCACTTATTTAAAAAAATCTAATAAAAGAAAAATTAAAAACCTGCAATGGTTCAAATAGATTTTAGCACAAGCGAGAGATGCTAAACTTAATTTATACAACATTTATAAAAATTAAAAATTAAAAAAAAATTATTAGCTAGTTCGGAGCTTACTGACTTAACTTAGGCTATAAAATCTATTTTGAAAGTATAAAAGAAATTATAGAACTAATTAATTTAAAGCATGCTAAGAAGCGAATGAGTGAAAGATACTGAAAGCTCCAAGTAAATGTAAGGCTGTGTGGGATATCATCAAGCAAGAAAGAAATTCAGTAGCCAACAGAGCTAAACAACTTTTTTTATAAATCCTATCACTGAACTTTCAAACGGCATCCCATCTAATAGTGTGTTATATTCTGATCTATTAAAAAAAATCCATTTCCTCCTAACACTTTCTTTGGCAAACCGTTACTGTGGATCATGTAGTAAATCCGCAATATCAAATTTCTCAAATTATAAGTATGGATCTATATTGGTTATCATTATTAAGTAAAGAAAACTATTCATATTATATAAGAACCATCAGCGTTTGTGCCTAGCAAATGAATTTTGAGTTTGGTTACTTTTATGTTTTGCTTAAAATCTCTAAAATTGTTCCTGTTTATCAGAAAGGTAGTAAGTTTTTGCCTCTAAATTATCAACCTATATCCATGGTTCTAATATACTCTAAAATATCAGAGTTACTTATCTATTATCATCTATCCCACTACTTTGAACAATTCAGTCTTCTATCTGAGTCCCAATTTGGTTTTTGGAAGGCCGCTCAATTGTAAGACCTGTCATGGAAGTGATAAGTTACTCTCTTAAAGCCTTTGAAAATAGAGAATCAGTAGGCCTTTCAATTATGGATTTAAGGAAAGCGTTGGTTTGTGCACCATTTAACATAATCATAGAGAAATTGAAATTTTATGTAGTGCTAGAGTAATCGTTTAGTCTTATTAGGTCTTACTTAATTAACAGAAAACAATATTTCTCGACTAAGGGTAATAATGCTCCTGTGAAACTAGTGAAAATGGGCGTCCACTAAGGCTCAGTACTTAGCCCCCTTTCTTTATTATTATAGTCATTAAATAATTTGAATGTTGTTTCAGTAGTTTATGTCGAGACACCTCTCTTGTTAGTACAATAAAACCAATCATATCCAGCCTAATGTGACGCCAGACTAGGCTGGATAACTGAAGCTGGATATGGAATTACCATAATAAAGGTGTTATTTTCGTGTAGCAAATGCACCGTGGGTATTACGCTTATGCCTTGAAGGAACTACGTAATTAATGATTTAGTACTGAGCTGTAAGAGTTCTCCAAAATATTTAGTAATAATTGTATAAAATAGTACATATTTTTATTTTTTTAAATATAAAATTAAAATACTGTTAGCCTGCTAGTGTCAAATTTCTTGATTAAGGTACTTTCTGGTTACGAAATGAAAATTTAAAAAAAAATGAAAAAGATTATAAATTTTATTTTATTTTAGAACATACAGTAAATAAAAAAAAAAAAAAACAGTGAAACAGTAAAATACAGTATACTAGAAAAACTCTTAAGTGGAAAAAATGCATATGGAATGGCCACACAGTCAATAGAAACTGTTTGATATACTGACATGCTAGGGCAATGTTTCCAAAAATAGGGTAGGTGACGTTTGTTGTGGGGAAATCCCTCATTACGCTTTCCCATTCCTAAGGTGAAGCACTGGAAAATAATAGTCTTTCTCTTTGTCACTGAGCCACCTGGGCCGGTTATCAGAGGTTCTGGATATCATAGAGGTTTTACTGTAATAAAATCCTTCCTGATTTACTCATTGCTATGAAATGTGCTGAAAATGGATCTGTAAAATGATTTTGCTCTAATAAATTGCTGTGCAACCATGATAAAACACAAAACATTATTCTTAGCCTATCCAATAACATTTTGGATGTGAATCTACAAAATTACTTGACATTCACATCAATTCTAAACTAAACTGGTCCCATCTTATTATTAATTTATGTGGTAGGATCTCCCGAGTAAATCACCTTTTTTGGAAAATAAGAGATCTTGTTGCTTCTGAATATTTAATGACAGCATATTTTTGTTAGTTCCAATCTCATATTTCTTATGGGCTAATACTCTGGGGTCATTCTTCTCATGTCAAAGATATTTTAAAAATAAGAGAGGTTAGTAAGTGATATTTATTGTGATGAATTCTTAGAACATTGTCAACCATTATTCATTCATTTAAAAATACTAAAAATTATAAATTACACATATTTCATATCTTGTTACATGCAAAAACTTATCTTCACTTATTTAAACTTAGACAAGACACATATAATACTATAAATCAGGATAAGCTTGATGTACCCCAGCACAAATTGGCCAAAATAGGTTCATCTCATAAGGTAAATATTACTGTCTTTTTTTTAATTAATTTGATGTAACTGCTTGGGCTGCTTCCATTAGGGAGTTGAATAATACATTACTACATTAGGTTCAACAAAATCCATTTTATAATTTAGAGGAGTTTTTTAAACCATAATGTAGATTTTTCTTTTTTTTTATTTGAATAACTAATATCAGAGTGGTGCTTATGGCATTTTTAAACTGTTAAGCACAATTTGTAGTAGATAAGTAAGTAAAATAAGTTAATTCAGTGATTTGAAATTAGCAAGGATGTGTTAGATCTGGGTTAGTTGAGGAAAGTCATTGAAATTAGCAGGGATGTGTTAGATCTGGGTTAGATGAGGAAAGTCATTGAAATTAGCAGGGATGTGTTAGATCTGGGTTACTTGAGGAAAGTCATTGAAATTAGCAGAGATGTGTTAGATCTGGGTTAGTTGAGGAAAGTCATTGAAATTAGCAAGGATGTGTTAGATCTGGGTTAGTTGAGGAAAGTAATTGAAATTAGCAAGGATGTGTTAGATCTGGGTTAGTTGAGGAAAGTCATTGAAATTAGCAAGTATGTGTTAGATCTGGGTTAGTTGAGGAAAGTCATTGAAATTAGCAAGGATGTGTTAGATCTGGGTTAGGTGAGGAAAGTCATTGAAATTAGCAAGGATGTGTTAGATCTGGGTTAGATGAGGAAAGTCATTGAAATTAGCAGGGATGTGTTAGATCTGGGTTAGATGAGGAAAGTCATTGAAATTAGCAGGGATGTGTTAGATCTGGGTTAGTTGAGGAAAGTCATTGAAATTAGCAGGGATGTGTTAGATCTGGGTTAGATGAGGAAAGTCATTGAAATTAGCAGGGATGTGTTAGATCTGGGTTAGATGAGGAAAGTCATTGAAATTAGCAGGGATGTGTTAGATCCGGGTTAGATGAGGAAAGTCATTGAAATTAGCAAGGATGTGTTATCCTTCTGGGTTAGATGAGGAAAGTCATTGAAATTAGCAGGGATATGTTATCCTTCTGGGTTGGATGAGGAAAGTCATTGAAATTAGCAGGGATGTGTTATCCCTCTGGGTTAGATGAGGAAAGTCATTGAAATTAGCAGGGATGTGTTATCCCTCTGGGTTAGATGAGTAAAGTCATTGAAATTAGCAGGGATGTGTTATCCCTTTGGGTTAGATGAGGAAAGTCATTGAAATTATGTGAACCATCAATAATGTGAAAGACTAGGTATTATGCCCATATTCTGTAACATTCTTTTGTTCAACAAATCTTCTCCCACAAAAAACAGCCTTGAAAAACCAAAAAGTGATGGATGTTTAAAGTAGTTTTTTCTAGTAATGTGGGGCCAAGACCCATCTAGATGTCTATTCGTCATTGCCTCAGCATGTGTCAACGAGTGACTGACTTGTCTGTCTTTATTGGATGAGTTGAATTTGCATTTAAGAAACTTCATTGCCTGTTGCTGTGAAATTACTTATTTTATAACGTTTTAGTGGAGTGTTCATAAATAATTGCAAAAAGGAAAAAAATTTGTATCTAGAAAGATTATTAAAATACTTTTGTGTGTTATGTAAACATTAAAAATATTTAGAAGTGAAATATTACACAAACATTGAATTATTAAGGTTTCTCCATCACGTAAGACCTCCTGTAACTATGGTATAGAAATAAATGATCATTTTCATTCATAATTTTACTCTTACAAATGATCTATAGATTTATATCCTACTCACTAAGTCTGAGTAATGTAAATATAATAAGGCGATCAAGTAAAATAAAACTACTATACCGCTTATATATGCTAAACGTTGAGTCATCCTTCCTTGCTGTTACAACTCCTCTGTAAAGGGCCATAATTTAATATGTTCAGGGATTTTTTCCCTTTAGCATTGCACATACATTTCAATTATACTGTGTTTATAAGATTTCAAGATGTTTTCTTTAAAATTACTTGTTTTAATCTGATTGCAATAATTTAAAACAAAAAAAAGAGACTACATCACTGATTTTCTGGCGAAGCCAGTCATACACTGAATTTATTAGAGCGATGTTGCTCCGATTTCTACAATTTTCAGCCGATAAAGACTTGTCTTCCAAAAAATTGCTTTGATTGTGTAGAGAAAAATGCACAGTTTAGTGTTCTTTATTTTCTAAAATGTCCAAAAAGTACATATATTTTTACTTTAAATTACATTTCAACCATATTAATTTTCTTTTTCAATCTTATTTTTGTTTTGAAGCATAACAAGTTCTTTATCTCACATTTTTTGTTCTAATGAGAAACTTGGATTTTAATTATTTGAAATTTAAAGGATAGAGCAAATATATTATAAGTTATTTTCTTCTATTGTTTTTAAATAAATTCTCTATAGATATTTTTTTTGACAATACTTGTTTTTTAGTTTTTAGACATTTAGAAATTTAGTTTAATAATATCTAAAATGAAAAGAATGACCTTTTTTTTAGCGTTATAAAACCAGTTATAGAGCCGCCCAAAGTGGATGTGGTAAAAGAAGAGAAGAGATCACCCAGTCCAGAATTGGCAAGAATATCTGCCCTAGTGACTCGTCCAACGAACAGTAAGCCGACACCTCCAATTGCTATTGCACAAACTGTTGAACCTTTGGCCGAACTCTCCTTTCCCTCCTCACCCAAGAAGCTTGCCAACAACTCAACTAACCAAGCTGGTCTAAAGTTAAAAACAAAAGAAGTTACCAAGAAAACTATTCAAGGTGATCCAGAAAAAAAGGAACTTGTTGCGTTTTATTTTGTAAGTAGTTATTTATTGGTAGGGTTAATTTTAATTAGTTCTATAGGAGCTGATTGAATATTTCTATCAACAATTCATTAACAACAGATAGACGTTGAAGTTTGTTCTAGTTCCAATATCCCACAGGAATTGATTGATAGTAAATTTCAGTCTTTTAAATAAAAAAAGGATTTATTGTACTAGGGAATCCTATTTATGGATTACTTAGACCACTTACGAGTTAATTTTATGTATATAACTCAGAAATTTAAATTTATTTTATGGATTAACCTTAAAAAACAGTTTGCAAATCGGCACATTACTTAAATTTACTCAAGGTGGTACAAGTTTTTTAAAAATTTTAAAAATACATGCAGTATTTTGTTGTCCTTTTTTTCATCACATTATTTTGAAAATTATGTACGTAAAATATTTATAGATACATCTTATTCATGTCTAAAAAGTAATAGTTTAAATATTGATTATTTATTTATATCCTTATGTGGACGTAGAAAATAGCTTTGCATCATCTTTAAAAATAATCTTGCTTTTTTTAAATTTTGATATGTTTTTAATTGAATATCAACATATTTATAAATTCACATTATGGATCCAACAAATATAACTTGACGTAATAAAGTTCAAAATGTAAATTAGTCATATGGAATATGGCCAAATTTATTCATAATAATTAAATTAATAAGTACATTACATATTTTAAGGTATGCAGGGTAACTATCAGTAAAACCCTCATTTCAATCAGGAATGATAATATAATCACAAACTAACAAAGAAGTTGATTGCTCACCTTTGAAAACACAGGCTTCCACCAGGAGATATTAGACTGGTTGCAGTGTTTTTGTACATTTCAACTCCATTCCCAAGTTCAAATGAGCCTGCAGGCCTGTGCATGTGCTTTATGCACCTAATAAAGTACTGACCGTTAGCTCGGGTGGGGATTAAGACCTTTTAGCCTGCGTTCTGCAGTCCACTGAGCCACCACATCAGCAAATATTAGTAGAATATACCAAAATGATCATTCATTGGTGTAATGGTAAAATGTTACAGAACTAGGCAAATATGGTTTTATGAGGATTTATAAAATTAAATAACTTAATGTAATATATATTTTAAATGAATTATGAAAATATAAAATATATAAATTTATAAAACAATAAGTCATGAAACAACAATTACTATCTAAAAATAAAAATGTGCCTTGTATTAAACTTAACCGTTATCATAATAAGAAGAAAATTAAAAATTTACCGTATGTAAGTAAAATAACAAAAGTAAGAGCACCAACAGAAACCAACAAGATGTTAGGAAAAATCACTTTTGTTGAGGAAAGTTTCCATTTGAAAGTAAAAAAAAATCAATACCACAATTCTTCTGGCAGTGCAAATCATCTCTTTAGAGAACACCACTTGGACCCTAAAGATGGTTAACCTTGATCGCTTTATTATTATTATTATTTTTATTACAAAACAAAAAGGGAATACTGGAGGTCAGGTATTGGCAAAGAATATCAGTGGGAAAGCAAGATAAATGAAAAAAGTGGCAATTTTTAGCAATATCGAGAAAATAAAACATTAATACAAAAATAAATAATTGTCAATACTAGGAAAAGAAAAGATAAAAGGAAATAGCTGAAAAAACAACAGACTCTAAATGGCAGGAACTGGCGAATCATTGTGTTGCAAACATTGATGGGAAAATGTCTTATGGCCATATAAAAAAGAAATTATATTTTTATGTAAGAACAGGACAGTTTCGATTAAAAATGTTACTGTCACAAAAAAAAAACTGATCATTTTTATAAATTATCATTCCTGTTTGAATCACCGCTGACCCAATTTCACCTGATCTAACACATAAATAATAGTTTTCTTATAGCAGTCAAAATTTAATCTATATGGGCTGTTTTATGCCCCTCAGATGATAGTAATGTACTATCATTTTAGATTTTTACTTTAATTACCTTTAAAGTATTTAATAATGAACGTATACACTACTAAGTAGGCCACCCTTCCCTTCCTTCCACAGACAAGGCCAAACATGAGTAGTAGTTGGGATTGATGTAGGTTATTGTCCATTCTTACTTTCTGCTGTTAGAAGTACAGTAATGCGCTGCTGAGGACTACCATTCCATCAGCACAGTGCCATTGCATGTATGTTCATGTCTCAAGCTACAGTATACATTCTCTTCTTGTTCTTTGTATAATTTTTTCTACTCATTTTCACAAATGCTATCTTTTTAACAAAACAAATGTGTTACACCTAAACTGTGAAACTGAAGAGTAAGTAGAATTGTTTACTTATAACATGTATTTAAATGTGGTCTGATAATCCTAGAAGGCCTAAAAATTGTATTCCTAGTATGAAAACTACAGTGAAATCCAGTGGTATTACTTAGCTTGTATTAAGGGGAAAAAATGGAGTATTTTGTTTTTCCCTTGGTAGAATATTATCTCTCTCTAATCATCAGTAGTTAGGTTGGACCATTGGGAAAGGCAGAAAACAGTTAAAAATAATAGTGTACATTTTAGATGTGATTGTTGGTAATGCTTACAGGTCTTATCTAGAAGAGTCTATTCCCCAAAGCAGAATAACATGCCACATTGTTGCAGAACAAATGAGATGGCTGCAAAATAAAATCCTCTAATTTAGAAACTATTTTTTCGATAGCTCAAAATTATAATATTAATTTTTTTAGAAAGTTCTCTGGCTTTGTGTATAAACAGTTATTTAGAACCGTATTTGTAGTGTAACTTAATAACAAATCATGTACTGATTTGGCCTTTATGAAATGAACAACAGCAGACTGTGCAGAAACAGACTGCAGAGTGAGTCAGACGAAAGTCTAGTGCTGGTTGTCTTCAACGCATGCCCAAGAGCACATCAACACTTGCCACATTACGCCACTCTTGCTTTCCAATTATGATCGGATTGGTTCACCGTGTTTGAGTAATGACATTTTCATTTATGTTATCATTGATTGATAGTGATCAAAAGTATGATGGCTGCCTCTGGAGAGCATGTTGTTTGTCTTTTCATTTGGTTTAAAATTAAAATCTCAATCACTGTATGTGTATGGATGGGCAGGTGAGTCACTACCGCTGTACGTGCATAGGCTGGTACATTTAATGATAGCCTATATCATATTAGGAGCTAGGCATGTGATATAATTTATCATTTTATTGAAGTTTCATTGTTTTTAAAACGTGGGTACACTTATGGCTGTTTGATTTAACCGTATTCCTCCTGACCAGACAAGTTAGTTTAGAGTTGTGAATTTTCTGTAAGTGCTATGAGAAATTCTGGAGTACACGAAAATCTGTAATTATCAGGCGGATAAATATCTAATACCCAATAGACGAGCAGGTTTAATGTAGTTGAGTAGCAATTCGGATAGGTTGTCGAAATTGTCAGATTGGGTAATAAAGATCAAAAAAAATTTAAGCCCATACTAAAATTTATACTTGCATCAGCCATCTAAGAATTATTAGTCATGGTGATGAACTTAGGCAAATAAACTTGAGTAAAATATAAACGGAGTTGAGTATTTTACTTAGATGGTAAGAACTCAGGAATATGATTTACATATAACTATGGAAAAAAACTGTAGGTTCATACATAATTTTAGATGATTATTTACATGACTAAGATTAGAAAACCCTAATTGTAAATAATCAGTTCTTGGAACAAATTGTGAAATAAAATACTAAGTTACACATTTTACATTTTTTCTTTGGCATTGATAGCTATGAATTAAATATAATATTACATTTATATTATTTAATAATTTAATTAAAATTCTCTGAACGAAGGATATCTATTCAAACAATAATCGTTTTTCAAAGAAAAAACGATAATACATGTGTGATGAATAAATATAAATTCCAATAAAATCTATTGTTCAATTATATAGTCGCTTGTTGGCAATCAGTGAGTCTCAAATACCTTCATTGTTTTTTTCTCACATCGACCTTTCCTTATCTTATCTTAGTGATGGCACCTGCATTCTTGCATTCTTAGAAATATATTTTCATTAAAACATTCTAATTATTAATATCTGAGAACATTCCTTTGTTTATGTTATTGTGCTCTCTAGAATTTGTCATCATCTAACAAAATAAATATAAAATGCTTCTAATTTTTAACTCTTTAAGGTCAAACAGATGAATCAACAGCCTTTCATGTTTTTACGTTGAGGACTAACATGCTGATCCTAGGCATCACAACTTTTGCCTTAATGACCACTGCCCACCAAGTATTTGTCGTTAGCCATTTAACTACTTAATTGCCATCAATACTATTATTTATAAATCGACAGTTCAATAGTTACTAGAATTACATGAACTATTAATATGCATATTTAAATACATTAATCAAGTCTACACTTTGTAATGTTAAGAAGTGCAACATGATCAACTGATAACCAGCCTAATTGTTGTAAAATTTTTTAATTTGGACGCAAGTAGAACTAACTACGTCGCCCAGGAGAAACATTTTCATATTTCTAAAAAATAAACCTAGATGTAAGGATTAAAAGTCATAATTTTCCCATGTCTTGAATGTTATTATCTCTCCAAAGAATACAGATCAAGTAGACTGGCGACTATTTTGATGATCAAGACATCCAATTTGAGTTTTGATAGTTTTAACCAACCTTTCCCAATTAAAATCTTCCGTTAAGTTGTCTCTGTATGGTATGATAGATAGCACAATATTAGTGTGTGCAAATTCTCTAGCCTTTTTGAAAATATAATTCATAAATACCGTTAAATACCGTTGGAGAGATTTCTATGATAAAAACAATTATTTTCTAAATTGTTCCCACCTCCTATTATAAGACGAGTGTCATTGCCAAAATACATTTCACTAAATTATTAGCGAAAAACTTTTTTTATTTTTTGGAACATTCTGATTCAGATCAATTACTTATTTATTAAAATATATACGAGGTGTATGGAATATATTCACATAGTTATAAGTTAAAAATACTGGATGAGATTCAATTGAGTTAAGAATTGGATGAGATTGATTAGAGTGATTATGCATAAATTATAATGAGTAGTCAGTGAGGGACTAAATCTAATGGAAAGCTCTAGATAGGAACTGATCCACGGGATAATAACCCTGTTTAGCTAGGTGTTCCTTTAGCTGCTTTATATAAGATTTTATATTGGAGCACTCTTTGATAGTGTTAGTGATCTTGTTGAAAATCAAGGGACTAAGATATACTTTTGATTTTATATATTTACTTGTTTTGTTAGATGGAGCTATTTACTCCATCATTATTTGACTTTTGTGTAGTTGAATAGTGATGGTTGTGGAACAGGAATAAGAGACTGATTTTTTAATGAAAAGCTATGAAATAAATTTTAAAAAATGGAACTGTAAGATTTACTTCATGACTCATGGCAATTGGCTAGACTTTGAAGTCTAAACATTCTATTAAAATAAGTACAGAGAGCCATTTCCAAAACATCACTCCATAAGACAAAATAGGCACCAATCACTCCATATAACCAAAATAAACAAGTTTGAAGACATCCGGATTTAAGAAGCCAGAGGTCGTAAAGAGAGTAAACACAATCATCCTAGAGGATATGTAGGAATTTTGGTTCCCCACCTGATATCAGAATCAACATACAGTCCCAAAAACAGACAAAAGCAGAAAACGTTAGCTGAGATGGTGGAACTGCTCCTCTGCTAACAGAAGTTAAAAATTTTAATTATTATTTGTTCATCGTCAAGGCGTTTTTAGAAAACCAGACACTGAGGCTTTCCAATGTAGACATTATTTTTGTGTCAAGGTCAAGGAGGTTGGATTAGATAATACACTAGTGTCTTCAGTATATTGGATTATGTTGCCCTCTATGTTTATATTCAAATCATTGACATATTAAAGAAAAATTAGAGGGACAATGATAGAGCTCTGTGGATACCCGATGTGACCGAGAGAGTAATGGAAAGAGCCTAACCTGAAATATTATGAATTAGAACACATTGATGATGACCTGAAAGAAAGGAACTAAACCACTCATGTGCTGTGACCCTAATACTGTAAACCTCCAACTTGTCTCGAAAGCTGCTGTAGTTCACAGTATTGAACTAGAAAGCTGTTGTGGTTCACAGTATCGAAGGCTCTACTAAGGTGACACAAAATACCAGGGCAAATTTCCTATTTATGGGGCAGTCTCCAGTATATGTTTGGATATTTATTCAAAGAAAATTTAGAGCTCATCTGTATATGTAAAAACCAAGTACCATAGACTGTCTGATCATAGTTTCTCAAATACTACAAGGCTTTAGACAATGAAACTTGGCACAACTATTCTTTATAGACTAGATACTAAGAAAGCGTATAAAAATGTTTTTGCTGAAAGAGATAATATAAGGTAGATAATAAATATCCTGATACTGGCCAATCAGATCTATTGTTACCAGAAATGAATTATAGAGTTTAGGACACTGCAACTTGACATAGAACTTATTTTTGAACATTGCAATATGAAGAAAAAATAGCAAAATTACAAATTGTACTGTGAAGTTTCGATTGCTTAAATAAATATAAACTTCTTTATATCGGTACTGTTTTACATTACTGTAATGCATTTTCAAGTAAGTGGTCAGTAACTTTACAAATGTCTATATAGTGTATAAAGAGATTATACTGCAGTGAACTTCCAACAATGTTTTTACAAAGACTGATGGGTTGCCTGTGTGTAGCTGCATACAATTTTGCTTAATGTTGGATTGGACTATTGATCTACACAAAATCTCAACAACATGAACACACCAAGGGAGTTTGGGGCATAGCCTCCAAGGAGCGAATCTAGTTACAATATAATTGTCATAAATGTCATTAGTAATATTTATTTCAGTTATCATAATAGAACTTAAGACTGTAGCATCAAAAACTGTACTAAGCAAGGTACGCACTGCAACCGGACTGCCTAGGTCACTCTGCCCCAGCTCAGCCTGGTAGCGCAGTTAACTCACGGACTGTTCTGGGCCAAAACTCCCCAATAATTCAGATGAGTACATTATGCTTGCTGTTGCATGTTATTAACTTGGTAAATATTAAACCAAAACAATATTATAACTTATTATTATTAGTAAATGACAATAAATAATAATAATTTATTGTTCATTAAATAAATTTCAAACAGGATGAATGCAGGTAGTTTACCAATCTGTTTCCTAAAGGATCATCCTGTGTCTAAAGGATGATGAGAGACATTTTTAAATTACTTCAGGATGTCCATCCCAACGTTTTATAAACTCTGATATGCTTCTTCTACAAAAGAAAGGGACAAACAACTACATTTGCGGTTTACAGTTTCTCCAACTCATTGTCATGCAAGATGGGTAGATTATGTAGTTTGAAGACTGGGTTAGATGGGAATAATCCTTTACAGAAATGTTCTCAAAAGTTAAACCAATCAAGTTGTAATATTTTTAAATCTGAAAAAAATTTTTAAATGACTTGTCTAGATAGTAATGCCCCTAATAAAAACTAATTAAAAAAATTAAAATGTTTAAAATTACAAAACAACGATATTTAACATGGACAACAAAATTTTATAGTTGCACTTAGATGATCCTTTTACTTGCGTTTGTACAATAATCTTTTGTGTGAAAAAATGGCAAGTCTCTCACGTTATTCCCACCTAACCAGCACTGTACTCGATAGGGCCGAAAGAGGGCTATCTGGAATGGCCTTGTGCAGTGTAAGGGCTCTCATTTGATTACGTACATTCTTACTTTTGAATGCAGGCTGGTCTGTGATAGTGCGCGCCTTGCATAAGTACAACACCAGTGTCAGGTTTGTGTATGTAGATTTTTTTTAATATGATCTTTCCATAATCTTGTATGATTTACTGGAACTGTAACATCATTGTAAAATAACTATTGCTCAACATTACTATTAAAATATTCTGTAATCGTTGATGAAATAGCATTGGATAAACTCATTGTCATGCAATAATATCAATGTCCTTGAAAAATACTGACCAACTCTTAACTGTATTCAATAGACCAGTGACTTAACTACCAGTTTGATGTTAGGTAACTGTTATATAGGCGTTACTTTTGATACAGGTGTTACTTAGGGGCAGGTAACTAACCCCTAGACGGTTATACAATTAACTAAAATTTATAAATACTAGCATTTAGGTTGTAGAAATGTGTACTCCACTTCCTCGGTAGAAGTTAAGCAAATTACATTCGAACAAGGGCGAGTGTGCAAAATGGATGACCACAAACTTGTATGGTAAGTGCTTCTCTATACATGGATATCAATATATATGACATATTTTACCAAACTTTGTTATACTTGCTCTAATTATGGTTACTTTGATCGTGGTTAAAATATTTAACCATGATTAATATTATTGTGTTTCATCATGAATGTTTTGGTTAAATTTGACCATGGTAAAATTTAACCAAAGAAGGCCATGCATCTAACAAATGGATTGGTTGTTGTAAGAAGAATAAGCTAACCAGCTTATTCTTCAATTGTTCACAGTTTTTCGACTGCTTACATCAGCTTTCAACTGTGATGTGTGTTTTGTTTAACCCATTGAGGTAGTAGTTATTTTTGCTATGTTGCTCTAATGGGCAGCAATTAAAATGTGTGAAATTGTAAGAGTTTAGTAGAACTGATATAACTTTTTTTATGTTATTGATAGAGTAATGAAACTTGCTTTATTGTTTTTCTCATAGAATTTGCTGTAATAAAATGTATACCTAAACTTTCTATAGTAAATATTTGTTTGTTTGTTATTATTAATAAATTTATAATAACAAATTTAGTTTTTAAATTTCAAAAGTAGACTAATTTTTTTTATTTTAAATATTTTTTTATATGAACAAACCATTTATTTTATGAAAGTACATCTATTTTTGTACATAAAAAGTTACGATAACATATATTTTGAAATACAGTTTACCTAAAAAAAATAAGAAATAAAATTTAGGCTACTGTGGCTGATTTTCATTGTTTCTAATGTAGCAAAGCTGTTGTTATGGAAATTTCAATAATGGTGTCTTACAGCAACAATTTATTATCTTGAAAAACTATATTTATATAAAATAACACTATTTACAACACAAAATACTTTCAGGAACATTTGATTCAATTTCGTCAGCATCACTCTCGTCGTCATATTCAGAATTATGGATATGCGAACTCATACACCGGGGAATTATTACATCGTCTTCACTATCAGAGTTTTCACTACCACTTGAACCAAACTCGTAATCACTATCCAAATATAAATCTAATTCTGAATCACGCAATCTTTTCCGATTCATATCACAACCGCAATTATTACATTCACAACGCACATACCCAAAACAACTTCGCGAGCAGACGAAAACAAACTGGCCACTGCCAAACAATGAAACAAATAACAGCTGATTGAACCGTGTATATTCTGCGGACAACAACAAAATCAAAGGCATTTAATTCTTAAATGTCACGGAACAGCAATCCAGCACTATCTGTTCGAAAACCTAATAACTACGATCACAACTGCGTCATTAAAACTTGCGACGTGCTGGGCACGTCAGACGGCACCCGGTCCCGCAGAAACGGGACGTGCCTGGCACGTCGAACTACCTTAATGGGTTAAATCGCATTAGTTGGGAAATTCCTTACTAGCATTTTAAAGTAAAAGCGAAAAACAGAAAAACAAAACCTATAATGTCTTAAATTAATCCACTTTTAAATATTTAGTTGCTTATTATGGCAGAAATAATGAGAAAAGAGGCTGAAGTTTCAAACCTGACAAAAAAGCATTACTACTCACATAACTAGGCCTATAAAATGTTCCAATAAAAGAACATGAAAAAAGACTGACGGTTTTAAGATAAAAGTTTAAAAGATAAAAGAAAAATCTTGGAATAATCTTACTAAAATATTGAACAGTTGACATTTTTTGTCTCTCACAAAAAATTGGCTACGTTTTGTTGAAGTCAAATATATTTTAAGGTACCCTCAGCTTGAGAAATTAATTTCACAACAACCTTTGTTAATCTCTATACAGTGAAATAAACTGGGTATCATTGTAGGCTATTAATTGCCTCGTCTAAAATGATGGTGTACCCCTCAGGTGCTATAAAAAAAAATTGAAATTCTTCCTTTACATTTTATTTAGTTAAATATCTGACAAACAACTAACAAAAAACTAATTTGTATACAAAATAGACTTATTATATTATTATTAACCTCTTGTATGTACAATTAAATGAATGGAAAGTCAACAGAAGCAGACAATTGTTGTTTCTTAACTATGGTTTAAAGTTTTAACTGGACCTCCTTGTAACTTTATCCATGTTTAGTGGGCATTTAATAGCAGTTAACTATAACTACCGTTGATGAAACAGAAAATATCAGCTGATTCTCTTAAATGTGATTAAAAAACACTAACCGAGGTTGGTGAAACCGGCCAAGAAAATCGTTAAAAAAATATTTATGTGAAGCTTTAATATTGTTCTTCATCAGGATAGGTCACTTAAAAGTTCTTTATGTTTTAGAAACTCTTGTTCTGAAACACAGTTTAAGAATACAAATTCAGGATATACTTCCAAAATTTAATGAATGTAGTTTTAATTTGAATATTGAATTAAATAAATGCATGAGAGTGAGAGTTATAATCATGAGATAGGTTAAATAAAGTTTATAACAATTATAACTACAACAAAGTAAGTTAAATATTGTTTTAATCCATTGTGGGCGAAAGACACAGCATGTGTCATTGCAGACAGGGGACTGGAGGCCGAAATACTCATACTCTGCGTCATAGGTATTTGTTGAACACAACTGCTTTTAATTCTTACTGATGTCACTAGAAAGTGTTTGACTACAGTCACTCCGTAACATAACTTGTATAGTAGTTTTATAGAAATTTGGCAGATAGCACTCACAAGTGAACACTATTTTTGTTACTTCAAATAACAAATGAAAGTAAATATATTTATTTACTCAACTAAATTCATAAAATTGTTTTAACTATGTGAGTATTGTTTCTAAGAATTTATATTGTATATCAATATATTATAACAATACACATATTTTTGAAGTAATATAAAGGTGTAGTAAACAATTGCAGAACGTTAACAGACCACTGAGTTTTCATGTCGAGAGTTTCCATTGACTGCAATGGGTTAACAAAGAACTGATTTTTAATTGATTTTTTTATTAAAGCTTAGATTTTATTTATTACAAGTTAGTATATTTATTCCTCATACTTTAAAGCATAACTTCATGAAATGAACTATTATTTTTACTATCACTATTACTGATTAAGCTTTATTTGTGTTTGTTTTGTAGTCTGTTGATTTGTGCATGCATTAATTATTGTCAAAATAGACGTTTTGTAGTAGGACATTACATTAACTGCATGTATCTTTGTGTCATGACAGCATGATTGTCTAAAGGTCAAATTGACGTCACCACACTTCCACTGGGATAAAAAATATAATTATTTACTTTGTATATTTTAATTTATTTTAGTATAATAGATTTAATTAAAGAAATTAAATCTCAGTAATTTAAATATATACCGTACATAGATAATTAATGTTCATTTTGTTCAGTATTTAAATTCATAATTTATTTGATTAAAATGTAAGGATTCAGTTTATATCTCATAGAAGTTTGATGCAGTATTGCTAGATCAGCAGTTCAATAAATATGCATTATTTGCATGTTCAAACACATTCTTTGAACTAGAGATTAAATACAATCCCACTTATTAATCATTAAGTCCTCGGTTGTTATTCTGGTTTGTAATCTCGTGAAAACAATATCTTTTGTAAATTATAAAGGCAAAAAAACCGATAATGTCTGTTACCTGTGTAACTCATTTTTCAGATGCTAATGTTTAGCATAGTATCTTGAGAATTGCAGGCACTACACTTGATGTGCATTCATCGATTGTAACATATTTAGAGAGAGGTTATTTTATTTTACCGGGCGAAGTTAGGGCCAAGAAGCCCTCTCTAACACTTAACCTGGGCTTTCAATATTTCAACAGTTGCTGTGCTTTGCACCTGAAAAGCCTTGATAGCAAAATGTACAATATCCGTGACTGGTAGAGTCCATTTCTCATAAGGGATATGGTCGGGCGTATTCCTTACTTGGTATCGTCATTTATCAGTCTGTTTACTGTTGAGCAGACGAGACGTTGGTGTTATTGTGTACAAGTGTTTAATTTTGTGGAATGTGAGTGATGTAAAAAGGAAAGCGTTAGTCATGATAGTAGAAAAAACACTTTGTGAGATTTTATTTGCAATAATTCCTATTTTATTTTCAGAACAAAACCGATTTTAAGAATACAGTGCAGTTTAGGACTAGTAGTTTAGTTTTTATTGATATCAATAAATATAAACGAGAATTGTTACAATACAGTATTGTAATTAATTGTAAAGTGTAATGATCTATATTTACAATATAAAAGAATAAAAGATGGTTCATTTAAAACCACTAATTACAGCAGGCAAAAAACAACGCCAACTTTCACTCACAAGATGTGCAAAAGCGTGTTTATGTTGTGTTACATTCACCTGGAGGCCTTATTCTATCACAGACTGTGTTGTTAGACATATTTAACATGTTTTTACAACAACAAAATAAGTTTTGTCACGTTGCCTATTATCAAGCTCTAGTTTCAACTCCCGGATTAGGCTGGATAATGAGGTTCCTAATTGAATATGTATGCTGGTTCTGACAGAGTGCCTCACCATTACTTACAATGCCTTTATGTGAATGTTCATTGCTTATTCTTAATAGTTTTTTAAAATTAAAACCACATGTTAGCTCCTTAGGGTTTTTAATATTTCTCGTTATATTCTACAGATGACACCTTAATTACTAAGAGATGCCTGAAGAAAGTGTGTTTAAAAGATTATTATGTCCCTAATGTTTCTCACCTTTTAAATGTTATTTTTAAGTCCCTTACCTTCAGAAGACTGATTTGTATGAATATATATAGTACTTACTCTTGTCTCACAGGTATACATATATCTATTTTGGATCTTATGAAACTTAAATCTAAGAAATATAATTGAATAAAAATAAATTGAGTCCAAAATTGTGAGGTTAGTAATATAAAAACATATCTATCTGATTTTATAACTTCTGTTACGATAAAATAATAAAAAAAACTCCTTCGCCTCGTCCTTTATAGAATTTTCACTACCTGACTTGGGTACTTGGAAAGCATCCAGATGTGTAAAATTGGTCGGGGCTAGAATTGCCCTTCATTAAAAACGTTTGTGTTGGAGGCAGTTCAACAGCGTATGGCGAGGTAGGAAGAAGTGCAATGTAGCTTAATATTTTCAAAAAGTTTTAAATTGGAAAGTTCATAACAGGTTGAACAACACCCCATCTTGTATGAAGTTATTAGGAAGAACTTTAGTAACAAACAGACTAGGTTTGAGATTTACAAAATGATGTATGAAAACTGGGGTCAAATTGCAGTAAAGGAAAAGAACCAGAAAATTGAAATAATTTATTTACTCTCATTTGTTTAGTTAAAAACAAAAAAAGAAACAGTGTTTCGCATGACATTATTCTAAATGCTCTATCTGTATCACATCATTTCTAGCAGATTAGATCAACTGCTCGCAATTTAACTGCTCATATAGAATATTAGAAGAAAATTTTAAAATCCGTGTATAAAAAAAAGCTTTTGATTTGCCTGTGTATAATTGCCATAAGCTAGTCAATTGTCAAAGAATGAGCACTAAACAAATTTTCTACCATGTTGTTTACTTTCTATTTTTTCAAAGCTAAATCAAAATTTTACAAGTTTTAGTTAAAACTTAAAACGTACTATCATGCAATCTCAGTACTAGGTGTCTACTTCCTCCTGTGTTTTTATCTCAAGCATCTAAGTAAGGCAGATGAATAGCCCTTCTGTTATTTATTCTCTTTTACATTTAGGACTATCTTACAGATAAGGAATAATTTCGAACTGTATCATTTCGCATTGGGGATAGTGTTTAATTGAAAGCGAAAATTATTGCGAATAGATTAAATATTGTAATTTAGTTAGTAAGGTTATTCTTTGTAGGATTTTTGGGAAAATTTTGTATTGTTTTTGATAGGCAGAATTGTTAATAAAGTAGTATACATTAAAAAGTCTGAAGGTGAGTGAGCAGTTAATTATTATAATATTACACTAGGAAAATCGTAGGTCTTGTGAGGCATTGGGTTTGTAAGGATTGGGGTGTAGTTTTTTTTGTCTTTTTTTCTCTTTAATCTGATGGATGATTTAAATAATAGGTTGGATCTGAAATTGAATTCTCAGAGACCAAACAGAGCAAGTCAAACCCAAAAATCAGTGGTAATATGCCCATCCAGGATCCAAGTACCTAAGATTTACTTAAAACACTTCACACTATTACAATGCAAGCAGTGAAGCTCGGGATGTAAGAGATAGACAATGATAAAACAGTATTTTGGAACTCTTTCAGTTGTTTGAAATTAACTTATCAGTATAACAACCCAAAGTATACTTTAGTAATGATGCTATAATAACAGCATCTAAAGTAAGAACGAGAACTTCCACTGTGTAGCAACTGCTAAATCATCTTTGGGAGCCAAATTATGAAATTCTTACAACTACAAGAGTCCCTGGTGTACTCCTCCTCTTAATATTGTGCTACTTTGTGGATTAACACACATGTACAAGAAGTCAATCTCCAACTAAATAGAGCAATTAGGACTAACAGCAATCCCCTCGTTACAACTCCTATACCATGGTTTCCAGTGCTTTGCAGCATAGTGTGCATTTCCTGAAATACAACGTAAAGATTAACTACTGAAGGAGTTTAAACAAATCTCATCTGCCCTGATCTCCCCATCTTGCAATATGTCCCAATACATGCTGGGTGACTTAAATCAAGGAAACACTTTTCCAGTTAATTTAAAAAAAATACAACTAGGTGTCAACTTGGGATATGTTTGATGTTCGGAACATATTTCTGACATCAGACCCTGTAATTGTCATGGGTGAAATAAAACTTGTTCGTAATGTATGGACTATGTTGAGTCACTCTTTCGCGCCACAAGAGAAAGATCTACTGGAATTATGATTAGAGACTGCCAAATGATCACTAATGTGAAATTCAGACTGTAGGTCATATTTAATTACTGCCCATCATGGAAGATTAGCTTGGTCTTCATTCATTAGAGAAGCACTTGTTGAATGGTTGCTAAACTTGGACGTAAGTCTGGGACAGGAAATCAATTTTTTTTATATATATAATCAAAGCATAAGTACTTTGTACTATAAATTCTGCATCAGAGTTTAATTTTTTCATTTTTTCTAAATTGTTGGTAGTTGGTATAAAAAAATCCAAACAATTCTTTGACATTCATCCCCATCATTTGTCCTAAATACTTCACCCCTTAGCTCACTACAGATCTGACCTGGCAACAGACTTTCGACTCTCTAATTCTATGCATTACTCAGCCTTTGCCTGCTAGAAACTCCAAGAATAATGTCACCTTTGGGTATAAAATAGGAACAGCCCTGTGCTCCTTGGTCAGTTGTCGATGATCAGTCATCCTGGTCAGTCACCTTCTCTCAAGCTTCTCTAGACTGAGCCAAACCTGCGAATTGGTAAGCACACTTTTACTTGCTAGAGATGTCTATGCATCCTCTTCCTCCCTCATGCCTTGGGATAGAGACTTCTACTCATATGTGCATCTAGCCAGACACACCTATGAATCCCATTTCTCCAATATATGCTAAAGACTTTTATGTACTTTTTTAGCTCATTTTTAGAGATATCTATGCATACCATTTCTTTCGCCCTAAGCTAGCCTTATAATATGTGCTCTTACTAGAGACATACATGAAGTTCCTCTCATATGTCCTGTGATTTTTATCATGCACCCCTTGTTAAAGACAACTACTCGTTCCTGTTTCTCTTTTACGAGGGTCATTTTTAAAGTAAAAACCGTTTTCTAATAGCGTAAGATAAACTTTATTTTGGACATAAATGATATCAAAAACTAAAATATGAACATTTTTTTTCACTTTTCTATATAGTCACCATTAACAATGACACATTTTTGAAGTCGTGGTACCAGGTTTTGGATCCCATATTAAAGAATTCTCCTGCCTGACTGTTAAACCAGTTCGTAACTGTTTCTTTCAACATTTCATCATTTTACAAGCACTGTCTACTAAGAAATTCCTTAAATTTTGGAAAAGATGAAAATCCAATAGTGCTGTCAGGACTGTATGGTGGATAATCCAATATTTGCCAACGAAACTAGTCCAGTTGCGCCTGTGTTCTTGCCGCAAAGTGAGGCCGAGCATTGTCGTGAAGCAGAATGATGCCGGTGGTTTTGAATATTTATTGTCATTCCTCGTAACAGAAAGTCCATCAGAAGAATACCCTTCCGGTCCCAAAAACCTTGGCCATGATTTTTCTTGTTGAAGGTTCTTGCTTGAATTTTCTTGGTTTCGCCTGGGAGTTTGAATGATGCCATACACTGGATTGATGCTTTGTCTCTGGAGTATAGTATGTAATCCACGTCTCATCACTGGTCACAATGTGACCTAAAAACTCATCGCCAGCTCTTTGATAGCGCTTCAAAAAGGAAAAGAATGTGCCATACGCTTTGCTTTGTGTTCTTGTGTCAACATTTTTGGCACCCATCTCACACACATTTTTTTGTAATGCAGTTTGTCAGTAACAATCTTGTAACTTGGGGAAATTTCTGACTAAGTTCATCAATAGTGAAGCGCCGATTTTGGTGAATTTTTTCATCAACTTTTTGTGTCAACGCTTCATTGATAACAGTAGGCCGTCCAGATTGTTTTTCGTCATGAACACTTGTCCTTCTTTCATTAAAAAGCCTACACCATTTTCGCACATTTCTATCATTCATAACAGCCTCACCGTAAACAGAAGCTGTTGGTAAATTTCAGTAGGACGAACAGAACGAACATTTTTTGCATTTAAAAACCGAATAACTGCGCACACTTCACAGTCAGCGTAGTTACTGATTGACATGGGGACAAACAAAGCAGTATAACTACACAACCAATAACGGCAGAAACGTGAAACGTAATGGCAGCGTTGACGGAGACAGGCCAGTAACTGCTGACCTTGAATGGACATCACGTGACCCTCCGCATGGGCACGATGGGCAATCGGTTTTTACTTTAAAAATGACCCTTGTATTTACCCTGTTTGAGCCCTCTATGCACAAATTAATTCTGTTTGCTGATTTGTCAGTACATATCAGTTAGTTTACAAGTAAGAATTCACCTTCCCAGGGGGTCACTACTATGATAGACACAACATGTGAAGCTATATATAGACAATAATTTAATACTAACGCTGCGGCGGCTAGTTGTGTTGTGCAGCCTACGGTGCGGAGGTGTCTTGCCTGGTTCGACATCATGGCAACACACTTACCTACTTTTACAAGTAAAATCGATTTATGTGCAATTCATACAATATTTTTAGTTCTTATTTTGGTATTTACAATCCCCTTCAACCCACCGGATCATTCCATTCCAGTCCATTTATTTATTCAAAAGAAACCGTAATAGACAAATCTGAATCTCCCATTATGACTTCAGACTGTAAACTCACTGTCTCTTCAAAAAGAACTTTGAAGAAGTCTAACCATGTTATAAACATTATAAATAACCTAAATATCTACAGAAAAGTAAAATCTATATATACACTATATACACCTTGTACAACACATAGAAGACAAAAATAAAAAAGTCTCGCCGTTACTACCGGAATGAAATTTTGTTCACAATTGTCTGACCACGCTCTCTCCCCCGACTTTAACCTAACACTGGCCAACAAAGGAACAGTGCGTAGTTTGTTACTGACTAGACTGACCCAGCCGCAGTGCATGTGTTCAGGCCCATCCAACCACCCTACAGATATGACTGTGGTGGAAGCTATAAACCTTTAGATACAAAAAATATGTATTTGGTTACACAATCGTTTTCATTTGAAACAAATTTTTAAAATTGGAGAACACTATATTGAAAATACTTTAGGAAAGAGTGATGTTGATGCTAACAAAGAGGAACAGACAGTACAGTGAAGCAAGGTAAAAAGCTTAGCTTGGCTCTAAGTAAATGAGAAACCTGATTAAATACAACTATTATGGTTTAACATGATACTAAAGTACTTGTACAAAGCTCTACAGAAGATTTCTACACAACTGATGTGAGGCCAATGATGTTTGACATTTGCTAACAAGTGGTATTTCTAATAAATAATGTTGCCTCCTCACTCTACTCTCGTGGATTCCAATAAATAAATTAAGCTTACTCACCCATTACGAAGTATTGCTGTATTGTGTACTGTATTGTCGGAGTAGTCCTTGATTGCATCGATAAAAAGAAAATCGACCAATTTACATGTATTATCCTATTATTAAGACCAGTGAGTGGGGTGAATTTGTTGCCTATTGTGCCAGTATTTTTTTAATTTTTATTTAGACAAAAGACCTTGGATTAATATTTAAGATCTGGTATTGTTGAAAGTAGAAGTGTGGTGACATTATTTTGAGTGATGAATGTTTAATCCTGCTTACGTTGGTTGGTATGCACTCTGCCACAGAGGCGAATGCAGGCAAGAGTGAACCAGAAGATTCCAAGCAAGCTAAATCTTCAGCTGTCCACATGGTGAGTCTCCCATTAATTCATATTTTATAAATTTAGGATTTATGCTTTATGACTAATCAGTATATATAATATTTTGACCATAAAATTTTTTTATTAATTCCTGTTTGATTGTTATAAAAAAATCAGAATCATTATAAGGGAAACTTGCCTATCTGAGTGTATATGAGTATAGTAGGTAAAACATGGATGAACAAATATATTTACAATACTTACAACAACTCTTACAATAGAATACTAATTGTACTATTGTATACTACTATTGAATACTAAATACTAAAATTCCCTTTAATTTAATAAACTTCCTCTTACTTTCAGCGCAGAAAAAGTTAAATAATTTTTATCCTAGTTAGAACAAAAAAAGTACCGGAATTTTAATTCTATGCATAAATTTTCCACTTTTATTTCCTAAAAACCTGGTAATGTTTTGCGTTACTATTTTAATACGTGGTTAACAGGAATTTTTTCTTTCGTTTTATAAATTTTGGAATTTTAAATTTTAAAGAAAAAAAGTTCTTATCTTTTTCCTGAAACATCATTATTTTGGCTTCTAGAGGCCGTAAAATTAATTACTTGGCCACGTTTTAATTTGTATGAACTGTATAGTTACGATACATTAATTTTGTATGTACAAGTAAATACAGTGATTTTAAATTGATTTAAAACAATTTTAAATCACTTTAAATTAATCAATTTAAAGTGATCATAACTTATAGTTTACCCTTTGGCTGTCAGGGTGAAACATTTTTTTGTCTGAAAACTGCCAGGGTTTATGCATGTGTGTACCCAAAACTGCCGGGCTAAAATCCTTGTTTTTGCATGCATTTATGGAAATCTTCAATATTTAATTTTTAATATTTTTTAATGATTTTTTTTTATTTATTAGGAAGTTAAATTGGCTAAAAATACCAGTATGGACATATTCCCTAGAACCCTATACAAATATTTCTTTGCTACCAAAATATAAACAATATATGTTTCATAATTTTTTTTATTTTTACACTAAAAAACATGTTTTATATAAATACTAAAACCATTCTCTATATTATTTCCCAAAAGCAATTGTTTTGAAAAATAAATCCTGAAAATTTTAAGAGTATTGCACTAAATTTACAAAGTTTATTATGATAAATATAACAAAGCGTCACTACGTGTGTTTTGGTGATCCGAAGTATATCCTTGTTTATGCACAATAAGCAATTTATATAAACAATTGTTACTATTAGGTTCATTGAACATTCAAAATAATCATGTTTTAAGAATAAAAAGAACATTACAAAATATTTACAATTTATACACAAGTGTTTTACACAAATTCACTGGCAAGTATGGTGGATGAGGCACTCTGGGTGCACTCCAAGTCCTCATCTAACACACACTGTTCATGCTCTTCTCACTAACTGGTGATTTATGTCCACTCGTGTTGAACAAAACAATAAACAACTGCACAAATAAACTCACATCACATAATAAACACAACGTAATGAGGATTGTACCCACTTGACAATAGAGTGCCAGACGTCAGATACCACAGCGGTCAGCTGATGAGATTGACATTTTTCAAACACGTATAGTATAAAATAACGTACTTAATTTTAGGTATTGAAACTAATATGAAATGAAAGTATATCTATCTGTGTTAATATTAAAGCAAATTTCATAACAATAACCCAAAAAATAACAGCGCTACGAAATAATTACGCAACAACAAAATATCGTTGGGCAAAACTCTGTGCAATGTTATATCGTTGTGAAGCAGTTTTCGGTAAAAGTAATAACAACGATATATCGTTAAGCATCCACAGGGTTAATAAACGAGGAAAACAATGATGATGCGATTGGACTTTTCAATGGTCTCTTAGTAAAATACTTTAAAACTCATACATGTAATTTCTGCGCTGACATTAAATAAATGGTTGTAAGTAAATTGAATTGTATATTGCCCTATTCCCAAATTTTTTTAGAAGTTCGTAGGAAAAATGGATGGATACTTATGTGTGGAGATAGTTTACAAATTTCAGCTTTAAAGCTGATACAGAAAAGTTGTGCCCAAAAATGATAAAAATTAAAATTATACCTATGGATTTATAATCAAATTCAGCTTTATATTAGAGTGAAAGTAAACAAATAAATTAATTGCTCAATTACAGTATGGGAAATTTCAGCTCCTATTTCACCCTGTTGAATGAAAACAATATTGTACCTATCTCTAAGTGAAGAATAATAATGTAAAATTTCACCTTACTTCCAGCTAATTAGAAAGTTTAGAAATAGTGAAAAGAGAGTGAGTAAGCGATGGTTGTTGGTTTTATAGAGGGTGTCAGAAAAAACCTTGGCTCTTGTATGAGATCGAAAATTACATATCAAGGCATGTAAAAGATATTTAGTTTAACTTAACTATCTCTATCACCTAAATTGGTCATAATTAGGTGATTATGCAAACAATTTATGCAAAATTAACTGTAAGTAACCTAACACTTAGGAACATAATTGCGGATACTTAATACAAATAGCTAATACATCCTATAACTTTTTTGATTTTCAGTATTTAAAAGTATTGTTAAAATTAACCATATAATATTTTTATTGTCTCCTAAATTTACATATTGTATAATATAAAATGATTGAATTTTTTAATTGAATTGAAAAACTTCTTTATTGAGGCGAAATTAGGACAACATTGCCCTTTCTTACATTTAACCATTTAGCGGAATTCCAAGTGTGCAGGGGTGCCCCCTAGTTTGAGTGAAAAAGGCAAGTGGAGTATTGATTATTCGAACATCTTAGAATACAATCTTAGAAAAGAAAGGAAAACTGGAATGAAGAAAACTGGTTTAGCATTTCATGGAAAGGGATGATAACTGTTAAGTAAAAATTAAAATATTGTTTTACCATGTATAAAACTGTAAAATATATCTAATCTAAGCACAAATATAAAGGCCTTAAATTGGTCTTATTAGACAGTGCAAGTGTATATAAATCAGTATACTAGAGTCGTAATTTTCTGCAGTTGATGGGACCAAGTCCATTTCGAATGATCAAAATTTTGTATAGTGTGGTTTGTCATTAAAAGCTTGCTTCAGGTTGGTTTTGAGGCCTAAAATCGGAGAATCGATGACACATACACTTGAGTGTCAGAGTATGCTAATTATAGACTGATATTATAATCGATTCCTTATAAAAGGCAAAACTTACACAAGACTTTACTATGTACATAACTACAGTAAATTGTTTTAGATAGGAAAGTAACAGATTACACAGAATCAGTTGCTAATATATACAAATATTTAGGCCTAAACAAAACAAATTGATAAAATTGTTTGCTATTTTAGAAGTTGTTTTTAACAGTTGTTAATCAAATTATATGTGAATTCTGCACAAAATTGAAAACAATAGAATTAGGGTATAAAAAGTTAAAGCTAAGGAAACACGGGAGATGATTGCCTTGTCAGTCAAAGCCAAAGTGCATATACAGAAGAACGATCTACAGCCAACGGCGATACAGAAACCCACCTATTATGGTTGTGTTGCAGTATCCTTTGTCGTTTTATAGTCAATAGCATACTTGTCACACTAGTAATATATGAAACAATTAATAACAAGTTTAATGTGATTAACTTTCTGTTTAAAAATGGATCTATACCATTAAAAATCGGTTTATGAAAATAAAAATAATTCTGTTAATGCACTTCGGGTAATGTGAATTGCTCATTCGAGATAATTACGTCCCTGGTGTATCTCAACTAGGCCTACTGATATCACAAGAATCCTAACTCTCTGACGGCCGACATCATGTGCAATTAAACTGTCAAGTGCCACTCTTATTGTGTGACTAACAATTTCCAGCTCTGTACAACACGGTAAATACTAAAACTGCAAAGCACAAAATTAAGAGTTTTGTACACTTGGAGAGTTTTGTACAATGTTCCTAAATAAAACCACTGCTAGTAAAGTTGTTATTTTTATATTTTTACCTAATGTGTAGGTAATAATGATGCATTAAACTACATAGCTCATACCATTAAAAAAATCATAAATTAAGTTCGTTATCATTAAAAATATTAAACCTTTTTAGGTTTGAAAAATATAATTTTTTTAATTATATTGCAACAAGTATTAAAAAATAACATTACCAGTCTAATTCGCCGTTACATCTCACATTTTTGTATAGTTACTTTTTGTAATTACAACTAAGTTATTTTATAGATAAAAGAGTATTAAAAAAAATAAGTACAGGCTTGAGATAAGGACAATTTTAACAATTAACGTTGGAATTGGATTGTCATTCATAACAAGGTACTAACTCGTATGTCAATTCGATTTGCTATTTCTAGAATATTCTCTCTCTAGGTTTATTTGGTCTTCCATCATTCTGTCCTTAAAGGAATAGTAGAATTAAGTTTAAAAAATTATTTGAAAATAGAAACCAGAATATATGACTTGTTTTAAATTAGCTTATTAATTCCTCAATGAAAAATATAGGAAAAATAAATTGTTTTTCAATTTAAATTATCATTTATAGAACAATTGGATTTTGAAAGAGCAAATAAATCTTTTTACCAAAAAATGACAACTACCTTTTGGCTGTTGAAAAATGTTTATAATGAGAAAAACATCTATAGTATTTAAATCATGCTAATGTGCAAAACTTTGATACTATAAGATAATAAATAATCAAACCAGAATGGTTCCGTGGGGCTGGGCAGTGTTCTAAACCAGGGGTAAGCAACCTTTTTACAACTTTGGGCCATATTTTAAACCGGGCATGTTAATGGGGGCTGCACATTATCTGTTTATTACTGATGCATTATTACTGACATATAAATTAATAAATGACATAATTAATTAAAGTATAATGTGTTTTAACATTTGGTAAAATAATACTTGTAATAGTATTAAACCTACATTATAATAATTAATGTATAATAAGGTAATATAATAGTTATTTTCTTGCAGTATTAAAGTTATGGTTAGAATAAATAGTAATTGTTGAACACTATAATTCATTTTGATTACAGATAAGTTATGAATTCCAGTAAAAATTAGACGCATTAGTTGATAATAGATTCAGATTAGATTTTTATTTACCAAAAAACAAACATTGTCACAGGTAATAGTCAATAAAACATAGTTTATACAACAAGTCTTAGTCTAAGTAATACAATGCATACAAGGAACAAATCAAGTCATTTACATAAAAAGTCTCGGATGCAATAGTATTCACCCAGTATCAAGAATGCTTTGAAGGCTTTTTTGAATTTGTTTAAATCGGCAATTGAATTTAAATACAGAGGCAGATCATTTTACAGTTTAATGCAATTAAACTGGACTTGTTTCTGAAAAAAAGAAGTTTGGTGTTGTGGAATATCTAAATAGTCATAATTTCGAAGTTAGTAAGAGTGTATTTTATATAATTCAGAGTTAATAAATAGAGGAAAATTTGTTTTTTAAAAAGGTGACTGATTCTCTAAAATATAGATCGATGGGAATTTTAACAAATTGTTAATGCGGAAGATGTTTCTACAGGATTCCATAGCAGAGAGGCCACAAATGATGCGTAAGGCTTTCTTTTGTAATCTAAAAATGTGTAGATTACTTAAACTTTGAGCTCCTCAGATTGTCACCGCATAAGACAAGTGGGGATATACACACCCATAGTACGCTGATAGCAGGACCCGCCTATCTGTAAAGCAAACTAGTCTTCGTAGATTGAATAGCTCCTTGCTAATTCTGCTAAGACACCAAGGCAATGTGGCTTGAGAAAACAAGCTTGCTGTCAATTACCAACCCTAGGAATCCAACCTCCGAACTCAGCGCTATCTCTGAGTCACCTGTAATGAAATTGTGATCTAGGTTAGAGTCAAAAGAACGGATGTGGAATCCAATCACTTTAGTCTTTTGTGCATTGGCAACAAGTTGGTTACTTGTAAACCACTGCAACAAAGCGCTACCATTTAAAAAAGCATCTATTTCTGCTGCTGAACGATCTTGATTAGATACTAGTAAAGAGATGTCATCCGCGTATAGACATAAGTTGGCATGGTTTACACTGCTGGGGATGTCATTAATAAAAATCAAAAATAAAATTGGTCCCAATATGGACTCTTGGGGGATGCCAATAAGAATTGGTTTCCGTTCTGATAACTGACTTCTCATGAATCCAAAATTATCCAAATATGGAATTTTCACAATCTGATTGCTACCCACAAGAAAAAAATAGAACCAGTTGAGGTCAACACCCCTAATGTCCGCGTTCTCCAGTTTTCCCAAAAGAAGTTTATGGTTGACCAAGTCAAAAGCTCGACTCAGATCGAAGAAAATTCCAATAGTATGCTTTCTACTGTCCAAATTTGTGACAACTTGTGATATAAAGTTGTACATGGCATCAACAGTTGACAGGCCTGGTCTGAAACCAAACTGTGCTGGAATTAAAATCTTATTTGTTAACAAATAGGGCAGAAGACGATTGAGCATGAGTTTCTCCAACAATTTAGAGAAGGATGACAAGATGGAAATAGGTCTATAGTTTACACAGTCAGTTTGATCAACAGTTTTATGAATAGGTGTTATAATTGCCTGTTTTAAAGAAGAAGGGGAAAAAAACAAAGGTGAATGAAAAATTAACTAGGTGTGTCAGGGGAGAAGCAAATTCTTTTGCAAATTTTTTAACAGATTTGATGACTCTCCATCAACACCCGAAGAACAGCTAGAAGACAAAGACGGTATTACTTGTACTACTTCCTCTGTAGCAGGTGATATAAAGAAAAAATGAGTCATCCGATTTGTAGTAATAGAAGGTGGTGTAGATTTATTGATACCTATTCGGTCGGCAATATCGGTAAAGAAAGTGTTGAAATGGTTGGCAACCATTTGTGGATCGATGATCGATTTGTTAAGATCATTTTTCAGATGTATTTGTTTAAATGGTTTGCAAGAATGTTCAGGTCTCAAATCATTAATCACCTCCCATACTCCTTAATCTTATTTTTGGAGGAATTCAGGTGGTCCAGAACTCTTTGTGCTTTTGAAGACAGAATGGAAGACTTAAATTGTTTTCGGAGTTCAAGATAAGATCGTTTTAGATGGTGTTTGGAATCAACGTCTTTGGAAAGGTCATAGAAAAACAATAGGCGATTGTGTAAATTTTTTTGACTTGCTGAGCTAGATTTTTGAAGAATACGTCTGCTTCGACAGTATCTTCTTTTTTAGAGGAAACACCCAATCAAGAAGGCAACTCAAAGAAGAGAAGAAAGCGTATTTCTCATCCATGTCAACCGCTCATCCATGTACATTTCATTCCAAGACTCATGTGTTAAAAGCAACTTGAAAATAAGTATGTCATCATAAGAAAAACTACGCTTAACCACGTATTTAGGAATACTTGATTTGATCAAGGAGGGTAATGATATGTGTGCCAGTTGAGCATGATGATTGGAGACTGCAGCCTTCACCACTGAGGAGTTAAACTCTTGTCTTTGAAACATTGGTAAAAATGTTATCAATCAGAGATTTTGAGCCAGAAAACTCTCTCGTGGCAGATAAAATGCATCTTCGCAAACCAAAAGCGGCCATTGAGTTATAAAGGTCTGGAGCAGGTCGAGAGTCACTTAACATGTCAATATTAAAATCCCCAGCTACAACTATTTGAGTATTGCGTTTAATGACTGTCTCAAGGCACTCATAGATAGATGCAAAAATGACTGAAATATCCTCAACTTTCATCTTGGGTGGTCTGTATACGACAATAATCAACAAGTCTCCATCATTTTTGGTCAACCTGTGATAGCAGAGAGTTCGCAAAATCCCTCTGTGCAAAACGAATCCACAGGAATTTACTGATAGGATAAGGAGTTCTTGACAAGAATACAACGCCTCCCTTTTCCATGCCGGTCCTACAGAACCCTAAAGCCATCCTGTATTCAGGCAAGCAAAGGGAATCCAGTTGAGGAGACTTGAGGAAATGCTCCAATAAGCACAATATATCTGGTGACGTCATCTCAATTAACACCTCAATGGCCTGAAGACTGAACATTTTGGTAAATAAGAGTTAGCCTTGATAAAGAGTCTTTTTTGTGGGTGGGGTCTAAAATAAGGCAAGTAGAGAGAGTCCCCAGGGTTACAGGGTCTAATGTCTCCATTCTGAAAAAGGGGTCTGACATAAACAATTACTCTGACTCTCAGCATATTGTTAGATGATGTGGGTAAACTATTAAGGGCAACTCGAGGTACGCTTTAACTGGCTCAGTCACTGGTATGAAATCCAAGACTGCTTTGAATAGACCCAAGAGAAGCATTTCAAGCTTATCATTTCCACGTTTATTAAGGTGCCTTCCGTCTCGAGCAAGATCGTGCCTCCGTATTGTACAGTTTGCCTCAACATATACAACATTAAAATTACTACACATTAATTCTAACTGATCATTAAAATTAAATAAGGACTTATAAGTAAGATCCTGTCTAATTAAAATACTATTTATAAAGATAATAGTGTTTGGAAAATAGTTTTTGGCCATATACAAAAGGTCAGCCATGGCATGGAGTGCCTCTTTTTCCCATAACCACCATTGTCTCCAACCCTTCCCCTGAATCCCTGCTTAAGATTATTGGTGCCAACATGAATTTGACAGCCAGATCAAAATTGACATAATGCAAGAGTCTCTTTTTTATATCGAGGATTTTTCCACCAGGGCAACACTCAACATATGCTCCCATCTTAAGACTCATTCGACTAGCATGACGAACAAGAGAGACACCAATCAGCAATACATTGCTCTTAAATTTATTCAGACCCTCAATAGGAGGGGGAACTGTAGCCATTTTTATACATTTGTCCGAGGGAGGGGATTCCTCGCGAGCATTTACAACTGGATCTTTTAAAATCTTGTCTTCAACAATAAAATTATTTTTCAGTTTATTTAAGGTGCATTTTTTTATATTTTTTACTACCCGTTGAAGTGTACTTAGATTTTATAATGGCAGGTCTAGCCTCTGGTTCTTTATAACTAGTAACAGTACTACAGTAAGATTCATTTCTTATAACTATATTGTTGACTGGATTAGAAGATTCTTCAGTTTGCAAGACAAACATATTCACACTCACAATATTTTTACCACTTACTCTATCAGACAAACAACTCAAACTTGCTACAGTATTTTTTGACATATTTTTTTACTATTTTTTTCTTGGATTTCACTTGTTTCCATCTATATGTAGGTAGATTAGAATCTATAGGATTAGGCTCTAAAACATTTACTTTGTACCCAGATACTGGGTTTACACTAGACAAGTTAGATGAACATAAAATTACATTATGGTACTAATCAAAAAAAGTTAAGTTAGACGTGCTAGCTCTGCTACAAAAGCCTTCAGTGATTAACTTGGCATACATCAATACATTTATACCACACTCGAAATCATTATTTTGTTTACCACATTCAAGTTCTATACAAGTGTACGTAGTAAGATGAAGCTTTTCTAAGGTATTTTTTAGCAAACTTAATGTTATAATTAGTTAATGAGTCAAGGTGAAAAGCTGTCTTATTATTCCTATCCAAAAACAACAAACTCCAGTGAAATCCAGAATCCTGCTTACTGCAGTCAGTGTTATTACTGTATCGACGCGAAACACTCCATAATTATACGTGTTAAATGACATTTGGTCTAAGAGTGACATAACTTCCTCACTGCTACTAAATCTCACAATCTGAGAGAGAGTGGGACCAAAAAACGAAGTTTTTGATAGCAAACTAGTATCACTATTATTGAAGGCTTCGAAATACAAATCAAGGATACTATCATCAACTCATCTAGCAGAATTCCAGGATTTCTCTTCAGCTAATTTTAATTGACATTTAAAGCTTTTTTGTTACTAACTAATTTAATAATTTTTTTATTACACTGATCAAATTTTCTACTAAGGTTATTAATAAGCTCATTTTTATCAAAAATTATGGATTTCAAAGATTCATTTTCAATAACTATAGATTCTAAGTTATTTTTAAGTGTTGCTATGCTAGACTTCAAATTTTTATTGTCACGAATAAGGGAATCTTTTTCTTCTAAAACAATGTCCTGTAGAGTGAGAGATTCATTTAAAATTGACAATTTCCGGGATTTTTCCTCCTCAAGCTTGGTCTCGAGATCCAAGATTTCCTGCCCTTAATTGGTGGACAAGGCCTCCAAATTAGAGCTTCTGGCTTCAGCATCATCCAGAGCTTCAACCAGCTGTGCAATTGAGTCTTCAATATGCGTTGTTTCAATTTCGGGATGATTAGCTCTAATTTTAGTTAAGTCCGTACAAAGATTAGAGACCATATCAATAGATGAAACACCAAGATTTACAGTGTTTGCAAATATGTCTTCCACTGATCGTGCCTCGCACTTTTCACGGGTTGCCACCATTGTATCAATGAAATAACAAGAAGAATTAAATTAGATGAGTGCCTACTATGTAATGACGCACAATTAATCCTGGGTCGTACAGAGATAGTATCAAGAAGATGTGGGCGTTGATAGATGACCAGCTGTCAGATAGCGTGGGGATGGTGAGGGACAAACCAACGGCAGGTGGGTAGACTATTCTCAATACTGCGGTAGCACTGCTTCCGGGCCTGACGTCAGCATCAAAGACACCCCACCACTTGGATGAGTGAGTGAGTTGAGACGGCACGCTGTAACCCTTGATATGGGTTTGTTACAACTGTTAGTCTTCACGTAAACGGCAATACTTACAATTCGGCAGAAACCAATTGATTAATAATATAGTAATGTGGTCCGTAATTATGTAGGCACTGTCTTATTACTAACTAAGGCTATTAATAAAATAAACATGCACTTTAACGTAAGACATGGTATCATGCTTCTAAGCAGACCGAAAGTCAAAGTTGCACTTTATTCGTTATGAACAAGAGTAACAACCAAACAATTTTTACAATTAAATCGAATTAGTATTAAATTGCACAGATAGTTCATTGGATTTGTTCATTAAAAATCATCATTATTATTCAAATACTGATAGTGAGAAGATCGGGCCTGCATCCAACAAACTCAAAATAGACATGAATATTGTGTTTGTTGCCTGCATCTTATTGACCAACTATTCGATATAACCTTGCTGGCAGCACACCGGCAAACATGCAGACTGCCGTATCTTATAACCTATATATAAGAATAAGAATAAGAAAATCTTTATTCACATAATAAGTTTTTTATAAAACAGTTTGCCATGTGCACAAGGCACGCTCGGCTAAAATGAAATTGAAGAATACATTTAAAATTAAACTTAGTCTTCTAGCAGTCTTACTTCACTATTTCTACATCAAAAATATAAAGGAAACACAACACTGTTAATTATTTTAAACTAAAACATGAAACATAATATATACATTACACATTTAAACATATGCCATAAATATACTAACAATGTATTAATACTATAAGATTCAATAAGCATATACAAGGTTTCTAATCTATTGTTTGAAGTAATTTTTTTAAGTTTGTCTTGTAATTAGAAAGTTTTTCATTAATATTAAGATTTTTTAAAAATTTATTAAACATTAAAGTGCATTTAAAATAACATTGGTTTCTACTAGTTTCTTTTTTGTACAGAGGAAAAATCAACATTTTATTACTGACATGCCTAGTGTACTTAATAACGTTTACATGATTAAAAATTGAACTATATTTTTTGACAAACATTAAAATTGAATATGTGTAAATACGGTTGAAATTCATGACATTAAGAAAGTTAAAAAGTTCAGCAGAGGGATGAAACTTTCCCACGCTACAAACTGTACGAATGGCATGTTTCTGTACTATAATTAGTGGTTTTAAAATATCTTTGAAAGTACCTCCCCAGTGTACAATTCCATACCTCAGGGTGGATTCAAACCAAGATAAGTACAATGTACGTAAATCAAGGGGGTACAAAAAACCTCTCATATGGTAGAGACTATAGTTGATTTTCCGTAATTTTGTTACAAGAAATTCCAAATGAGAGTGCCACCTCAAATCAGAATCAATGAATATACCTAAATATTTAACTTTTTCACTAAAATCTATTTTTACACAAGTACACTCATAGATGCAAGCATGAGAGTGGCATTTGATATTTAATTCGTTTTTATATTTACTCACTGTTGATGGTTTGTATGAAAAGATAATTGAGCTAGATTTCTTTGTATTTATTAAAAGTCTATTTTTATTAATCCAGTTTGAAATTTTTAATAAATCTTTATTTATTTTGCTTTCTAAAATTTCAAAATTATTAGCAGAACATACTAAACTACTGTCATCTGCAAAAGCAAAAACTTTAGAGTTTAGGTTTAAAGACAGTAAATCATTCAAAAATATGACAAACAGGTTTGGTCCGAGAATTCCACCCTGAGGTACTCCAAACCTCACAGGTAACGTCTTACTGTAAACCCCATTAATCCTCACTATTTGATTTCTACCGAACAAAAAAGATTTGAACCATCTTAAGGAGTTGTTTCGGACTCCATATTTTTCTAATTTATATATTAAAAGGTCCAGATCGACGAGGTCAAACGCCTTAGTAAAGTCAAGATAAACGGCCAAAGTAGGTTTCCGCTCATCGACATTATTGACAATTTCTGTTATATGTCTCTCTAGTGCTAAATCTGTGCTTTTATTTTTTATAAAGCCATATTGATGGGGTGAAAATAGGCAATGATGAGTAAAAAAATTTACAAGTTGTACCTTTATACAGTTTTCTAGAATCTTAGATATGCTGTTTTGTAAAGAGATTGGTCTGTAATGGTTAATAAATTTTGGATCCTCAGCTTTATAAATTGGCACAACAAGAGATGTTTTTAGAAGATCAGGATATGTTGCGGTTGTAATAGACAAGTTAATAATGTGAAGTAGAGACGGCAAAAGTGTAGGGAGATTACGTTTAATAGTTAGAATAGATATGCCGTCCAGACCAACAGATCTTTTGTTGTTCATTGACCAGATAATGTTTACTAGTTCAACTGCTGATACTTCGGAAATTGCACACTCATGGTCAAAGGTCTCCATCTCTGGTCGTTCAAACATGTCCGAACCGAATGCCTGACTGATCAAATGACTCGGCATTTCTGTGAAGTGTTTGTTGAAAGCATTTGCAACGAGCCCCATATGCAAGTCTGGTTGAGATGCTGTTTTGTGTGTTAGCCCCATAAAATTCATCAGTATATCTTTCTCTGCTATTTAATTTACTAATACAAACTTTCAATTTATGAAATTAATTTGTGGATTTGATATACTTCATGTTCACACAAAAAAACTTTTGTTGTTCAATTCATTATAATATTTATCGACTTCATGTCAAGCAGGCCGCATGGAATTATTAAGCCACTTGAGGCCCACATGCTTCGGGTTGCTGACCCCTGTTTTAAAGAGAAGGTTAAAATCAAGTCAATTCAAATAAGTGAAAGATAGATAATCAGAAAAATGTTTATCAACCTTTTTTAGACTGGCGTACAAAAGGGTGAACCAAAAAATACCAGGTTTTAAATATTCTTGCTGACCTGTAGGGAAATAGCTATATTTTAATAACCATACATCATATCTTCTTGAATCTTTTTTTGCATGATAGAATAAAAAATGGGCTTTGAAAACAAATGGCTTTCAGCCAAAAATATATATAGGTAAATATTATACCCTATTTAAAACTTATCAGTAATTTTGAAAAGTATTGAAAAATGATTTAGTAAAAAAATAATCAAGAAGTAAATCTACTAGTTTTTTGTAGGGAATGTGTATTTAAGACAAAATTTTACTGTGAACAAATGACGTTTACTCCCAGTTCAAGCAAAACTCTAAATACCTCAATTTTCAAGCAGTGTAGGCATGTCACGCTAAACATGCAGAAAATAACAGAATCTGGTTCCAAGTATACAGTACTCAAAAGACAACATTTACAATCACATATGCACTAATTACAAAGACAACACAATGTAAATAGCTCTGTTCGCAAAGTAAACACAACTGAGCGACTGACATTGTCGTCTATACATATTGGTAGTAGTTTAACACACTATTAAACAGACAGTGTATACAAAGTTCATGTAATATATTACTATAAAATCTATTATATTTAGTTACCTTAGTTGTTTTTGAACAAATTTTATCAAAATATGTTATTAAAAAAACATTATTTGCATAAATTTTGATATTGGAAGTTTGTCACGTTTGCTTCAACTTTGAACTTCCAATTTATCAGAAGTTCATCTCCAAAGGACTAACTTTAAAACTTACAGACTTGGAAGTGATACCAAAAATTTAACATCACGCTGATGTTCATTCTGACGTGAGTAAACAAAGACTAAAATTATATAGATGTATCAAGAGAATGGATATTTTAGAATTTTTTGAAAATCTAGGGTGAAAACAGAATCAATTAATAAATGGATTGGTGTAATAAAAAAAATCTACATCAAACAACATGGCCTTTTCTCCTTGTGGTACGGGAATAAGATATGTTCTCAATTACGTTTTTGAGAAATACATGGTGGTAGCGGAGGTTGGGGGAGTTGCTTATAGCACTAGAGGAAATGTCTTGTTGAAGGTCCAGTAAATCATGGAGGTGTTGATGCATCTCATGACTGGGTGAATCGAAAGTATTTCAGATTCAATATCTCATTTATCAGAAAAAAGTGGTAGGTCATTTATTTCATTCTCTGGGGTAGTAGAACAACTTGGACTATAACTGTAATTTTTATTGTCATATTCTAACAGTTTATCATTATCTCCCTTGTTGAACACTCATCTTCTGAATCATAAGTCTTTGAGTTACTTTTACTAGGCATGAAAGGTTGTCTTTGTTGTCCTTCATTTTCAGAAACACTCATGACTATGTTTCTATTAGGATTAATCACACTAAAAACTTGTTTCTATTTTACTCATTTCATAAAACCTTACCCAGGTTGTTAATTTCAAAGACTAATATTTATAATATAAGAATAAATATATATAAGAATAAAATATAATATAAGAATAAAAAGCACAATTTATACAATATTCCCAATACAAATTACAGCTGAGCAATGGCTGTAAAGAGAGTATCTGTCAGAATGTACAAAGGAAAAAGATATTTAGCAGCAAATAAACAATGCAGTAAGTTGTATTCAACAGTTAGGGAGGAAATATGGAGCTGACGTAGTTGTGGGAAAGTTGAGAGAAATGGTGGGTTGGTTGACTGCACAGCGCTCAGGTGGAAAAACAGTGGACTGAAACATTTGTTATTTGTTGCAGTCTGCTGGTGTAAACATATCACTTTATATGTGAAATAATATTTTACTTATAATATTAAATTTCCAAAATAAATTTTGACTTTTCCACCTGTAAATTACAATCTCCTGTCATTATTTGTCATAGTTTACATGTATAATTTTAATACTGTAAGAAATCACCAAAATTAACAACTATTGCTATCTTTACTGCTTCAGCCCACACTTAAGTATGACGACTTATGATGTCTTTATTCTTTAATGGTAAAAAACTGACTTTCCAAGAGGTCAAATCTTTTCCTTAAAATATAGATTTATAAAGTCAATTCTTAATCTGCAATGTAAGGGCACATACCTATTTGCACATTTGATGATGAATTTAAATAATTTTATTTTGACATAAGATTTGATTATCTGATTTGAAGTAACACTCATAGTTAATTATCTTTAAATGTGGCTCTTGGTTAAAATCTTGCTCAAATAAGAAAATCATGCACATGCCTATAAGAGAAGTTTATAGGTGGAATCTATGTACAGAATCCAATTGCAAGTTCTAGTTGTATAAAATAAACTAGGGGAACCCCCTGCACGCTTTGCGTGCCAACCCCATCACTCGCTACGCTCGTGAAGTAAGTTCAGCAGACAGATTCGCCTGTGACTCTGCTTTTAGCCCCTTTGTGAAACTCGGCCTGCGGCTCTCGGTATATTTGAATTCAGGAAAAAATAGTGTTAAATTGATACCCCACTTGAGTAGATAACATCAGTATTAAACAATTTTATATTTTCAAAAATTGTGGTTTTTGGGCCCCAGATACCCTGCGGAGATCCATATATAAGGTGCACGTTTATTACGAGTGTAGAACTGTGAAGGTTTGAAAATTTTACTCAAGCTTTTTCTCAAGTTAGGTCATAAAAAACTACATTTTTGCGATTTTCCCATAAGAAATACATTGGGGCAGTTTGGGGGAAAAAAGACCGCCATCTTGTTTGTGAGGAAAAAGTAAACTTTTGTTTACCTAAGCTTCAATTTAAGTATACACTTTATGGGGGTAGGACGCCGGGAAGTGCTTCAACATTTAGTGTCATTGTGTCACTACATCGAGCTTTATAGTATACAGGGTGTTTTTTTTTTAATAGGCCACCATTATGATCTTGGAAAGCACAAATCTGACAAAAAGCTTTAAATGGAGAACCTTACCTTGTTTTTAGATACATTTAAAAATACATATTTCAAATTTTAAAAACGGCCATCATTTTCCAATATGGCAGTCAACTTTGGTTTTTCTTATGGAACACCCTATATTTTATGATTGTTTTAGATAGAAATAGTAATTTTAAGACTATTTTATTCGTGACGATTTTCCAATATATTGCTTAATAATGTAAATATGAGAGCTCAAAATGTTCAAATTTCTTATGGAGTGTGATAACATTGTGATAACAACTTTTTTAATATGCATTCAAAAAATGAACTAATCTGCAAACATTACAACATACATTTGGAAAATGCATGCTTAGCTATTCTTTTTCCTGATTTAACATATTGTGTATTAAATTATAACACATAAATTGAAACAAATGTGTAACTATTTTGCCACAGATAAATTGATGTTGGTAGCACTGTTGCCAATATGAGCTGTTTAAACAAACTTCTAATACTGCTGTCGATCTGAATTGGACGTTGACTTAAACAGCTGATAATGGTAATAGTGCTGCTAATATCAATTTATCTGTAACAAAATAGTCACACATTTGTTTTAGTTTATGTGTTATAATTTAATACACAATGCGTTGTCATGAAAAAAAGAATAATTAAGCATACATTTTCCAAATGTATGTGGTAATGTTTGCAGATTAGGTCATTTTTTGAATGCATATTAAAAAAATATTATCTCAATGGTAAACTCCATAAGGAATTATATCTACCTTATTAAGCAAAATATTGAAAAACTGTCAAGAATAAAAAAGTCTTAAAATTACTATTTCTATCTAAAAAATCATAAAATATAGATTTTTTTTCCATAAGAAAAACCAAAGTTGACCGCCATATTGGAAAATGGTGGCCGTTTTTCAAAATTTAAAATATGTATTTTTAATCGTCTCTAAAACCAAGATAAGGTTCCCCATTTAAATTTTTTTGTCAGACTTATGGTTTCCAAGATCACAATGGTGGCCCAATTAAAAAAGACGCCCTGTATGGACAGGTGTGTGGTTGGTTATAAAATTTCCATTAGATTATTTGAACAACTTTTATATCATAAATTGATATTATGAAAGGACTACTCTATTAATATTAATTGTTATTTTGTTAAGCCTTTTAGAAACTGCTCTAGAAAATAAAAATTGATTTTACTTTACTGAAGAGTTGAGTCCTTTCATACTGTCAGATTATGCAGTAAAAAGAACTTCAATAATAATCAACACCCTGTTTATTGTTATGATTATCAGATTTCCTTTGCTGATGTACTTCCATATTCTTAGACTTGCCTAACACATTATAGTTTAGGATCTATGACCTAGATATTGACGGTTGTTGTAACTGAGACAACTCTTGCCAAATATACGAGGTTAAACTTGGACAGATGAAAGAAACAGAATACAATATTAGTACTTTCTAAAAAGTCTTGGTCTAATAAATTAATATAAATTATGAAAACATCCTTTTCAGAAATTAGATTTTGCAAGACTACTTGACTTCCAAAAATTAAAGGTAAGTTTTTTAAAAATGTTTGATGTAACTCATTGTAACCTATTTTTGGTTTGAGTTCAACATTAAATGTACATAAGCTGTGGATGATTGGCTTTAGCAGGTAGAAGAATAGGTTACAATGATTGGGTGATTAGTGAAATTGGTGACTCTGGTTAACATTTATATTTTTTATGGGATATAAATTTTACCCGAGATTGCATTAATTTTGTATTTTTTTCTGGAAATCAAAGCTCAAACTTTGGCTTTTTTGGCTGAGAGCAATTGTTCTATTTTTCGCAGTTGCAGCATGACAACAGAATGCTTATATGCTCTCAAATATTTTGATTTGTATTTTACCAGTATTTAACTAAACTCTGAGTATAATTTAAAAATTACTGGTTAAGTTAATAAACGTATACTGTGGCTTTAAATAGTTTAGAACATGCAGAAAGTATGAATGTAATTTTATAGTGCCTTATTCATAGATATAATATTTGTCAAACTTAATAACCTTTGTAAATAAACTGAAACACTTTTGCTAACACAATAATAATATTTTTTCTTAGATAGTGAGTAAGATATATTAAATAACGTTAGCTGTGGATTGTTTGGGTACATGTATAATGAGCTTGTTTTAGGACAAGGAAGGCAACCAGGTGTGGATATGCCCCGCATGTGGGGGCCAGGACGATGGTAGCCCTATGATAGGTTGTGATGGCTGTGACGCATGGTATCATTGGTCAGTACTTTCTCCACTTGGAATATCTATAATCTAAGTTACTGACTCATTTCTTGTTAATCTTAAATTAGTGTAGCAAAATATAAAAACATAACTAAATGTATTGTATTACTTGCCAAGTGTACATAGTGTATTACTTGCCAACGGAATGGTACGTAGTAAGGGGTAAGGTTAGGTTAGGTTACATATGATTATTATTATGTAAGTAATTGATTGTTTTGTGCTAAGTGAATCACCAAATTCATCCTGTATTAATCTAATCTGTATTTAATTTTCGTTATCTATTGTTTCAAGTATTTTTCAGCTTTTTCCAAATGCAAATTTATGAAAAAAGTAAGGGTTCTTTTTTACAAATGTAATTTTCTTGAATTTGTAAATGCTCAGTCAAGGGCCAACTTGAACTACTTTATAGTTCCTACTGATTATATATCTCGAAATAACAAAGTAACAATTTTTTGGACATTCAGTTATTCATTGTAAATCATATTGTGTCTTAGAACGACGTCAAGTCAAAGATTCTTTGTTCAGACAGTATACAAAATGTACATAAATAGCATCACATATAAGATTAATATAAAAACTTTTCACATGCTTAAAATACATTCTCTACTATAAACTAAACTCTACTTACTTGCTGGATACAAACTATGAAAAACCTTAAATAAGATACAGCTTTAGACAGAAACATAACATACATAAATAAAATAATTTTATACTATTTAAATGTATCACAAACATTAACTTTATTTTAACAAATATAAATATGTAAATTTAAATATAAATAATTTACAACTTCTTGCTTAGTTGGCCAAGTTCCTCTTGTAGTTCTGAAACCATGTGTATGTTTAGGTGGCACCTAGGCTTAGATTTTGATAGTTTAGAATTTGGAATAAATCTCTGTCAAAGTAAGAATTTTAATACTCAATTCAACCATGAAATGACGTGACTATCCATCCCAGAAGCTCTGTATCCAATCTCACTATTAAAATAGCAGTTTGATTTTTTGTGTATAGTATTGAATTAATGTAAATTGGAGTGAGATGACATAAACTTAAATCAAGATCCTTTCTTGATGCCAATGCAACATTGAAAGATCACTCTCCTTTCTCTTGTCACTACATATCCAAGAACTGCACTACATTTCTTCAAGATTATTTGAATTTAGCTTCATATTTTTGCCTCAAACTTGCCAAACTTCGTACAATTATTACAAAAAAATTACAGTAAAACCTCTATAGTTCGACAATTTGTGGACTTGGATTTGTTAAAGTATTGAAATGTCAAACTATAAGAAATCTATGGTAAATATGAAAGAAAAAGAATTTTATAGGCAGTACAAGTAAACGTCACACAACACAAATATATTACAATACAAGCACAAAATGCACAAATATATTACAATACAAGTACAAAATGCACAAATATTATGGTGATCAATTTCTGCAAACCACGCTCATTTTCCTCAGAACAGAGGGATTCACAAAAGAATGGAAAATAGTGTTCAACAACTCAATTTATAGGCCTATGATCACGTGACCCAATCGTCAAAATAGCGGCTGCTACAATAGTATTTGTTAATTCCTATTGGCTGTTACTTCTGTTCTTTTTATCACTAAAAATACATTATTAAAAACTATTTCGGAATCAAATTTAACCTGTTCATTCATTAGTTTATCACGATCTTTACATTTTTCTTTAAAAATAAATAACTTCCCAAGCATTCATAATCCTACCCTTCTTACAAACTTTTAGAACATATTCAAACTGTGTGTACAATTCAGAAGGTGTTGAGGTACATTAGATCTTTCAGGTTTCTTATTTTTAAAAGCAGAGACATGGTTTTTATAACTTTTGCTAAAATTTACAGTATGACCTACGTAAAACATATAACAATCATTACAGTTAATCCTATATATTCCTTTATCACTGAATTTATCTTCACTTTCAATATTTGGGTGTAAAATGTTGGACATATTATTAAAAGTCTTAAAAGCTACTGATAAATTGAATTTCTTAAATCTATTACCAACTCTATGTGTAAATGGTCCATTGTTATGGAGGGATACATACTTCTTTTGTTTTTTATCAGATTTTTCTTATAAAAGAAAATGTTGTTTGTTTATCTTCTCAAACTGAACATCTTTGTATCAGTTTGGAAGTTGCTAACAACTATAGTAGATTTCCTCATACATGCATTTAAAAATGATCCAAACAATAAATTAAATGAAAAATAAAGGTATAGTTTAAATGTTTTATTTCATAACATTGAAAATATAAAGTCACCATAAAACGGCAGAAAGTAAGGTTCAAGGTCAACTGGTTGGGATTGGTGAAAGAAGTCACTTCCAGTTAGATTTTTTGCACGGCCAGCTCATGAAAGCGTGATAATTAATGTACAGTTGTGTTGCTAAGTGTAAGTTTTATAATTATTTAAACTATTCAATTTTGTTTTCGTAGACCATGCACATGTACATGCACATGAGTCTGAAAATATGCACATTGTAACATTGTGCCTTTAAGAGGTTGTTACTTTTATTAAAATTATTTATTTAATTTAATGAAACTCATTATATTATTGCATGATTGCTCTTAAATTGATCTCAGGGTCGTGTTAGGAGGTAAATCGGTGAGACGATATAGTATAATGAAACAAAATAATTGCTTTTTACAAAATGATTTATTATTACATATTATTAAAATTTAAAATCTACTCAATTCACTCAAAGTCTGACAATAGCAATTCAAAGATTCTAATCTACTTCATTTAGAGAAATTATATTAACATAAATTTCTTAAGTTAACTGTAAACTTAAACTTATCTGTATAAATTTGTAGCTGAGTCCAAGTTATTTGCTGTTGCGCGATTTTTTATTTAATTTAAAGAACTACTTGATTAAAAACGCACAATTTAAAGACTTTTAATTTAAAACTTATTTTAACTTATTTAAAAATATCGGTAAATGTGACTTTATTAGTTCAATTGCCCACGCGGTCTATAAAGGCCGAACTACCGACACATGTTGATGGTCTTCTGATCTAAGATGGACTGCTGAGAAGCGTCTCTCCATCTAGGGACTCAATTTTTACCCCTACTTCTTCTTCCGGCATTATTCCCCTCTGGGTTCAAGACTATCGGTCCTTCCGGTTTTGCCACGAGGTAGCAAACCCATATAGTATACTGTTCTCCCCGTATTGTGCTGCATTCTACGGGCATTTTTGGAATTACATGTCCCATTTTGATTGGTTCCCTTCGGGGACTGACTTTTGCGTCTTTCTACTGCGCTAGATCCGGGGTGTGGCCTATGGAACATTCTAGTCGACTCATCGAGTCCTGTCTCACGCCAGCTTCGTTTTATCTTTGTTGACTGTTATGTCTGAGACATTCCCATATGTTTTGATAATTCTTGGAACAAGCCCATCCATCCTGTTTCGAACAAAGGGTTTTGTTTGAGGGGACATATTTCTGTCTCCACGTCTACCCATCAGGCGTCTTTCTCACGACAATTCTCTAACATAATTTTGACCTTCCTTATTTCTTCAAATTAAATATATCCTTTTCCTTATATACAATAATTTTATTATTTATTTATTTTAATTAATTTACCTATCAATTTGGTGGACCTGTTACAGTACCCCCCGATTTTTTGCGATGTGTGAGTAACACGAGTCAAAAAATCTTGATTTTAAACACGATTCGCCAAATTGTCGATTGTTCTTCAGATAAGTTTCAGTTTTACGTTTACTATATCTAGAATGACATGAAACTATCAACTAACATATAGTTCAATATCAAATTACATATTAAATTTCATGTAAGAAATTAAGTCTAAAATGAACAATCTTATTCAACAAAATTATTACATCATCTATGCAAATCAATGCATTACCATTTAACAAGTTGCAAAGTTATCAATCAAAAGTCAATTATTTAAAATTTACAGTCATCTGACAATAATTCAACAAATCAAAATTGTTAATTAACAATTCAACAATTTATGAATTAAAATTTTAACAGTATTACATCATATATAATTGTTAACAAAAATTTTAGAATATTTTTGATCATTACAAGTTGTTAATTAAAAACTTTATCAATCATAAATTAAAAATTGTCAAACAAAAACTATACATTACACCTTGAAATTCATACCTTAAATGTCGATACATCCTTAAATTAAATGCAAATATTTGTTAAAATTAATAATTCACTAAATTATAATTCCCTTTTAAATACTAAATGATCAGTATTTATTAACAAATTATTTAAATCGTTAGTAAGATTCAAAAATTATAAATTAATAATGAAACATTCATTCATCTACATATATTCATGAATCAAAAACAATGATCTACAAATCAAAATTCACAAGTCAAAAATAGTACTTTATAAATTCCATATCATCAATTAACTACTCTACCCAGACTCAAACAAATGTCACCCAATGACATTTATTAAATTTGCTAGAAAATTTGTAGATTTGTCAGAGGATCAATGGGATTGTCAAATTTTATTTCTAATGAAACACTTGAAAGGGGAGGCTAGTGTATGGATTAGGAATCGACTTGACAAGTGGAACAACTTTCTTGAATTCGAAAGCGAATTCAAAAATAAATATTGGGGCATTGATAAGCAGAAGGAATTTGAAAATAAATTAATGGGGGGTGGAACTTATGATGCTAACAGAGATGACATGGTAAATTACATTATGGAATATTACAACATATCATGTTTTCTAGATCACAAGCTGAACATGACCACTTTTCTTAGTTTCATATCACGACACCTACCAATAGGGATTAGTGCATCAGTAGCGACAGCTAGTAACATACAAAACGGAGATGACCTAGAGACCTATTTGAAGCAACTAAACCATGTAGGGAAAAACCAGTTTGAATCTATTAATAGACTACCTAGGAGACCATATGAAAGCAATAACAAACAAGTAGCAGTCAGTAATAACCATAGTGAAGTTAGAGAAAATAGAGAAGTTATGAGACATAGAGACAATAATAGTGATAGACGAGGGGGTTACAGAGGTAATTTTAGAGGGAATTATAGAGGCTCAAACAGAGGACAAAGCAGTAATTATCATAATAGCAGAGAAGATGTCAGAAATGAATGACAACTACAGCAAGGCACAAACACACATAGGCCTAGGGAAAGTAAACAATACCAGTGTAACATAGAACAGGTAGTGGAGAAACCAATATATTTAAATTATGAGCTAGCAGGTGATAGTCAATTAAGTAGGTTCGCTCAAAACATATTAAATAAAACTCCAGTGTTTATAGCAAATAAAAGAAGAGTAGGACTGTGTGTAAGTGGCCAAAATATTCCTGAATTAAGCCAGTCCATCTTAGATCAGAAGACCATCAACATGTGTCGGTAGTTCGGCCTTTATAGACCTCGTGGGCAATTGAACTAATAAAGTCACATTTACCAATATTTTTAAATAAGTTAAAACAAGTTTTAAATTAAAAGTCTTTAAATTGTGCGTTTTTAATCAAGTAGTTCTTTAAATTAAATAAAAAATCGCGCAACAGCAAATAACTTGGACTCAGCTACAAATTTATACAGATAAGTTTATGTACATTGCTTTGGTCCATTTGTGAATAGAAACTTGGCTCCTTCTCATCCATTACTGTTGCGTTTAATGATAAATGTTAAGATGTAATTAAGGATTGATGATATATGTGAAAATATGATGACTTGTTGATGATTGAAAATGTATTTGGAAAATATTTAATGAGTAGTAACTGACTTGATAATGTTAAGATTTGTTTTAGATGTGATGATTTAGTTGAGAATGTTAGAGGTTGTGTAATGATAGAGAATTTATAAAAAATAAAAGACGGATTAAGGATTGAAATAGGGTATAGAAATTTAAAGAAGGTTTAATGGAATGAAACAGAATTTTAGCAATTAAAGAAGAGTTAAAGGGTTGAAAAAGGATTTTAGAATTTAAAAATGGGTAATGGATTGATAATAGGTTACAGCATTAAAAGAAGGTTTAAAGGAATGAAACAGGTTACAGCATCAAAAGAAGGTTTTAAGGGTTGAATACGGATAATTGTACTTAAAGACGGTTAAAGGGATGAAAAAAGATTTTTGAAATTCATACCTTAAATGTCGATACATCCTTAAATTAAATGCAAATATTTGTTAAAATTAATAATTCACTAAATTATAATTCCCTTTTAAATACTAAATGATCAGTATTTATTAACAAATTATTTAAATCGTTAGTAAGATTCAAAAATTATAAATTAATAATGAAACATTCATTCATCTACATATATTCATGAATCAAAAACAATGATCTACAAATCAAAATTCACAAGTCAAAAATAGTACTTTATAAATTCCATATCATCAATTAACTACTATACATTATTTAAAATTATACAAGTTTCCAATTACCATCAATGATTTGTAACATGAAATTATCAAATACAATACATAGGTTATGTGTCAATATCAATAAAATACAAATCAACAATCATTAATTCATTATTCAAAAATTGATTAATCCTTAACTTGTTTACAATTATCATTTTTCCAACATCATTATCAGAATCATCTGACTACTAATTGCAAACACTTCTCATATAATTCATCACTTCTTAGAGGAATTATCATTCATTAACTCAACAATTCATCAATCATTTATTTTATCAGCACCCTATTAAATCCCTCAAATAAATCCTCATCCCTTTAAGCCATCTTTAAATTCCGTAACCTGTTATCAATCCCTTAACCCTTCTTTAAATACTAAAATCCTGTTTCATCCCTTTATCCTTCTTTAAGTACCATTATCCGTATTCAATCATTAGAATCTTTGAATTGCTATTGTCAGACTTTGAGTGAATTGAGTAAAGATTTTAAATTTTAATAATATGTAATAATAAATCATTTTGTAAAAAGCAATTATTTTGTTTCATTATACTATATCGTCTCACCGATTTACCTCCTAACACGACCCTGAAATCAATTTAAGAGCAATCATGCAATAATATAATGAGTTTCATTAAATTAAATAAATAATTTTAATAAAAGTAACAACCTCTTAAAGGCACAATGTTACAGAATGGCGCTGACAACGTGAGACGATGTAGTATAAGTATTAAATTTTAATCTATTCAAAAAATATTTAAAATAAAGAATCATAATAATTTGTCAACAATTAGTAAAGAATGCTGAATTCATGTAATTTTCATTTAGTTTAATCAATTGATTGAGTTAAGTAATTGAAAAGTGTTAGAGGTTAAGCTATATGATATGAATAATGAATTAAACACATTTTAATACATTTGATTTAAACTAAATTAAATATAAAAAAAATGACCAACCTGATAAAATATATAAGTCAACACCAAATGAACAGATACACAATAACATGACAACAAATAGGAACATAATAAATAAAATAATCCAGTTTCCAGGAAACAACAAATTTGATCATGCACATAAAACAATTCTAGTAAGAAACAAAATAAAAAATAAAGCACTCAAAAGAAAACAAAGACATGATAATAAAATAAAACCAATAACATATAAACTAGATGACCTTGTTTTAGTAAAAACACACTTTCACTCAGACTTATTAGAGAAAAAGATTAAAAAGTTTTTTCTGTTATACAGGGTGATTCATGACGTTCTCCCCCCACTTCTATAGCATATTCTACTACTAAAAACAATGAAAAAATGTCATATAAACATAGGTCCAAAAACGCTTCGTTAGCGAGTTACAGCCATCAAAAGATTTCGTCATGGTTCATGGGCAAAAAATGAAATAATATTGTACATAACTTATGGAAAAGTATATTAGGATTGAAATACCATGATTTTATATGTATTTTCACATGGAAAAGCTAATAAAATAGGTTTGAGAACTGTACCTTAAGTAGTTTTTGTGTAATCCGGGTTAAAATTGGGATATTAGGACAAAAAATTCAGTTTTTCTCAGTTTAATGTACAGAAACGTTGTTAAATTGGTTACAAAGGCACACAAATTTCGTACATTATTTGTTTAGAATTTAATACTGAGTAGATTGATATAAGTTGTGTAAAAAATACTACAGAAATAAGAACAGAAACTCAAATTTATTAAATTAAATACATAAATTACCTTAAAAGAACAACAAATTGATTTTCCCAACTTTAGACATGTTTTTTATTACAGTACATGTTCAAAAGTGAGGCCTCCATTTTCGATGCATTTTAAAGCACGTTTGTGTACTGCTTTTGTTGAATTTCTCAATTTTCTTGGGTGTTCCTTTAGCTGTGTAGCAGAATCCATAATACAAGCAGTTATTTCTTCTCGCGAATTAACTCTTGTCTTGTAGACTAGACCTTTCATCCATCCCCAGATACAATAATCCAATGGAGATAGATCTGGTGATCTTGGTGGCCAAGGGTAAGGCCCTCCACGGCCAACAGGAAATTGATCATTCAAGTGAGTAATAACGGCCCGAGAAAAGTGGGGAGGTGCTCCATCATGCTGGAAGAACAAATTTCGTCTGAGATGCAAAGGAATATCCTCAAGCAGCTGTGGCAACTCATCTTGAAGGAAGTGCAAATAAAACTCAGCATTTAGTCGTGCAGGTAGTATGAATGGTCCAATCAGCTAATTGTGTATAAGACCACACCAGACATTGACACTAAATCGGTGTTGAAAGTTCTGTTCAATTACCTCATGAGGATTTTCTTGAGCCCATGAGTGCTCATTGTGCAAGTTGTTGACCCCATCCCTAGTGAACTGTGCTTCATCAGTAAAGAGAATACGCTTGTACAGTTGTTGATTAGTATTTAAAAAGTAGCAAAACTCCAAGCGAAGTGGGCCATCCCCCGGCTGTAGATGTTGAACCTTTTGTTTATGAAATGGATGAAATTGATGTCGCTTGAGTGATCTCAACACAGTTGACTGTGAAACTCCTATCCGCCTAGAGAGACGCCGTGTACTTACACCTGGACTTCGGAGAACAGCGTTAATAATGTTATTATCATCATGTTGGAAAGCACGTTCATAACTAGTACGAATACTTGGTAGTGATCCTGTATCCCGAAGAGTGAGGAGAGTTTCACGTATTGTTTTGGAATCTGGAATCCTCCTATTAGGGTAAAGTAGTTCATATTCATCTCTAGCAGCAAAGCATTACCATTACAATAACCCAAAATAAAAACCATATCAGCATATTCTTCCGATGTAAATACGTAAGGCATTATTTCACTGACAAAACAACCAATAGACAACTCGCAGAAAACAATTATTATTGCAATGCACTTCACACAAATAGCTTTTGTAACTTGCAAAACACTACTACAGTACTGTTATACTGTAATGAACAGGTTATGTACAAACCGGATCAGGAAATAATTGTTGATCAGCTGTTGTTCATGCGTTACCAACTTAGGAAAAAAATTAAACAAATTAGAAAAAGGTTTTGCGTACAATATTACGTTGTTATTGGTTGTAAAATGATGCTGGACAATGTTTATTGTTTATTTTTTTGGATTTATCATTTATTATTTACTCTTAGTTTTATTCTTAATAACAATTATAATAATAATTGCATTTGTTAGACCAAAGCAATGATTTTGTTTAATTTGTATAGTAATTTATTTTGCATTAATAATGTATTTAATTTAATAAATTTGAGTTTCTGTTCTTATTTCTGTAGTATTTTTTACACAACTTATATCAATCTACTCAGAATTAAATTCTAAACAAATAATGTACGAAAGTTGTGTGCCTTTGTAACCAATTTAACAACGTTTCTGTACACTAAACTGAGAAAAACTGAATTTTTTGTCCTAATATCCCAATTTTAACCCGGATTACTCAAAAACTACTTAAGGTACAGTTCTCAAACCTATTTTATTAGCTTTTCCATGTGAAAATACATATAAAATCATGGAATTTCAATCCTAATATACCTTTCCATAAGTCATGTACAATATTATTTCATTTTTTGCCCATGAACCATGACGAAATCTTTCGATGGCTGTAACTCGCTAACGAAGCGTTTTTGGACCTATGTTTATATGACATTTTTTCATTGTTTTTAGTAGTAGAATATGCTATAGAAGTGGGGGGAGAACGTCATGAATCACCCTGTATAAGGGACCCTATAAAGTGACAGCCATTAAAATGGAAAATGCTTATGTAGTCAATGAAATAGAAACAGGAGATATAATAGGAACATATAATGTAACACAACTTAAAAAATATATACAAAAAGAATAATTAAACCACTCCTAATATAAATAGTCAACTTTAAAACAATTTAAAAAATAAATCACTATATAAATAAAAGAAAATCTGGAGTATCAAAGTAATAAATAATAGATAAATGAAACAATTTAATATCAATGACCATGTGTGAAATATAAAATAAACCAGGATATATAGAAATATTTTGTATAAAATTGTGTTCTTAAAGTAAAAGAAACTTGACTATGTCTATATTTTAAATACAACACTGATAAAACATGCCATATATGTTAGATAAAGATGTATGAAGATATGCTAAAATATATTATTATCATAACCCCTGTATGTTCATATGAAAAGTGATTCAAAGAATGATGATGATTAAGGTCACTTAAAATGAAGTAGGTGAAACATCTTGTAATACTTTGTGTAATAACTTGTTAATGATGAAACAATGTTTTTATAACCTGTCAATGTTTATTCAAATAATAAGGTGATATGACTCGTACCCTCTGATCCTGAATCTACTATGCATCTGTATTCTTTATGACCTATTTTTACATTTATTTCTGGAAGGAAATGAGTTAACCCTTTAATAGGCATTTCATGAAAATTATTTTCATTTGTTAGTTCATTATTTAGATCCTCATGTAAAAATATTTCATTAGTATTTACTTTGATTTTATTTTCTTGAGCTAATCTTATCTGTTCCATAAAGTCATTTATTATTTTCTGAATAATATTAAATCCCTTTTTATTTAAATGAATAAGGTCAGGTTTTTTGCGCCCCCTTGAGAAAATCTCCTTTTCAAATAAGTCCATGTTACATCTATTTTTAAATTCCCTGTCCATGAATGCATTAGATATGTTTACTACTCTAATGTTTTTATCATTATTCAAAGATGTTATAAAATCATTAAACACATTTAGTTTATGAAAATGAAAAGCATCACTTTTAGCAAGCATTGGGATTGGTGGCAAAGTTAATAGAATTAATTCTTTTTTCCAACTAACTAACTCTTCTATCATGCTTTTATATTCATTGATAATATACTTGGTTGGAACTCCTTGTGGATATTTATGAAGACATAAAAAACAATGTAGATTATCAAATACCTCAGTTACCAGTTAGCAATTTACAAATAATAGGAGTTACTGGAGTTAGGTCAAAGAAAATAAATTATCAGGTACAAATAGACTTTGAAATAAATAGTCAAATAGTTCCAATAACATGTCTAGTAGTGAAAGAGATTCAAGCAGGAATTATTTTAGGATGTGACTGTTTTATTGAAAAGTTAGCTAAAATAGATTTTGAAAAGAAGTGCTTAGAACTTAAAATAAATGACAAAAGATTAATAGTACCATTTGTTCCAAGAAACAAATTAAATATGGTAAACGGACTAAGAATAATACAAGTAGGACATATTACTTGTTATGAAAGTGAAAAAGAATTAAATAACATAACCAATGAATTAATATGTGACTTTATTAGTTCAATTGCCCACGCGGTCTATAAAGGCCGAACTACCGACACATGTTGATGGTCTTCTGATCTAAGATGGACTGCTGAGAAGCATCTCTCCATCTAGGGACTCAATTTTTACCCCTACTTCTTCTTCCGGCATTATTCCCCTCTGGGTTCAAGACTATCGGTCCTTCCGGTTTTGCCACGAGGTAGCAAACCCATATAGTATACTGTTCTCCCCGTATTGTGCTGCATTCTACGGGCATTTTTGGAATTACATGTCCCATTTTGATTGGTTCCCTTCGGGGACTGACTTTTGCGTCTTTCTACTGCGCTAGATCCGGGGTGTGGCCTATGGAACATTCTAGTCGACTCATCGAGTCCTGTCTCACGCCAGCTTCGTTTTATCTTTGTTGACTGTTATGTCTGAGACATTCCCATATGTTTTGATAATTCTTGGAACAAGCCCATCCATCCTGTTTCGAACAAAGGGTTTTGTTTGAGGGGACATATTTCTGTCTCCACGTCTACCCATCTGGCGTCTTTCTCACGACAATTCTCTAACATAATTTTGACCTTCCTTATTTCTTCAAATTAAATATATCCTTTTCCTTATATACAATAATTTTATTATTTATTTATTTTAATTAATTTACCTATCAATTTGGTGGACCTGTTACAACATAGTCATTGACAAAACATTTTAATTACTCTGACAAAACGATAAGTTCACCTAGTATATTTTTCTTAATGACACTGTAGGTGACTATAAAAATTAATAATAAATAAAATACTTGCACCTATGTCTAATCCCATTGGTACCTTATCACAATTCAATATTGGTTATAAAATGATGGGGCTGTAAACTTTTTTTGAGATACTTTATTCATTTTAGATAAGCTTGATATCTGAAATTCATTGCTAGTTTATTCGTCTTCTAACTTGCTGTAAATAAAATTTGTCTTAGTACCTGGCATGGAAAGCTGACTGTTTGCGTAGGTAAATTTGTAAACTAAATAGGTGAACAACTATTTGTAAAAATGAACTGTATAAGTATATGTGCAGCAAAAGCTGCTAATAATGTGTTTTTCTATTGCTTTGCCATGCAGGAGGCACCTGTATCTAGATGTTAAGTCCCAAACTTAATTGTTAAATGCCATAATGTCATGCTTAACCAGCTCAGCCATGTGAAAGCAGTCATGCAATAGGCTCAGCCATGTGTTCAGAAGCTGATTTGATATCACGTTTTGGCAGTGAATAGTTATTTTTGAGGAAGTTGTCTGGGTTGAAATGTTTGTTGTTAGTACTTTGTTGATTCAAACAGTCTGTATAACTAAGGTTATATCCTTAGAGTTGATTGTTGGTGCTGACAAATTGTGGGTTATCATTATTGTTTATGTTAAATGGTGATGTGTGTGTGTTACAATATGGGCTGTCACTGTATTACCTTGTGTTCAGTTGAGCTGGAGCCTTTAGTTTTGAAAATGAGTTTTGATATTGAGTAATTTTTATGAATGGAAACAATGTACACGTTTATTTGCCTGAATTAAAAGTAATTATTTACCTACTGTATCTTTTTTAGATAGCCTTAAAAAGGTTACATTATCTAAGAAAAGTAATCCGAAAAATTTGTCTTGATATAGATGTGTTTAGTGTGCATGGTTAATACGGTCAGTCTGGTTAGGTGGTATAATTTTTTAAGTACTGGTAATAAATTGATTTGTCTTTAAACTCATGCAAGTCAAAGTCAGTTTAAACTATCTTGCAAGAGAGAAGTCTGAAAGAAGTTACAGGAACCCTAATTAAAACAAATTATTGAATAATACACCCTAACAAAAGAAAAGATCAAATTGTCTCTGTATACAGTGACATAAAGCAGCGTCAAAGAAATCACCTATGTGCCATAAAATTAAATTATTTTACTTGCTGGAAGTCAGTCAGGCCACCTGTTACAGCTGATCTAATTTGAGATGCCGTATTCAAACCATCAAGACAAGTCTTCTATGGCCTCTTTCATGCCAAAATGGTCAATGCCCTTCTTGTTTGGGGTAATGCTAGTAAATTATTTCAATCTTCAAGATACAAGAAAGAGCTGTATGCACTATTGTTAAAGCTAAGAAAACAGAACACTTTAGACCAATTTTTATTGCTCAGTAGTTTTAACTTTTTACTCTGCATTTATTTGTCAGTGTCTTATGTACATAATAAACAATATACTCCTAGTTATTTTTATAAATTCTGTACATAGCTATGAAACTAGATGTCCCACTAGATTGCATACAAGTGACAGTGGTACTGTGACAGCAGCTTGCCGTTTTTACAATAACTTACCTGTCAATATTAGAGAACTTCCTACTTTGTAATTTAAGAAAAAGGTTTTTAAATTTTTGATTAACAGGGTCTTTTATTCTGTCGCAGAGTATACAGAAGGAATATGGACAGCTGATAATTTTAAGTAAGCTTATATTAATGTACATTGACGTGCCTATGTATTTGTACAAAATAATTTTGGCTGAATAAAATCTTATTCTTAAACAAGCATTTAGCTCCACATGGATACATTGAGTTTGTTATGTCTCTGCTTCACCTAGTTCTCACTAAGAGAATGATTCTCTCCTCTGTTGGTTTTTCAACATAGTGAGACGTTATAAGATAATTTTGTATATACTGACTCCCTGCTGTAATGGTATTATAGTACAGTATTCTGTCAAACATAATTGGTGCTATATTAACAGTATTATAGTGTATTGTGAATATCCAGATAGTGGGGTAACTTTGTGTAAGTGTTTTATATAGATCTCAAAATTTCTTTTCTCATTTTCTGTAATTTGCTTATCCCTTCGATGAAAGTGTTAAAACCGTACTCACATAAAGATATTATAACTATACATCACTGTACATTGTACTCTATAAGAACTCTGTAAGTTATGTATTTTGTTTATACCGCAGAGCCTTACAATACAAGTAATATTTGTCATCAAATTTGCGCCATAATTGAGATTTACTAGGTAGCAGTTTAGACATCAGTCACTGCTGCCATAAGAAATCTCAACCAAAAGTAACACCTGAGAAAAGCTGCAAAATACTAGGTAACCCTCTATAAGACCATTCAAAAATAGTTTGAAAACATATTGTACAAGAAAATAATTATAGATACATTAATATATATAAATAAAGGCCTAAATAAAAATAACATCGTAAGATGATAAATGTATAGTGAATAATAATTAATTACGCAAAATACATCTATACATACAGCTTTATTTCAACCGAAATTTTCGAGGTGGGCCAATTTTGTTCTCATATCCTGAAAACCAAGGTATAGAGCTGGCCAGACCATGGTGATCCTAATTGTTGTGATTAAAACAATTTTAATCTTAGGTTACTAATCTAATTTTTAAAATAGAAGGAGAAGGAAAGAAATTCATTGTTGGTGAACACTGACCTCCTCCCCCCAAATGTCAGTGATTCTTGATGCATATTCAATGTCCACACCTTGCACAGCAGAGGAACAGTTCCAAATTGGAGGTATCACATGCTAACAAGAAATGTTCTGACCTGTAAAAGCAGCTTTGTAAAGTAGAGCCTCCAGATGAAGTAGGTTCCTCTTCTCCGTCAGAGTTCAGAATGACCATTCTTCCCCTCAATAGCGAGTAGATTAAGGCCAATGGTAACATACCAACGACCTGAAAGTTAGAAACCAGAACTTCTAACAGAATAATTCAGGCCAGAATACACCCAGAAGTGGTAAATAACAATTTAAAACCCCCAAGATAGGCCAAACTTTTTACTTTTATTCATGGGAATTTAGGAGGTTAACAATATTCTAGGAAGGACAGAAAAAATAAACACAAACAAAAGAGAGAGTATCGTTTTAGCAAAGTGAAATATGATATCATGGTTTTATTATGAAGAAACGTCATTTTCACAAAACAAAATGACTAGATAATTAATAATCAAAATTGAGAGATAGGATTACCTACCGCTAGAAAGTATATGATGACAAGATTTAAATACAGAACACTTTGAAAAATACAAAAAAAGATTTAATTTACCTAACACTATATTTGCACAATTGTAGGCCTAAGAAAAACACACTTTTAAAAATAAGGAGAATTATTTACTTTTGTATCTTTTTATAGAAATGATAAAAATAGTAAATATACAGTGTATTTAAAAAAATATCGAAACGCTTTCACAACTTTTGTATGACTTCACTTGTAAAAGTGAAATCTTGTACATGGTCATGGTTACAAAGAACATACTTTTTTACGTCATTAGCGACATTTCATCTTTTCAGGGGGACGGCCAACAAGGAGTTGAACGAAAATCTTCAACGTATGCCTGGTCGAGTTTTGTAACAAATGAAAGGTCTATTCAAGAGAATTTAATTGGCACTAAGCGGACTTCAAAAAGTTTGTTCTTTCCAGAGTAGCAGTAATTTGAATTTTAAAGTAACTAATTCGAACAATATTATTTCTCCGCTATTTAATGGTTTTAAGTAGATTATTGTGATAAAAAATTATACTTTATGGAACACAATTATTAAAAAAATTTTAACTCAAATTATTGTTTTGATAATTTGTCGGAAAAAAATAACGTTGTCGTGAAAGAGTTTCCATATTTTTTTTCCACCTTGTATATATCAACTATATAATGCAGCATATGGTTTTTCTTATCAACAAATTTACTTTTTAGTATTTTCATCAGGGCTGCCGAGAGGGGGAAGGCACTGACTGGGGTAGAATGCCTTGGGCCCCCAATCACAAGGCCCCAAAAAAATCTAAGAAGGTTTTTGAGGCTCCATTAGTTTGCTCAACATGAAAATATTACTATTGGGTCTAGACTATTAGTACTAAAGGAAGTGGGAACTTTCCTTTTTTTTTGATTACATATAGCTACAATGATTCATCAGCTGTTTAGAGAGACACTAAAAAATAAGTCTGATTTAAATTAGAAAATTAAACTCCTAAAAAGTTCGCTTTGACAGTATCCCTTAGATGAAAGTGTTAAAACCGTACTCACATAAAGATAATATAACTATACATCACTGTACATTGTACTCTATAAGAACTCTGTAAGTTATGTATTTTGTTTATACCGAAGTTGGCCTGCACTAGACCACAACAGTGGACAACTTGTAGCAGCAAATTTTAATATTTAACCTCAATTGAATCTTGACTCATGTAAAATTGTTCTTACCTAGTCTTGATTTATTATCAGTCAGAATTGAAGATCTAACCAATAGGCTTGTTGAAATTTAAAATATTTTCTCACCCATAATTTTCCACCTACAAAAGTCAATGCTTTGAGTGTGGTCAATTTTGAGTCTTTAACGAATCAACTTGTAATCATATGAACAAATGATTTAATGAAAGATTATCTACTATAAGGGTGTACTATGGTTCTGCTGTCACTACATTAAACAAATTTTCTAGAAAGGAACTTGAAAATGTAAACACACAGATTTGAGTTTGTCTCAGGCTCTTGGCTGTGTTACTTCTTTCAGTGGTACTAGGATTTTCAGCAAAATGGCCCTAGTAAAATAAGTGTTATGGTCTAGGATTATTGAAAATTGGTTGAATTGTTTGATAATTTTGAGTTTGGTTATAGTCTTTAAGTTTTGATGACATTGTATTTAAAATGGTAGTAGAAAATAAAATCATGTTTAGCGCAGTTATTACTTTTACTTATTTAGCTTTCTTTATAGCTTATTCTTTATAGCTTATTTACAATTCTTTTAGTATATTTGTAGACATTTCAACATTCATAATATCAATTAAGTAAATGTACAAAATCATGACTTAGTGACTAGAAAAATTATTTATTTTAATGTGAATTCGAAACATTTGGGATCAGGACCCCGAAACGGGCTTGTGACATAGTCCCTCCCGTCAGCCCTGAATTTCATTTCTATTAAGTCAAGTTGTTTCTAAAAATATTTATGGTTGTATCATATATAAATATAGAATTTTTGTTGTATACTTTTAAACTGAAAACTCTCCTAAAGAGTTTTAAGTACAAGAAACCCTTTTTTTGTTACTTCCAAAACTGAAATTCGCAAGAAAATGTCTTAAAAAGGTATTCAGTATTTGGTTCTACTTGTGAGTCAGTCAGAGTATTATACTAATATGAGCAAAACAAAAATAATTTTAAAAAATTCAAGTTTTGAAAAGTAAATAAAGCTCTTAACATAACCAAGATGGTTGACTACATAGGCTTTTAGTTCAGTGAACTCCCAGAAATACTGGTTTCTACTTTTATGTAGTAATGTATCACATACCTGGGAATAATGTAACTGTTTCATGATCATACAAATTATTTCTCTAGTAGACACAACAACTTTAAATTGTATACAGTCAAGACATTCACAACACTCACTAAAGACACAAGTGTTGAACTGAGCTTTCAGTTCATCACTGACGTAGAGCAGCTGACACTCGCTGAGTGTGCAACATGAATTCACAGAACTACATTTGATATCACACACCTTGTTTTTATCACAACTAAATACGACTGTTAATGACAGTAGAAACTGAATCCATAGTGGTCTATTGATCATTTGGACTCTCTGAGTCCAAGTAGACTTAATAATCTACTAGACGCAACAATTTTAAATTGTATATAGTCAAAACATTCTCAAAACTCACTAAAGACACAAGTGTAACTGAGCTGTAAGATTATCACTGACGTAGATAAGCTGACACTTGCTGAGCGTGCAGCCTAACTTCATAGAAATGAAGTTCATATCACGCACCTTTTTCTATCACAACTAAATACGACTGTTAATGACAGTAGAAACAGAATCCATAGTGACCTTTTAAACTTTCTGTGTCATTTTATATATAACTTTATTTGTGTATATCCTAAGAAACTAGCCAAAAAGGTGAATTGTTTGATAATAATTTTTTAAAGAAAGGTCTTAAAAAACCTAAACCTAATTTTAAGCAATAGACATATTTTAATTTTCAAGAAACAAAAGAGAGGAGTTAGTTACTACAAAACTGAAAAGCCACCACTAAAAAATTGAATATTTTAAATAAGACTCATTTCTCAGTTGGAGAGATCGTATTGCTGAAATAAAATCTATACAACCTGGTCAGCAAAAATTAACAGAGTAATAATGATAAAATATAAGTTCTTATTTTTGTACTATACAACAGCAATTATAAAAAACTCTTGAAATATTACCTTTAAGTCATAATAAAAGAAGACAGTAAAATGAAACTTATAAAATAATCTATAGAACTGCAGTCACACTTATTTGTCTAAAAATTACAAAAATTTATTTTGAATATTACAAATGTAATAAAATAGATGGCAGATATCACACTACTGTACTATCTTCCAGTCCAAGACCTTTGGATAGTAAATAAGGGTAGCTTATAATTAAAATAAGCACACGTCTTACTGGTAACATTGACTGCCTGGAGGAACGGTGTTTACATTACGGATTTCAGGAAGAGACTGCGAAGGTGTCGAGGTCAGGTAAGGGCTGTTGACACAGAACGAATCAGGTGATGGGTAGGCAGCCAATAGCTTTATTGCTTTTAACTGACGTCATATCACGCCACCACATCACACCACTATATATAAATACAGACGTGAATATAGTCGTAATATTATCAACATAACGATATAAAACTATAATTACATTTGAGAAATAGAACATTGTTAATTGATACAACTAAATATTTAAATATATTATATTAATGTATATCAACACATTACATCCCTCCCTCTCAAACTTACTAGTTCTACTAAATAAAAAGTACTACCACCAAACTAAACCATTTTAAATAAGTAAATGTATTTTTGTGAAACTAGTTAACCATTCTCAGACCTAAGAGATTCATAAAGCAATAACCATAAAATAGTCTACTTAGACTGATTTAAATTATGTTGTGTCATTTCACGTGATAGTAATATTAAGGAAATAAATCTAATTCAATATGCAATAGAAACACAACTTATATTGCCTTTTTGGTGCTTATTAACTTTTTATACAACACACATGTTGTTGCAGGGTTTGCGTTGGAATACAAGTACCTCCAGATTCAAATGATTGGTTTTGTCGAGTGTGCATCAGTAAAAGACAAGATATTCTTGTTGGTGGGGATAAAAAGAAGAAGACAGACAGGCGGAAGAAAAAGACAGGTGCTTCGTAGACAGGCAAGTATTTATTATTTAATCAAACTGAAGTGTTTGATAGTTTAAAAGTATGTTTGGTACTATGTCATGTAATTACTTATTGATAGTGCTAATTAATTCCCTGTGAAACTCTTTATAAGATACAGCAATGAGGAGTTTGAGTAGTATTACTTGTCGTAATATTGTCCCATGCAATGAGGAGTTTGAGTAGTATTACTTGTCGTAATATTGTCCCATGCAATGAGGAGTTTGAGTAGTATTACTTGTCGTAATATTGTCCCATGCAATGAGGAGTTTGAGTAGTATTACTTGTGGTAATATTGTCCCATGCAATGAGGAGTTTGAGTAGTATTACTTGTGGTAATGTTGTCCCATGCAATGAGGAGTTTGAGTAGTAATACTTGTGATAATATTGCCCCATGCAATGAGGAGTTTGAGTAGTATTACTTGTGGTAATATTGTCCCATGCAATGAGGAGTTTGAGTAGTATTACTTGTGGTAATATTGTCCCATGCAATGAGGAGTTTGAGTAGTATTACTTGTGGTAATGTTGTCACATGCAATGAGGAGTTTGAGTAGTATTACTTGTGGTAATGTTGTCACATGCAATGAGGAGTTTGAGTAGTTACTTGTGGTAATGTTGTCCCATGCAATGAGGAGTTTGAGTAGTATTACTTGTCGTAATATTGTCCCATGCAATGAGGAGTTTGAGTAGTATTACTTGTGGTAATGTTGTCCCATGCAATGAGGAGTTTGAGTAGTATTACTTGTGGTAATATTGTCCCATGCAATGAGGAGTTTGAGTAGTATTACTTGTGGTAATATTGTCCCATGCAATGAGAAGTTTGAGTAGTATTACTTGTCGTAATATTGTCCCATGCAATGAGGAGTTTGAGTAGTATTACTTGTCGTAATGTTGTCCCATGCAATGAGGAGTTTGAGTAGTATTACTTGTGGTAATGTTGTCCCATGCAATGAGGAGTTTGAGTAGTATTACTTGTGGTAATATTGTCCCATGCAATGAGGAGTTTGAGTAGTATTACTTGTGGTAATATTGTCCCATGCAATGAGGAGTTTGAGTAGTATTACTTGTGGTAATATTGTCCCATGCAATGAGGAGTTTGAGTAGTATTACTTGTGGTAATATTGTCCCATGCAATGAGGAGTTTGAGTAGTATTACTTGTCGTAATATTGTCCCATGCAATGAGGAGTTTGAGTAGTATTACTTGTGGTAATATTGTCCCATGCAATGAGGAGTTTGAGTAGTATTACTTGTCGTAATATTGTCCCATGCAATGAGGAGTTTGAGTAGTATTACTTGTGGTAATATTGTCACATGCAATGAGGAGTTTGAATAGTATTACTTGTGGTAATGTTGTCCCATGCAATGAGGAGTTTGAGTAGTATTACTTGTCGTAATATTGTCACATGCAATGAGGAGTTTGAGTAGTATTACTTGTCGTAATATTGTCCCATGCAATGAGGAGTTTGAGTAGTATTACTTGTGGTAATATTGTCACATGCAATGAGGAGTTTGAGTAGTATTACTTGTCGTAATATTGTTCCATGCAATGAGGAGTTTGAGTAGTATTACTTGTGGTAATATTGTCCCATGCAATGAGGAGTTTGAGTAGTATTACTTGTCGTAATATTGTCCCATGCAATGAGGAGTTTGAGTAGTATTACTTGTCGTAATATTGTCCCATGCAATGAGGAGTTTGAGTAGTATTACTTGTGGTAATGTTGTCCCATGCAATGAGGAGTTTGAGTAGTATTACTTGTGGTAATGTTGTCCCATGCAATGAGGAGTTTGAGTAGTATTACTTGTCGTAATATTGTCCCATGCAATGAGGAGTTTGAGTAGTATTACTTGTCGTAATATTGTCCCATGCAATGAGGAGTTTGAGTAGTATTACTTGTCGTAATATTGTCCCATGCAATGAGGAGTTTGAGTAGTATTACTTGTCGTAATATTGTCCCATGCAATGAGGAGTTTGAGTAGTATTACTTGTGGTAATATTGTCCCATGCAATGAGGAGTTTGAGTAGTATTACTTGTGGTAATATTGTCCCATGCAATGAGGAGTTTGAGTAGTATTACTTGTCGTAATATTGTCACATGCAATGAGGAGTTTGAGTAGTATTACTTGTGGTAATATTGTCACATGCAATGAGGAGTTTGAGTAGTATTATTTGTGGTAATATTGTCACATGCAATGAGGAGTTTGAGTAGTATTACTTGTGGTAATGTTGTCACGTGCAATGAGGAGTTTGAGTAGTATTACTTGTGGTAATGTTGTCACGTGCAATGAGGAGTTTGAGTAGTATTACTTGTGGTAATGTTGTCACATGCAATGAGGAGTTTGAGTAGTATTACTTGTGGTAATGTTGTCCCATGCAATGAGGAGTTTGAGTAGTAATACTTGTGATAATATTGTCCCATGCAATGAGGAGTTTGAGTAGTATTACTTGTGGTAATATTGTCACATGCAATGAGGAGTTTGAGTAGTATTACTTGTGGTAATATTGTCACATGCAATGAGGAGTTTGAGTAGTATTACTTGTGGTAATATTGTCACATGCAATGAGGAGTTTGAGTAGTATTACTTGTGGTAATATTGTCACATGCAATGAGGAGTTTGAGTAGTATTACTTGTGGTAATATTGTCACATGCAATGAGGAGTTTGAGTAGTATTACTTGTGGTAATATTGTCACATGCAATGAGAAGTTTGAGTAGTATTACTTGTGATAATATTGTCCCATGCAATGAGGAGTTTGAGTAGTATTACTTGTGATAATATTGTCACATGCAATGAGGAGTTTGAGTAGTATTACTTGTGGTAATATTGTCACATGCAATGAGGAGTTTCAGTAGTATTACTTGTGGTAATATTGTTACATGCAATGAGGAGTTTGAGTAGTATTACTTGTGATAATATTGTCACATGCAATGAGGAGTTTGAGTAGTATTACTTGTGGTAATATTGTCACATGCAATGAGGAGTTTGAGTAGTATTACTTGTCGTAATATTGTTCCATGCAATGAGGAGTTTGAGTAGTATTACTTGTGGTAATATTGTCACATGCAATGAGAAGTTTGAGTAGTATTACTTGTGATAATATTGTCCCATGCAATGAGGAGTTTGAGTAGTATTACTTGTGATAATATCGTCCCATGCAATGAGGAGTTTGAGTGGTATTACTTGTGATAATATTGTCCCATGCAATGAGGAGTTTGAGTGGTATTACTGGTGATAATATTGTCCCATGCAATGAGGAGTTTGAGTGGTATTACTTGTGATAATATTGTCCCATGCAATGAGGAGTTTGAGTAGTATTACTTGTCGTAATATTGTCACATGCAATGAGGAGTTTGAGTAGTATTACTTGTGGTAATATTGTCCCATGCAATGAGGAGTTTGAGTAGTATTACTTGTCGTAATGTTGTCCCATGCAATGAGGAGTTTGAGTAGTATTACTTGTGGTAATGTTGTCCCATGCAATGAGGAGTTTGAGTAGTATTACTTGTGGTAATATTGTCCCATGCAATGAGGAGTTTGAGTAGTATTACTTGTGGTAATATTGTCCCATGCAATGAGGAGTTTGAGTAGTATTACTTGTGGTAATATTGTCCCATGCAATGAGGAGTTTGAGTAGTATTACTTGTGGTAATATTGTCCCATGCAATGAGGAGTTTGAGTAGTATTACTTGTGGTAATATTGTCCCATGCAATGAGGAGTTTGAGTAGTATTACTTGTCGTAATATTGTCCCATGCAATGAGGAGTTTGAGTAGTATTACTTGTGGTAATATTGTCCCATGCAATGAGGAGTTTGAGTAGTATTACTTGTCGTAATATTGTCCCATGCAATGAGGAGTTTGAGTAGTATTACTTGTGGTAATGTTGTCCCATGCAATGAGGAGTTTGAGTAGTAATACTTGTGATAATATTGCCCCATGCAATGAGGAGTTTGAGTAGTATTACTTGTCGTAATATTGTCCCATGCAATGAGGAGTTTGAGTAGTATTACTTGTCGTAATATTGTCCCATGCAATGAGGAGTTTGAGTAGTATTACTTGTGGTAATATTGTCCCATGCAATGAGGAGTTTGAGTAGTATTACTTGTGGTAATGTTGTCCCATGCAATGAGGAGTTTGAGTAGTAATACTTGTGATAATATTGCCCCATGCAATGAGGAGTTTGAGTAGTATTACTTGTGGTAATATTGTCCCATGCAATGAGGAGTTTGAGTAGTATTACTTGTGGTAATGTTGTCACATGCAATGAGGAGTTTGAGTAGTATTACTTGTGGTAATGTTGTCACATGCAATGAGGAGTTTGAGTAGTTACTTGTGGTAATGTTGTCCCATGCAATGAGGAGTTTGAGTAGTATTACTTGTCGTAATATTGTCCCATGCAATGAGGAGTTTGAGTAGTATTACTTGTGGTAATGTTGTCCCATGCAATGAGGAGTTTGAGTAGTATTACTTGTGGTAATATTGTCCCATGCAATGAGGAGTTTGAGTAGTATTACTTGTGGTAATATTGTCCCATGCAATGAGAAGTTTGAGTAGTATTACTTGTCGTAATATTGTCCCATGCAATGAGGAGTTTGAGTAGTATTACTTGTCGTAATGTTGTCCCATGCAATGAGGAGTTTGAGTAGTATTACTTGTGGTAATGTTGTCCCATGCAATGAGGAGTTTGAGTAGTATTACTTGTGGTAATATTGTCCCATGCAATGAGGAGTTTGAGTAGTATTACTTGTGGTAATATTGTCCCATGCAATGAGGAGTTTGAGTAGTATTACTTGTGGTAATATTGTCCCATGCAATGAGGAGTTTGAGTAGTATTACTTGTGGTAATATTGTCCCATGCAATGAGGAGTTTGAGTAGTATTACTTGTCGTAATATTGTCCCATGCAATGAGGAGTTTGAGTAGTATTACTTGTCGTAATATTGTCCCATGCAATGAGGAGTTTGAGTAGTATTACTTGTGGTAATATTGTCACATGCAATGAGGAGTTTGAATAGTATTACTTGTGGTAATGTTGTCCCATGCAATGAGGAGTTTGAGTAGTATTACTTGTCGTAATATTGTCACATGCAATGAGGAGTTTGAGTAGTATTACTTGTCGTAATATTGTCCCATGCAATGAGGAGTTTGAGTAGTATTACTTGTGGTAATATTGTCACATGCAATGAGGAGTTTGAGTAGTATTACTTGTCGTAATATTGTTCCATGCAATGAGGAGTTTGAGTAGTATTACTTGTGGTAATATTGTCCCATGCAATGAGGAGTTTGAGTAGTATTACTTGTCGTAATATTGTCCCATGCAATGAGGAGTTTGAGTAGTATTACTTGTCGTAATATTGTCCCATGCAATGAGGAGTTTGAGTAGTATTACTTGTGGTAATGTTGTCCCATGCAATGAGGAGTTTGAGTAGTATTACTTGTGGTAATGTTGTCCCATGCAATGAGGAGTTTGAGTAGTATTACTTGTCGTAATATTGTCCCATGCAATGAGGAGTTTGAGTAGTATTACTTGTCGTAATATTGTCCCATGCAATGAGGAGTTTGAGTAGTATTACTTGTCGTAATATTGTCCCATGCAATGAGGAGTTTGAGTAGTATTACTTGTCGTAATATTGTCCCATGCAATGAGGAGTTTGAGTAGTATTACTTGTCGTAATATTGTCCCATGCAATGAGGAGTTTGAGTAGTATTACTTGTGGTAATATTGTCCCATGCAATGAGGAGTTTGAGTAGTATTACTTGTCGTAATATTGTCACATGCAATGAGGAGTTTGAGTAGTATTACTTGTGGTAATATTGTCACATGCAATGAGGAGTTTGAGTAGTATTATTTGTGGTAATATTGTCACATGCAATGAGGAGTTTGAGTAGTATTACTTGTGGTAATGTTGTCACGTGCAATGAGGAGTTTGAGTAGTATTACTTGTGGTAATGTTGTCACGTGCAATGAGGAGTTTGAGTAGTATTACTTGTGGTAATGTTGTCACATGCAATGAGGAGTTTGAGTAGTATTACTTGTGGTAATGTTGTCCCATGCAATGAGGAGTTTGAGTAGTAATACTTGTGATAATATTGTCCCATGCAATGAGGAGTTTGAGTAGTATTACTTGTGGTAATATTGTCCCATGCAATGAGGAGTTTGAGTAGTATTACTTGTGGTAATATTGTCACATGCAATGAGGAGTTTGAGTAGTATTACTTGTGGTAATATTGTCACATGCAATGAGGAGTTTGAGTAGTATTACTTGTGGTAATATTGTCACATGCAATGAGGAGTTTGAGTAGTATTACTTGTGGTAATATTGTCACATGCAATGAGGAGTTTGAGTAGTATTACTTGTGGTAATATTGTCACATGCAATGAGGAGTTTGAGTAGTATTACTTGTGATAATATTGTCCCATGCAATGAGGAGTTTGAGTAGTATTACTTGTGATAATATTGTCACATGCAATGAGGAGTTTGAGTAGTATTACTTGTGGTAATATTGTCACATGCAATGAGGAGTTTGAGTAGTATTACTTGTGGTAATATTGTTACATGCAATGAGGAGTTTGAGTAGTATTACTTGTGATAATATTGTCACATGCAATGAGGAGTTTGAGTAGTATTACTTGTGGTAATATTGTCACATGCAATGAGGAGTTTGAGTAGTATTACTTGTCGTAATATTGTTCCATGCAATGAGGAGTTTGAGTAGTATTACTTGTGGTAATATTGTCACATGCAATGAGAAGTTTGAGTAGTATTACTTGTGATAATATTGTCCCATGCAATGAGGAGTTTGAGTAGTATTACTTGTGATAATATTGTCCCATGCAATGAGGAGTTTGAGTGGTATTACTTGTGATAATATTGTCCCATGCAATGAGGAGTTTGAGTGGTATTACTTGTGATAATATTGTCCCATGCAATGAGGAGTTTGAGTGGTATTACTTGTGATAATATTGTCCCATGCAATGAGGAGTTTGAGTAGTATTACTTGTCGTAATATTGTCACATGCAATGAGGAGTTTGAGTAGTATTACTTGTGGTAATATTGTCCCATGCAATGAGGAGTTTGAGTAGTATTACTTGTCGTAATGTTGTCCCATGCAATGAGGAGTTTGAGTAGTATTACTTGTGGTAATGTTGTCCCATGCAATGAGGAGTTTGAGTAGTATTACTTGTGGTAATATTGTCCCATGCAATGAGGAGTTTGAGTAGTATTACTTGTGGTAATATTGTCCCATGCAATGAGGAGTTTGAGTAGTATTACTTGTGGTAATATTGTCCCATGCAATGAGGAGTTTGAGTAGTATTACTTGTGGTAATATTGTCCCATGCAATGAGGAGTTTGAGTAGTATTACTTGTGGTAATATTGTCCCATGCAATGAGGAGTTTGAGTAGTATTACTTGTCGTAATATTGTCCCATGCAATGAGGAGTTTGAGTAGTATTACTTGTGGTAATATTGTCCCATGCAATGAGGAGTTTGAGTAGTATTACTTGTGGTAATGTTGTCACATGCAATGAGGAGTTTGAATAGTATTACTTGTGGTAATGTTGTCCCATGCAATGAGGAGTTTGAGTAGTATTACTTGTCGTAATATTGTCACATGCAATGAGGAGTTTGAGTAGTATTACTTGTCGTAATATTGTCCCATGCAATGAGGAGTTTGAGTAGTATTACTTGTGGTAATATTGTCACATGCAATGAGGAGTTTGAGTAGTATTACTTGTCGTAATATTGTTCCATGCAATGAGGAGTTTGAGTAGTATTACTTGTGGTAATATTGTCCCATGCAATGAGGAGTTTGAGTAGTATTACTTGTCGTAATATTGTCCCATGCAATGAGGAGTTTGAGTAGTATTACTTGTCGTAATATTGCCCCATGCAATGAGGAGTTTGAGTAGTATTACTTGTGGTAATGTTGTCCCATGCAATGAGGAGTTTGAGTAGTAATACTTGTGATAATATTGTCCCATGCAATGAGGAGTTTGAGTAGTATTACTTGTGGTAATATTGTCACATGCAATGAGGAGTTTGAGTAGTATTACTTGTGGTAATATTGTCACATGCAATGAGGAGTTTGAGTAGTATTACTTGTCGTAATATTGTCACATGCAATGAGGAGTTTGAGTAGTATTACTTGTGGTAATATTGTCACATGCAATGAGGAGTTTGAGTAGTATTACTTGTGGTAATATTGTCACATGCAATGAGGAGTTTGAGTAGTATTACTTGTGGTAATATTGTCACATGCAATGAGAAGTTTGAGTAGTATTACTTGTGATAATATTGTCCCATGCAATGAGGAGTTTGAGTAGTATTACTTGTGATAATATTGTCACATGCAATGAGGAGTTTGAGTAGTATTACTTGTGGTAATATTGTCACATGCAATGAGGAGTTTGAGTAGTATTACTTGTGGTAATATTGTTACATGCAATGAGGAGTTTGAGTAGTATTACTTGTGATAATATTGTCACATGCAATGAGGAGTTTGAGTAGTATTACTTGTGGTAATATTGTCACATGCAATGAGGAGTTTGAGTAGTATTACTTGTCGTAATATTGTTCCATGCAATGAGGAGTTTGAGTAGTATTACTTGTGGTAATATTGTCACATGCAATGAGAAGTTTGAGTAGTATTACTTGTGATAATATTGTCCCATGCAATGAGGAGTTTGAGTAGTATTACTTGTGATAATATTGTCCCATGCAATGAGGAGTTTGAGTGGTATTACTTGTGATAATATTGTCCCATGCAATGAGGAGTTTGAGTGGTATTACTTGTGATAATATTGTCCCATGCAATGAGGAGTTTGAGTGGTATTACTTGTGATAATATTGTCCCATGCAATGAGGAGTTTGAGTAGTATTACTTGTCGTAATATTGTCACATGCAATGAGGAGTTTGAGTAGTATTACTTGTGGTAATATTGTCCCATGCAATGAGGAGTTTGAGTAGTATTACTTGTCGTAATGTTGTCCCATGCAATGAGGAGTTTGAGTAGTATTACTTGTGGTAATGTTGTCCCATGCAATGAGGAGTTTGAGTAGTATTACTTGTGGTAATATTGTCCCATGCAATGAGGAGTTTGAGTAGTATTACTTGTGGTAATATTGTCCCATGCAATGAGGAGTTTGAGTAGTATTACTTGTGGTAATATTGTCCCATGCAATGAGGAGTTTGAGTAGTATTACTTGTGGTAATATTGTCCCATGCAATGAGGAGTTTGAGTAGTATTACTTGTCGTAATATTGTCCCATGCAATGAGGAGTTTGAGTAGTATTACTTGTGGTAATATTGTCCCATGCAATGAGGAGTTTGAGTAGTATTACTTGTCGTAATATTGTCCCATGCAATGAGGAGTTTGAGTAGTATTACTTGTGGTAATGTTGTCCCATGCAATGAGGAGTTTGAGTAGTAATACTTGTGATAATATTGCCCCATGCAATGAGGAGTTTGAGTAGTATTACTTGTCGTAATATTGTCCCATGCAATGAGGAGTTTGAGTAGTATTACTTGTCGTAATATTGTCCCATGCAATGAGGAGTTTGAGTAGTATTACTTGTGGTAATATTGTCCCATGCAATGAGGAGTTTGAGTAGTATTACTTGTGGTAATGTTGTCCCATGCAATGAGGAGTTTGAGTAGTAATACTTGTGATAATATTGCCCCATGCAATGAGGAGTTTGAGTAGTATTACTTGTGGTAATATTGTCCCATGCAATGAGGAGTTTGAGTAGTATTACTTGTGGTAATATTGTCCCATGCAATGAGGAGTTTGAGTAGTATTACTTGTGGTAATGTTGTCACATGCAATGAGGAGTTTGAGTAGTATTACTTGTGGTAATGTTGTCACATGCAATGAGGAGTTTGAGTAGTTACTTGTGGTAATGTTGTCCCATGCAATGAGGAGTTTGAGTAGTATTACTTGTCGTAATATTGTCCCATGCAATGAGGAGTTTGAGTAGTATTACTTGTGGTAATGTTGTCCCATGCAATGAGGAGTTTGAGTAGTATTACTTGTGGTAATATTGTCCCATGCAATGAGGAGTTTGAGTAGTATTACTTGTGGTAATATTGTCCCATGCAATGAGAAGTTTGAGTAGTATTACTTGTCGTAATATTGTCCCATGCAATGAGGAGTTTGAGTAGTATTACTTGTCGTAATGTTGTCCCATGCAATGAGGAGTTTGAGTAGTATTACTTGTGGTAATGTTGTCCCATGCAATGAGGAGTTTGAGTAGTATTACTTGTGGTAATATTGTCCCATGCAATGAGGAGTTTGAGTAGTATTACTTGTGGTAATATTGTCCCATGCAATGAGGAGTTTGAGTAGTATTACTTGTGGTAATATTGTCCCATGCAATGAGGAGTTTGAGTAGTATTACTTGTGGTAATATTGTCCCATGCAATGAGGAGTTTGAGTAGTATTACTTGTCGTAATATTGTCCCATGCAATGAGGAGTTTGAGTAGTATTACTTGTCGTAATATTGTCCCATGCAATGAGGAGTTTGAGTAGTATTACTTGTGGTAATATTGTCACATGCAATGAGGAGTTTGAATAGTATTACTTGTGGTAATGTTGTCCCATGCAATGAGGAGTTTGAGTAGTATTACTTGTCGTAATATTGTCACATGCAATGAGGAGTTTGAGTAGTATTACTTGTCGTAATATTGTCCCATGCAATGAGGAGTTTGAGTAGTATTACTTGTGGTAATATTGTCACATGCAATGAGGAGTTTGAGTAGTATTACTTGTCGTAATATTGTTCCATGCAATGAGGAGTTTGAGTAGTATTACTTGTGGTAATATTGTCCCATGCAATGAGGAGTTTGAGTAGTATTACTTGTCGTAATATTGTCCCATGCAATGAGGAGTTTGAGTAGTATTACTTGTCGTAATATTGTCCCATGCAATGAGGAGTTTGAGTAGTATTACTTGTGGTAATGTTGTCCCATGCAATGAGGAGTTTGAGTAGTATTACTTGTGGTAATGTTGTCCCATGCAATGAGGAGTTTGAGTAGTATTACTTGTCGTAATATTGTCCCATGCAATGAGGAGTTTGAGTAGTATTACTTGTCGTAATATTGTCCCATGCAATGAGGAGTTTGAGTAGTATTACTTGTCGTAATATTGTCCCATGCAATGAGGAGTTTGAGTAGTATTACTTGTCGTAATATTGTCCCATGCAATGAGGAGTTTGAGTAGTATTACTTGTGGTAATATTGTCCCATGCAATGAGGAGTTTGAGTAGTATTACTTGTGGTAATATTGTCCCATGCAATGAGGAGTTTGAGTAGTATTACTTGTCGTAATATTGTCACATGCAATGAGGAGTTTGAGTAGTATTACTTGTGGTAATATTGTCACATGCAATGAGGAGTTTGAGTAGTATTATTTGTGGTAATATTGTCACATGCAATGAGGAGTTTGAGTAGTATTACTTGTGGTAATGTTGTCACGTGCAATGAGGAGTTTGAGTAGTATTACTTGTGGTAATGTTGTCACGTGCAATGAGGAGTTTGAGTAGTATTACTTGTGGTAATGTTGTCACATGCAATGAGGAGTTTGAGTAGTATTACTTGTGGTAATGTTGTCCCATGCAATGAGGAGTTTGAGTAGTAATACTTGTGATAATATTGTCCCATGCAATGAGGAGTTTGAGTAGTATTACTTGTGGTAATATTGTCACATGCAATGAGGAGTTTGAGTAGTATTACTTGTGGTAATATTGTCACATGCAATGAGGAGTTTGAGTAGTATTACTTGTGGTAATATTGTCACATGCAATGAGGAGTTTGAGTAGTATTACTTGTGGTAATATTGTCACATGCAATGAGGAGTTTGAGTAGTATTACTTGTGGTAATATTGTCACATGCAATGAGGAGTTTGAGTAGTATTACTTGTGGTAATATTGTCACATGCAATGAGAAGTTTGAGTAGTATTACTTGTGATAATATTGTCCCATGCAATGAGGAGTTTGAGTAGTATTACTTGTGATAATATTGTCACATGCAATGAGGAGTTTGAGTAGTATTACTTGTGGTAATATTGTCACATGCAATGAGGAGTTTGAGTAGTATTACTTGTGGTAATATTGTTACATGCAATGAGGAGTTTGAGTAGTATTACTTGTGATAATATTGTCACATGCAATGAGGAGTTTGAGTAGTATTACTTGTGGTAATATTGTCACATGCAATGAGGAGTTTGAGTAGTATTACTTGTCGTAATATTGTTCCATGCAATGAGGAGTTTGAGTAGTATTACTTGTGGTAATATTGTCACATGCAATGAGAAGTTTGAGTAGTATTACTTGTGATAATATTGTCCCATGCAATGAGGAGTTTGAGTAGTATTACTTGTGATAATATTGTCCCATGCAATGAGGAGTTTGAGTGGTATTACTTGTGATAATATTGTCCCATGCAATGAGGAGTTTGAGTGGTATTACTTGTGATAATATTGTCCCATGCAATGAGGAGTTTGAGTGGTATTACTTGTGATAATATTGTCCCATGCAATGAGGAGTTTGAGTAGTATTACTTGTCGTAATATTGTCACATGCAATGAGGAGTTTGAGTAGTATTACTTGTGGTAATATTGTCCCATGCAATGAGGAGTTTGAGTAGTATTACTTGTCGTAATGTTGTCCCATGCAATGAGGAGTTTGAGTAGTATTACTTGTGGTAATGTTGTCCCATGCAATGAGGAGTTTGAGTAGTATTACTTGTGGTAATATTGTCCCATGCAATGAGGAGTTTGAGTAGTATTACTTGTGGTAATATTGTCCCATGCAATGAGGAGTTTGAGTAGTATTACTTGTGGTAATATTGTCCCATGCAATGAGGAGTTTGAGTAGTATTACTTGTGGTAATATTGTCCCATGCAATGAGGAGTTTGAGTAGTATTACTTGTCGTAATATTGTCCCATGCAATGAGGAGTTTGAGTAGTATTACTTGTGGTAATATTGTCCCATGCAATGAGGAGTTTGAGTAGTATTACTTGTCGTAATATTGTCCCATGCAATGAGGAGTTTGAGTAGTATTACTTGTGGTAATGTTGTCACATGCAATGAGGAGTTTGAATAGTATTACTTGTGGTAATGTTGTCCCATGCAATGAGGAGTTTGAGTAGTATTACTTGTCGTAATATTGTCACATGCAATGAGGAGTTTGAGTAGTATTACTTGTCGTAATATTGTCCCATGCAATGAGGAGTTTGAGTAGTATTACTTGTGGTAATATTGTCACATGCAATGAGGAGTTTGAGTAGTATTACTTGTCGTAATATTGTTCCATGCAATGAGGAGTTTGAGTAGTATTACTTGTGGTAATATTGTCCCATGCAATGAGGAGTTTGAGTAGTATTACTTGTCGTAATATTGTCCCATGCAATGAGGAGTTTGAGTAGTATTACTTGTCGTAATATTGCCCCATGCAATGAGGAGTTTGAGTAGTATTACTTGTGGTAATATTGTCCCATGCAATGAGGAGTTTGAGTAGTATTACTTGTGGTAATGTTGTCCCATGCAATGAGGAGTTTGAGTAGTATTACTTGTCGTAATATTGTCCCATGCAATGAGGAGTTTGAGTAGTATTACTTGTCGTAATATTTTCCCATGCAATGAGGAGTTTGAGTAGTATTACTTGTCGTAATATTGTCCCATGCAATGAGGAGTTTGAGTAGTATTACTTGTCGTAATATTGTCCCATGCAATGAGGAGTTTGAGTAGTATTACTTGTGGTAATATTGTCCCATGCAATGAGGAGTTTGAGTAGTATTACTTGTGGTAATATTGTCCCATGCAATGAGGAGTTTGAGTAGTATTACTTGTCGTAATATTGTCACATGCAATGAGGAGTTTGAGTAGTATTACTTGTGGTAATATTGTCACATGCAATGAGGAGTTTGAGTAGTATTACTTGTGGTAATATTGTCACATGCAATGAGGAGTTTGAGTAGTATTACTTGTGGTAATGTTGTCACGTGCAATGAGGAGTTTGAGTAGTATTACTTGTGGTAATGTTGTCACGTGCAATGAGGAGTTTGAGTAGTATTACTTGTGGTAATGTTGTCACATGCAATGAGGAGTTTGAGTAGTATTACTTGTGGTAATGTTGTCCCATGCAATGAGGAGTTTGAGTAGTAATACTTGTGATAATATTGTCCCATGCAATGAGGAGTTTGAGTAGTATTACTTGTGGTAATATTGTCACATGCAATGAGGAGTTTGAGTAGTATTACTTGTGGTAATATTGTCACATGCAATGAGGAGTTTGAGTAGTATTACTTGTGGTAATATTGTCACATGCAATGAGGAGTTTGAGTAGTATTACTTGTGGTAATATTGTCACATGCAATGAGGAGTTTGAGTAGTATTACTTGTGGTAATATTGTCACATGCAATGAGGAGTTTGAGTAGTATTACTTGTGGTAATATTGTCACATGCAATGAGGAGTTTGAGTAGTATTACTTGTGGTAATATTGTCACATGCAATGAGAAGTTTGAGTAGTATTACTTGTGATAATATTGTCCCATGCAATGAGGAGTTTGAGTAGTATTACTTGTGATAATATTGTCCCATGCAATGAGGAGTTTGAGTAGTATTACTTGTGGTAATATTGTCATATGCAATGAGGAGTTTGAGTAGTATTACTTGTGGTAATATTGTCACATGCAATGAGGAGTTTGAGTAGTATTACTTGTGATAATATTGTCACATGCAATGAGGAGTTTGAGTAGTATTACTTGTGGTAATATTGTCACATGCAATGAGGAGTTTGAGTAGTATTACTTGTCGTAATATTGTTCCATGCAATGAGGAGTTTGAGTAGTATTACTTGTGGTAATATTGTCACATGCAATGAGAAGTTTGAGTAGTATTACTTGTGATAATATTGTCCCATGCAATGAGGAGTTTGAGTGGTATTACTTGTGATAATATTGTCCCATGCAATGAGGAGTTTGAGTGGTATTACTTGTGATAATATTGTCCCATGCAATGAGGAGTTTGAGTAGTATTACTTATCGTAATATTGTCCCATGCAATGAGGAGTTTGAGTAGTATTACTTATCGTAATATTGTCCCATGCAATGAGGAGTTTGAGTAGTATTACTTGTGGTAATATTGTCACATGCAATGAGGAGTTTGAGTAGTATTACTTGTGGTAATATTGTCACATGCAATGAGGAGTTTGAGTAGTATTACTTGTCGTAATATTGTCCCATGCAATGAGGAGTTTGAGTAGTATTACTTGTCGTAATATTGTCCCATGCAATGAGGAGTTTGAGTAGTATTACTTGTCGTAATATTGTCCCATGCAATGAGGAGTTTGAGTAGTATTACTTGTCGTAATATTGTCCCATGCAATGAGGAGTTTGAGTAGTATTACTTGTCGTAATGTTGTCCCATGCAATGAGGAGTTTGAGTAGTATTACTTGTCGTAATGTTGTCACATGCAATGAGGAGTTTGAGTAGTATTACTTGTCGTAATGTTGTCCCATGCAATGAGGAGTTTGAGTAGTATTACTTGTCGTAATATTGTCCCATGCAATGAGGAGTTTGAGTAGTATTACTTGTCGTAATATTGTCCCATGCAATGAGGAGTTTGAGTAGTATTACTTGTCGTAATATTGTCCCATGCAATGAGGAGTTTGAGTAGTATTACTTGTCGTAATATTGTCCCATGCAATGAGGAGTTTGAGTAGTATTACTTGTGGTAATATTGTCACATGCAATGAGGAGTTTGAGTAGTATTACTTGTGGTAATATTGTCACATGCAATGAGGAGTTTGAGTAGTATTACTTGTGGTAATGTTGTCACATGCAATGAGGAGTTTGAGTAGTATTACTTGTCGTAATGTTGTCCCATGCAATGAGGAGTTTGAGTAGTATTACTTGTCGTAATGTTGTCGCATGCAATGAGGAGTTTGAGTAGTATTACTTGTCGTAATGTTGTCCCATGCAATGAGGAGTTTGAGTAGTATTACTTGTGGTAATGTTGTCCCATGCAATGAGGAGTTTGAGTAGTATTACTTGTCGTAATGTTGTCCCATGCAATGAGGAGTTTAAGTAGTATTACTTGTGGTAATGTTGTCCCATGCAATGAGGAGTTTGAGTAGTATTACTTGTGGTAATGTTGTCCCATGCAATTAATGAAATTCTTCTGCATAGGATAGGTTGATTTATCAGCTGATTAAAACCTTTAAATTGTGGGCTTGGTTAGAACGCTGACACTCATGACAAGTTCTAAATAAGTTAAAATTGTACTATTTGTTCAAGCAAATAGACTTATGAATATTTTGTTTTTATTTTTAATTCATAAATGACAAGGAAGTGGAGAATTATAATAGAAACATAACATCCATTGCTGTTACCTGAACTTAAGAAACTACAAACCATCTTGTACTGCTTATTTGGTCATACCCATTAGTTGTTTAGTATGCGCCCTTGAACAATTTTATAGATAACTTTGAAACAGCTAATTACTGTGAAAAAGGTAAAATAAATTTACTGACGTAGGGCAAATCTTCAGTATTTCATATTTTACTATTATTAATCTTATAGAGAGTGATTGTATAGTAGTCAAAGCTTTAAATAGATACAATCAATCGCTCATACATTTCTTCATTTGATGAGCCAATCAATAGATAAATCCAATAATGGAAGTGTGGAACCCATACTGGTCTTCATCTGATGATCATTTTTGTGTCACCTCATGATGTTCCTGTATTTAATTTTTCAATGATTTCTACTAAATGTGGGCCAGTCTTCTAGTAAAGCTTCTGTAATATTGAGAAAAAAAATATTATTTGTTCTACCTAACAATCAGTTTTCCCCATTTTTTAGGGGAGTTGGAGAAACCAATTAACTGCTGAGCTGTCACAATAAGCAACTGTGCTCAATTGGGGTCGTCAACTTCCCTATGCTTAAGATATTGCCAAAAAGTACTTCTACCACTAGCTCAAAAGTTAATTCATTTGAAATGCCTTGATGAGATTTCCAAGGCATCTATCTGATTTGTTATTTGAACATAAATGTAGTGTAAAATAACTAAACTGTTTACAGAAATAGTGAAACATTTATTGACTGACAGGCCAGAACTTTTGAGGGTCAAAATTCATCATGTAAACAACTTAAGCTCCTCAGTCCAGCAAAAAGGAACTCTTATCTTGCATAGTTTATTTAACAAAGCAGAAGTGGCACAAAAATAGGATATTAATCAGAAACAAAATGTTGCCATCACCAAAGAATGTGAAAGCTCACAAATATTCTTTGGCTGGATGAACTCCATTATTAATCGTTTGCATTCATTTAGGATTGGCAACAATTTGTGATTCTCAAATATGTGGCCTAAAAATTCAATTTCGGTCTGTTCAATGCGTAGAAACTGTAGTTGTGAAACATGCTTCACTGAGGCTAGTAAGGACTCTACGAAGATAAACATAATGTTCTTAAAGATATTACAATTTCATGAATATAACGAAAAACAAAATTTTATTTTTAAGTACACAACAGCCATTCTGAAAATTCGAAGCCTCTGGCTGCTGCAGCCAAGCCCATTGGTAACGCATTCCAATCTAAACATACAAAATTTGTCAAAAATGCGGTATGTTGTTTAGACTATTGTTAAATGAATTTGATGGGACACATCATTCTTCTGATTAACCCAATTATCACAACTTGATGGTTTAAAAATATACAGTACAAGTAAACGTCACACAACACAAATTTATTACAATATAAGTACAAAATGTACAAATATATTACAATACAAGCACAAAATGCACAAATATTATGGTGATCGATTTCGGTGAACCACGCTCACCTTCCTCAGACCAGAGGGATTCACAAAAGAATGGAAAACGGTGTTCAACAACTCAATTTATAGGCCTATGATCACGTGACCTCATTGGCAGGAATCTCAATGGAATCTCAAGATTCCAGCCAATGAGGTCACGTGATCATAGGCCTATAAATTGAGTTGTTGAACACCGTTTTCCATTCTTTTGTGAATCCCTCTGGTCTGAGGAAGGTGAGCGTGGTTCACCGAAATCGATCACCATAATATTTGTGCATTTTGTGCTTGTATTGTAATATATTTGTACATTTTGTTCTTATATTGTAATAAATTTGTGTTGTGTGACGTTTACTTGTACTGTATATGTACCAACACGTATTATGCTAATTAAAAAACTATTTTTTAAAATATATACACTGCTCCAAAATGCATTTTAGAAAAACCTTAATTTGTCAAAAAATAGTGGTGCATCACATAAACGCTATATTTCACCAAAGCAGAATATTATGAAAGAATAAAATAGCCTCATATACATTCCCCAAACCAAGTATGAGGAGACTCATAATTAGGGGCGTGTGAGTAGTGATTTTTGAGTTTGAGTCGAGTAGTTGGCATTTTTTTCGAGTATCGAGTATTTTTCGAGCGAGTATTTAAAGAAGGATTTCCTGTTCACCCAAGACAACTGTAAAAGGCAGACACCATCCTAATCCTATGTTAAGTTTTGCCAGATTCGTAAATATATACATCGAAACTGAAGACAATAATTTTGATTTGTTTTTTGTAAATGTAACATTTGATAAATAAAACTGTTTACTTCCTGCCTTCCTACATTTTTATGTGGCAATGTTTTGTTTAACCTTTTTCCTTTTTTTATACTAATATTATGTAAGAAATTAAGAAAGTATATTATTAATTGAAACAACGTGGATTATAAAGATTTAATCTGTTCACTCATATCACAGATCAGATATTCTATGCAAGCCAATTATACTGTTTCACAGCCAGCCGATATGTTTATCTGGTGGTTCAGTTCAAAGTGTACCGCGAAAACGTAGTGAAGTTTGTTGGCAAAAGCTGCATCCAACCAAACTGATGCTAAAATTCAGGCATTATCGCCAAATGCGGTCATTTGCTTTGACAATTGCCTCCTCTCAACAAAAAATTGATTTTGTACACGCCAAGAAGAATGGATCTGTATTCTGTTGGTATTTAATTCAATAATAACAAGGTTACAACTAACCGGAAATAAGCTCTGAATTATATAATCAAATTTGAAAATCTGGATGACAAAGACTGTAGTTCAATCAATTGATAATAATAACTAAGCAGGTTTACTAAAAATAAATTTTAAAGGCGCTTAGGATGAGTTAGTTTTTTAATTATGATCGGTAATGAAATATGTGCAACTTGAAACTACTTCGATACATGAGGCTACACTGAACAATAGATGAATAATTGTCATAACGAGAAATTTATTAAAACCTGGTGTAATCGAATGAAAACCATAGACGTAGTCGGCTAATATAATAGGTCAAGCCGATATTGGCGACGAGATGCAGTCTGAAATATCAGATATGTGTCAACTAGTGATACAGTGAAGATTTTGGGCAGCTAAACTATAAACTTATGAATAAAAAACGAGACGTTTGATAAGGCTTCTATAAAAATGATTTTCCGAATCTAAATTCGTCGTATTTTGTTTAGAGAAGGTCTTGCAATATGTTTCTCCTTCACTTTGGTTGATTCCTGATTGTTTTACAGTTTGCATCGACGTCAATGTAAACAGGGGACCGTTCAGTGAATTTACGAATCAAAATTATCTTTTACTACTTTTACACTCAAACTGTGTTATTGTCTAACGTAGTCAGAAACCCGTTCAACAATTTGATAGGAAAAAATATCGTATGTGCAAATATCACACACAGTTTTGGCAATCTAAGGCGTTTTCGGAATAATAATTAATAGACGTTCGCCACGGATATATATTTTTTTTATTTGACAGAAAATCAATAATGTTGTGTCATACGCTGCTAGAACGCCATTACCATATTTTATATGATACAGCATTTTCTTACGTCAAATCATTGGACTATTCCCTGCTCAGATTAAAAAACAAAATAGACCTCAATCGACTCGCAAGAAATATACAATAATTTCATTTGCGAAAAGGAGCTGAACGGTTCCTTGCACGTACATATACTACAACCGAGATGAACTTTTGCCTAGAAAAGATGGGAAGTTTGATTCTTGGGATGTAAAGTGACCCATTCTCGGGACCCTTTTGATTGAACGGTATTATTGATATGAACGAAAATATGCATAATTTCCATGGTGCACAGACTATTAGATTTGTATTGGTAACAGGTTTTTTTAGCATCTTGAACCGGATCTCTTGTCCCCTTTCTTGGGTCATAAAGACACTAATCAGCACTTCTGTTTTATTCACGCTATTTTAGGTTAGGTTACAAGTGACTAGTAGACTCGACAACCAACATATATGATAGCTACTATTTACAGTGATCGCTACATTCCCAGCTCTGTTGATCACTTTGAACTGAGCTAGTTCAAATCATAATGAACGAACTCGTTCAATACGTCAACTAGTTCATTTGACTGTCGTCGTGTACTACTATTCTTAGGCGTATTATTTAGTTCATAATTACGCATACCAAATTGATAACGTATGATCAAGGGTAAAATAAAACACAAAAATTTTTTATTAATAACTTATAAAACTGTTTACTCTTAAAACTAAATTAAGATGTAAATCTGATATTTCGTGAAATACAACTACTCGATCGAACTTCGAGTAGTTTTAGGAGCTTCAAGCCGAGTTCGAGTAGTAAAGTACTCGATCAAATACTCGAAGTTTCGAGGACTCGCACACCCCTACTCATAATGAAAGAGGGTTGTAGGGTGAAGCCCAGTTGTATGTAATGCAGTATACAAGTCACTACGTCCATCTTGTTATGTCACCACAACATTACTATGTTAGATCTTCCAAATCAATATGGTGTACCATAAAAGGCATCAGGAGCTGTATTTTATAGTAGGGGTTCCCCTATTTAATTTGTGAGTCTTTTCTATCTAATTTTGGGTCAGTATCTTAGTAACCATAAGAATCATTAACCCTATTATGATGCTTAGGAAAATAAAGTTTTCCCACATTACACCAGAGTGAGAAGACTATAATAGCTTGATTATTATACTTGTGTCTATACATGGTATAGACATCCAAAACCTTGAATAAGTTTCATTTTATACCAGTATATTTATGTTTACTAATGTTTCTATAAGTTTCATATGGCATTTTGAACCTAATCACTTGAGTGGTGTCTAACCGACTCAAGTGGACCTGTCTCCATGATGTGAGTGGTGAGAATCATATCCAGTATATGTGGTTAAGTGATAGATAGTCCTAACCTCGCCTTTTTAATTTAGGCTTATTTAACTTCATGCTTTATTTTATAAAAAGTTCTGTTATATTGTAACTGGTATTTACTATAACATTTTTATTGCAGGTGTCCTGGAAGGAGTTGTTGGTAGCTTATTGTTGGTAATTAATATACTGAGAAGATCCTAGTATCCATTTGTGATATTAATTAGAAAGTAGAAAGCATAATGTTTAAAATAGTGAAACAACTATAGTTTGGAACATATTTCAGGTAACTTTGATTAGATATATAAATATATAGATATGCTAGGAGATTTGCATGGGGATCATTTCGTCAACTGTGATCTGTGATTTGAACTGGCTACTTCCCTAACAAGGTCCACAAGCGTCAGTTCTTTTGGTAAATTCTAGAAATGATAGATAGATATGATCTATAGTATCATATTTTTGGTTTAATCTAACATTTTCTAGATAAGACTTTTTTAATGGTACAGAACTAGATCCTCAAAGGATACTTGGACAACAAATAGTATTTTGCCACCTGTGACAGCTAAACTCAGATTACAAGACGTGCAGAACTGGTATTGTGAAGACACTGGTTATTGTGAACTCATAAAACATAATACGTACATAATATTTTTGTATGCCGAATATTAGTGGAGTACTATATTTATTTTGTACCTGTTGTAGAGTTAGGTGTATTCCAACTGCCCATAAATGAATGTTTCTTTATTATCAAGGTTTTAGCATTCAGCACTTGTCTTTATTCTAGCAGTAGTAAAATATGCTGTTTAATATACATAATATCGTAAGTATAATTAGTTAGTATATAGTTTTAGTTTATTTTATGCCAACAATGTTAAGTATTTTTTACTACTACTACTCATATTGTCTGGTTGGTTTTATTTCTATTTTATTTTATAATCACATTTTATATTTTTTTGTTTTTATGTCCCATATTGTCTGGTTTGTTTTTATTTTTATTTTATTTTATAATCACATTTTATATTTTTTTGTTTTTATATAAAAATTTATTAGCATACATTGTCTACATCCTACTTTATTTTCGTCACATTTGTACAATGGGGCTTCCCTAAATTGCGTAACGCTGAACCCCTACCCTCCCCCCTGTAATGGACATGTTTCAGTAATACTAAACTCCCCCCCTCAAAATTATGTAACGCTGTCACCAATTCCTCCCTCAAATTTTTTCATGCACTTTAATGATTTATGATAAAGTCATTATTTGGACTTTGTTCCATTTGGGGGGGGGGGGGGGGTTATATATTACTAACTTTAATATCTCTTTAAAAAATCTTGTATTTTGGGGACAAACAATCAAGTTTTTCTAATGAATCTAAATAAATTGTTTGAGGTTTAACAGTTACGTAACGCTGCGTACAACCCCCCTCCACCCTCCCCCGTAATGGTACATAACACTGCCAAAAACCCACCTCCCCCTTCAGGCATTACGTAATTTAGGGATATCCCCAATATACGTAATTAGTGATATTTTACTTTCATTTTGGATATCTGGTTGTAGTTCTGATTCCAGTTTAGAAAATAGTTTTGTATTGATTAAAAATGGATTATTATGTACTCTTTAATCATTATATATTCCTAGTTCATGATTTTATTTGTTATAGGACAGATTAATATATAAAAGTCCCACAATAAATTATTTACTAATCTTTTGTAGTGTTTGGTCATTTAATTGCTATGGTAGTTTAAACCCTTTCAGGAGTGTCTTGGGTAGAGTTGCACATACTAAATATCATACTTATTATCAGCTGTCTCTAAATGTTTACTTCAAAATGAGTAAGTTAGATCTGGAATATAATGTGTAAAGGAAATATTTATCTTGTTAAATTGAGCTGAATATTTAATCAAGTCTAGCTTGGTTTTGAAATGTTACTTATCTAAATGAACTTTATAATTGTTTATAATTAACTTTTACCTTGAATATTTCTGAAACTATCATATTTTCAATGTCCAAAATTATTATTTCTTAAATAAAATTTTAAATAACTCAATTTTATATTTTTAACATTTTTAGTTTGATTTTGTGCCATGAATTTTACTCATTTAGGACAGTAACCTCATGTAATTCCAAGATTTCATTACTCCTTAAAGGGTTTGACAACTATAAAATCTATTATCATCAAAATTTTAGTTTTTGCCAATATATAAAAATAATAACAAAATGAATATGGTTTGAAAACTTAATTATCTGTCCCAAAAACCAACAAGCTGTATTATCATTGTTTGGTTCTCATTTCAGTCAAGAATTGCTATAATTAGTATATATTCATATTCATAAAATGCAAATGATCAGTATTTAATTTGTAGCTTATCTTGAGCCAGCGTGGTAGTTCAGTGGTTAAGGTTTCGGACTGTGGAGGGCAAGACCAGAGATTTTTGAATCCCCAACTGAGCTAATGGTCGATACTGCACTTTTTTAATAGTTTGCTCATAGTTCTGCAGAACCATGTGAACTAGCAAATGAAATATTATTAAAAAATATGTATCTTTTGGTATGTAATGAAAGTGAAAAATGTATGACACAAGGGAAGTATAAATATCCAAAGTATATTTTCATAATATATTGTTAAAATTACCAGCAGGCATAAATAGTTCCTAAAGAATTTAAAATGACAGCTTTGAAGATTTCGGTCAACTAATATTAGCAAATATCAAAGTGGCAAAAAAAAAAAAAAAAAAAAACAGGCTCCAATCATATCAAAACAAATGATACATAAACAAAAAGTCTTAATTTCTAACACTAAAGGCCATTAGGCCAGGATTCAGTTGAATGGGAAGCAGCACTCTTATCTGGGGAGAAAACACAATTTCTCAAATGTTTACTTTCATATCCTCTTCTTTCATAGTCATTTCTCTGGGGTACTTACTTAGGTTAAAGAGTAGAGAGAATTTAGTGTTGTTTTATGACCTTCAATGTAATGTTATTGCAACGTAGTACACATGTAGGATGTTAAATAAGTCTGTTTCATGTTTATCCTCTGTGTAAGACCCCTCCTCTACCGCCAAGTAACATTTGATGGTTTTAGACTAGTGATGGTTGATTTGGTATTTTTAAAATATCGGTAACACTAGTAACAGTGACATTGATAGATTCTTTTTCACTACTGTTTAGAGAGTATTCTCATAAAAAGGACATTATACAACATAAATTATCGATAATATTTGTACAATATATGTTGTTATAAGTGTACTAGAGCAATACAAAATAAGTAATTCTTTTATCTTAATAATATGCCTTTTACACTAATTTGTATAAAATATAAATGTTTTATTAATTATTTTACATTATTGCACTGACTTCGATCTACGAGTCAGGCTTCAATGACTAGTTAAAGTTTAAAAAATATATCTCGCTTATTTTCCATTCGATTTTCAAAATGATATATCATTAGATTTGTAGTGAAATTATAAATAAAACATAAAAATTGTTAAATATTTTAAAACACTTAACAGTTTTGGAATTATTGTTCATCAAATATTGTTTAATGGCTGCCATTTTGCAAATTAAAATAGTATATTACTGGTTTGTTTCATTTTTCAAAACTTAAATAGTAGCAAATATTTCGCAAGATTAAAAGTTTTATGGCCAAACCATTTTTGAGATCAAACAGTTTTCATAAAAAATACAAAACAGCAGCTAGCTGATTAGCCAGGGGATTTTAGATACATGTTTACAGGAAATTTTTTTCTTATTTTGACCCCAGGAACAATCTGAAGTGTGTTCTGTATAATTTAGAAACACCCGTAAAGTACAGCAGACACAGGTTATAATACAACTTTAAGGGCGTTAATATGACCTGCATTATAAGGCCAACTGTATTATTTATTAATTGCATATCTATAGGGTACAATTAATGACGATGTTTACAGTAAAATGTTAATATATAATGTTTTTAACTGGAAGAACTAGCCAAACCTCAACTAAGAAATTAGCTTATTTTAGAATTTCTGATTAGACAATTTATATATATATATATATATTTTTTTTTTTTTTGTTTAATTTTTTTAGTGTTTCACTATTTTGACAAGAAAACTTACTAAACAATGTGATAATTTGTAATATTTAACTTAAATGATTTTATAATGTAACAAACATACAATACCAGACTGTCACTATTTTAATTTAATGTTTTGTTTAAATTCTTAACCTACTAATATAGATAAAATTAACTATCAGATTAAAATTTGACGCTATTTTCTACGTTATATTGATCAACGTAGGCATTTTGTACATTTTATGAATAATGAAGGTTGAATTGAATTTTTTCTTTAACTGTTAACAGTGTCATTATATGAATTCAAGGTTAGGTTTTAATGGCACTAGGCCAGAATTAGTACAATAGGAAAGACAGTGAATCAGCAAACCCACCTGATAACACAAGATTTTATTTATTTATTTATTATTTTTTTTATTTATTTATTCATAAGACGCAATATATGGGCGAATATGGATTTCGAATGAGTGTGATGAGTGTAGATGAGCGAATGTAGTCATTGTTACAAACTAAGGCCGACTATTCCCTAGAAAGTGTCATTAATTAATAGCCCAATGACAAATGAACAGCCGGTGGTTATCAGCTGATCCTTCTCAAAATGTATTATGACTCTGATTGAGATCGAACTGAGAACCTTTAGCACATGAAGCTGGGATTGAACCAACTACGCTACCGACCAATTAGACACAGAAGAAGACACAGCACAATCTTAAGTGCCACTGACTCTACTCATCTGACGAATTTATCTTATGTGTTGTGTCCGTTTTCTTCTATTTTGTATTGGTGGACTTGTCTTCTCAGATCTAAGTTTGCTGATATCCTATCTCTCCCATTATACTAATTCCTGGTATAGTGAGTGCCCTTTAACCTAACCTAAAATAATGATTAGTGATATTTGCCTTTAAAGATAATTGCATAATGTTTACTGACATTCACTGCACAGACATTAATAAATTAGCAATGTGCTGCAGTATTATTATTATTATACAAACTAAAATATGTTGAAAGTCAAGCTGTAGGAAATACATGAAATTAATTTAACAATACTGCATATAATTGTTGTGTAATGTACAGTACTATTGTATTAGTAAGGTTGATTTTGAATTGTTATTAATATTAATTGTAATAAATATGTATATTTATTCTGGGTTATTTAACTTTTAATAATTTATCTATACAAAAAATTAATTTATTGGCATTTATTGAAAATTTAAAAACTTAAGTGTGAAACCATTGTAATAATTATTGTGTCAACATGTACGGTGTTAGCAAAAAAATTACTTATTTTGTTTGTCATTTGCTGTCATTGATCGTCTTCCATCCAGTCACTACATAGCAGTCTTTACGTCACTGGTCAGTATTCAGTGATTGCCGCCAATGGTTGATCAACTGCTATAAGTCTCTTTCATTCTGTTTACTGACAATAAAAGTAGTACAAAATAGCATATCATTTATTAACAAAGGCAGGCATACTTCTTATTTATTTTGTTTCTTGTTCCATTTTGTCCCTGAAATTACTGTCATTATTTCTTACTCGTCACTGGTACTGTCACTACTAGGTACAGAAATATTGCCATCTCTAGTTTAGATCTAAACCCAAATCACTCTTTCTTAAACCATCTAAAGAATATGTTAGTGGGAGAAAAGCTTTTGTATTGTTGTTATTTTTGGCTGTTTTTAAAAACTTACTTCCCTAAGTAATTTTGCTGGTTTCCTAGTACAGTATGTTACTCTGGTATTTACTGTAAAATTTTTCTCAGTGATTTGTCTTAGCAATGTAAAATATATATATATATATATATATATATATATATATATATATATATATATATCTTTTTGTTATTTAGAAAATAAGAAATGTATACAACTGTCTTTAATTGTCAAACTATATGTTTCTTACGTGTTAGTATATAGACTTAAATGTTATGTTATTTCACTTGTTGAGGCTGAATCAGATTTAACAGTCGCTAGTGAAAGGCAATGGCCCATTTCTAGCATTGAAGTGTTAAACCATTTAAGAGATCTGTGTTAATGTGACTTGAGTTCTTATTATTTTACAAGATAACTGTTTAAGTATTTACATGTAAATTGTAATTTAAATTAAATTGTAAATTACTTTGTTCTTTTAGCTTTTATTAGTACATATGTACTATTATCTAAAGTACATTAATATTCTATCTAGTTTTTAAAATGAATTTAATCTCAATTACAATTTTTTAGTTAAATTTGTCATTAGATCCTTTGGAAGATGACTAATTGTTGGAGTGTTAAACACACTTAATGAGAATGTAATGTCTTGTTGATATAAATACTGTCTTAAGTATCCGAATTACCAAAGCACTCAGGACCTGGCTGTGTATATTTTCCTGTGTCTCAGCTTTATTCTATGGCCAAGTATCCTTAACACACAAGTTTTTGTTAATATATGAAAAGTTAAGCAACCCAAACTAACACAGTCTAATGTTAGTGAGTATAGCTGCTGATGTGTGCTGCTCAGTTATGTCAGTGAGTTGACGGAGTCAGTGCTTGTTTAGTGGGTTGCATGTCACCAGTGCATTTATTTTTGTTTATACTCTGCATGTGTTAGTTATTTCAACTTTATGGATTCTTGTTTTTAAACACTTAAATTTTGATAATTAGTGAGCTATGGATTCTAATACTAGTAGAAACTATATTTAGTGTGCATTTAATTATGTTCTAATTTAATGATTTGCTGATATTGAATTTACAGTATTATTGCTACAATAATCAATCAGCGCTATATTTAGATGTTTGTATGCGTTTGATATTTTTGAACAATTGATCCTGAATTTTAAAACTAATCATTTAACAATATAAAGTAAACAACAAGTATAACATCTAGTCCTTTATGATGGTAAACTTCGAAAATGTGTAACATTTGATTAGCCTCTTTAAAATAAAAAATTAGTGAAAATTGTAAATATGAAGAGACTGAATACTGTAACATACTATGAATCCTCACAAGTTCTCAAAATCCATCCAGTTTCAAAAAAACTGTTTAGTGTAACAAATAATATTTATAAAATACAACATTCAGTTGTAGAATAAAAAAGTTATGAGTAATAAAAATGCTGTTAATGTAGAATCACGATATAAAATTATATATAATATATATATATATATATATATATATATATATATATATATATATATTGTATATAACAATATATATATAACAATAATAAAATATAATAACAAAAATACCAAATTAATTAAATAATGAACATTTTTATATAATATAATAAAAGTAAAATAATTTAAGAGAAGCTATAGAGTTAGTTATCTTGCTAGACTTTAATAATTGACAACTCATTTCCCAAAAATAAATATATGCTTTTAGCCAAAAAAGGTAGTACATCCAAATGTGCAACAAAAAAACTATAGTGTACAAATTGTATCATAAGCTTTTTTAAAGGAAAAGAGTGCATTAAATTTAGTAATAAATTATTAAAAAATATATGAAAAGCTTTATACAACTGCAGTAGGTCACAACAGAGACAAATTCCTGAATGTATTATATTTATGTAAATACACAGCATGATGAAAAACTCTTTAATTTTCATATTTATTTCCTACATTTAGAAACAAAACTTGTATGGAGACAAAACTGAAATTGAATTAATTATATGACATATAGATTGGCCTACATACAGAGATCAATAGCAAATATATTGCATTGTACTGCATTCTTTGATGTTGCCTTTAGCAGTTTAAGATTAATTTGAAGCTAATTGAATTTAAAAGCAACAACAAACTGTGTAAGTTAATTCTTGATACTTATGAACGGAATTCCTTTCCTAGGCCTCCAGGCTGTTACTTCTGACTGGCAAATATCTTTTGTGTCATAGTAGCATAATTGCTTTCAAAACAATAAGCATAATCACTTCTGACTGATAAGGAAAACAATACACAATCACTTTTGACTGGATAATATTATGAGCCATAGGAAATCCACTATCCAAACATATGAAATAAAATGAAATGAAATTATCTGTATTCATAAAATGCATAATTATAAATAAGGAATGGCGTCAATGTTGATTTCTTAATATAATAAAACGTGATAGTTTGTAAGTAGTAATTATAAAAACAATGAAATATTCGAGTTTTAAAATTGGTACAGTAGCGACTCACCTGGTTCCAATTTACAATGAAATTATTATAAGGTGAAACAAAATAATTAATTATACATTGGAGGGTTTTTGTTGATCGCATACAGCCAACAGTGATATTGTACATACAATCAAAATTAAATTAACAAACTAACATAAAATTTAAAATATAACATTAAAGTACATGACTGGATTAGAATAATGATAATGGTTGAGAAAAATAACGTAAACACACATTTGTTATTAGTTTAAAATTATAAAATACTATACAGTGTCATAGATGAATTATTTCATTAGATATTTCAAATTTATAGCTGAGTACTTTATAATAATGTGATTTAGAAAATTATATTTAAGTTTATTGTTTTTTTAACATAACATTTTTTAGATTGATCTTAAATTTATTTGTATCAATAACCTTTTTTAAATCACTAGGCAGTTTATTGAAACATTTCATACCTACGTAAAATGCCTTTTTTCTTAACAAAGTTAATCAAGGGCCTGGAATGACGAAGTTGCCTCTGTTCCTGGTTTCATATTGATGATAATCACCTATCAGTGAGATGTTACTGGAATTTTGGACTGCGTACAAAATGAAGTCCATTTTTTTACAGATTTTTTAACTATTATGTTGTAAATTCTTTTAAAAAATCTTAAATTTATAACATGAGAATACAAAATGACATTAATAAGATCGTTTGATACAAGCAATGTTTGTCTTCCTTTATAGTGAGATTTAACAGTAAACCAGCCAGGCATATGTATTTTATATGGAATCAACAGTTTAAATTAAGTAATATTGTTATACATATCTTTAAGGTCTGTGTAGCCAATAATACTAATGGAAATGTAGCAAATGGTCACTTATTATGTGTTAGGGCTGGAAACCAATTTTAAAGTGGATTTCTTACAAAATATGTTTTTAATTTAAAATATCTGTCTTGTTGAATTGTGTTATTTTAAAGATGGCTTGTATTCCTTTGTCACTAAGGGATAAGTGTTTGTTCGTTCCACCCATGCCAAATTGGACGATGCATAATTAATATTTGAAGTGATAGACCATGTAGCGAGGCTAAAATGATTAAGAATTCAAGTCACAATTTTTGTTACAACTTTTAAGGTGTTTTGTACATATTATTTTACAATTGTTTTATAATTGATTGTATATTTTGATTTTTTCTATCATATTTATTTTAATTGCGATACATATTATTTATTGATATCAATTTTTTTAACACAAATATTTATTTTCATGTTTGTTCGTAACAACTTTCTACTTGTTCCTTTATCCAAATCTTTCCTCACGTCATGTTCCACTCTGATCTATGTAGTGCTGACTTCTTGAGTACACTGTAAAGCAATAAATTTCTGTAGTTACAATTTTCTCATGTGACATTAGTGTTTCAACACTAATTTTCAACTTCCATATCTCTTATATCTTTGTTTCCCTGCATGCAATCTTCTGTATTAAATTTGACATGTTTTAAATGACAACCATTGATTAAAACAGTAAATTTTCTTTTCCTTTATCAAAGCACATATTTTTCGTTTCTAGATATCTAGTATACAATGAAATGAGATGCACATAATGAAATGTTTTGTCACTGTCTAATTTGTCGTACGGGGAGTAGATTGTGTTGGAGAGTTGAGTATTGAGGGTAAATTATGTAAATAATTTCAAAAAGTATTTACCAAAACTGCCTTCTTTGTGAAGCTGTTTAAATAATATGCATATTTTTCCCAACCTTAAGCTCCACTGCGATAGCTTAAGCTTTTTTTAAGAGTGAGAAACATATGTTTATATCTGCAAAGCTATAAACTAATTATTCTGAAAACAACATTTGCTACATAAACTTCTGAAACATAATTTGTTATCTTGATAATTGATCAGATAACTAAGTAAATGTTTAAATTTCTCAGTAAGGATTGCAGATTAGCAACAATTCAGAATAAACTTAATTCCACAGAGCTAATAAATAATCATTAGTGAGATTGACCACTGTACGTGTGTGGGTGGGCTGGTGGGTACATACAGTGTACCTGTACATCTGTATAGCGTCTTGTTCAGTAGGTTAAACACGTAAATAATACATTAGTGAGATTGACCACTGTACGTGTGTGGGTGGACTGGTGGGTACATACAGTGTACCTGTACATCTATATAGCGTCTTGTTCAGTAGGTTAAATACGTAAATAATACATTAGTGAGATGGACCACTGTACGTGTGTGGGTGGACTGGTGGGTACATACAGTGTACCTGTACATCTGTATAGCGTCTTGTTCAGTAGGTTAAACACGTAAATAATACATTAGTGAGATTGACCACTGTACGTGTGTGGGTGGGCTGGTGGGTACATACAGTGTACCTGTACATCTGTATAGCGTCTTGTTCAGTAGGTTGAACACGTAAATAATACATTAGTGAGATTGACCACTGTACGTGTGTGGGTGGGCTGGTGGGTACATACAATGTACCTGTACATCTGTATAACGTCTTGTTCAGTAGGTTAAACACGTAAATAATACATTAGTGAGATTGACCACTGTACGTGTGTGGGTGGACTGGTGGGTACATACAGTGTACCTGTACATCTGTATAGCGTCTTGTTCAGTAGGTTAAACACGTAAATAATACATTAGTGAGATTGACCACTGTACGTGTGTGGGTGGACTGGTGGGTACATACAGTGTACCTGTACATCTGTATAGCGTCTTGTTCAGTAGGTTAAACACGTAAATAATACATTAGTGAGATTGACCACTGTACGTGTGTGGGTGGACTGGTGGGTACATACAGTGTACCTGTACATCTGTATAGCGTCTTGTTCAGTAGGTTAAACACATAAATAATACATTAGTGAGATTGACCACTGTACGTGTGTGGGTGGACTGGTGGGTACATACAGTGTACCTGTACATCTGTATAGCGTCTTGTTCAGTAGGTTAAACAGGTAAATAATACATTAGTGAGATTGACCACTGTACGTGTGTGGGTGGACTGGTGGGTACATACAGTGTACCTGTACATCTGTATAGCGTCTTGTTCAGTAGGTTAAACACGTAAATAATACATTAGTGAGATTGACCACTGTACGTGTGTGGGTGGACTGGTGGGTACATACAGTGTACCTGTACATCTGTATAGCGTCTTGTTCAGTAGGTTAAACACGTAAATAATACATTAGTGAGATTGACCACTGTACGTGTGTGGGTGGACTGGTGGGTACATACAGTGTACCTGTACATCTGTATAGCGTCTTGTTCAGTAGGTTAAACACGTAAATAATACATTAGTGAGATTGACCACTGTACGTGTGTGGGTGGACTGGTGGGTACATACAGTGTACCTGTACATCTGTATAGCGTCTTGTTCAGTAGGTTAAACACGTAAATAATACATTAGTGAGATTGACCACTGTACGTGTGTGGGTGGACTGGTGGGTACATACAGTGTACCTGTACATCTGTATAGCGTCTTGTTCAGTAGGTTAAACACGTAAATAATACATTAGTGAGATTGACCACTGTACGTGTGTGGGTGGACTGGTGGGTACATACAGTGTACCTGTACATCTGTATAACGTCTTGTTCAGTAGGTTAAACAAGTAAATAATACATTAGTGAGATTTACCACTGTACGTGTGTGGGTGGACTGGTGGGTACATACAGTGTACCTGTACATCTGTATAGCGTCTTGTTCAGTAGGTTAAACACGGTAAATAATACATTAGTGAGATTGACCACTGTACGTGTGTGGGTGGACTGGTGGGTACATACAGTGTACCTGTACATCTGTATAGCGTCTTGTTCAGTAGGTTAAACACGTAAATAATACATTAGTGAGATTGACCACTGTACGTGTGTGGGTGGACTGGTGGGTACATACAGTGTACCTGTACATCTGTATAGCGTCTTGTTCAGTAGGTTAAACACGTAAATAATACATTAGTGAGATTGACCACTGTACGTGTGTGGGTGGACTGGTGGGTACATACAGTGTACCTGTACATCTGTATAGCGTCTTGTTCAGTAGGTTAAACACGTAAATAATACATTAGTGAGATTGACCACTGTACGTGTGTGGGTGGACTGGTGGGTACATACAGTGTACCTGTACATCTGTATAGCGTCTTGTTCAGTAGGTTAAACACGTAAATAATACATTAGTGAGATTGACCACTGTACGTGTGTGGGTGGACTGGTGGGTACATACAGTGTACCTGTACATCTGTATAGCGTCTTGTTCAGTAGGTTAAACACGTAAATAATACATTAGTGAGATTGACCACTGTACGTGTGTGGGTGGACTGGTGGGTACATACAGTGTACCTGTACATCTGTATAGCGTCTTGTTCAGTAGGTTAAACACGTAAATAATACATTAGTGAGATTGACCACTGTACGTGTGTGGGTGGACTGGTGGGTACATACAGTGTACCTGTACATCTGTATAGCGTCTTTTCAGTAGGTTAAATACGTAAATAATACATTAGTGAGATGGACCACTGTACGTGTGTGGGTGGACTGGTGGGTACATACAGTGTACCTGTACATCTGTATAGCGTCTTGTTCAGTAGGTTAAACACGTAAATAATACATTAGTGAGATTGACCACTGTACGTGTGTGGGTGGGCTGGTGGGTACATACAGTGTACCTGTACATCTGTATAGCGTCTTGTTCAGTAGGTTAAACACGTAAATAACACATTAGTGAGATTGACCACTGTACGTGTGTGGGTGGACTGGTGGGTACATACAGTGTACCTGTACATCTGTATAGCGTCTTGTTCAGTAGGTTAAACACGTAAATAATACATTAGTGAGATTGACCACTGTACGTGTGTGGGTGGGCTGGTGGGTACATACAGTGTACCTGTACATCTGTATAGCGTCTTGTTCAGTAGGTTAAACACGTAAATAACACATTAGTGAGATTTACCACTGTACATGTGTGGGTGGACTGGTGGGTACATACAGTGTACCTGTACATCTGTATAGCGTCTTGTTCAGTAGGTTAAACACGTAAATAACACATTAGTGAGATTTACCACTGTACATGTGTGGGTGGACTGGTGGGTACATACAGTGTACCTGTACATCTGTATAGCGTCTTGTTCAGTAGGTTAAACACGTAAATAACACATTAGTGAGATTTACCACTGTACGTGTGTGGGTGGACTGGTGGGTACATACAGTGTACCTGTACATCTGTATAGCGTCTTGTTCTGTAGGTTAAACACGTAAATAACACATTAGTGAGATTGACCACTGTACGTGTGTGGGTGGACTGGTGGGTACATACAGTGTACCGTACCTGTACATCTGTATAGCGTCAAGTCAGTTATCTGTGTATCACTTATAAGCTGAATCTTATTTCATTAATTACATGCTTATACAGGGTTGGGCAAAAGACTGGAATATATTTATTAATATCAAAATCAAGATAATAAATGTAATGAAACTGCAGTTATGTACATGTCCGTATACCAAACATTTAAGACATATTTTACTTGACTTTCGCATAGCCATGTGATGGCCCATGAAGGAAGTCTTGAAAATTTTAAATATAAGCCTACCTCGAGTTATATCTCATTTTAAAGGCCTTTGTTTGTAAAACACAAGAGTACAAACCTGAGGTCAAAAGGATGACTCGGTCAGAAAATACAGCCACTCAAAGAATTTACTGTCAGGGTTTGGCAAAAGTAATGAAACTTTGTAGTCATACATACATGTCCCTATACCAATCACATGGACAAATTTTACTTGCATTTTTGCATAACATGGCAATGCGAACAAAAATTAAAAATTTCTAAATATTTGGTATTGGGAGATGTACATAACTTTAAAGTTTCATTACATTTATTTCAATGGTATTGAAATATTAATACCATTGAATTTACATAATAAATAAATATATTCCTGACTTTTGTCCAACCCTGTATATTATGTTTTAATTTCACACTTAAACAAAAGAAGTTATCATTTATTTATGATCTGATTTCACCAAAAGCCTGTCTATTGTTAACAGTGGAAACATACTAGTTTTGCATGTAAACCTTGTTAGAAATTTATTTCATTTTATTAGCCATCAGCAGACTACCACACAGTTTTGTCTGTTGTTATTGTTGGTTGTTTTATTAGGACACAGGTATTTTAATCGTTCTTATTGGTAAAAGCTATGTTTGATAATCATAAGAAAGGCGTAAAAATCAACAGCTGTTTCTAAATTGATACTTTATTTATAACCTAGCATATATATTGTTTATAGAAATGCTACTTATTAAAGTTTATGAATACGATAACTCATATATTTTTAAAACCACTTTAAATTTCATTTAACTTCAGTCAATCATAATCTCTGTATGTACCTGAATTGTAATGAGTGGTGAAAATATAGAACTTGTTTTTGTATTCCTTGACTTAAAAATTGTAAAGATGATATCAAATCATGTTTTTACAGAGGTTAACAAGATATGTTGGGATTATTTGTAAATTGAACACTTTATACCATGCCGCTGAAAACTGTTTTTACAGTATAACCACATTGTAACGAAGCTCAGTTTAGCGAATTCTTTGATGTAACAAATTTTTAAAATCCCCTTCAACTAATCAGTAGTAAATATAATACTAAATTTCCAATAAATCACGGCTATTAACTCTATATAATTAATTTCCTATCCTCCTTAAGTTTGGTTAATTTACCCCTGTTCAAAGAGGTTAAGGAGAAGAGAGGACTTAATAGTCCTAACTTTGCCTCTAATAAAGACGATTTTCGCTGCAACGAGTATTTGATCATGTAATCTCTAATTGGCAAATTCAACCTTATGTAAAGAAATGTACATGTAACAGACTCGAACAAGTACTGTTATGTTTAACCCTGCGAGTCTCGGCCATCGCTATTTGCGTAAGCTCGTACCCATTACGGGTGTGGAAGTCGCAATTTGCGATGGCTCACTTAATTCAATCTTACGATGTTATTATCCACCCAATTCAATTGAATACACTACCAAACTCTAGTCCAGACTCAAATCTTTGCATTTTTATGCCTTTGATTTGCTATTTAATTGTGTACATGTCAGATGCTTTTTATATAAAACAGCTAATGTCATTTTGTTTTCAGACAACATTAGCGTTTACACTTATTGCTCCTAGTTCCACAAAAACACATGAAACATTTTATTTATCATTTGTTGCCATAGAAACATATTCATTTTTGGAATCTGCAAACATTTGTAGTAGGCCTACACTGACTATAGTTGTCAATCAATTGAATCTTATTCATTAGACTTTGTATAGGCCAGAAACAAAATATTTTTGGAATAAAATATTGTTACATTTTTATTTATATAACATATAGAATTTCATGTTGTAAAATATTATAAAACTATTATAAAAATGTTATTTATTATCTGTTGAAAAGAATAATATATAACATCATTCTTATAAAGCAGCAAAACAACCATTTAAGTAACTCTGCAAAACACTCAATGTTAGTGAAAATCATGCCACGCTCTCTGGGTTAACGTGAATCATGCCTAGAGGACGAATGTTTGTTGGGGTTGGTGACATTATAGCTCTCACCACAACTGACAGTGGCCGTATCTTTACCTTCACCTCTCACACTTAGCGTCTATCTATTGTTAGTAAATCAGTGTTAGTAAGTATTGTGTCTACAGAAACACAAAATAAAAAAGTAATTGGCTTAATCTAATCATATACATATAGTGTGGCTCATGTACAGTATGGTATATGCATTTCAAATTTATCCCCCAAAGTATGGCTAATTAATGTTGTCTTAATTAAAGCATCTGTTAAATGGTCGATACAAGTTATCTCTTTATTGAAATAATCTCTATATAATGAATTAATCCTAACATCATTATAAAGAACTTGAACATTAACAAAGTATTCTATATGAGGATTTTTTTAAACCCCCTTCAAATTTGTTATACTGTATCAATATTCTACTGTGTTGAATACAGATAATTCAGGAAGCAGATATGTTGAAAAAAGGGTTGGTTTAATTTTATCTTGTATATGATTGTTATATCTCTTAGTTCATGCCTCATCATATAATTCATAATATTCTTAACTAGTTTAGTGTACACTTTTAGTAAATAAAAATACAGATAGTTATTGTTGTAAATAAGGCTCAAAATTATTGCAAGTGATCTATTATATAAGTGATTGTAATGTTTTTCTTGTGAAACATTTCTTAATAACTGCTTCTGTTGTTACTTTTTAAGAAATGTTGATTGGTATATACTTTATTAAATTATATTCTTTAACATAATATAAATACTATCTTGTGGTGTAAATAGTAGAAATTTAAATATTAAAAATGTTTATGTTGTGCCCATAATAGTCTATGATTTATTAGGTCCTTATGTGCGCCTATTTGTTAAATCAGAGCAATAGTTTCATTATTTTTTGTGACCTGTACCTTCTTCCACATTATTTAAAACATGCTCTAAAGGAGCTTCTGGAGAGGAACCTGCATATACCTTAATAGTCCAGTACCTGGACGTTTTGGGGAAGAAATTCTTTAGGATAGTACTATTTCTCTTGAAAATTTGGTAGTAACTAGGGAAAGACCCAATAAGCAAACGTGATACGGTGCTGATAGGTGTTCTTACCTTTGGGGTAAAAATCATCCCTTTTAGGTGTGTTAATTCTGACATGCAAAACAACTTCAGAAATCAATACATTGTCTTATTTTGAGCTTAAAATATTCTAGAACATTTTTTTCAAGAATTTAATAATATTTTCGGAGTTGTTCCTGATTGAAAAAATCTATTTACGGTTAAAAAATGCATGTTTTCTAATGGTTTTTCACAAATAACTTAAAAAGTTTGGATTCTATCTAGAAAAGTGTTATTATTAAAAAGAAAGCGCATAAAATATTAAAAAGATTCCTTATTTTGTTTCTCTCGTAGGTGCAACTCTGCCGAAGTTGCGGTTCGCCAAAGGTGTCATGACATTTGTCAACTATCAAAACCTTAAACGCAGAATAGTAAAAAATTAAGAGTTATTCAATGATACATTATTTTAAATTGTTTATGGTACGTAAAAGGACCTCTGATCCTTTGGGGACCGAATGACTATATTTCGTCATTTACATTTTTTCCCTTAAGGACCAAAATGACGAAGTATGATCATTACTAAAATTCACGTTGAGGACCGAATGACGATATCCCGTCATTCGAAGCTTGTTACACATAACATCCAATTTACCTCTTACGATAACTTGTACGTCTTTGGGATGATACGCAGACAATCGAGAATGCTTTTTTTAACGTCTGGAACCTTTTTTGCTTCAAGGAGGTTGTGCAGGTGTTTTCCATGGCTATTAGCATACATGTTTAGATTAGGTGTGAGATGGTCATAGAGACATTTCGATACTGCTTGGTATTGTAATTTGCTTCCGATATCGGCAGCATTAATATCGGACTTCCAATATTATCAGGGTATTACAAGAAAATGTGTGGCATCGGAAAAATGTTTAAACCCATCACTTCTGCGGAAGAAAAGTAATACCAAACAAAACCTTGTCTTGACTGACATGATAACACTTCTAAAATAACTTTATACAATGACATGAAAGGTGTTTTTTTTTTTTTTTGTTTTTTTTTTAAGATTTGTTTAAGGTTATTTTTACTTATTTGTTAGTCATTTTTAGTGAAAGTATTAGAATAGTGTAAAAAATACTATCGTAACACCATTGATTCCTCCTTGATGTCAGATAACGATACAATCACCACATCCACTAAATTTATTCAGGAACTTTTATTATTCTGTGGTTCACTTATTGCCTGCATTCAGTACTATTCAATGTCCTCCTGTGATTAAAGTTTGGAACTTTTCTAGAAAACAGCGATAAAAGTGCAGTGAGTAAAAATTGAAACTTAACGAACATCGTGAAGCACTTAAAAACTAATCATGGTAAGCTAGTGCAAGACATTCCTTTGTTACAGTCGCAAAAGATAAAGTCTAACCTTGTTACTAAAGAAGCAAAAAGTACTACTTTGGTTAGTCTTGCTGTTGAATCTGAGGCTAGGACAGTTGAAGCATAGAATCTAACCAAAACAGAGCCACAGTCTGTGTTACTACTGATCAAAGCATAACTGTAAGGCCACATTCTGATCTTATCTCGTATATCGCAGAGCCTTTTCAGTAGGTGGTACACGCTATTATAAGATTGTACAGTGTGCCTCTTGTATTTAATTTATAAGGGTAACAGACCATTTAATGAAATTGTGGGCAAAAGATTAATAAGACCTACACGAGTTGGCACCTGCTTTTAAAATACCTTCAGTATCATATGTAAAAAGCCAACTTCAGTGGAAATATGAAAATGTGTCAAAGGAAATTGGAGATGCATAGCATATAAGTATTTCAATGGATGTCTGGACAGAAACAATGTCAGAGAGAGCATTTCTGGCCATGACTGCTCACTTTTTAATGGTTACAGATATTGGGCTGGGTGAATAAAAACAAGTAGCGAAAGTATTTACTTACAAATACTGCGTAGCAAGTATTTACTTACTGCAAGTAATTTATACCCCAAGTAAACTGATGTGAATTAAGTCTATCATTTACTCGTTACTGTATACTTGCTAGATTATTTCGTTAGGTATACCTTCAACTATTTACTTGCAAGGCAAATGAGTTCTCTAAAAACGCAAAAGTAATACATACAGTTTTCATGTGGCTACTCAATTTCCATTTTTTACTTTCTAAAAATTGTTATGTTTCTTTGAAGTAAAACAAATTCATTTACTTCCGTTTATTCACACCGTTTTATATGGTTTCCAAGGGTATACTACCTACCTCAGCGAGTACAAGTAAATACTTGAGATTATTCATTTCAACTATAGAACTTACTACAAGTTTTTGGAATTGCAAGCATTTACTTGCCTGACCATTTTTATTCACCTGGCCCATTATCTCAGTTGATATTAAAAACAGCTGAAGTAGAAACAGTTGTTAAGATTCTAGAAGAGTGGGGCAACGAGGACAAAATTGAATGTGCTGTAACTAACAAAGGGGCAAATATTGTAAAGGCAGTCCAATCAATACTTGGAAATAAACATTTCCCATGTCTTACACACACTTATCACCTAATTTAGTTTAGATTTTTAAGAGGAAAGAAAGTTCTGAGGCCATTCCTAGATTGCACTTCAACCTTAGGTTTATTGTGCTCCCCTGTTGCATACTAGAATGGGGTACCTTTCCAAGCGGCTTAGCCAGCTCTAAAATTTTTCTACCCAGACTAGCTACCATTCTTTCTTCTAAGACCTCGTCCCTGAATATTCTCCTTCTGAGCTTCGCACTCAGTTAATAGATGTTCATCAGACTCAAGGGCCTCACCACAAAGCCAGCAACTGATGTCTTCTCTGTAGATACCACTCTTTGCTAGATGTATCCAGTAATGTACGCAATCACCAACCTGATAATATTCCAATTCATGGTAGTGAGTGATTTGGTCAGCGTAGGGTTGGGTCCCCTCACTAGATTTTTCATGACCTGGCCTTGAAACCGCTGCTATCCACTTTGGTGGCGATTTTTCCCCAAGTTCAGTATTTCAGTCTTGGCAATAGTAAATCCAATGCCATGTACTGGTTCGGGCCTTACGAATGGAGTCCTCGCTCCCATCTTAGCAAGGAGCTCAGCCTCATATCAACTTGATTACCTCAGCAGAGGTTTCACAACCTGATATTGTCAATACAATTCAAAAGGTAGGAAAAATTAACGTCAAAAACAGTGTAAATGTTTCTGATAAACTCAGGCAAATTCAAAATGATAGTGGCATTGCCAAAGGTTCTATAAAAAAAAATGTTATTAGATGTAATTTCCACATTTTACATGGTAGATTGTTTGTAAGAAAAATCACACAATTTATACCATGTAAAATTAAGTACTATCAGCTAGAAAATATTTTAAACATGATAGTTTATATAGATATGATCATTGGTCGATGACTTGTTGTTTCGTAGTAATTGACCTAGTACAGCTGCTACCTGTCTGCAATATGGTAATTCCACTTCTGTCATTTTGCAGAAAAACTGCTGTTATTAATTGACTTTATGAACTACTCTTACGTATTAGTGAAAAAAATATTGTTTATATTATTTGCCGCTAATATAACAATTAAATATGAATAAAACTATTCCATATTTCTATGAATATGTTAATAATGAAATAAAAATCAAAGTTACTTAATTATTTACACAAGTAAAGTGGAAATCTTACTATCGGGCGTTTACATAACATCCAAAGTGCTTGAAGCGATAAACTAATAGTCAATAAACTCGATAAGAAGACTATCACTAATAATTCACTAAGAAAATCTAACTTAATAATCACTAGCAACCATTTTGAGGGGGAAAATGTGCACTAAAGATGCTCAACTATCAGTCACCATACAACAAAAGTCTTTGATGTTAAGTTTCTTTATGAAATATCTACTGACTCTTCAAAACTTTCAGACAGTAGCAAACAGCGCAAAATACTCTTTCTACGCCGTTTTTAGTTTTTCGATGACGCCTTGGTCTATCAGTTGGAGTAGTGTACATTTGGAGGTAAAAAAAACATTAAAATTGTCATAAATTATATTCAGTAAGTTAATCTCAGTATGTGTAAGCACATTGTCTAACAAAAGAACCTCCCCAGTTTATTCCCTTTTTCTTGAAAATTTTTAGCTTTTGGATGAAATACCTGGGTGTACCACTCATAAAAAATTGTTGACGTCGTCCAAGCACTTTTTTAAGCTTTGTATGTCAAAGGAAGAGATACAAATTTTTAAAGCATCTAGAGTTTTTTTATTTCCCTATCATTAAGAGAGGAAGCTGCTGAGTGTCTGTGGCATTTGCAGGAAACATAATTTTGTAACTCTCTTTACTAACTTTGGATTCAGGAGCATTTTTCTTACGTCTACTGGCTAGTGATTTCCAGTTTAAGCCGGTTCCATCAGCATTATACATTAAGTTTAAAAAATATTCTTCACCTTTAAATAAATTTGAAAATTTTATTTTTAACTGTTCTGCTGTGGCTAAATTACTGGATAATTACTCACACTCCACTTCCAGCTCTCAAATACCACGGCTAGATTTAAAATTTGTTAGCCATCCAGTGGTAGGTTTAAAATCAAGAGAACCCTTAGTTTAGTATTCAACTCCAAAGCTTTTTCACACAATTAAAGGCCAGAAATAGGCTCTCCCTTGTTTCATATTTGCAGAAACCATAAAATAATGGCTTCATCCACCTTTTCGTCTTTTGGCTTCTTCATGGTTTTTCGTTTTTACCCCTCTTTACTGTCCAGTTTTGATGAAAATTTAATAACTTAGTTCTTATTTGACTTGAGATTAGAAATGTCGCCTTCCCGACATTAAAAAACTTGGATAAAGATACTTCAGATTTGCCTTTTCAACTTTTGATTCGATCAACAAAACTTTACTACTTCACTTAGAAGAAGCCAAACTGTAATACAGTACAATACTGCACAATAAGTAAAATTAAAGAATATTTACAGAAACACTAACTAATCAAATCACTTTAATCCTTTCTCCTCGGATGGCCAACCCAGTTGGACATCATGATTTTGACACCTTCTCGGCGAGTGTTCTTCTAAATGTGTCCTCTGAGATCGAGTGTCCAACTCTGGTGGCCACTACTGTGTTCATGCTCTGATCGGATAAGTTTTAATTGCGTTGTCCGCTGGGATCAGCTGTTCAACTGTGATGGCCGGCAATGATTTCCCTACGCACTCAGATGTCCAACTCTGTTGGACACTTGACATATGTTTTTATATTTTAGATATAACTTGTTTGAGCAATATTTTCAAATGTTTAACAGCTGTTTAAATAAGTCGGGATTATATTCAACCAGCTGGTATCATCCATTTCCATTTCTGCTTTGTGTAGACATTCTGATTGTGTGTCAGAAATTGACTGTGAGTCTAGGATATCTCTCGATTTTTATCCCCATGCATCTTGAGTGTTATTAATTATTGTAAATATTCTATTTTGTTGTAAAATACTGTATGTAATTGTAAATAGCAGTTATTTAGTTCATATTTAGTATCCAGGTCTTTTCCTGGCATATTTTTCGAAAAGTATCACACTCAGCAACATTTCAAAAACTGATTTATTTCAAAACTAAATATTACAAAACTTGTAATTCCAGAATTATATGTTTCATTAATTAAAACTTTTATTTTAACCGAACTTGTTTTTATTTTAATTTTAAACCTGACAATAAATATTTTTAAGATGCATGATACTCGTATATAGAGATTATTAGACTGCTGAAAAGCCGCTAATATGGCAATTATTTTATATTATAAACTGATTATACTTATATGTAATTTATATAATTTAATTCTAGACATTTCAATTATCAGTTAAAAATAGTAATTTAAAATAAATAATAATAGTAAAAAAAATGTTAAGACAAATTATTTTGTATCACTCAAAATGTTCAATGTTTTTCAATAGTATTTTAAAATATATTATACTAATAATATAATAAGAAAAACTATACCACGCAATGTTCCATATTTTAAATATTCAGAACAACATTTAAATTAAATGCGTACTATTTAAACTTTAAAAACTAGGTGCAATCACAATAAGTTTGAATGATCTCAAAATGGGTTCCGACCTGGTGAGAACATGAGAGTGACATGTCTGCCGATCTCGTAAACAAAGCAGCCATGGCCAACCCAGTTGGCCACCCAACCTTACAGGTCACTAGCAGGTATTCGACTGACGAGCTGACGTAGGAACAAGTGTGGCCAACTTCTAATATATGTTACTGTGTGTACATTAATAGTGTGTACTGGACACCTGATCTAATAGATAATTTTTTAACAGACAGTTCCAAGGGGAAAGGGTTATCAACAATTAGAAATATTAAATATCACAAATACAGTAGACAAAATATTTTTTAAGTGTATGTGTAGTACACACTTCAACAACACTAGCGATAGTGAGTGACCAAAGTATGAAAGCAGGGCTCAGACTAGACTGCAACAGTGTGGCACGCTGGTATTTTCATCTGTTTCCTGGAAGGAGTAGGTCTGCACGTGTACAACACTCTTACATTGAGCAAGGCGAGCCATGGACCATGTGGTAACTGCCCAGTTCTCTTTAGCATAATATACTGTAGTACATTCATTTTAAAAAAAGTTATAAATGGTTGATTCAACATGTTACAACAGTACTGTGTATGACAAAAATAGTGTAGTAAAACACAAAACTTAATTTGTATACCTGATGTACTGTTTTACATAAAACAAAATGATGTTTTTGTCCAAAAAAATAATTTTTCAAATTTTGGTTCAATTAACTGACATTTATTTTTGACTTATTGATAATCAACGTCCCACGATAATAACTCAAATATATCTTCATAGGTTTATTAGTCATGTAGATTTATATTCATTTGTGTAGAATGATTTGGGTTAGCAACACACAATGAATCGAATCGACAATACATAGAATCAAACAATCCTGGTTTGGCAGTACAATACCACAGTAGTGGCTAAGGTTTCGGACTGCGGCAGGTAAGATCCAAGGTTCCAATCCCCAATGAGCAAACAATCAGTACTTCACTTGTTTAATAAAGTTCATACACAGGCCTATGTGAACAGGCGAGTGAAGTTAAAAAAAAAGTATAATATAAATATACAGTAGCAAAGCTCAGCCATTTTACTTGCAACCAAGCGAACCTAGCGGAGCGGTGAGGTAGCAAACAACTAGCGCGGTAATCAGCTATTGTAGCACACGTTTGTTGTTTATGTTAAGAAAGGTGTTATAAAACTTAATTAATATAAGTCTGCGACACGAATACTACGAGGACTAGCGTTGAGTCGGTTGTATTTTTCTCAAGAGTAAGCTTCACTACTGTGTATATATACTGTGACGATACTCTGCTCATCCGCAATATTAAATGTTCTGAATAATAATTATCATTTATGCTGTAAAAAATCTCTATTCAATAGAAATGCCAAATAAAGAATACTGAACAAAATAATTAGGCATTTCCCCAGGGTATAAATTTATTAAATATCAGGTCAACAGTAATGCTAATTGAAATGCTATCTCAGTTTTATTAATTATCAACTGCGAGGAATGCAGTTACCAATCCCTGATTCATTTGTAATAAAACAGAAGTGGAGGCTAATGAGGTCTCTCCTCAGCCTCCTGTACTCCAGTCCAGTCGCCAGTGGCGGATATAGGGGGGGGGGTCACAGGGGTCATGACCCCCCCCCCAAATTTCCTTAAAACTTTTTTTCAAAATATATGATATTGTTACAATATTTTATAATTGCAATTCTACTCAATAGTAGATTTAAAATTAATATATCCACAATATCACCCCCTTGTAATCAAGGTCAAGATTGTGTTAGTGGTTCAGTATTCAGTAATCATTCGCGTGCAACTAAACTGTTGCTCTAGCTTGTTGGCTGTCTAGAGTAGTTTATAACGACTAGTGAGGGTGGCATCACAGTGGCGACTGGTGACTCATCACACAGATACAGGTGGCTGTCTGCCTCAGGTCACACAGTAGTCAGTAGCGAGCCGGCGAGAAGGGAAGTTGACAGCCCGGTATATTTTGTGATTCCCTTTTGTTTTGCTCTGACACTCACTATCAATTTTGTATTTTTGTTTGCTATCAGTTTGTGTTTCCTTTAATTAAAGTGTGAGTGTTTTGCCAAATTTAGTATGTAGGCCACGTCTGTTGACAGTTTGACTGCGTTTTTCAAAAGGATTTACGAATATGGTAAGCAGTTTTAAGTTTTGTTATTCGATAAGAGTTAGTGAAGCCCTACGTTTTGAGATGAACAATTTTGGTCCGTGTGTGTGTGCATGGGTTTGTATGTTTGTTTACGTTATAACTCAAAAGTAATAATTGACGAATTCTGTTAAGACTTTACATTTCTTTCAATAAACCCTAGATTAACTTCTTGTCAAAATACGACTAAATTATGAAAATTTTCAGTTTTCTTTTCATAAACGCTCTTCCTGAGAGTGCGCATTGCAGGACGTGACCTTGAATTACGTCCTATAAGACCAATGTAAAGCAAAACAAGTACCTCCATTATTTCTCATAAAAAGTACGAAGTACTGCATTAATTGAAAGACTTATTGTATTATTGTATTGTGCAAAGCACCTTTTAATATTTTTTTTGTAAACAATATTTAATAATATTCCAGAAAATGTTTGTTTGAATTTTTGTGGAGGCTTCAGAATTATTAAATTGTATTTTATTAATAAATAATAAACATGTTATTAATAAATTAATACGTTGATATTGTTGACTGGAGACTTAGTTTTAAAAGGCCATATTTACCCAATTATGTCCTTGACAATTATTTGTTTGCATAAATATACAAATAACGATATATTGTTTATTTATTGACAATAAAGCGTAAGCAAATTTGATCAAAGAGGGCTGCATTGCTAATCAAATGCATTGATATCACTTGTGTTGTTTTCAAATGTTTTTAAAACTATTATAATTTTGTTGTAGGCGTTTTTCTTTTGAAAAATATATATTATATAGCCTACTTAATTTGGGATTAAAAGGGTCTTTTCAGTAGTATATTGAAATAAATTAAACATAAATCACCCTAGGAGTTTATCAAATAAAATTTGTTAGATAGTTTTTTTTTTATAAACCTCTACCTATTTTTCCAAGGGTCTTTTATTATTATTTTATTTTAATATTAAATACATAGATTGTTTAGAATAACAGGAAAATAAAAAAGAAATGAAAAGAGTGGTTTTGTACAATATTTAGTTTATACAACATTTAAAAGTAACAAAATAAACCAAAATATCATGTACAAACGCCCTCTTTTTATTTTCTTCCTTTTTATTTATATATATATATATATATATATATATATATATATATATATATGTCAAATACCTCTTCCTACTATTATACAGCCCAGATTATTTTTGGCTTAGTGAGAGACTTGAAATTTGGTTCTTTATAGGGGGAAGGCACCGGATAAGATGGGATTTTTCAAAAATCCAGATTTTTGAGGGGGTCGATTTGTACTTTTATAATGAGGAAAGGGTCATTGGATCTCTGACTGTATTGTAGGGCCGTAGGGGATATTAAACAGTAAACTGCAGAATAAAATAATTTTCTATCCCCCTCCTGTCTTGCCTTTCAAATGTTAATTTTCAATTTGTTGACATGTTTCATAATGGTGCTAAAAATGATGATATTACGTTTTCGGCAACTCTGTTGGGTTTTGTAGGGTGATCCAGTCCCGCAACCCAGCGCATCACAGAAACGCAGTTTTCCAGCGTGCAGGAAGATTTCTTCATTTTTCTCAAAAAGACCTAAGCCTTCAATTGATGCTAACTTGGAAGACACAACCATTGATGATGGAAACACTTCGATAGAAACACGTACCGGTATTTCGGGAAGTGCCAGTAGCTCTATGGGCCCTACTGTTCTACTGGCTGCAAATGCACACGAAACAGTGGACACCTCAAACACTCAGGCCGAATATTCCAGCGACATTGGTTTTTATGTTGGTGTAACTGTAAACAGTTTGGACGATCACTCGAAGGCTGCATTGTTAGAGAAACCATGGACTCCTCCTCCAAACTACCAGTTTCCTTACAATGAAGTTACAAAAAAGGGAAAGCCTACAAAAAAATATGCCCAGAGATCCCACTTTGAAACATTTCATTGGCTAGTCCTATCACATAAAGACAGAGGGCTATACTGCAAATATTGCGTACTTTTTTCTACCGGCCTAGGAAACATCAATCACAATGTTACTCCTCTAAGAAGGCTAGTCAAAGAGCCTCTCAGAAAGTTTGACAATCTCTTGGGAGAAAAAGGTGACCTGAACGTCCATCAAAAAAATCAACACCACAAAAGTGCAGTTGAAAATGGAAAACGATTTCTGTTGTCCTATAGACAACCATCGCTAGAGGTGACCAATCAAATAAATACCCAGAGAGCCGCACAAATCGAAGAAAACAGGCAACGTTTATTGCCTATTGTAAAAACAATAATATTATGTGGACGACAAAATATACCTTTAAGAGGGCACAGAGACGATGGCAGTTTAGATGTTTCCGACGAAAATGGTCCAGTGCACAATGATGGGAATTTCAGGGAGCTTCTACGCTTCAGAGTTGACGCTGGAGATGACCATTTAAGAAAACATTTGGAAAGCGGTAAAAACAAAGCAACTTATATTAGTAAATACGCTCAAAATGAAATCATTGACTGCTGCAAGTCAGAAATTCAAAGCACGATAATGAAAAGAGTTAAAGAAGCTGAGGTGTTTTCAATAATATTTGATGAGACTACTGATATTTCAAATATATGTCAATTAAGCCTAGTATTTCGTTACGTACACAAGATTGAAAATAAGTCGACAATAAGAGAAGACTTTGTCACTTTCGCTAACGCCTATGATCTCATTAGGCCAGAAGATGTTGACAAAAGACAGTCTAACGAATCTCGGTTGACAGGAATCGCCTTGGGTCATGTAGTTGAAGACCTTGCCAAAAAGTTCGACCTAGATCTTCAATGTTGTGTGGGATTTGGTACAGACAGTTGTTCTGTGATGGTTTCGGAAACAAAGGGTGCTGTCCAAGAGCTTCAGAAAAAAGCACGCCATGCACAACGCTGTCCTTGCCATAATCACATTCTAAATAATGGGTTGGCAAGTTCGTCTAAAGTTGTGGCTTGCCGGAATTCAAGTAGTACAATGAAAAAGATAGTTTCTTTCTTAAATTCGTCACCTAAGAGACATCGTTTGGTCGTAGAAAAAATGAATGCTGCCCTTCAAAGTATCTGCGACACTCGCTGGGTTGAGAGGCATGATGGCTACCTCCAATTTCAAGGTGAGTCTATCCTTGGAATACACGAGGTTCTTGAAGAAATGACCAGTTGGGAAGATAGTAAAACATCGGCGGATGCCTTCAGCCTTCTCCAATCAATACGAAGCCCTGAGTTTTTAATCTCAGTAACAAGCCTCAGTGACGTTCTAGGAGTTACTGTCTCTTTAAGTCGTTTACTTCAAACACCTAGCCTAGACTTGCAAACGGCAACTAATGCATTCCAAGACACTCTAAGTGTCCTCCAGGATAAGAGAAATCAAGTAGATGAAGTATTTCACAATATTTTCCTGGATGTTAAGGAGATTGCTGACAAACTTGATGTTGACTTGAAGATGCCTAGGGTTGTTGGTCGCCAAACACAGCGCCAAAACTTACCAGCTCAGACTCCAGAAGAATATTATAAACTATCCATCTATATTCCTCTTCTAGACTATGTCTTGACAGACTTAAAGGATCGGCTGTCGCAAGATGTCTTGAATTTATTCAGCTTGAGAGTTGTTTTGCCCAAAGCTAGCCAATCCAGCGAAGATGTAAGCGGTCTTGAAAAAGTGGTTAAATTTTACTTTGACTTGTTGGACAATCCAAATATCAGCGCTGTTAAGCAGGAGACATTGCTGTGGACACAACGATGGAAAAGATGGGAGGAAGAAGGAGGAAAACTACCTAGAACATTGATGGAAGCATTGGATAGCTGTGATCGAGATATGTATCCAACAACTGAAAAGTTGATAAGAATACTCGCTACTCTTCCCGTCAGTGCAGCTACCGCCGAGCGAAGTTTCTCTACTCTAAGACGTCTAAAGACTTGGCTTCGAGCAAATATGGGTGAAGAAAGACTGACTGGACTGGCTCTCCTAAACGTTCACAGAGACCTTTCAATTGACCCAGAGTCCATAATACTAAGATTTTCCAAAAAGAAGAGGAGGCAAGAGTTTGTTTTGTAACCCAGCAACCTAGCTCTATAAACTAATAGTAAGCCTTATAAATAAAGTCGTCATTGTTTTGTAAAATTTGTATTTTTACTCTTTTTGTTTGGTACGCCTAATTTAATAAGACAGCTGGAAATGACTTTTTATTTTAAATCTCAATTAATAGTAAGTAATTCTAAATGTATATAAAATATTGATTAGTAGCCAAAGTAGCTGTCGTTATAATACTGCGTTCCACAACTTTTGACTTGTAAGACACAAATTTTCCGTTTTTAATTTCAGTTTAATTCTTATTAATATTATCTTTAAATTTTACCAGTGTTAGATTTTTAATTGGTATTATTTCAAAAAATAATTCTAAACGTTCTCAGAGGCCTATAAAATTGACCCATAGTCCATAATGCAATAATTATCCAAAAAGAAGAGGAGGCAAGAAGTTTTTGTAACCTAGCTGTATAAATCTAATAGTAAGTAAGCTTTGTAAATAAAGTTGTCATGGTTTTGTAAAATGTGTATTTTTACTCCTCTTTGGTACTTTACTAAGAAAACTAAAAATGATTAATTAGAATTTTCTGAAAATTTTACTTTTTTAAAATTTTTATCTTGAAAACTTTGTGTTAAAATATGGATTTATATCACTAAAATAGGTTAATTTTATGATCCTGAATTGCGTTAAAACAGTCATTTTCAAGGGTCAATTTTCAAATTTTTCCGGGGGAGGACCCCCGGACCCCCCTCTTATGCTGGGGGGTTTACCCCCCAGACCCCCCCCACATACATCTGGCCGATGACCCCTCCCCAAATCAGGCCCTAAATCCGCCCCTGCCGGTCGCAACTATTTAATTCTCGGCCGTAGACATGTGATGTGGCTATCGTACAGTTATTATAGTAGACCTACTAATTTCAATTTCTTTCATGTTTGAGTGTTTGTGTAAGTGTATTGTATTATTTAAATGATGACGAATCCAACTGGAGGATGCCTGATGATGGAGCTGTGTCTCCGAAACTGGTAGCCTAACCTCTGCTTGTCAAGGATGCTAAAGTAAAGCCTAGTTGGTAATTTGATAATTAAGGTAAACTTGTTCGTACTTTTAACATTCTATTAAAATAAAAAAATAAATAAAAGCTTATAAAAATAGTATTAAAACTGAATCAATCAAGCAGCAATGATGTAATATTGTATTGTATTTTCAATTACTTATTTACTAGAAATGTTATTACATATTACAAAAACAGATGTATTAGTTAATTTAAAAAGAAATGCCATTTATCGGTTATAATGTTTAATTTAAGTTCATGCTGTAAAATAACATTGATGAACAGGAATTAGTTTGGATTTTGGCCTGGTCACAACAGTCAACTTTTTAATAGGACAACATACAAATTATTTACAACTAGTATTACAGTCCAGGGCTTGATTTGTCACCACTATTCCTGTTATTCTTTGCCTTTTTTATATATCACCATAATGTACAGCTTATTTATTATTATATTTAATTTTACATTTAACTTACAAAAATTAATGTTACCAATTTTGTATAGTGTTTGACTGTAAACGATCATTTCTTTATGATCACAGATAACAAATCCAACATTTTTGAATGATAAAAATGAAGTGTACAGTCATCAATACTCATAGAAAACAGGCTGCACACACAGTGAACATACTGCCTCATAACGATGATTCATAAATAGTTACCAAATTGATTTTCACTGGAGAGGGTTAAAATAACAATATTCTAGAAATCAAACTTGATCATTTTCATACCAAAATTAAAAAAGATGAGACATATACTTCATCGCAGAAATGATGTGCACCCGAGTTTGAAGGTTCTTTACTAAGAAACTAAGAGGCCTATGAAAAATCCAATCACATCACTGTTTTTATTGTTTAACCCTTTAACAAGTAAGTTACCGAATAGAAATCACAATTTACCAGGTACCAACATTAAATTGACGTCTGCCCATCTTGAGTGCCAATACAGAGAATGACGTTGCCCAGTTTTACTCTTACTAGTATCGCCGCTTATGTCATGTCTGTATTTTAATTGTTATAGGTGTAACCTGCCATCTATGAGGTACAATGAGAATTATAAATGATGGTTCTTGTACTTTCCAATAGGTAGCATGAGCTGCTCCTTTGTGCAGCCTGTGGCACTCGGATGAGCTATTGGCGAGAACGTCTAGGGCGACAGACACACTGACCTTGCCATAGCATCTACTTTGTTGTTTTATAACTAATATTTTTATGAGTGAGTATTATTTAGTAACATTATGTAGTAACGCAAGTGTCACCGTTGTAAATGGTTGACAATCAAACCAAAAAAGCGGCGAGATACACCGTTTATGTGCAAAGACTGTGACGTAGCGCTTTGCGTTCCTGAGTGTTTTCAACTTTACCACACAAAGCGGAACTTTTTAACACATATAAAATAGCTTGTAGTCTTTTTTATATAAAATAAGTATTCTATCATATGTAAAATGACGAATTATTACTCATTTACCTTAAACACATATAAAATAGCTTGCAGTCTTTTTTATATAAAATAAGTATTCTATCATATGTAAAATGACGAATTATTACTCATTTACCTTAAATAGTTTCTTTTTTGAAATAGTAAATTTCAAAGAAATAAGTTAATTTTTTTGACAAAACATGTTTATTTTCTTTTTAGTTTATCTTCATTTATTTTGTACTAAAAATTAACTTATTAAACGAAATAACTTCATTAAACAACTTTTAAAAAAAACTTTAAACTCACTTTTTGGGGCACATTTAAGTTTGAAAAACTCACTGTATGAAGTTCTAGATACTGGACGTCTATATGACGTCAATACCTGTCAAAGGGTTAATTGTACGTTATGAGACATGAATTTTTAAATTTTATTATAAGTTTCAATATTTTTTTCCTAATTGGAATAAAAAAAGTACCAGGTTTTAACTATTTTCCACTGTACATCAAATTCACACCGCTTTTACTCAAAATCCAGTTAAATTATCGCATTAATAATTAGACACGAGGTTGATATGAATGTTTTCAAGAAGTTTTATACATTTTGCAATTTCAACTTTTCAAGGAAAAGTTATTATTAATTCTCTGAAATACTGTTTTCTTGGCTTCCAGAGGTTGTAAAATTAATTACTTAGTCATTGTATTGTAAGTAAATGCAGTGATTTTATATTGATTTTAATAAATTAAAAATCACTGTATTTACTTACAGATATGAAAGTAAGTTATCAAGGCCGTAGCCAGTAGGGGGGGGGGGGTCAGAACCCCCCTCCCCCCAAAATGTCAGGGAAAAACATCTTATTAGAAACAAAATAATCCTATAAAGCGAAAGAAATGTGCAATATATTTAGTTTTCTGGTTGTATTTAGAGAGAAATTCTCATTAGTTTCCTGTACTGAATATATTGTACTCTTTAATTTGGGAAAGAGAATATTAATACTACAAGTGTGGTGCATGGCGTGTCTTGCCAGGCGGTTACTCACAGAGCGGTTTCCGAAGTCGTGGCAAACTTGCCACTGCCGCTCATACAATGTTACAGAGCGTCAAAACTGCAACTTTGTATGACTCATGTACCTTCGGCTAGATTTTTGTTCCTCAGAGAATGTTGGTTTCCAGCCAGTGTTATATAGACTATTTTGTTTAGGGATTTGATTATTTTACGTTTATATTAGTAATTAGCGTAGGCCTATTATGAATACACAATACATCATAGTTATACAGACTTATGGATAACACAAGATTAGAAGAAAAAAATCTGCTTCATAGGGTACATGACATTTAACAAGGAAAGAGAAGAATTTCATCTACTCTACATTTGTTGTTTGGAACAAAGTTATAAAGGTATAATAATTATACAAGTCTTAAGGATTACAACAAGACCAAGCAATCAATTTAACAACCTCTGGAAGCCAAGAAAATAATGTTTCAGGTAAATGATAGTTTCTTTTTTCTTGAAAAGTTAAAATTTAAAATATATAAATAAAACTTATAGAAAAAGTTCCTATCAACCTCGAATGAAAATGTAAATGCTATACATTAATGGGTTTTTTTATTGCTAACGGTGTAAATTTACAAAGGACACTAGTACAAATTCCGTTACTTTTTTTATCCAACTAAGATACATATTATTGAAACTTACAATATAATAAAATTTAAGAATGCATATGTCCTCACACAAAATTAAACAATAAAAACAATAATGTTGTGATTGGTGTTTTTAGGGTTCTTAGTTTATTAGTAAACCACCTTCAAACTCAGGTGCACATAATTTCTGCACCAACAATAATTCTTGTTTGAGACAATAATGCTGTCCAAACTAGAACAATTTCATTCAGATTAACTGCCCATACTTGATAGGTGCTCTTTGAAATACAGCAAATATATCATATAACTTTAATACTAAGGAAATGTACAATACAATAAACATCATAATAATATGTATATATAAAACATTTGGAGTTGTGTATACACTTCTCTTCCTGTGTATAATTCATAATTTTTATAAAAAATAAATAATGAAATAATCTAAATAACTTAAAAACATGTTATATTATATATACATAATGAATGATAAACAACACACATCACATATCAATTTCGCTTTACAATCCTTAAATATTAAATAAATAATGCACTACAAATAATGAGAATTAGCAACACATCTATAGATTAAGAATAAAGTGCCAACTGTCTTGATATAATGTGTAATATCACAGGTTTAATCCCAAAAATATAGAACATATGAAGACCGATCCAACTCTTAACGGAGGTATTTACAAGTTTTCCTAGAATTATAAACAACACAACAAGAAGACACTTACATGTTTTACATGCGAATTCCGGCACCCATTGCTCTTGTGCTTAGTTGTAACCTCTGTCTTTGTATCAATTTAAAAAGGAATCGTGCAATTTTGATGCTCTGCTTATTTGTTTACAACTCTTTTATTTTAGTTTTTTAACTAGCATAATACGTGTTGGTACATATACAGCACAAATAAACCATATTGTCACAATACAAATATGTTACAATATAAGCACAGAATGCACATATATACTAAAGAACAAGTACAAAATCCACAAATATATTACAATATAAGCACAAAATACACAAATATACTACAGTATGAGTACAAAATGGACATATACAATAGTGATCGATTTCAACCAACCACGTATACATTCCTCAGACCACATGGATTCACAAAAGAATCTTTTTGATTCTTGTATATTTGTGCATTTTGTGATTGTATCGTAATTTATTTATGAATTTTGTACTTGTACTGTTCTATTTTTGTGCTTATATTGTAATATATTTGTTTACTTGTGCTGAACACTTTTTTGTATGAAACATGAAGTATGACATTTTTGGGATGAATTCCCTTTCATAAAATATTCAATATCAAAACAAACGAAAATATTATTAATCCTCGGTATGGTTTCAAGGCATGTAACTTATTTGCAACCTCAATTTTAGGTAAACTTCCATTAAGTTCTTGTTCAAACATGAGTATCAGTTAAATAACAAGATGACTTAGGTTAAATTTCCACTTTTCTACTTTTTACGCAAAAACACATTTGAGTTCATGTTTAAATTCATATGGAAATGGCACATAATCTCCTTCAACAACTATTTAATATTTGGCTGTAGCTAAATTATTCTCCTTAAAAAAAAATGCTTATAAAACAGTTTTGATTGTAAATTATAAACTACAAATAACATAAAACAGATTTTTCACACTGTATACTTTTGTTTTAAGTTAGTTGATAAGATGTTCAAAAACTCCTTAAGAATGGCTAAATTTGTGTATAATAATTATTTTATGTCAGTGAGTATCATAATATATACTTCATTAATCAGTAATTTGGTTAAACACAGTTTAGTTATTAAATACATTTTTTTAAGGATGATGGATTACACATATAAATAGAATATAAATTACTGTATACAGAACAATATAAGTAATCATGTTGTAGCTAAAGAAACAAGGAATAAATTAAAACCATACACAAATATTGTTATACAGTACAAATTAGAGAGCAAAGTTGATTTCATAAACTAATAATTCTAGATTATAAATCAATAATTCTTAGAACCTGTTAAGCTTTTAAATGTTGTTTAGAAATTACACAGTAAACCCTGACTATAACAAGAATATGCAGGGATATATAAAACCCCTGTTACAATCCTAACTGCACTGTGCACAATGAACAGTACTGACACTACTCTTTATTTGAATCATGGCAGTCACTCTCATGTGGGAATTGGTAAATTATGGAAAATGAAACCAAATGTGAAGAAAATATGAGATCTAACTTTGCTGTTACATACCACTGATATTATTTGGAGCAAAGAAACACACTCTTTATTTGTCACAACATTATCACACAATCCCACGTTATGTTTAACGGAATATTGCATTATCATCAGAGCAGGAAGTGACACTCTTCTTTCTATTAAAAATTTTTGTAGATCACAATTACGTTGACAAACTAACAGAGCAGCAAATCGCTCTTTCTCTTTCCCAAGCAAAATTGTACAAATAATTTAGACAATAGGGTACAGTATCACACTCATGTAGTCTTTACTTAAACAATAATTTTTTGTTATTTACTGTACTCTAATAAAATTTTTATAACAGACTCGATACACATGATAATACTGTCTCATTGACTAAGGAAAAAGTCAATGACGGTAGTCTAAGTTAGAATGCAAACAGCTGTTGATCCATGAATCACCGAACCAAAGCCATGAAAGGACTTGATAAAATATAAATATGTTCGGACCCTCCTTTATATTCAATATCCCAGTACATCCTCTGTATTACTCTTTAATCTTCAATCTCTTTATTTGTATATTATTGTTTGACTCTATATTCAATTTATTACAGAACATATCACAACGCAAAAGTAATATATAGGGTGTTTCACACCACTGGACTCTACCTGTACCGACCAAACAAATTGAAATGGAGTATTACTTCAGTATAACCCTAAATTTTCGACGCTAAAGAATCCAAGGAAATTATTTTCAACCCTGTTGCTTGCCCCAAAATGGCTTTTTTTGTGGGAGGTCAGTTTTGGAAATTTTTCAAAAGTAAACATAGGTCTTGTTACTCTTAACTTAAAAGTTTTTATAGCTTATAATTTTTAAATGACATATTTTCAATTTATTTCCTGCCCTTATAGACTGGGTTGCCCAAGGTTGTTGGAGTTTACGTTATTGTAACTCTTATGTTCATCGGAGGGATATCAGATTTGTACCCGATGCTACTAATGACATGACCTTTTAAAAAATAACGTTTCCAAATTTGAAAATTGTCAAAACATACACACAATGAAAACTAGTATTAGTAGACTATGAAAATTCCAATAGCAGCCTACATCATGCCTATGTCCAGTGGTCTGAAACTCCCCTGTATATACACAAATCATTTTATGAAAATAACTTATACAAATGATGAAAAAGGCTATCTAAAAACTATCTACTGCCATGTTATATCTGGTTATAACAACATTTGTCTATTTAGAGAACGTTTAAGTTTCCACCTTACAAATTTACCAATGAAAATGTGTTAGTGAAGTAACATTTTAAATATCAAATTGAACTATCTTATGACCATATTAATTCACACATTTTTCGTGTATTCTATGAGAAAAAAATTATTATTTGGAATAATGGTATTATAGATGCTGTGACTATACGACTAATGTTGATATTGTCTTTGCTACAGGATCTACTCTAGTTTATAAACCAACAAAATTCATCCAAATGGTGATTAGTTATAGTTCTTGAAAAATTATTTTAAAAATAATATTTTAGAATATTAATAATAGAAAAAAAACTATCCAAACATAAACATCCATTTCTATTTATACAGGGTTGGGCAGAGGAACTTGCTTATTTTAGTTGGCAGTACTGAAGTAATGACTTGTGTTGTAAGGATGTGAGCAAGGTCATCCGAGAGGGTGTGGCTTAAAGTTTCAATCCCACTCCGTTCAGTCACCATCATGGAGTGGATGAATATGCAACACGCATTCACAGTTGAAGCGCACTTTTCTAATAGTCATTCCATCCTTGCTACACAACGTGCATTCCGTGCCCGTTTCAATATTGCGCCCCGTGGCCATGTTCCTGGTCAAAAGTCAATTATTTTATTGGTGAATAACTTCTGAGAAAAGGGTGATGTGAAGAAGAAAAAAACCTGGTCTTCCACAAACAGTAAGATCGCCTGAAAACATTGACATGGTTAGGCGTTCTGTTTTGCAATTTCCTAAACGATCTGCCAGTAAACAAGCAAGTGCTCTTGGAATGTCTGCTCATTTAATCAGAGAAATCCTTCATGAGTAACTAAAATTTAATTCCTAAAAATTGGCATTGGAACAGGATCTCGTCCCTCGTTATCTTGCTGCCCGAGAATATGCATGTGAGGCGCTACTCAACATTCCACAGGACGCCATAGTTTTCTTCACTGATGATTCTCACTTCCATCTTTCAGGATTTGAACAAGCAAAAAATGTGTTATTGGAGCCCACATTACACCAGACAACTTCATCAACATACCTGTAGATATGCTGCAGAGTTCAAAATAACTTTCAAAATCGACTGAGACAGTGTATTCAAAATAATGGACGCTATTTGCCTGACATAATTTTTAAAACTAGGTAAACATAATTTCCAATGTTGTTCTTTATAATGTTTTCAGAATATAAGATGTATTTGTACATGTTTTTTTGTTTTTCTTGAGAAACCAAATAAGCAAGTTCCTCTACCCCACCCTGTATAATTTTTTTAATTAAAAATGGAAATGACTCCCACTAATATCAAACTGATAATTTTGAAGCATACAATGATTGAAATAAATGACTATTTACAAAATATGTACTTTAAAATATTATATTTGTTTTGAGTTTTATTATAACAACCTTTAAATCTGTTGCTATCATATGATGAATAAAAAAAGTTACAATGTAATTAATGGCATAGCAAAAAACAATAGATTTATGCATTGTAAAATAAATACGAACAAAAATAAATAAACTAAAAAATAGCAAGTCAACCTATAAAATTCAATTTAGAAACCATCATTAAAAAGTATTCTTGAATAAATTTTTTTAGGAAAATACCGCACCTATATGTAAAATATGCAATTATGGCTTTATTCTTAGAAAAATTAGTTCAAAAACTTCAATAACGATGAAAATGGGGAGTTTATGAATAGCAAAATATAATTTAAATACTTCTTATCATTATTTAGTGTTTAATGGATTATATATCATATAATTTTCTATTCAATAAAGAGACTGAACACACGTTTAACAGATTTAAGCAATGTACATGTATTCTGTAATAATCCCTGACATGATTAAAAACAGACATTTTAGAATGACAGAACTAGTCCAGACACAGTAACTACTTACTCTGATAAACCTACAAATTATTCACACTTAAAAGTATTATTACTTTACTCTTTGATATGTTTTGGTTTAAGTATTACTTTAAATAACAACGATAACCACAATTTTCTTTTCTTATATTCTGTCAAACTGGATGTATGTAAACTAGAAAGTTTCTAATTAGTGATAGGCTCCATTTACACTTGCCATTAACAACACAATTACGAACAAAATATCAAAGCAATATTATATAAAGCCTTTTTTACTAAAGTCAATATTGTACATAGTAAATATACATGTGTATATGTATATACATTGAATATATACATTCATATATAGTGTATATATTCAGAGTGAAAAATAAGTCTTGCAACAAAAGTCTATGGAATAAGAAACGTGAGTGATTTGATTATTCAAAATTAGGTCACTTGTTACTTCACTGGTTTACAATTTCCCACAACTACTGGTTTAAAAATAGCTAAAATATATAATCATTACAAAAATATTACAAATACTGATTCTAATTGCCATAAAATACTTTTCATTAAACAGACGTTTCCAATTACAAGCTCAAAGTGGTAACTTATTTTCCACAATGTAAAGGCTATTGGCCCCTAAATAATTAACTAATGTTCCAACTGAACATAACAGTAAAAAGCAGAACTGTACTACTGAGAGTATAGTTTGACGATGCTTCTCACATTTTCACTTTGGGGTGGTATTCTTCAGCAACCCCACCCCACTGCAGCCTGTACGTTCTAGATCTCCATCTTATTGTAGGGTCCCAAATAGCATTTAAAAATAAGTATGGTCCGCTGATCTCTCGAAACAGCCATCCAATCACAAAGTCAAACTTGTTAAATGGCAGCGAACCGTTCTGAAAAATAGTATTTTACAGGATTTAATAAAAAATAAACTTTTAATTTAAATCTATAGATTCTCCAAACCTCAATATAAGATAAATCCCAGATCCTCCACCTCCCCCCCCCCCACTTAAGCAACAAAATATTGTACACTTTACATAATAATGCAGAAGCGAAAAAACATTCCAGTGTTAAATGTTCAACAGTTAGCAATAACTCATCAAACCACTTCAAGTATGATTGTGTACTTCCAGTTCCACTGGACACTTCTTTCAGTTCCAGTTGAATGAAGTGTGGGCCAGTGGCCACGAAATATTTCCTAAAGTTCTGTAAAATTGAGTCTGTCTCAAGTTTACCATCAGGTGTGCTGCTCTCCTCTCTTTTTTTATTAAAATCCTAGGCCTAGTGCCCTAAAAATAACCCTACTTTTTACAAAGAATTAATTAACATACCTCTAAAAAAACTCATATATATATTAAATTAATTGTGATTTTTATAAAAGCAAATACAATCCAATCACAGTCCCAATTAATTATGCAATAGAATATAAGGTAATCTTTGTGATCAGAAATAAGGGCTTATATGCTTTGATAACAGTCAAATAAGGTATTAATAAATTTACAGTTAACATGATACTTAAAAGATATAAAACAAATTATCTGGACACTGATTTGAATAGATTAAAGAAGCATGAAAAGCTTTGCTATAATTTTGGATAAAGCTATAGGATCATGAGACATAGCTGCACTAATGTTCTAATATTATCTGGAAACAGATGTCAGTGGACCAAAAAGACATGAAAAAGAGTCCTAACACTGCATCTTGCAGTCTCAAAAATCTACACTGGCAGGCCCTTTTTACTGTTTGTTTACAATCTTCTTTGAAACTGTATAGAGTTTATATTCTACTGGGGGATGATATTGTTCACATCCACAGCAAATCTTTAAATCTGCGACCGCGAACCTGTATCCCCTGGATAGTTCTAAACGAGCAACAAAATAGCTGGACTGTCACAGATTTGTGATTTCCAAGCTATGGCAGCTACCACACAAAATAAAAAAGGCCCTTTTAAGGACAAAACTAATTTCAAAATAATAGGTTCTGTTTGAAATGTAGTCCATTTTAATGCTGAGGGCTTAAGCAAGGCAAAGAGTGAGTGCATCAGTAGGGTCCTTCAAGAAAACAATGTAGATATCCTTGTACTCCAAGAGACCCATATCGAAGATAACGATAGTGCAAGAGGTAATATTCCTGGATACAGATTTGTTAATTCCATTGGACATAGCGAGTATGGTATTGCAACTTACGTAAAGAATGAAATGGACAATATGTCAATTACCTATAAGAGCTCTGATGGTGACATCTTTGTCTTGGTAATCCAAGTGTCAGAAACTACAATAGTAAATGTGTATAAGCCTCCCAACATCCAGTGGCCTGACGATAGGATTTTGCCAAGTTTTGAACATCCTGACCTCTATGTGGGGGACTTAAACAGTCACCATAGTCAATGGGGCTATAACACTGACAATGAGAATGGCCGAAAGCTTGCTGACAGGGCTGAAATAAACAACCTTTTCCTGATCTTTTATGCTAAAGATACAGTCACTTTTTATTCAGCTTGTTGGCGTCGAGGTTAATTCCCCGACTTGAGCTTCTGCTCATCAAGCCCAAAACCAATCAGGAAAGTTTTGATGCTTTTTCCCATTCTTACCATAGGCAAGTGCTAATTTTATTGGGAATCCAAATTCCCATAGTTCGATCTTTTCCAAGGCCTAATGGAATTTTAATAAAACACACTGGGAGGCCTTTACCACCAGGCTTGATGATACCATCAGGTTTATTTTTCCTAGAATCAGAAATTACTATCGTTTTACAAGTTTCGATACCATTAGGTTTATTTCTATTACAATAAGAAATTACTATTGTTTTATATGTCTCGTCTTGTCCATTGCTGAAGCTTGCATACCAAGAGGATACAGAAAGGAGTATATACCAGGATGAAGTAAGGATTCAGATGACCTTTACAAAGTTTAGAGCCACCGAAAACTCCAACACAGCTAATCTGCTGCTGCACTCTCTAGACAGTGCCATGAGAGAAAAATGCGTTAAAATTGAAGATATAAAGTTTACCCACAGCAATAGAAAAGCGTGGTCACTTTTAAGGAAACTCTCTACTGGTAAATCTCCAAATCAAAGAAAAGTGATCCACCCGAAGGCTGCTAATATAGCTAAACGGATAGTCAGCTTATCGAAATCAGCCCACCATCCTTCTGACAAATATGTGATTTACAAGGTAAATGAAATTGAAAAAAGCCAACTGGCACTCCTGGAAGTTTCCAGAAATTTCACGGAGGAAGAGATAGATAGGGCGATTTCTGTTATACTAGCAGGGAAAACAGCCGGTCTTTAGGGTATTTTTTCGGAATGTTTGATGCATGCTGGTAGCAAAGTGAAACAATGGCTTCAAACTGTCTACAATAGATAATAGCTACAGGCGTTTTGCCAAAAGCATTTAAGCGTTCAAAAGTAGTAGCTGTTCTAAAGCCTGGCAAAGACCCTGAACGAGTGGAAAGTTACCCCCTATATCTCTTTTTAGTGTTTGTTATAAGTTGCTGGAAAAAACTGTATATCAACAGAATATCACCCATTCTTGATTCTAATGTTCCAGTTGAGCAGGCTGGTTTTTGCCCTGGCCGAAATTGTTGTGACCAGATCCTGGCTCTGACATCATTTATTGAGAATGGGTCTGAAAACAAGCTAAAACCATCTGCAGCTTTTGTTGATCTCACAGCGGCTTATGACACAGTATGAAGCAAAGGTTTGTTATTAAAGTTCTACAGCCTCCTTCCCTGTCCCTTTCTTTTGCGACTTCTAGAGTCAATGCTTAGTACAAGGCTAGTAACTTGTGGAAAGCTGAAGGATGGTCTGCCACAGGGGTTCGTACTTGCTCCAATTTTATTTAACATGTATACTGCTGACATCCCAATCACCAAGTCAAGAAAATTTATATATGCAGAAGATATTGCTTTAGCTTATTAACACAAGGACTTCACAGCTACTGAAGAAATACTCACACAAACGATCTTGCAACCCTCAAAGAATATTTTAGAACCTGGAAGCTGAATCCTATCCCTTCAAAAACTGAAGTAGCCTGCCAAGTAATCGACTGGCTAATAGAAAATTAAACAGCTTTCTAAATGGTGTAAAATTCCACCATAATGATCATCTGCAGTACCTGGGAGTAACGTTAGATCGATCGCTGATGTTTAAAAGCCATCTTCAAAAAACAGCAGCTAAAATTAAAACCAGGACAAATATACTACATCATATTGCTGGAACAACTTGGGAAGCCAACGCACATGTCCTGCGTACTACTGCTTTGTCACTGGTTTATTCAGCTGCTAAATACAGAGCTCCCGTATGTCTAAATAGTGCACATACAAAAGCGATTGATGTCCAACTTAATAGAGCTATGACAGCTATTAGTGGTACTCTCATGGCAACTCCACTACCTTGGCTTCCAGTGCTGTGCAATGTAGCTCTTCTAGAAATAAGACGTCTGGAGGCACTATGTAAAGAATTGAATGTTCCGCACCTCCCCATTACTCAGGATATCCCACGTCAGAACGGTTGTTTTAAATCTCAAAACCCACCTCTACGTACTGCTTTCTAGTTGAGCAGATCAAAGTTCTCACCCAATACTAGCTGAGCCATAGCGTGGAACAGTTCTGATGGACGAAATAAGTTCCTTATTAACAATCAGTGTAGGTGGGATGAACCTCCCTCATAGGGAGTGGACATTATTTAATCGGTTCTGAACTGGAGTGGGCAGATGTGACTTCTCGAAATACAAATGGGGATTGACAGTAGATCAGTCATGTGATTACGGGGAGTCTATCCAAACAATGGATCACATAGTTTCAAAGAGCCCCTTGAGCTGTTTTACAGAGGGATTAGCTAGCATAAATAGTATCAGTGAGGCAGGTCTTAAACGGCTTGAATTGGATTTAGCTTTGACAGGAAACAAACCATTTGCTATTTATTTATTTATTTTTATTATAATATAATGACTTTTGGACTTTTTTCCAAGTATAAAACTCAGCTTTTACATAATTTTAAATAAAAAAAAAAATGTAGCTAGCAAACAAATTATAAGATATATATTCTACTATGAAGAAGTATACGTTATAATAGATTTTACTGTTAGCAACATTCCAAAAAATACTTTAATGACATTGAAATAGTAAAATAAAATTTTACCAAGTGTTTAGGATTTGCAATTTAAAATAAAAAATTGTTAAAGTAAAATTTCAAAAGTGTTGGGTTTATAAATATAGAGAAAAATTACTCACAATCCCAGATATGCAAAATTTCTTAAATTAGGTTAAATTATTTAACATTTGCGTTTAACTTAATTTATAGTAGCTCCCTTGTCTACTGTCACAATATTGGATTTGGATTTATTTTCATATATATATATATATATATATATATATATATATATATATATATATATATATATATATCGATGAATAATATATATATTATGATGTATATATATGTATAATAATATATATATTATATGATAATAAATATCGATGTTAAACATGATACAGCACAGAAAATTATAATAGAATATTATAGAAAATTATAAAAAATATAAATTATAATTTTTACTTACATTGTAATTAGAGAAAGCACTATTTCATTTTCAAAAAATTTTGATTTGTGATGAAATAAAAATATTGAGTTTTAGTTTATTAGATTATGATTTTTATGAAATACAAATTAACAATCAAAATTTTTAAAAGTGGATTATCTAGTAAATTTTAAGAACTTTCCCAGGAATAAGAGAGAAAGATGAAAATTAATGAAAGGAGGGCTCGTCATATAAGCTTTAAAAGTTTGTTTTGAAATTATGTCTTCTTTGAGCCTCCAAATCTGTCTTAATAAACAGACAAGATTCCTTTTAATATGTTCAAAACACAGTTTTGCCTCCTAATTCAGTTCTGTTCATAGTCCTCCAAACAAACGCTTATTCTTAAATACAACTCAAATTAAATTTATATTGAACATACAGATGTTATTATAATTATATCTTTTCTTTTTAAACCAAGGAAATTCATTTTCATAAGATCTACTTGCAAATAAAAAAAACCTAACTATAGATAATATTCATGTTATAAAACCAAAATTTAGCATTTTGTAAATTGAAGTCCTGGTAAACTGTGAACTCTCATTATTATAAAATTTAGAAATAATTGAATGGAACAGAAAACAGGATGGACTGTATTACGGTTGCTGATACAGCAGGGATATCATACTTTGTGATAGTCCAGTTACCAGGGTTGTTGTTTGTATAGTACCACTGGAGTACATTCAGCTTCAGGACTACTGCAGATGAGGACACTAACTCCTTATTTAGTCAGTTAAAAACTATAGCCTAACAAAACATCCAAAATGTTATTAACCCAGCAAACACAGGTGTAGGCACTCTTCCACCTAATAATTGTGAATAATGATGACAATCAAATATATTACCAGTTCTCAGAGGTGTCTATTTCTACTTTACCGAGTAGAAAAAGTAAAGTAAAGAACTTCCTAAAACATATAATGAGGAAATAAAACTGTTCCCAAGTTATTAATAAACATATTGCCTAACTAACCGCAGTACTTATGCCCTATCAAAGATCCTCTAGTCAACAATGACTAGCTGCAGTTGTCACTGAATGTAAGCCTGCCTTTGTAGAAGACAAACTAGCTGCACAGACAAGTTCGAGATATTAGCCACTTTGTAACATTTCTCAGTGATGCAACACAACCTTTCTATCAAAGGCCATTCTTGTGACACAAGTGTTGCCTCATTATACAAGAACAGACTAATACCAATGGCCTTGCTGCACGAAAATAGTACCTCAACTTACGATCATCTCATTCAAAACTAGCAACATATTTTCTACTTCATCAAGTTACATTCATTTTATAGAAGAATCATTTTCAAAATCAATGGTTCTCTAATGACTAAAGAGGGGCTAGTAACCTTGTATTATTTCACACTACTTATCTATATGTATTTTTATTCTCGGTTATTTACCGTCCATACAATCTCTCTTAACATATAGGTAATTATGCACTTTCTTGCCACCAAACAAATTTGAAACATTTTGCTTGAAATGGGTCTAGAATTGGCTGTATTTTCATGAGATATGCTTTTCATTCCGCGGAAATAACGTATTTTACCGAAAAATTCGAAAAAACCAATGTCAGAACTTTTAGTATTTTTGTCATATTTCCGTTAATTTAAATGGTATTTTAATCATCTTTTTTTATTTTGATGTGTTTTTTTACGCTGAATACAAATTTGAAAACTATTTTGGTCTATTACAAATATTTCTCGAGAAATAACGGAAAAACTACTATCGCGGCAGATCGCGATTAGCGGCCATTACGCGATCATTATATACAACAACTATTTATCACAAAAACCGAATTCACCTATATTCCCGCCGGAGTGACGGCCGGCAGGCCGTCACGGAGGCCAAACGCTCTAATTTAACGCAAATTACGAATTTTTGTTGAGAAAATAGACAATTAGGATAAGTTAGGTTATGTTTGGTTGTCGTAAAAAGTGCATTTTTCGAGCTGAAAAAATAATTTTACTACAAAACCAGTTATATATTTGTGTTCAGCATAAAAAGACACGAGAAATGGAAAAAAATTTGTCGAAAAATAACGATTTTTAAAAAAGTTGGTTTTTTCATTATTAGATAAAAAACTAGTTTTTCGATTTTTCGGTAAAAAACGAGTTTTCCGTGGATGAAATCAAACTCCTCAAGAGATATAAACTCATTTTTCACCACTTTTTTAACATGAAATCGTATTTTCAGAGGTGGCAAGAAAGTGCATAATTACCAACATATATATCTTTACGACTTACTTACTATCCAGTACATAATTGATCAGAACACATCTACTCATACAACTAATCATTTCTGGACTAGAATGTTATGTAGAAAATACAAACATCAGTAATACCACACAATTCAAGATTAATACAGCATTAATACTAGATAATACACATATTGTAATGGTTGATTTAATAAATCATGTTTACCATAGTACAACCATAAATATTCACAAAAGAGGCCTAAGGATGTTTAAAACATTATAACTCGCCATGGCACTTGTCTAGGCGATGCGCAGTAGACTAAATGTCATTTAACCTTAGATCGTGAGGAACGACATAATTTATGCTGTTCACAAAACCCCTTCTAAGAGTGAGGAATGGCATAATTTATGCTGTTGTATTAAAATCAATAAAACATATGTTTATTATCAAGCAATCACTACAAAGTTGGTAACAATCAATGCAGAATGTTCTGTTCTATACATATTAGATTTTTAATTAATTTGTTATGCCATTTTATAAACATAGGAAATAAAATTAGAACATGCAATCGAAACTTCCGCTCAATTCCTGCCTGGCGGAGGTCTGGAGGGAGTAAAATTGCTATCTATCACTGAAGAATAACCAGAAGACGGAATAAGGCGTACCAAATGTCAGTTTGTAGAGAATGTACAAAAAACTCCATCCAACAAAACAAATTTCATTCTCTTAGCTGCATTGGGTATTTTACAACAAATGTTTTTGTATACCCTTATTTACATGATTTCCCAAAAGCGAGGTATGGCATAATTTATGCTGTTCATAAAAGTTTAGCTAGTAATTTATTTATTGAGATATAAACTAAAAAATATATATATAGCTAGATAGATAGAGAGTTGTTGAGTTAATCAGTGCCACTTCGAGTGAATTTCGTGAAGTACGTTGGCAATGGTCATGTGACAAGTTTTCACTTTACTGGAAAAAGCAGAGCCAGAGCGTTATTGGTGGTCAACGCTATGACCAGAGTAGACATAGCCGTTTTTACTTGTTGCACAGCTGATTTTCTTTGTGAGTGTTTTATTCGCTGTAAGTGTTATAAATTACTATTTGAATGGATAAAATTATGTGTTGTGTTTAGTGTAGTCATAGTACAATGTGTTATAGTGGTTTTTAGTGTCTAAAATAATAAGAAATAGTGAAATTTATACTTATGTAGGTACTAGCCTAAACAATTATTTTTTATCCGATTTCAACAAACAACGTGTGATGGATAGGGTATTAATATAGCTTACTTATAATAATCTTATAAATAGTATGTATTATTTTTATGCAATCTAAATAGATTGTTTACTTTATTTACGCGAAAACAATATGACGTAGTTGCTGAAATATATACGCTATAGAAATATAATGTAGTATGTTATTATATAGCGCGAAAACCTTATTTATTGCACTACTGTAATAAATTGTTTATATTTCTATTCAGAAGTATGTGTTCTATTAAGTGTTACTGTTCTAAAAATTCCAAAAAATTATTTTATATTTGTTATAATGTTTAAAATATGTACTATTTTTCTAGTGTCGTTTACACTATTTGCGCACATTGACTTATGATGTTATAGGTTTTATACTTTTCTAAACATTTTCATATGTTTTACATTTTCTTGTAGCTAATAGACTGTACTAATACAGTACATGTAGCAAAAAATTATACATACTCCTTATTTTTAGATTGTTATGTAATTTTTCACTGAACATTTTCATTTCCGTGGTAATTTTTTTATTTTTCCCAATAAACTAAAAATATAAAAATTTGTGTATGGGTACAATATGACTACTTTTCCTAAACAACACTTTTTCTTGACTATTCAAAGGTGATTTTTTTGAATTTTTACATGTACTATTTCATTACCTACAGTGATCATACTGTATCTTTACACATTTTTTTTTCATTTTTGCGTTTTATGTAAACAAACAAATCCAAAAAAAATCTACTAGTTTATCTAAAATGTAACAACATATTCGTATAGTGCACTAAATAATGAACAATTTGACTAACTTGAAATTATTTATAAACAATTTTTAGTGTTCCTAAGGAGTGTTTTAAGTTATAGTTCACGTACAAAATTTAAAAAAATGTGTTCAATCTTTTCACAACAGTAATTATTTACTAATTCTTTTTGTAAAAGTTGATGGTAGTATGTGAAAGTACAGTTCTTGAGGAGAAAAACAATATGATAACATTTACATTTGGAGCATATTTATTATTTTTTTATGATTTTTACAAAAAAAGGCTTGCTCAGCGCCAAAAAAAGGACCTAGCAGTAAGGAGCACACATTGGTTCACCTGATGTTCACGATCTAGGGTTAAAGGATTGGGGGGTGCCGCCGAGAAAGAAAAAACATTTCATTTATATGACCTGATATAATTGTTTATAACCTGACTTAATATGATTTGTAAGCAAATTTAGCGAATTGAAGTGCCTATTTTCAGAGCAGACTTTGCAAAGACAGCATAGGTTGTATTTGTTTTAGCAATAAGAGATTTTAGTTCAAATAAAAAATGAAAACGACATTTCTGATTGGCCGTAAGGATAAATGCAAACAAACAACAAAGGATGGGAAAAGAAATACTTTTCTACACAGAGAGGCGCTGCAAGTGCAGCTCAGCGGGCAACACAGGAACTAAGAGATCAGTCACATGGTGGAAGGGTATAACCAGAGGTGTCCCCTCCACTCCTAATATTATTCCCTAGTATAGCCTTTTAAGTGTGATGTAAATATAATTTTAGTAGAATTGATAGCTAAAGCATGTTCACTTTTTTTATGGCTGACAAATTTCAACATTAGGTCTCTGGAATCAACATCTTACAAAACTTTTTTATAAAGGGGTTTGATATATGTATAGAACCTATTAATACTAGCTTGGCTGTAGCGTGGAAAGTTTTGATAGACTAAATAAGTTCCTTATTAACCTTTTCGCTGTGTAAGTCAATTACAGTCGATTCGTTGTCTATAGTGCTGAGCACGTAAATCGACTTTAGTCCACGGTGGCAGAAAAACTTCTCCGTTGGCTGGGCAAGTCGACTATAATCCCGTGAGTAAAAACAGTGTTCTTTGTTGTCTGGTTACTGCTGCAGCCATGTGGCGAATTTTGAACTAATGAAAGTCACATGGTGTGTTTGTTGTAGGCTCCAGTCGTCTGCCGGTGCATAATTGTTTACGTTTTTGTCTTGTTTTTACTGTGTCTACTATTAATTGTTCTTATTTGTAATAGTGTTTTTACTTATTATCTTGCTAAATGTAGTTTTAAGTTATTTTTTAAGTTAGTTGAGTTATATTGGGGTGTATTTTATCAACTTTTAGGCAAGTATGTAGGCTAATAGTTTGTTCACTATTTCATAACCTGTTCTTTATAAAAATGTCACATATTGAGATAATAAATGATAGTAAAATAAATTAATATCTGGATAAATAAAATGATGATTCAAATTTTGAAGTAGATGACCCAGGGGCTACAAGTATTGTTGTTTTTCTTTGGAAAGTGATACAAATGTTACAGGTGTGGATGATAAGCCTAGAGTTTCTGTTTCTAACCAAAACAATGATTTGATGTGGAATCAAGTTGAAATAGGCTCTGACATTGTTTTGGGCAACATACCTTTATTTAGTAATGTAGATAAGCCCAAGATTAAATTTGATAATAATGTTTTTAGCGTAAATAGACAATTTCTTACTACATTTTATTATTACTTTTATTTATGAGTATGGATAAAAAATATTTAACATTCTAAAGTTTTTTTAGAAACTTGGAATAGTTATGTAAAAAAAAATGAAAAGTGAGTGTAGTGAATAATTGACACTACTGAATCTTAGATAGATCATTTGTATATATAACAAATTAGAGATTTTTCAAACCTAATGGTAAAATTTCCTAATTTACTATTTAACAATTATTCTGTGTGATTATTATAAGCATTTGCCCTAAAATTAGAAAAAAATTGCCTGACTTGGTAAATAAATTTATCATATTTTATAATAAAAAAAATTTTTTGTCATTTTCAGCTAAAAACGATATTTTATTGGCAGAAATATAATAAATAACCCAAAAATATTGTTCAAATATTGTTTATAGTAAAGGTAAAAAACAAAATATGCATGTTTAAAAATTAAAAAAATAATAATAAAATAAGCTAAAATTGCAAAAACTCCAAGAGTATGCAGTTTTTATTCATGGCGAAAAGGTTAACGATCCATCAATACCTGTAGGTGGGATGAACCTCCCTCATAGGGAGTGGACACTGTTAATCGGTACCGAACTGGCGTGGGCGAGATGTAAATACTGGAAGTTTAACACTAGATCAGTCATGTGATTGCGGGGAATCTATCCAAACAATGAATCACATAATTACTGACTGCCCCTGATCTCTTTTAAGGAGGGATTATCCAGCATAAACAGTATCAGTGAGGGAAGTCTTAAATAGCTCGATGAATTGGACTTAGCTTCGTGATAGAAGATCACTATACATTTTTATTCTTATTAATATACCAACATGACTTTTGGATCTTGATCCAAATATACATCACAGCTTTTTAAAATTAACTATGGTAACTGACAACAAACTATACGATATATATGTACAGAAGTGATATTAGGTATTACTGTTGAGCTGTAGGATAAAAAAAGCTGTGGAAATGGGCCATTGTTAACAAAAATAACACAATAATTATGAGGAATTGTCTTCAATAATATGAAAAATACTTATGATATTGGCTCTCAGACTCTACTCAACTGAAGATAGTGTCAGTGTTCTGAAAATTTGTGCTATATGTTGTGTCCTTTAAGGTAAGTTTGCTGATGCATCACACATATGCTGCTAGATGATGAAACGATCCTCTACAGCACAAACATACTACTTCAAAACATAAAGTAACACCATTAGTAATTATCATTCATTATGCTTTACACTTGACTTATAGGGAACTTTGAATCTTAAAAAAAAATCTGATTGAAAAGTTTATATTATATTTAAAGGAATAGCCTTAGAACACGTAATCATATACTTGGTGTTCAAAGGTTTAGTAATTAGTAGTGTTAAATGAAAGCAAAATTATAAAGCTTATGTGTCCATCCCCTCATCTTTACAACTAATAGAATTAAAAAAGAACACTACTTAAACTATGAAATATACTCAAGAGCTTTCTTAGAGTCGCAAACGATAAATATGATGAGAAACAGATTCAAAAAGCTAATCCTAAACAAATGTGGAAATATTTACAGCAAGCTAGTAATTCAAAGTCACAAAATAAACAGTACTGTGATAAATGACTATTTGAATGATGATGATCAATGTAAAACAACATTTTAAATGAATTTTATAGGACACTAGTATTAAAGATAAACAATAATGTAGTTAAACTATAATTATTATTTCAACTGTCCACTATACCTATCAATCAGCATACTTTTTCAACATTAATTTTTTCTTTCTCCAATAAATTAAATTGAATTTAGGAACACTATTACATAACTTGAAAATAACTTAAGAGGTTGTGATGGTATTCAAGCTTACATTATAAAACTTGTAGCACTCTACACACAGTCTATAATATCTGATATTGTTTATAACGCTTTATCAGAAGGTGATTCCAAAGCAATTAAAACAGCAGAAATTTCTCCAGTATACAAAAATGGATTAAGAAATCAAGTCAACAATTACAGACTTATTGCACTTATCTCTAATCTTGCAAACATTTTTGAAAAAAATCTCTCAAGGTTTTATAATATTGTAACTAAACATAGAATGAGTGAAAAAATTTATCCCAAAAAGGCAAAAACACTAAGAATGATAAAGATGTATTAAATAAGAATATATATGACAGTCTTTCTCATAGCAAGCCAACTGTGATTGTTTTTTAGATGATTGTAGAGTATTATAGTTAATCAAACAATTATACTATCAAAATTATATAATATGGGAATAAGATGTGTATGTTTGAATCTTATAAATTGCTAATTAAAAGATAGAATTCAAATGGAACTAAAAGTCAACCAATTCAAATAAAAGTAGGAGTACCTCTAGGGTTAATTCTGGGACCATTATTGATTTAATTATAATAACTGATTTATTAAATCATCATAAAGAACTTGTTGCATATGTTGACGGTACTACTGTTACTATAAAAGGACAAAACTGGATGGAAGTAGCTGAAATGAGGTAAAATAAACTTGATTCTATTTATTCATTGTTATTTTCAAACACAATTGTACTCAATGTAAAAAAATCTGATTTCATAACTCTTGGCAATCATAAAAAAATTCAATTCCTAATAATTTAATCATAAAGATAAATAGTATTCAGTTACAGAGAGTCACAAATCCTAAATACCTTGGAATAACATACAAATGTGACTACAATTGGAATATACATATCAATAATATTGTTAAAAATTGTTAATACCTAGTATATGCACCGTACAGACTACGACAAATATTAACAAAAAAGAAATTAATACAAATATACTACAGTCTTTTCCAAGTATTGCAGTTTATGGCTTAATTTGATTGGGAGGGCTATATCATATATGTCTCAACCCATCAAGAAAACTAGAAAATAGGATTCAACAAATTATGTGATTTGTGAAGAACATGATCATGAATGACCAAGATATATTAAAGAATTTATATTAAAATTCATTATTTATTATTAAAAAATAATACCTACAAAATTCAAAGAACGTACACTACAGAAGTATAAAGTTATCATTGAACCTATTAAAAATTGGTCAACGAAACAAATGAATACTATGCCATAAATTTGTCAACATACAACTGTACCAACAAATTTAAAACACATCAAAATTATTTTCAAGTCAGCAAAAAAGAACTTAAAGAACAAATTAAAAATGTCAGGATTATTTAAATTTAATATTACTTATTTTTATATTACAATATATTTCTGCATTTTGTGTTTATATTGTAATAAATTTGTGTTGTGTGGCGTTTACTGGTACTGTATATGTACCAACACGTATTATGCTAATTAAAAAAACTATTTATTTTAATTTTATATTTTTTAAATTTATTGATATTTATATATTTTTAATTTTTTATAAACAAACATTGTTCCAACCATGTTTAATACTCCCTATGAGCTAATTTTGGAATTAATTATTATTACTATACTGCTGTAAATAAATATTAAACATTATTCAAAACAATAATAAGTCTATAAATCTGAGAGTTGCATAACAATAACAGCTGTGAGCAACAGACACAAACGCTAATGATATACTACGAACCAAGATGGCTAATAATAACTGCCTAAAATGCTCTCAACTACATATATCAAAGAAACAAAAGGTACAACTAACACGTCAATATAACCTAAAAAAACTATCCAATTAAAGTTTCCCAGAATAGAATAAGCAATTACAACATTCAGAATAAAATTTGTTTTCGCAACAAGGTAGGAGTAAACAAAACATTTTACAGTCATTGTTGAACACAGATAAATGCACTGAACAGTGATGCAGCTGACTTTTTTCACAAACAACATTTACCTATTGACAGTAATAAATTAGTTTTTTAATTAGCATAATACCTGTTGGTACATATACAGTACAAGTAAACGTCACACAACACAAATGTATTACAATATAAGCACAAAATGCACAAATATATTACAATACAAGTACAAAATGCACAAATATTATTGTGATTGATTTCTTCACATATTCTTCACATCGATATATTCACATATTTCTTTTGTGAATCCCTCTGGTCTGAGGAAGGTGAGCGTGGTTCACCGAAATCGATCGCCATAATATTTGTGCATTTTGTGCTTATATTGTAATAAATTTTTGTTGTGTGACGTTTACTTGTACTGTAGTAATAAATTGTATTACTATGCCACAATTCAGTAATTTAATCTAACAAATTATAAACCAAATAGAACAGTGGAATCTCCAGAATGAATTATAAAAAGCAATGCTAGTTGCATAGTATTTTCAGTATTAAATATGCAACGACAAAAATGGCTATTTAAACGACTAGTTTGACCCATTTGCCAGATGAAGGTTTAATAGTCCTTCAGATATCCAAGTGTTCTTTACAATACCTTATTCTACAAGTTATTGTGATTAATTTCTTATAAAATAAGTAATAAGTAGATTTATGTAACTAGAAAAATATTAAATTAATCCATACTTCCATAGAAACACTAAGCATGTAAGAGTTTTACCTCATGTATAGTATAAGTTTGTTTACCTGTACAATGGACAGCATTATCCAGTCAAAAAAGAACCACATCAAAACATGAACAAGGAAGAAGACTAGTGGATCCCAATCAAAAAGGTAGCTGACTGACCATGCAGCACACATTCCCAACACTATACACTCGGACAAAGGTTCTAAGAGAATGGTGAAAGGCAGCATTGCGACCCTCAGTTTGGCCCATCTGAAAATTAACAGCTAAATATTAATTACTAGGTCATGTCTTCCAAATAAAAGTTAATGGAGGTTTTATTTCACCAGGCAATGTTAGGGCTAAGAAGTGCTATCTAACACTTAATTTGGCACCTATTATGTTTAATTTGGGATCTGAAGAGTTCTTTGAATTGTGTCCGTCTTCAAATGTAAACCATCTTTTCAAGTTGTATTTTTATTAATAGTAACAAATGTTATGATATTAAAATATATTGTTATTTTTTTCACAATGTAGAACATGGATGACCAACCAGCGGCCTGCAGACTTGTTTCATGTGGGCCCTCAATGAATTTTAAGGCCTACTCTGGCTGGCAGAGGCACCAACCTTTTTTATTATTGTACTATCTACACCAGTTGTATTTTTAAAATAGTATTCAAACGTTGTTGACAGACAGTGGTCCAAACCCCTATCGTAAACTGAAGTGGACTTCAAGAGATTTGTACCGTGACCAGAGCAGAGATGCTAACCACTAGACTAGCAAGAGGCCAACTAACATGATATCCACGCAGCTTAGTTTCAAATCTTATTCCCCTTTAGTCGAGAAACAGACATCCTGCCAAACAGTGAATGAGTGCTTAAATGTTGCGTTTCATATGGGAGTGAGTTATTTTATTTCACAATAAACAAAAAGTTTCTAAATAAAACAGTGTTCTAGGAATATGGGAACCTGAGTATCTTTTGTATAACAATAAGAAACTGAGTACAAGGATAACAAACCTCAATGTTTGGTGTTTATCAAGCAAACGCTTGTACTGTATGTCAAAAGAGAATATAACCTCAAATGCCATTACACACATGCAGCAAAGTATAAATATTACACTGGACAAGCTTGGGATATTGTTGTATCTGATTTAATGAAAAAGGTTAGTGCTCAAAAAGTGTTGTTAACAAATATTATATCTTTGAAAAAACATTCATTCTTAACTTTACATTATGTAAGTACCAACAGAAAACGATCTTAGCTAAATCGTTTTCTGTTGGTAAAATGCTGAGTAGAAATGGCTCAAGCCTTTTTAAAAAACCTTTCACTTTTGAAACAGACTCTCACTAGAAGGGTTGAAGAAATAACTAACCACATATCAAAAGGTAGTATTATCTCTGAAACTGCTCATTTTTCTCTGGCCTTAGATAAATCCGCTGATACAACAATTGTTGTTTATTTATTTATTTTTATCACAACTGTAGACAAAAACTTCCCAATAAATGGAGATTTGTTAGCTTTAGAGTCACTGCATAGTACAGTGGAAACCTTATTGTCCGTCACCCACTTACACTTATATCGCTAGAAATGTATTATTAGTGCTTACGCTCGTTAAATTTCAATGCTGTATAGTACATATTGATTAACGAAATTAGAATGAAAAGGTAAGAAAAAATACATGTTACAGAATGCTGTACTGCATGTCACAATTACTTTTTTATTTCAGTAGGCCTGTTTTTAATGTAAAACATAAGCTTGTACATTATGTAATAAGCACAAAAATTAACTATCAACATTCTTAAAGTAACACTGCAGTACAGTGTAACATATAAGTGGGCTAGACGGCTGGAGGGGGAATTCTCGTTTTCCAGATAGATGAGTTATACGGCAACTGTCATATCATGGCGCGACGAACCCAGACACTGACAGATTACAGAACCTGGCGGAAACTAGGGTGATGGACAATTGGGTTTTCACTGTACTACCAGGTTAGAGACATTTTTAACACAGTAATGAAAGTCCTGAATAGCCTTAAGGAAATAAATAACCAAACAGCTGACAGGCTAAGATAAGTTAGTTTCTCAATATACAAATCAATTCAATAGCTCTTTGAAAATTAAAGAATTTTTTTAATTCACATGTTTTGTATAGTGTGGATTTTGTTACAGATGATTTTCGATAGCCTATTGTAAATCTTCACATGATTGAGTTAAACTTGAAATTACAGGTTCACAACCAAACCACATCTGAATAAGTAAAGTCTCTCAGATGCATTTGTATATCAAGTTAAGATTTTTAAATCAACTCTAGAAAAACGCAATCCCACTGTTGATAATCTTCATCTTCTGCTTTCCTGTTCTATATCTAATATCATCTACATTGTCAGTCTTGTTGTGGTCAAGTTTAGGACAACATGCAAGTATCATGATAACATAACAACTTACATTTAAAATGAATTACTAATTACATTTATATGCCATATAAATTGCTTTTATATTTCTGTACGTTACAGTTTTATCAATTTTAAAAAGCCAGTAAATTTGATGAACTTATTTAACATGAATTATACTTTTAGGTTATAAAATTAAATAATCTAAATGCAAAAGTTATTGGTTTTATTCTATCCTGCTTCAAAACACGAAAATAAATGGTAATTAATAATAATATTTTTACTCGAAAAAATTATTAAAATGTTCAAATATTCTGTTAAAACAGTTACAAAGAAACTAACATTACAACCAATATTTTAACGAATAATGGTTAAACAGCCTTAAATCTTCCAGCAAAATATTTGTAACAATTCAGTTTGTTTACAAAGGCTAAAAATTCTGGATTTAAAAAATGTTTGTCATCCCCAAAGCAGAATACTTTCAATCTTTCTGTGACGGTGTATTTAAAAACAAAAACTTTCTGCATTATGATATCAGTAGCGTAAAATATCAATTAGAAAAGTTCTTAGTTATGGTGTATATTTCCAAACTACAAAATGTAGCCTAAAGATGTTTACCTAATTAATAAGATAGAACCAGACTGTTATAAATTTAAATATTTTAAAAAATTAATAAATTATTTTATTTTTGTACCTTACATTCAAACTCACATTAATTACCTTACCTTACATTAATTAAACAGTTAAAAATGCTTTATTTTTAATATTCGAAGAGCAAACAAATCGGGTGTAAATAAGGTAATATCCTTAGTTTCCTAAAATTATGGTCAAATTCAAAGGATCGTAATAGTTACCATTACTTATTATATTAAACAAAGAAATTTTCTCTGGTAATATTAAATAATAATTGTTTAAAAAGATGTTTCTAAAAGATGTTTCTAAAATGAGAGGAATTCAGGTGATAAGTCAAGGTCATTGTGAGAAAAAAACTGAAAACAATATTTGAGACTAACTCATAGCCAGCGAGCGATTCTATATAATTATATCAAATTATCTCTAAAGTTATAATTTTATTTGGAATTTGTATTTATTCACTCAAGTATAATTAATCTTGTTCAATGTCGAAAAATCAATTATTTTGTTTGATAAATATCCTTTGTTCACAGTATTATGATTAAATTATTAGATAGTATAAATATAAGGTTATATTTAATTTGTTACTACCAATGCCAAAGAAAAGAAGTTACAATTTGTTATTAAAATATTTCATTTTACCATTTGTTCAAAGTACGTTCCATTTTACCTGTGTCTTCAAGTAACGTAAATAATAACCCAGAATCGTACAAACATACTGTTTTTATTCACAATTATATAAATTATAATCCATAAATTTTAATATAGAAGTAAAATATTAAATTAAGGGATATAAACTATGTTTATTTATGTTTTATTCAAGTTTATTTGACCAAGATTATAATGATGACCACTAATTTGTTGACTACAGATGCAAATGTCAATTTTAGTATGCACTTATTCTTTTTAGTTCTTTATTAGCCAACCTGACCGAATTCCAATAACCTGCCTGACTGACTAGTAGAAACTGTCGGACTGTACTGGACTGAAAAAATAACCAATATTTCCATTGGTTGCAAACGTTCTGGATTATGTCATAAATAATATGTTCTAAGACTTATTTTCTCTGATACGTTACTACAAACAATACGCTCTCCAGAGTCAGACATTATCAATCAATGACAATGTAACTGAATTAAAATTATCATTACTAAAGCACGATATAACGATCCGATCGTAATTGGAAAGCAGAAATGGAGAGATGGGTAGTTCACAATCGATCGAGTCAAATAAAACTAGTCAGCTTAGTGAACGAGCTGACAAGTTCAAAAAGTTCGTTCATTGTGTTTTGAACCAGTTCAGTTCAAAGTGAACATCAGAGCTGGGAAGGAACATTGACAAAATCATTAAATGTAATTGTTTATTTGTGTCAATATAAGTTATAAAAACTGAAATTTGAAAAAGGTTGGTTGAACAAATTTACAAGTGTAAATAATAAAAATGTGTCTATGAAACAAAACTATAAATCACTCCAACCGTCGCTTGTATAGGTTGTTATTCGTTGAATCATTTTGAACTAGTTCATTCACCTAGTTCATTATAGTGAACAAATCGGTTGTGTACTAGTCCTGCAAATGAACTACCTTTACCCATCTTTAGAGTGGCGTAGTGTGGTTAGGGTTTATGCGAGCTTGTACATGCATTGAAGGTGACAGGCACCCGACTTTCATCTCACTGCAGTTAGCTGTTGTTCAATTCGTAAAAACGCAAATGCCATTTGTCATTACGTAGTTTGTTATTAAGTTGCACTACAAATTGTTGCACGGTTCTAATTAATTTTTTATATACAAAACCAGATATCGTTCTGCAGAAATTATTAATGTAATTTTGGTGTACGGAAATAGTTTCTCAATTAGACGATTTCTTTCTGCAGCCGTCTCTTTCGATCTGCGACAATGTCGCCCTCTCAGATGTTATTCTGCTTTGGGGTTCGTCATCAGTGTCATCCATTCAAATTTTGAGCTAAACACCATCAAAGCAGAAAAATCCATGGCAGCTCACTCGTCACCCGAAGCAATGTCAGGATAGAGTGTCATCTGTCAGTCCCAAATTTACAGAAGAAGAGCGATGGCCACATTTGTGGCACTACCAAGCCCAAAGAGTTGAGAGGTTAAAACCTTTAACGAGCAATTGGTCTGAGACCGGAAGTAAATTTTCCTTCTTTTGTGTGACCACCCTGTTTGTCCTTGAAAGTCATACGCTCGGGTAGCTTGCCTCCCCACACTCCCACTGTGCTGCTTATTTGTTAGTTTGAGTGATATTCTACCGGCCTATCAAGAGTTCAAACAGTGAACTCTTCCCCGATATGATAAATATAACGCTTAGGGATGTTGAGCTAAATGAGTTTGAAGGGAGTGATGTAGACGACTCTGATGCAGATCCGGACTATTTACTCCATAATGATCATAGTAGAAGTGATACCAACAGTAACTCAGACCATGATGATGAAGGTTTAACAGTTCAATTACAATTCGACGAGTACATACACCTGCCCATAACATTATTAGGGCCGGTTACCAGGTTGACAACACAGGCAAGAATGCTTGGAAACAGCCCTGAAAAAATACTGATTGGAATTTGATTTTCGACGACATTATAATAAATAGTATTGTTACACACACTAATCTCAAATTAGCCTGTAAAGAATGGTCTAGCTGCGACAATAAATGAGCGTACTTACAGAGATATCGATAAGGAGGGAATAAATTCCCTAATTGGACTTCTTCTCTTGTCTTGTATTAAGAAATCTAACAACGAGACTATGCTATTTATGTTTACGAAAGATGGTACAGGGAGGCTATACATCTATGCTACCATAACCTAAAAATGCGTTGAAGTCAACCTAAAATGTTTGAGTTTTGATAATGAAGATACTTGTGATGAAAGAAGGATGAAAACAGATAAGGCAGCAGTTATAACAGAAATTTTCATAACTGTCATTCATAACTCTAAGAAAGCTTACTCTTTGTCCAAAAACGTGACCATTGGCGAAATGTTGGTCGCATTTCACAGAAGGTGCGATTTCCGAATGTTTATGCCCGCAAAGCCCCATAAGATTGGGATAAAGATTATGTGTATGGCAGACTCAAAAAGTAATACTTGTATGACGCATATATACATATACATAGGCCATGACAGTGATGTAACTGGATTTACAAGACAAGTACAAGAACTCAGTAAGCCAACTCAGCCAATTACTTGACTTTCTATGGATATTCAGAGAATTAATAGGAAAATCACTACAGTTAGCTGGGTTTCTAGTGTATTGAAACTGCCTAGGAGCTGATGAAAGAGGACTTAACCTAAATCCGTAAAATGGAGCAAAATTAATATATATCCCTTCAGAATTTATTCTAGACAAAGAATGGTGAGTAATGTCATGTTGTTTTGGTTTCCATAGACATTACACTCAAGTATCTATGATTCTTAAGTGTAACAGAGCAGTAGTTTTCATCTCTACAATGCACCATAGCAAAGAACTAAATCAAGACAACAAGAAAACCAAAGATTGTATGTTTTTATAATAAAACTAGAGATGGAATTGATTTACTAGACATAAAATGTGCGATTTATAAGTCAAATCGACCCACAGAAGAAGATGGCCTCTAGCCCCTTTTTGAAGGATTATCAGCATCGCAACTGTAAATTCATTTATCCTGTTCATGTATTACACTGGCTCCGACATCATGACATGGTTTCAGATTATAAAGCAGCTGCCTCAGACCTTAGTAGAACTCCACATTAAGCCACAAATGACAATTCCACAACTTTGCCGAGATGTGAAGCAAGAAATAAAGAAAATTCTGGGTGAAAATCAACAAGAAATGCAATTGGAAGCTGTTCTTTCAGAGATAATGGAAAAATGCAAAAGGTGTAGGAAATGTCCTTTGGCAAGACAGTGTTTGAACCACTATTGGAAACCTTGAACGGTAAGATCATTTTATACGTCATAGGGATCATTTTATTAACACGTTCGCTATCAACTGCCTCAAATATGCGGTGGTACAGTCATTACTACAGCCTATGCATCTAAGAAGATAGCCTACCTACAGACCAAGCCTAACGAACGTGGCAATCGTTATAGCCCAAGAGTAAAAGTTTGATAATATGGTTCTAAACAGTTCAACTTATATCCAATACCTACTAAAGAAATCATTTCACTTTATTTTTACAGTTTTTATTCATTTTCATGAGTGCTACAAATGTGCAGCGTTCAGTCTGTACTGAAAAAGTGAGGTCTAACCTATACAGTTTCCCACTACCAACATTACTAGTTAAGTAATTTTGTCTTCTATTTCCGGGCATTTCAGCATGTCACAAACTACAAAAAAACATAACAACTAACTCATTGTGAAGTGTGGCGAGTTAGTGGCTACGTGCACTGGGCTGAGAAGTGTTGCAACTGCGTAGAACTTGGTCTTGCAGTATTTCCGAATGTTTTGTGACGTCATTCCAATTTCTTCAAGCTTTATTCTAACAATTTTTATTAAATTTTCAATAAAAATACAAATTAAAGGCGGCGAGTTCACCTTCTACTGTACTGGTTCGCCGCCTTACTCTTTCTGAATAAGTTCCTCGCAAAAACCAAGCACCTAAATGAATAAGGTCTCTACAATATTCCGTCGAATAGCAATATGCTATCTATGCGAATTTCAGCACCGTGTGAATGTAAGCCTACGACTAAAAATCCCGGGATCTCTTGACGCAGTGAACATGTTAAATGTTGACTATTTATTAAAATAGCTAATAATGTTTTAACACTATGTATTTTCTACAAAACATAACATTTTTACAATTCAATTTGTTTGTATCTAGGTTACGTAATGTTACACTTTTTACATTTAAATATAGCTTATATACTGCATTTATTAAAATAACATATGTGACAACTAAAAATGCTTTATTACGATGTATTTTCTGCAAAACATAAGTTTTTTACAGTTAATTTTTGTTTAAATTTACGTTACACTTTTGTTCAATATATTTTATGTAATTAATATATCATCAACAAATGTTTATTTTTCATTATCCATGGGGGTTTTCCAAGAAAATGGATAGTTAATACATGCTGGTCTCTCAGAACGGGTGGCTCTACTAACATTACAGGAATCAAGGCTGGGTAGAGGTGTTAAGTGCAAGAGAGGACCTAATAATCCCAACTTTGCCTCAATAATTAAATAATTTTTTAATTCATAGCAATAATACCACTCATATTCATGATTTCATATGCAAGAAAGATGTGCACAAAGAATCTAGAAACATCTAAATATTTAGAGATTCAGATTAAATTTTATATTTACCAACACTTTATCATAATCAGAAAATAAAAAGCTAAAAACAACTATGGATATGATAGTTTATCCCTGTTTGTATTAGACACTGTAAATCTTCAATTTATGCATTTATAATAAATTGCAGTGTAAGTAAAATAAATAAAATTTTGTTGTAATTCATACAGTTAATTTTTTTCTAGCTGAGAATGAAGTTCAAGAAACTTATCAGCCAGAGTTAATTTTGAACATAATTTGTATTGTCAACCTGACAGAATTTAGATAGGAATGACCACTGCCATACTTGTTTCAGACACTAAAATTACGTAAGGAAAGTGCCAGTTGCAATGAAACTTTGTGTTATGTCATGTGTCTATTATTTGTTTACTACTACAAGGTGTTAGTGGACTTGCATCCTTATGTAAGTTTGCTAATGCCTAGCCCAGTGTCCTGTAAACTAACATAAAATTATGCTGTGTATTCATATGTCAGGTTAAGTGGAAGAAGAGACTTTTTAGTTCTAACTTTGCCTGATTAAATAAAGACGTTTTTCATTTCATAATAAGATGTTTTTCATCCTCAAAATAAAATGTTAACGTAATAGCTAAAAGTAAATTAAACAATAACAGACATTTTAACATCAAAATATCATTCCCCTATTCCTAAATTATTACCTCTGTAAACGAGCCTGAAAACTGTCGATCTCACAAAGGCCAGAGTTTTGAAGTGCTGGATGACTTGCTACTCGAATTCTCCAACCTCTGTCAGAGAAGGATTTAGCAAAGAAGAAATCTTCAGCGAGGTAGCAACTGAATGCTTGCATTCCACCCACTTCGTTGATGAGAGATTTTCGCATGAGAGCCGACATGCCTGTGTGGCAGTTGATGCAGAGCAGATCTGCCACCAGGTAAATGCGGGCTACTAGAGTACCAAAGTATATCTGAAATTGAACATTTTTTATGTTTTTAACATAGATTGCAATACAATTTTGCTGAGTACCTAATGATGTAATTAAATAATCCTTATATATAATATGTGAAGCCATTATTTGACAACGCAACTCCTCCCTTATTTCTTGATTAATTTAAATGGTTGAGGTGTCAACAAATTTACCCCTGTTTCTAGTTTTGCAATAAGGTCTTAATCATTATTTTTACCTTGTAGGGTATGAACATGGAGAGAGATTTCAATGAATCAAAAAGTAACAGCTGTTGAAATATTAATAAGTTTTCCAAAAAGTGTTAACAGCTGTTTGAATGTAATATAATGCAGTTATTTCATTTATTCAATTAATCTTCAGCTGTAAAACAAATAAAATGAACATTTTCAAAATAGGCCAAGTAATACCATTGGGTGTTTATACTAATAAATAGGCAGCAACGCAAGTAATGTGAGTGAGATACTGAAAATAAATTTAATATTGTGATTTTACATTATACAGTTAAGCTACTATTATTTGTAGCCTAAAGTGACAGGCAGAGGTAAACGAGTGCAGCAAAAGACGGGGTTGGCACACAAGTGTGCAGGGGTCCCCTAGTGTCCTTTAAAATTAAAGAAGGAATGGAAAATAGAAACATACTCAGTAATAAGCAACTAAATGGTTAAAAATATATTACATTTAAAAATAATAATACATTTTTTTAAATTATTCCACAATTTTTTATTTAAATAGCGCTTTTGCCGATTAAGGCATCATCAGTTTTTGTAAACAGAAAAAACATATGTTTAAAACAATATAAATTAAAATATGATAAAATATAGATATTTTTAAAGAATTTAAAACTTAAATGGATTAGTAGGAAGTAATTTTAAATAAGATATTAAACTGGAAAATATGATTTACAATTAATTATTTTATGTTTGATTTCTTCTTTAACTAAAGGTAAGTATAACTCCGCTGCACCGGTCCCAAGCCCGGGGTCTCATCTTTCCCATAACCGATGAGAAAGGAGGAGGGTACCTTCCCACAGCTCTCAGTGTGATCCCGATACTGAGAGCACTCCTATCCCATTAATCCCATTAATTAGTCTGGCTCTAGTAGTCGAGCTGATAACACGCTCCGGTCTGTCTCTCGCTACTGATAAGCGTTTCTAGTCGTTGCGTGCCTGTGTCGCTTGGCTCTGACTTGTGTCGTATTTTTTAAATTATAAATATTCATGTTAGTTATCCTCCATAATTAAATAAATATGACGTCGATCTGTGGTGTCTGCAATCAAGCCTGTGCATCCGAGGCTTCCGAGTCGGTAGTGAGGTGCGTTGGCTCTTGTGATAAGTTCTTTCACTGTCGCTGCATTAAGGATGATGTAGACGGGAAGAAAAAACGAGGAAGTCGCGAGTGGTGGTGCAAGAACTGCCGTAATGTTCCATCCACGAACAGCAGTACCAAATCAACATCGTCTGAACTGACTAAAGACTTCCTAATCAGAGTCCTGGACCAGTTTAAGGAGCAAGTGTTTGGGGAGTTGAAGGTATTTAGAGGTGAAATGGCTAGCCTTTCCACCTCTGTACAGTTTATCTCCGATAAGCTGGACACTACCAACACACTTATGGCAGAAATAAAATCTGAGTTGGCCGCAGTTAAACAAGAAAATATGAACCTTCGAGATAGGAACGCAGCACTATCCGTCGAAGTAGCTGATCTTAGAGATAGAGTGCGGTCACTGGAACAATATACAAGAAAGAACAATGTTGAAATAAGTGGAGTTCCTGTGACACCGAAGGAGGACATCATCACTCTAGTGAGGGACGTGGGTGCTGCCATCGGGGTGGAGGTGCAGGACAGTCACATCTCAGCAGCACACAGAATACCCTCATTCAAGAAGGATCGGACCCCGTCGATTGTGGTCCAGTTTACCAGCCGTATCACAAAGGACTCTTGGCTCGCCAAGTATAAGGAGGTAAAAACTGTCACTGCCAACCAGGTAAATTCCTCATTTCCTCAGCATCGAGTATATATTAATGAACACTTGTCGCCCGAAAACAAATTGTTTCTGGCCAAACTAAAACAAAAGGGCAGGGAGGTAGGCTATACCTACGTGTGGAGCCGCGAAGGTAAATTCTTCGTCAGGAGAGCAGCAGGAGAAAAGTGTAAAAAAATTAACACTTATGATGAGCTTAACAGCCTCAAGTAAATTTACTAGTGATTGTATAAAGATTATCTACGAAGATTTTGGTTCTGTTTTCCTCCAAACTCTTCCACTATATCGTATGTTTTGCTACTTATCTCTGGTTGTTTTGCTTACATTTGCTACACCTCTTAATTTTATTATTTATGTTTTTTATGTACTAATCTATAGTTAAAAATAAGAAAATGTAAATATGGAATTTCATACAGATACTGAAAGTGAATCCTGTTACAACTTAAGTTTAAGTAATTTTTTTGATAACAATACTGATAATTTTAATGGTAAAGTAATTTACAGTATTATACGTAGCATGAGAAGAAATTTCAATAGCTTTTTAATAGATTTCAATAAAATTAATTGTAAACCTCAGTTCATTATTTTTAGTGAGATATGGATAGGTACTGAAGAGGTGGGCTTGTATAGCATTCCAGGTTTTAGAGTACATTACCAGTGTAATGATAACTATAGGGCAGGAGGGGTTCTGTGTTTTATAGAGGAATCAATTACTGTAAATGACTTGAACTTAAAAATGACAACAGCTGATTCTTTGCTTTTAAACATTAAACTCAATGGTAGTACAGTAATTAAGTTTTTCTGTTTGTACAGGTTACAAAGTTTTCCTGAAAACCAATTTTCCGAAGAGTTATCACTGGTACTAAAAAAATTAACTGGTAACATTGTTTATATAGGAGATGTAAATATTAATTTGCTAAATCAAGAACTGAGTACTTTAAATTATATTAGTTTAATGAACAACAATGGTTTTACTTCTTTGGTTAATAATGCAACACATATCACAAGTAGATCAAAATCTTGCATAGATCATATCTTTGTAAGGCATAAAGATTTAAATCAATTTAAGAGCAAAATTTTTGATGTTGGTCTAACTGACCACTGTATGTTAGGACTCAAATTGCTCAGTAGTATCAAAGATACATATCCTTATAATAGTCAATCGAGCCTACCAGATACAGTTGATTTCACTTTATTTAAGACAAAGTTAAAAGATGTTAATTGGAATAAAGTATACGAAAGTAATGATGTTAACACTAGTTATAATATTTTTTATGAAACTTTATCGCAAAAACTAGTAAGTTGTAAAAAATTATTCCATTGTAACACTAAGTTAAGTAAGGCTAAGAATGTTACTCCATGGATAACATCAAGTATTTTAAGTAAAATTGAAAAAAGAAAAAAACTTTATAAAATTTCAAAAAGAAGGCCATATGATTCAAACTTTGTTGGTTACTTTCATAGATTCTGTAACAACCTAACGTGTGAAATAAATTTTACAAAAAACCGTTATTATGAGAATAAGTTTTTAAGTTGTAAAGGAGACGCGGCCCAGCAGTGGAGTTTAATAAATAAGTTAACAGGTAGAAATAACAGTAAAAGTGTAGAGGAAATAGAATTGGACAACGGTACAGTGTTAAATGAACCTTTAGATATTGCACACGCGATCAATGATTATCTTATCTCTGTACAATCCGAACAGGGGTCAGGTGGAGGTACAGTCCCTGATAACACTCTGCCGCCACTATACAATCAGCCGCACTCAATTTTCTTACAACCTGCTACTCCTATTGAAGTGAAACTAATTATTAGTAACTTGAAAAACAAAAAATCAACCGGCTTTGACAACATTTCTGTTCAACTTGTTAAATTAGTATCGGATGAAATTGCATGTGTATTGGCACATATCATCAATTTAAGTTTTGGTAATGGAATCTTCCCCGAAAAATTAAAATTAAGTGTTGTTGTTCCAATCTGGAAAAATAACAACTCAACAAAACTTGACAATCTAAAACCAATAAGCTTGTTGTCAGTTTTTTCTAAAATATTTGAAAAAATTATTAAAATTTGTTTGCTGAACTATTTAAATAACTTGAATTTTTTTAGAAATAAACAATTTGGATTCATTAAAGGCAAATCAACTGAAGATGCGCTGATTTCAGTTGCTGATAAAATTTATAACAATTTCAATTCCAGTAAAAAAACATCAGGTTTATTTATTGATTTCAGGAAAGCTTTCGATTTAGTTAGTCATGGTATTTTATTAGATAAATTAAATGCAGTGGGTGTTAGAGGAGTTGCATTGCGATGGTTCCGAAGTTTCCTTGTGGGAAGGAAGCAAGTCGTAAGAATAAGAAACTCAAATAGTAATCCCCTGACCGTAAGATCTGGAGTCCCGCAAGGATCGGTGATCTCTGCAACTCTGTTTCTTATATTTATCAATGACCTATTAAAACTTCAATTTAAAGGTGATATATGCGCTTTTGCGGATGACATTGCCTTGTTTTATTCGCATGATCTGTTAGAGGTAATAGGGAACAATATGTTGACTGATTTAGTATTATTAAGAAACTGGTCTGTTAGTAATAAGATGGAAGTGAATGTAAAAAAGACAAAATTTATTAATTTTCATTCCCAGAGCTTTAACTTTCCATTTCATATAAAATATCATGAGTCACAATGTCAGTCTGTGATAAATAATTGCAACTGCCAAATTATAGAAAAAGTTCAAAGTTTTAAATACCTCGGTGTAATTTTTGACAAAAAGTTAAGTTGGGAAAAACATATATCTGAATTACATAAAAAAATAAGAACACCAATAAGAACCTTTTATTTTTTAAGAAACTTTTGTAGTACTGATCTTCTTAGAACACTATATTTTGCACTAATTCATTCTAGACTACAATACGGCATAACATGTTGGGGGGGAGCGTTCAAAATTTTAATTGACAGACTGAGGGTAACACAAAACTTTTTTATAAGAATTATATTGAAAAAGAAATTAAGAGACAGCTCTTTCCCATTATATGAGCAAATTAGGGTCTTGCCACTACAGCACCTTTTTGTATATAAAGTTTTTAAATTATTTTATGTAAGAAGTGGGAACCGAGGTAGTGACAATCTATATTACACAACAAGAAACGTTTTACAAGGGAAGTTTAGACTACCAAAGGTCAATAAGATGATTGTCAAACGATCATTCTTATACTTAGGCCCAAAACTGTTTAATAAAGTACCAATACCAGAGCACTGCAAACCCTTATTTTTGAAATTAAATATCCTCACTGTTATTAATATTTACATCTTCGATTTGTTTTTGTATGTGTTAAGAACTCCTGGTATTATTAAACAAAGTTCACATCAATATAGCACTAGGACCAAAGATCAAGCTAAAATTAATTTTTTTAGATTGAGTAAAACATTGAACAGCCACAATATAATTTCAATCAGAGTCTATAACAAATTAATCCATTTATTCAATATGTATCCCAAAAAAACTTTCTGTAATAAATTATTTAACTGGCTCCTAAAGCACCCTTTTTATTCACTTGACGAATTTTTTAGTACAAATATTTTTGACTTTTAATTCATTTTAAGTTAGTACATTGTAATCCTCACTGCTATATTTTATTAGATTTACTTGTGTAGTGTTAAGAATCTTTGACTTAGCATTTATGTGCTTGTATTGTGACGTTGTCAATGCTATGTAGTTTTATGACAATAAATGGAATTTGAATTTTGAATTTGAATTTGAATAAATATAAGGAATTTAAATAACGTAAAACATTTTAGTCGAAAGTTGTTAGACTGGCTATTTAACCAACAAAGTGTAAATTTCTTGTTTGTAGATTAAGTATAGTTGTACTATGGATGATTGTTGAAAGTGTGAAACTAGAATGAATGTTGGGTGGAATGCTCGGTGGCGCTTTTGGACCGGCAGGGACAGAGCTTTGACGGCCTGGCAATGTGGGAGTGAGGGCTACCAGCCACCAGCTGGTCTTCGTGCCGTGCCGGGTTCCACCTTAGCGAGAATGGAAGTACGGATGAGAATTTTGTTTGTTATTCATTGACCTTGTTTTTGAACTAAAAAATTTTTTCATTTAAATTGTTTATATTATGCTTTCTATAAAATAAAATATATCTTTTGTTTAATATTCATATTGACCTTGTTTTTGAACTAAACATTTTTTTCATTTAAAACATTTTTTCATTTAAATTGTTTATATTATGCTTTTTATAAAACAAAATATATGTGTGTACGGATATATGTATATATGTGCATATATATATATACATGTATATGTTTATGTATATGTATAATTCTGATGTTATCTGGGAAGTATAAGTTTTCTTAAATGTTGGTACTGTTCTCATAAAAATATAAAATATGATGTATAAATATAAATTCAACTGTTTCTGAATTTCATTAAGAACATTGCACAGGCAATAAATAGCGAATTGTATGTACATAAATAAGTAGAAGTATTTTTTTTTTTTTTTTTTTTATTTGCAATATTTCCTATTCAGACGCCACAGGAGTGTTTTTTTTTTATGTGGAGCTAGACTGCATGTATTCATATATGTATTTTTAATGGATTATTTTATTTTACCTGGCCACACAACTAGATCAAGTGGCCAGTACATTTCCAAACAATTTATTTGTTGTACTCTTGTAACTTAATTGTGGAAATAAATCATTTACTCATTTATTCAATTCCTTATCCTACCAAACATCCACTCTCCCGTGCCGTACCGTGTCCGGGGTAGGCTTTCAAGCCAATAAAGGCTTGCCTGCATGTGCATGACAGGGGCCTTTAGGCGACCCCTTCAATTGCACTGGAGGTTCTTCTTAACCTGCCGCCCCTTGATCTCTTCATTATTGGGGAGGCTCGGGCGGCGGCTTACAGGCTTCAACTGACTGACCACTGGAGGGGGTCCTGTACAGGTCACTCCTCAGTGGTCAATCTAGTAAACGATGAGGTACTCTCAATGAAGTTTGACTTCATTGGGACTAAGTATCTTTTCACCAGACCACATACTGTGGATTTCAGGTCGAGGGAGTACTGGGACGCTATTAGTAGCCCGGTTTCTTCTCACGACCGAATTGTATGGTTCACAGACGGGTCAAGAATGGGCAACAGAGCTGGATTTGGTGTCTATACTGGTGACCCTAGGACCAACGCTAGCGTGAGCCTGGGAGCGTATGGCACCGTTTTCCAAGCTGAAGTCGCCATACGTTCAGCGCAAACCATGAGAGGGGTTTGCGGGAAACATATCCACATCCTCTCAGACAGTCAGGCGGCCTTAGGGGCTCTTGACTCCTGGAAGGTTTCGTCTGGTCTAGTCTGGGAATGTGTGGAGTCCCTCAGCATCCTGGGCTCAAGAAATCAGGTCTTGCTGGAATGGATCCCAGGACATAGGGGATTAGAAGGCAACGAGCAGGCCGATGCCTTGGCTAGGGAAGGTGCTACCAAGCCCTTCATTGGTCCTGAGCAGACCTGCGGCGTTTCGGCTGCAGCTGTCAAAACAGCAATCAAAAACTGGGTCAGCGCCAGACATCTGGAAAGATGGCGGCGGTTCCCAGGGCTAAGACTCGGCAAGGTTCTTGTCAGAAATCCTTCCCAGAAGTTTACAAAGTCACTCCTTGGGTTGAGTAAATTGCACGTCAAGCTGGTGGTATGTATAGATAGTTGTGATATACATTGTTCTTTTATAACAGACATGCAGGCACTTTCAATTTGATTCCGTTTGGTCCATGATGATTCTTTAAATATAATACTGGATGCGTCAAATTTGATGTCATGATTTTCGTTTAGAGCAGTGGTTCTCAACCTGGGGGGCGCGCCCCCATGGGGGGCGTGAGAGAATTTCAGGGGAGGCATGAGGGTACAAAGAAAAAAAATTAAAAAATATATATTTAGTTAAAAAACAAAAACTTTAAAAACCATCAAATAAACTTTCGTATTTAAATTTATCTGGATTTTTATTTTGCATCCCAGCTTTTGCTAACGTAGAGTTAGCATCGTCAGTTTCATAATTTCACTGTACTAACTTAAACCAACCAATTATTGACTGGAGGGGAGGCGTGAGCTATCTTCAGTGTTCAAAGGGGGGGCCAGTGCTAAAAGGTTGAGAACCGCTGGTTTAGAGCGTGTTCTACTAATTTTCATTTTTTTTTTTTATTTATTTTGTGTTTTGTAATTATACATGTGTTCTTTAACAATTAATATTCTTAGAACAAAATTAAAGAATCTAAAAATATAATTTACAAAATTGATTGTGAATGTAATAAATCTTACATTGACCAAACATCTAGACCTAAAAGTACAAGAGTCAAAGAACACATATATAATTACAAAACACAAAATAAGAAAAATCAAAATTAGTAGAACATGCTCTAAACGAAAATCATGACATCAAATTTGACTCATCCAGTATTATATTTAAATAATCATCATGGACCAAACGGAATCAAATTGAAAGTGCCTGCATGTCTGTTATAAAAGAACAATGTATATCACAACCATCTATACATTTTTGTAATATATACTTACCTTTAGTTAAAGAAGAAATCAAACATAATATAATTAATTGTAAATCATATTTTCCAGTTTAATATCTTATTTAAAATGACTTCCTACAAATCCATTTAAGTTTTAAATTCTTTAAAAATATCTATATTTTATCATATTTCAATTTATATTGTTTTAAACATATGTTTTTTCTGTTTACAAAAACTGATGATGCCTTAATCGGCGAAAGCGCTATTTAAATAAAAAATTGTGGAATAATTAAAAAAATTTATTCTTTTTTAAAACCAACATTATTCCATCAAGTGTATACAACAGAAAATTTAAAAATAATATCAACAAGGTGACTCAAGGTGCCTTGTCACTGAGATGGCATTTGACTAGTTGACAAATTGTGATAGTGTAAAGCTAGTAAGATTAATCTGACTGAGGGAACCTTAGGTTAACCAACAAATGTTCTGCTGATGAAAAGTTGTAACTGTGTAATTGCAGCATGATATAATTCTAGCTGATAAAATAATAGGCTCAGTAGAAGCAGTGATAAAAGAATTACCATCTGATAAAGTAGCAGAAATTAAGACAGGATTTATATTAGAAATGCCAAGCTACCTAAATCAGATCTGTCTCCAGACAAAAAGCTGCACCAAAATCTCTTAAAGGAGGTATCACTTGAGTAATATTACCATTTGAAAAGAAATGGAAGAGTTATAAAACAAAATAAAATAAACATATGACTTGTGGTTACCATGTTAAACAGCAACATGTTTGTTATATCAAACCCTTCATGGATAGTGAGCAACAATAAATTGTATCAGGTAAGCATTTTAAAATGGTATTCATTAGAGATTTACTTTCAAGAAGAACTGCCTTAGTAACATTTTATGGATATTATGTCCTATTTATAAATCTCAATTTCTCAGTTTTCCAGGACTTTTTAAACTCTGACTACATGAATGTTTAAACAAAGTCAAAACTCATAATGAAAGCCTAATGTACTAAGAGACAACAAAGGCTGCACTTCCCCCAGTCCAAATATGTAAACAATAAATGAATTTTTATATATTTTTTTCAAGCTCAACGTAGACAAAGCTTGCAAGTCATCATTAATTTTATAAAGCACAAATCAATAACAAACATATGATAAAGCATTTCGGTTAGCACTAACGACATAGGCAACAGCATTCCCCTTCCAGGTTTATTGGCAGTTAGATCATGCCACTCCATTCCTTTCCTGACACTAGGGGTGTGCAAGTAGCAATTTCAGGATTCAAGTTGAGTCGAGTTTTTAGACATAATTTTGAGATTGAGTTTTTTTTCGAGTCAAGTATTTAACCCTTAATTTTCAAAAATGAAAATACTGAAATTAAAGTAAGCAATACACTCTAACACTTTTTATTTAGTTCGCTGAATAATTAATAGAGTTTGGAAAATTGTTTTAGAATCTATGAAATGATTGCTTCAGTGATTAAATATAAATACTCATTAAATATTCGTTAAATAAACTATAAAATAATATGTGAAATATTTGTCATAACTTAAATAAATAGGCCTAAAATAAATTCAGAGTAAAAATTTAAAATATTGAAACTATACAAAAATTGCAATCTGGTGCTAAAAACGGTATATAATAGCCTTATCGCCAATTCTACTAGAAAGTTGATCTATAAACTTTAATAAATCAAACTGACAAACTTAAATTTTCTTAATATATAAAGAATACAGCAATAGCGTGGAAAGAGATTGGTCTCGTCAATAAAATTCATTTTATTTTATTTTATTTTTATTATATTTCCCACAGTACTTTGCATACTAATGTTTACAAGTTTCAAAAGTTCACAAAACTATTGATGTGTAATGCTTTTGTTCAATTGAAAATTAAACCTAAAAATCCATAAAACAGTAGTTACATCTATGTTCTTTTCATCTAACCTCAATTTCACCATTGACTACAATGTTTTGTTTCGACTAACAGAAACAAAATAATTGTCAATACAATACTAACTAGCAATAAAAACTGCCGTACCGACTGATCAAGCTTAACCTTGTTTTCGTTTTCATCGTATTATTTGTACTTCCATGTGCCAAGTTGAGTTGTCAAGAGATGGGCATTATTTAACAAAACGTTATCTATAACTGGTTATTTAACAAAACCTGTTTTAGATTTAACAGGTTACACAAAATACCCCGTTATTTTTGGAACTTCCAGTCATGTGATGCATGATAAGGTTATAACAAACTTTATATAACTGTAAGGCACGGTGGTAATGGAGAGTAAACATATCACGCTGAGAAGTATGCGGAATTGTAACAGAACTACGAATGAAACATAAGACTCTTGCAGTTTACAGTTAAATTATCGATAACAGAACAAACTTTGAGCGGTAACTCTGTAATGGGCAAGCAAAGCCCAACGACCGTAACTCATTTTCAATATTGTAACGTAACATTAGGCATAACCTTAACCACATACCAAACATAATAAACTTCATTCTAACTCAAATTATTATAGATTTTCAATTTCAATAGTTTACGTTCCATGAGTTTATGTTACAGATTGAACGCGATTTAATTCAATCTGTCCGAAATTTTCAGTCTTAGAATAGTTTTAGTCATGAACTTTTAAAGGATGAACCTGAAATAAATGCAACTGATCAATAACGGTTTAAACGGTTCAATAACTGATTCTTTGTGATCAGTTATCATGTTTTGTATGAATAACTAGTGACCGCTATTTGGAACAGCTTATTTGGAAGTGCCTTCTTTAAATATAACGAAAATACTTTTCGCCGTAATCGCCATGGCCGTACGAATCAGACTGGTGTGTGTGAATCATGAATCTGAAGAACATATCCGGTTACAAATACGATATTATGATCATATTTTAAATACAGTTTCCTACATAAAATGCTTATTTTTATAATCTATTATACAAATGGGACTTTTGTCTTGGTTACATCATTTTAAGCTCAAAGATATGGCAAAACTAAACTTGATTTTTTCGAGTTTTTTAAAATTTCAAGTCAAATTAGATTTGTTTAATTTTGAGTCGAGTTCCGAGTTTTTTAACTCAAAAAACCTTGAATTTCGAGCTGCTTGCACACCCCTACCTAACACTGACATTATCAACTAAATGGTAATGGCGTAGTGCTTTTCTTTTCATTATGATTACTCACAGATTAATAAGATAGCCTGATTTGCCAAATACACAAATTATATATAGAATATAATGACTATTAAAAAATTTAATAAATAAATGAAGTTTTATAAAATATGGCATTTTTCTGTTATTTAAGTTATGTAAAATATTAAATTTAAAAAAAATAAAAACTGATTACCTTTTCTACTGTAGCCGCAAATCCTTCTCTGTCACAAGTAAATGGCAGCTGATGGACAAGACCCACATCATCAGTCATCAACTGAACCATATCTGCCAGAGTATCTTCCTTCACTGAAAACAAAATTAATTCGTTGTTGTAACTAAGGAAACGTGTTAAGAGTATTAGTCCTGTAAAAAATTACCATTAATTATTTCAAGTCTGATTATTTATTTTATTTACATGCTTCAAAACAGGTAAATCCTCTACTACATTGAAGCAGTTAATATATATATTATTTTGTTATTGAGGAGACGGTAGCTGAGCGGTCTAAGGCATCAGGACTTTGAGTTTGCGTTAGAGTAGCGCTTGTTCGAATCCGGACAGGACTGGAAGATTTATCAACGTGCGTGTGTGTGTGTGTGAACAACAGATAGATCGATTTTTATGAAATTTGGTATGAATGTGTATCTAGCCAATATAATGAGAACGTTTTTTTCACTTTTTTTAGTTTTGAGTTTTTATATGCTTTTGCTTTTATGAAAAAATGTTAAATTTTTAGTAAGATATAAATTACATTTAAAAATATTTTAGTAAAAACTACATGTCCTTGACCTTAATCGTTTTAACATTTTTTTACAGGCAAAAAACATTAAAAATGCAATTTCTTCAAGCTTTAGTCTAATGATTTTTATTAAATTTTCAGTAAAAATCCAAATTAAAGGCGGCGAGTTTACCTTCTACTGTACTGGTTCACCGCCTTACTCTTTCTGAATAAGTTTCTCGCACAGATCAATAGTCTATGGGGAATGGGCAAAGTAAGGTTAAGAAAGGAGATGAACCTCTCTTTAAAAAATTTTATTTTATATATATATATATATATATACAGTACCGCTCAAATTAATTGGAACACACAGGGAATTTCACTCTTTTTATCATGCGACAGTTGGCATCACTGCTACATCACTTGTATTGAACAAACTAACAACCTAACCTCAAAAGCAGTTAGTGCACATGTGATTCTTTCTGTTGAACACATTTTCAGTGAAGTATTGTGTGAATTGTGTTATTGTTGCGCGTTTTTGTGTTTGTTAAACAAACTATTGTAGTTTTTCAATAACTCAACTGATGGATACCACACCTAGAAAACGTAGCAAGATTATTACACTACATCAGTATGGAAATATGTCTCAGAGGATGATATCTAAAGAATGTAAGGTGGGTCTAGCTACTGTTAACCGAATTGTTAAGCAATTTAATGATACTGGCTCCTTTTCTGTTAACAGAATAGGAAATTGTGGTCGTAAAAGGAAAACCACACCCCAAACTGACCGCCAATTAATTAGGACTAGTAAGATCAACCCCAGGTTGTCGGCTGTAGATTTGGCACGAGAAATTAACAAAAAGGGGGTTAATATTCATGTTAGTACTGTTAAAAGAAGGCTGTCTGAAGTTGGGCGAAAAGCTTACCGACCTAAGAAAAAGCAGCTTCTAACTGTAGCAATGAAGAAGAAACGCTTGCAGTGGGCTAAAACCTACAAACAATTCACTGTTGAACAGTGGAAAAATATCCTTTTCTCTGATGAAACACATTTTTTGGTTCAGGGACATAAAGTAAACTTTGTCCGCAGAAGTGCGAATGAAGCTGAGACATCAGCTCACATCCTTCAACAACCAAAACATCCACCCAAAAAAATGTTTTGGGGCTGTATGTCCTATAATGGTCCAGGTCCGTTAGTTCCCATAGAAGGTATGATGAACTCAGACAAATATATTGCTTTATTAGAAAGAAGAGTCGTTCCACTCCTTTTGCAAATGTTTCCAGAAAGCAATGGAATTTTTCAACAAGACTCGGCTCCATGCCATACATCTAAAAAATGCAAGAACTCTTTTTTTGAGAACAAAATAACGGTTCTGGAATGGCCTGGCAATTCAACCGATTTAAACCCAATCGAAAATCTATGGGCTATTACTAAAAAAAAGGATTGCCAAAGAAGATTGTACTACAAAAACATCCATGATTACTGCTGTAATCAAAATATGGTTCCACGATGAAGAAATAAAAAATATATGCAAAAAACTAATAGAATCAATGCCAAAACGCTGTGAAGAGGTTATAAAACACAAAGGAGGACATATTAATTATTAGGGAGCTGTTTGTAATTTTTTTGATCAATAAATTGTCTTTCATTTAAGAATCGTAGTCGTTTACCTGGTGTTCCAATTAATTTGAGTGGTACTGTGTGTATATATATATATATATATATATATATATATATATATATATATATATATACATAAAAATACACTAAACAATTTGAAACTGATATAAGCTGGCTGGAAAGTTGAAGTGTCTGTTAATTTAGTGGCTATGATAACACCCACAAGTCGGGGCATTTCAAACAAAGGTGTTTATTTATTTCCAACTGTGACCACCATTTACAGTGTTCTCATCAGCAGTGAACAAACTTGTCGGCTGTATACATGATATCACCTTCAACGCACTGCTCGCTGCCTGTGTTTGCTTGGATAATTATTTGACGATACCTGGTAAAGGAAAACCAATTATGGGAAACGCTAGCAAAAATTTAAAATAATTTAGAAATGAATGAAAGAATAGAAGAATTTGATTCATTATTATTAACAAAATATGTTTACAAACACTTAACCAAGACCGTACTGTACATTAGCCACATCATTCTGGTTTACAAACACTTAACCCAGACCGTACTGTTGTACTTTAGCTGCATCATTCTGGTTTATTAACACTTATCCCACACCGTACTGTATATTAGCTGCCTCATTCTGGTTTATTAACACTTATCCCACACCTTACTGTACATTAGCTGCCTCATTGTGGTTTATTAACACTTATCCCACAGAGTACTGTACATTAGCCGCATCATTCTGGTTTATTAACACTTATCCCACACAGTACTGTATATTAGCTGCCTCATTCTGGTTTATTAACACTTATCCCACACCTTACTGTACATTAGCTGCCTCATTGTGGTTTACAAACACTTATCCCACACAGTACTGTACATTAGCTGCCTCATTGTGGTTTATTAACACTTATCCCACAGAGTACTGTACATTAGCCGCATCATTCTGGTTTACAAACACTTAACCCACACAGTACTGTACATTAGCTACATCATTCTAGTTTACAAACACTTAACCCACACTGTACTGTACTTAGCTGCATCATTCTGGTTTACAAACACTTAACCCACACTGTACTGTACTAAGCTGCATCATTCTGGTTTATTAACACTTAACCCACACAGTACTGTACATTAGCTGCCTCATTCTGGTTTATTAACACATATCCCACACCGTACTGTACATTAGCTGCCTCATTCTGGTTTAATAACACTTATCCCACACAGTACTGTACATTAGCTGCCTCATTCTGGTTTATTAACACTTATCCCACACCTTACTGTACATTAGCTGCCTCATTGTGGTTTATTAACACTTATCCCACACAGTACTGTACATTAGCCGCATCATTCTGGTTTACAAACACTTAACCTACACTGTACTGTACTTAGCTGCATCATTCTGGTTTACAAACACTTAACCCACACTGTACTGTACTTAGCTGCATCATTCTGGTTACAAACACTTAACCCACACTGTACTGTACTTAGCTGCCTCATTCTGGTTTACAAACACTTACCCCACACCGTACTGTATATTAGCTGCATCATTTTGGTTTACAAACACTTAACCCACACCGTACTGTATATTAGCCGCATCATTCTGGTTTACAAACACTTAACCCACACTGTACTGTACTTAGCTGCCCCATTGTGGTTTATTAACACTTATCCCACACCGTACTGTATATTAGCTGCCTCATTCTGGTTTATTAACACTTAACCCACACTGTACTGTACATTAGCTGCCTCATTGTGGTTTATTAACACTTATCCCACACCGTACTGTATATTAGCTGCATCATTCTGGTTTACAAACACTTAACCCAGACAGTACTGTATATTAGCTGCATCATTCTGGTTTAAAATCACTTAACCCACACCGTACTGTATATTAGCTGCATCATTCTGGTTTACAAACTCTTAACCCACACTGTACTGTACTTAGCTGCCTCATTGTGGTTTATTAACACCTATCCCACACCGTACTGTATATTAGCTGCATCATTCTGGTTTACAAACACTTAACCCAGACAGTACTGTATATTAGCCGCATCATTCTGGTTTACAAACACTTAACCCACACTGTACTGTACTTAGCTGCATCATTCTGGTTTACAAACACTTAACCCACACCGTACTGTATATTAGCCGCATCATTCTGGTTTACAAACACTTAACCCACACTGTACTGTACTTAGCTGCCTCATTGTGGTTTATTAACACTTATCCCACACCGTACTGTATATTAGCTGCCTCATTCTGGTTTATTAACACTTAACCCACACTGTACTGTACATTAGCTGCCTCATTGTGGTTTATTAACACTTATCCCACACCGTACTGTATATTAGCTGCATCATTCTGGTTTACAAACACTTAACCCAGACAGTACTGTATATTAGCTGCATCATTCTGGTTTACAATCACTTAACCCACACCGTACTGTATATTAGCTGCATCATTCTGGTTTACAAACTCTTAACCCACACTGTACTGTACTTAGCTGCCTCATTGTGGTTTATTAACACCTATCCCACACCGTACTGTATATTAGCTGCATCATTCTGGTTTACAAACACTTAACCCAGACAGTACTGTATATTAGCCGCATCATTCTGGTTTACAAACACTTAACCCACACTGTACTGTACTTAGCTGCATCATTCTGGTTTACAAACACTTAACCCACACCGTACTGTATATTAGCTGCCTCATTCTGGTTTATTAACACTTAACCCACACCGTACTGTATATTAGCCGCATCATTCTGGTTTACAAACACTTAACCCACACTGTACTGTACTTAGCTGCCTCATTGTGGTTTATTGACACTTATCCCACACCGTACTGTAGATTAAGCTGCCTCATTCTGGTTTATTAACACTTAACCCACACTGTACTGTACATTAGCTGCCTCATTTTGGTTTATTAACACTTATCCCACATCGTACTGTATATTAGCTGCATCATTCTGGTTTACAAACACTTATCCCACACAGTACTGTACATTAGCTGCATCATTCTGGTTTACAAACACTTAACCCAGACAGTACTGTACATTAGCCGCATCATTCTGGTTTACAAACACTTAACCCACACAGTACTGTACATTAGCTGCATCATTCTGGTTTACAAACACTTATCCCACACAGTACTGTACATTAGCTGTCTCTTTCTGGTTTATTAACACTTATCCCACACCTTACTGTACATTAGCTGCCTCATTGTGGTTTATTAACACTTATCCCACACCGTACTGTACATTAGCTGCATCATTCTGGTTTACAAACACTTAACCCACACTGTACTGTACTTAGCTGCCTCATTCTGGTTTACAAACACTTAACCCAGACCGGACTGTACATTAGCCGCATCATTCTGGTTTACAAACACTTAACCCACACAGTACTGTACATTAGCTGCATCATTCTGGTTTACAAACACTTATCCCACACAGTACTGTACATTAGCTGTCTCTTTCTGGTTTATTAACACTTATCCCACACCTTACTGTACATTAGCTGCCTCATTGTGGTTTATTAACACTTATCCCACACCGTACTGTACATTAGCTGCATCATTCTGGTTTACAAACACTTAACCCACACTGTACTGTACTTAGCTGCCTCATTCTGGTTTACAAACACTTGAACCAACACCGTACTGCATATTAGCTGCATCATTCTGGTTTACAAACACTTAACCCACACAGTACTGTACATTAGCTGCCTCATTCTGGTTTACAAACACCTAACCCAGACCGTACTGTTGTACTTTAGCTGCATCATTCTGGTTTATTAACACTTATCCCACACCGTACTGTACATTAGCTGCCTCATTTTGGTTTACAAACACTTATCCCACACCGTACTGTATATTAGCCGCATCATTCTGGTTTACAAACACTTAACCCACACAGTACTGTACATTAGCCGCATCATTCTGGTTTACAAACACCTAACCCAGACCGTACTGTTGTACTTTAGCTGCATCATTCTGGTTTACAAACACTTAACCCACACAGTACTGTACATTAGCCGCATCATTCTGGTTTACAAACACCTAACCCAGACCGTACTGTTGTACTTTAGCTGCATCATTCTGGTTTACAAACACTTAACCCACACCGTACTGTATATTAGCTGCCTCATTCTGTTTTACAAACACTTAACCCACACCGTACTGTATATTAGCTGCCTCATTCTGTTTTACAAACACTTAACCCACACCGTACTGTATATTAGCTGCATCATTCTGTTTTACAAACATTTAACCCACACTGTACTGTACTTAGCTGCCTCATTCTGGTTGAAAAACACTTAACCCACATCGTACTGCACATTAGCTGCATCATTCTGGTTTACAAACACTTAACCCACACTGTACTGTACTTAGCTGCCTCATTCTGGTTTATTAACACTTATCCCACACCGTACTGTATATTAGCTGCCTCATTCTGGTTTACAAACACTTAACCCAGACCGTACTGTACATTAGCTGCCTCATTCTGGTTTACAAACACTTAACCCACATTGTACTGTATATTAGCTGCCTCATTCTAGTTTACAAACACTTAACCCAGACCGTACTGTACATTAGCTGCCTCATTCTGGTTTACAAACACTTAACCCACATCGTACTGTACTTAGCTGCCTCATTCTGGTTTACAAACACTTAACCCAGACCGTACTGTACATTAGCTGCCTCATTCTGGTTTACAAACACTTAACCCACATCGTACTGTACTTAGCTGCCTCATTCTGGTTTACAAACACTTAACCCAGACCGTACTGTACATTAGCTGCCTCATTCTGGTTTACAAACACTTAACCCACATCGTACTGTACTTAGCTGCCTCATTCTGGTTTACAAACACTTAACCCAGACCGTACTGTACATTAGCTGCCTCATTCTGGTTTACAAACACTTAACCCACATCGTACTGTACTTAGCTGCCTCATTCTGGTTTACAAACACTTAACCCACACCGTACTGTATATTAGCTGCCTCATTCTAGTTTACAAACACTTAACCCAGACCGTACTGTACATTAGCTGCCTCATTCTGGTTTACAAACACTTAACCCACACCGTACTGTATATTAGCTGCCTCATTCTAGTTTACAAACACTTAACCCAGACCGTACTGTACATTAGCTGCCTCATTCTGGTTTACAAACACTTAACCCACATCGTACTGTACTTAGCTGCCTCATTCTGGTTTACAAACACTTAACCCAGACCGTACTGTACATTAGCTGCCTCATTCTGGTTTACAAACACTTAACCCACATCGTACTGTACTTAGCTGCCTCATTCTGGTTTACAAACACTTAACCCAGACCGTACTGTACATTAGCTGCCTCATTCTGGTTTACAAACACTTAACCCACATCGTACTGTACTTAGCTGCCTCATTCTGGTTTACAAACACTTAACCCACACCGTACTGTACATTAGCTGCCTCATTTTGGTTTACAAACACTTAACCCAGACTGTACTGTACATTAGCTGCCTCTTTCTGGTTTACAAACACTTAACCCACATCGTACTGTACTTAGCTGCCTCATTCTGGTTTACAAACACTTAACCCAGACCGTACTGTACATTAGCTGCCTCATTCTGGTTTGAGGTCAGTTATTGTTAAAAGAATAAAACTATTTGTTCCCATGCTAATTTTATTAATCTATTCTCTGAAGAATAAGATAGATAAGATTAAAACAATCGTTCAGTTAGCCTTCATTCACAGTTTTAATTGAATTAGGAACCATGACTCTTCAACTGTTCTTTTTGGTGGTATCATAAGCATACGCATGCAGTATAAAGCAATAATTATGTAATGTTGGATGCAAAAAAAAACAGTCTATTATCTATCTGGGATCTAACAGGTGGCAAAACTTACACAAACCTATGTGCGTTAGTGGACTAATTCAGAACTACCATTCTAACCATACAAACAGTATCTAATTAGCTACTGTATTATGTGTTTGTAGAAATTGAACGTTACACAACACATATTTATTATAATATAAGTACAAATATTACATTTATTAGTTTTAGTAAACCTGTTTACCATTCTTGGACCCCACAGCCCTCATTCAGCAAAGCTAGTCCCTATATTAGTTAATTAGTATCACTCAATGATTGACTACCTCACTGCAATTAATGTTTGACTACTTACAGGAGCCGTAAAATTAGGAAACTTTGACTGTAAGGAACTCTAACCATGTAAATCTTTAAAAATTCAAATATTTTTATAAGAATAAGTAGTTATTTTTATAAGAATAAGAATGAGTAGTTTAAAAATCACAAATTTATGAAAATCGTTTTTGAGAGTCACTCTGTTTTGAGAGTGGTAAACGTAGTCTATTGAACTCCATCACCACAATATTTGTACCTTTTTATAATTGCATTAAAATAAACTTGTGTTGTACATATGTTGTTAATTTATTTGTAATGATATACTTCTGTCAGCGCAGATATTATGTGTATCTGAGTTTGAGGGTTGTTTACCAAGAAACTAATAGGCCTATGAACAATTCAATCACACCATTTTTTTAATCCATTTATTGTACATTTTTAAATATGGATTGTTTTAATTTTATCATAAGTTTTAATAATTTATATCCTAGCTGGAACAAAAAAAGTACTGGAATTTGAACTAATTTTCACTGTGCATCAACTTTACACTTTTACTACTCAAAAAAATTTGATTTATCACATTCATGTTTTAATAAGTGGTTGACAGGATTTTGTCTATAAGTTTTATAAATTTCAGTTTTAACTTTTCAAGAAAAAAAGTTCTACTGAATTATTTTAAAGAACGTTATCTCAACTTCTAGAGGTTGTAAAATTAATTACTTGGTCATGTTGTATTCCTTATGAAATGTATAGTTATGATATATTACTTTTATATGAATAAGTAAATGAAGTGATCTTAAAATAGTAGTTTTAAGTGATTTTAAATAATTTAATATCACTGCATTTACTTACATATATAAAAGTAATGTATCATAACTATTCTTTTCATAAGGATTACAATGTGACACAGTAATAATTTTACGACCTCTATAATTCCACATAACTTTGTTACAACAGATTAGTAAATAACCTTAAAACTCAGGTACACATAATTTTTGCGCCATCAATTAAGAGGCAGTATCTGTTGGACAAATAGTCTTCACGTTTCAAAAATCTATATTTATAAAAGAAGTGAAAAATTAAAAATCAATGCAGAGCCTTAACCACAATAGATAGGATTTTGACATTTTTACAGTACCTTCATTTTAGGATCTAGGTGCATGCTTAGAAAGGATTTTGTGAAATTTTAATGTTGAGGTGCAAAAATCATGATGCATGAGATGCAAAAATGATGATGATGAGAGATTTACACCTCTCCATACATAAAGACCAATCTAAAAATTAACGTACAGCATAAACCGTAAAAGATAACTACTTGAAATGTTTACAGTACCTTCATTTTATGGTCTTAATTTGTGCTAAGAAAAGATTTTTCAAAATTCCATTTCTGAGGGGTTAAAAAAAGCCCTCCAAACATTTCATTTTTTCCATAAGAATAACATTGTCATTAATTTAATTTAATAATTTATTTAAAACAGCTGACAAACAAAAACATAAACAAGACCCAAGATGTGATTAATTACTGTATTATTTTTTATTTGTTGAGAAATTAGTTTGATTTAAATTGTTTTTAGTTGTACGTAAATAGTTCTTTCTGAAGTTTGTGCAATTGAAGTTAACGTGTACATTTTAATTCCCTAGAAGAGAGGTGTCATCATTTTCATTTTTTATAAGACTCAGATTCTTTTTTCAAGACAGTTGAAGCTGTGAATAGTCGTAGATGTTGAGGATGTTCCTCACCAAGGCAGGGGGAGACATTTCCCCCTTCGAGTTTGAAATATATCGTGATGGCAAACTTCTGGCCAAATATGGATAGAATGAAATGCATAAACAACGTCTCCAGTTCAGGGGAAACAATTTGAAGGCCATTTTGATGTCTTACTTGCTATGACATCAACATCTCCTTCACCTATGAGAACATCTCCACCCAGAAGCTCCTCTGATCCTATGGACCATCAACCATCCTATTTATTCTACACCCATCCTACAATTCCTCAGCTTCTCTGTCAAGCTCTATTATTATGACTGGTTTTGATGTGTCTGTTACAATAAAATTCTCTCTTATAAAAAATATGAGAGTTCATCTTAGACGTGATGAAACTGCTGGAAACTTTTCATATCTACTTTTGAGAATAGGTGATGGTAAATATTCAGAATCTGGAGGAAAGATCAACTTGTCCTCAGAACTAGGAAATGCGGTAATTACTCTAAAGGAATTAATGGACATAATATAAGCTAAATTAAGCATAAATCAACTGAGTGGCTTTGTGAAAAAGCAATTTTGACTCCAAAAAATGAGACAGCTGTAGAAATTAATAATATTTTACTAAACTCTTTTCAAGAAATAAAATTTGAATACCTATCGATAGATTATATTGTACAAGTAGATGATACTGTACAATTTCCAACTGAATTCTGCATACATAGGCTCATTTTAAAAATTTGAACACCGACCATGCTTCTCAGAAATATTTTCATACCAAAATTATGCAATGGTACATGTTTACGAGTAACTGCTCTTCATAAAAATGTTATTGAAGCAACTATTATTAGTATCAGTACCAGAGGAGAATCTGTATTTTTATTCCTAGAATCCAATCAAATTTCTACAGACTATCCATTCTAATTGAAAAGAGTACAGTTCGCTACTAATTTGTGTTTTGCAATAACTGATAATAAGTCTCAAGGACAGTCCTAAAATTTGCAGGCATAGATTTGAGAGAAGTGTGCTATTCCCACGGACAATATTAAGTAGCCTGTTCTAGAATAAGTAGTCCATCAAGTTTAGTTACTTTAACAATAAAAGGAAAGACAAATAACGTAGTTTATAAAGAAGTTTTTCGGTAAGTTATACTTAAAATTCTTAATGTGCATGCATAATATGATAGTAAATTGTTGTATTGCAAATTTATAACTAAATTAAAAGTAATATTAGTTTAATTTACATGTGTTTTTTAATGTGAAAATTTTCATTTTGGTGTTGTTTTTCTGCATCCCTTCTTATTAATATCTTCAATCTGCCAGTGATCCTGTAAATCCTCTTGGATTACACATTTCAGCTTTTATGCCATCATCAGATCCTTAAATAAATATATTTGATGTTTAGTATTTAAAAAAGAAAATTGACAAGACCATCAAGAATAAATTTAAAAATTTGTCACGTTTATTAAGGATCTGATGATATCATAAAAGCCGAAACTCGTAATCCAAGAGGATTTACAGGATCACTGATAGATTTATATAATTAACCTATAATACATCAATGTTAAAAAACATACTATCACATATTCTTAATAATTATTATAATTTACACTTTTTGTATAGATGATAAAAAAGGCAAAATAAATAGGCATATCTTCTGCTTCTTACATAACTTTTTAGCCTAAGTTCATAAACTAAAATGCTTTTATGTTTATAAATACTTATAATTTGATTTAAGAAAATCATAAATTTCATACATTTTGTACACAATTTGAAAGTTTGCGGGCGAAGCTGCAATGGGGGTGCTAGTGTAATATAAGATTGATAAATTAAAACAGCTACACTGCCAGTCTAGTAAATACCAGTTTATAACCCAGCACACTGCTGCACTTTTGTATTAAGACTTAAATGATTTAAAGATATCTCACTATCTTTTGGTATATGAAGATAACATACACTAATTTATTCTTATGTATCCATATAAGGAAAAGTAGGCTTATCAGTTGAAATTTATTGCTAACCCTTTTTTGTTTTTGATGGAACCGTTCTATGATGGCCGATCTAGGCTCAAAATTGCTATCACGGAACTGTTCCATGATGGTAACAACGCCTTTTAAATATTTTTTTAAAATAAAGTATTGTATCAAATGGTTAAAAGTATTAATAAAAAAAACCAGTGAATACCGAAATACTGTAAAGAAATATATGAGCTACCACTTGTATCGTTTTATAACCTAAAAATACATCGTAAATCGGCAATGTTGTGTGCCAAACTATGGATGTTTACAAGCTAAACAACAATGTGTATGACAATAATAACAAACTTATTGTTAATCTATGTGCTTCAATATTTTTTCTGTCCTTGTCAACTTTGTAACAATCAGCTGTTTTGTTTTATAATCAAATTTAGCTTTCAGTTTGAGATTGTAAACATTTGTAGACAAGTGTGAATGTTTTGTTGTTAGTCATGGTAGGACCATTACTAATGGATTACCATTAGTGTAAGTTTTTATTTTTATTATATTTGTATAGTACAAAGTTTGTCTTATAATTTTCAAATACTTAAAATCTACATTTTATTATAAATATATTATAAATTGAACTCCCACTCAAATTTCATTTTCCTGTAGTTCTAGGTAAACATTGTTTTGTGTTTTTGGCTAGTCAAAATGAAAAATGTTACATTGGTTTGGAAAACAAAATTTTTGTGATGATATTAAAACATTATTTATAAATTATAACATTTTCTTGTAGAGAATTAAATTGTAAACAAAACTACAGCAACTCAGTAATGATTTTTAACTGTTTATTACAAAAAAATATACACATACAGTACAACCTTGATTATTCGGTCTCGCTTTATCCAGCAGGCCGTGTCATCTAGTCCGGCAAGTAGATAACAATAAAAATTATTTACAAGATAAAATTATGATTAATCGTAAGCGCTTTTTAGTTTTGAAACGCAAATGACGTACACGAGTGTTTCCGTTTTGCATTTCGTAAATTGCAGGCACTGTATTGACTAGTCACCCTCTCTTGAGAAGCGGTCGCTTGTTACCATTGATTACATACGACAATGCTTGTTACTGCGTAATAATTTAATAATGCGCCTGAAGATCCAAGCTGGCTATGTTGTTTACTTTTGTTCAGTGTGGCTGGCTGGAAGAGTCCATTTTGCGAGTTGGGGAAGTGGAACAATTCATTTTACGTACACACCCACAAGCAGCATCAAAGTTGGCGATCGTGATAAACATCGTTCGTTACATACAATTGCTGCAGAACGTGTTGCGTCTCATGCAATTGTAGGCGCTCCGCTTACACGTGCTGTCTGTTATCAGTTACTAAACGTGTTTCTCCAATAATACCAAGTTATTTATGACTTATGTTTTATTCAGCTTTTATCGTATCCGGCTTGATCTTCACCACATTAGGCCAGATAACCGAGGTTGTACTGTTCTTTCAAAATTTACAAAAATAAAAAAACGGTTTATTTTTATGTTTATGTTATAGTTATGTTTTAGGTACACATAAACTATACATTTTTGAAGTCGGTTTTATTTTAAAAATTTAAATATAACAATTTTTATCTGGTTTGAAAATTGTATTTTTTATGAATTTTTTCTAAATGCTTACATTTTCCTTGATTTTTATTAATAGGACGAATAACTGACTGCGTATTGCAAATAAACTCATAAGTCAATGGTTTGATTTTCATTTAATAAATGGGCTAAACTACCTTTAATTATTTTAAATTAAACTAACAATAAATTTGAAATAGAAATATAATACTATAATCTTACTTCTAATGCCGCTGTCTGAAATGAGAATCAGAGGATATTTAGAGGCTAGGTACCCAGGCTGCATATTGTTGATTTTTGGATTCACGCCAACATCAGCACCACCTGAAAACAGGAAAGCAAGTTATTTCCACATGCTTAACATATATGTTCTTGTTATCTTAAGAGTTCAAACTTTAAAATAATGGCATTTTTAGTTTGGTCTCTAATATGTTCCAAATAACATTAAAAAAATCGTTAATAGTTCAAACTTTGTACTGATTGATTCAAAATCAATACTTTTCATCCCAGGATTTTTGCATATTGGATCACTTGTAACATATATGCAACCAACAAAACACTTTAACTTTTGTCGTCAAAGTTTGTTTTGGGCCATTCTGTTACCATTTATCTCACAGTCAAAGTCTGTGTAGTCAGAACTTTAACTGTATGTGATCAGTTCTGTCATGTTTACAGATTCTTAATGAACAGATCTTTTTGTGTGGTGATTTTATTGCTAGTGTACAACCTGAGACAATTCAACTCACTTACAGTTTCATGTTTTATTTTGCGATTATTTGCAAAGTAAAACATTGTTTTCTACGCAAGTCACAGGCTAATAAATTATTAACATTGGCTGAAAAGTAGCAATTATTAAGGAAAAGGTAACTAATGAAGAAAGAAGAAATCCCCAATGAATTTTAAATTCCCACTAACACCCTTCAACAAATTAAAAAACTCAAGAAAAATATTTTGAAGATGAAAGTGAACATTGAAGAAGTGAAAAAATAGTATGAGAGCAGAACAGCCCAGACTTAGGTAACTGCTTTCAGGTCTGGTTCAAACAAACATGGGTAAAGAACACATTTGAGTGGACCACAAACAGGAAAGGCAAAACAGTCTGATTATTGTTAGGAGAATAACAAGTTCAAGGTCAGAGAACTGGATGAATAGATTTTAAATATAGAATTCTAATTTCTTTTAAACAAACATGCTATGTATCACAGATGCTACATATAAAAAGTGCAGAGTGAAAGAGAAGTTATTATGTAGAGACCAAGAGAAAGACATTTTCAACATGATTGAAACAGGGCTCTTTTTTCAAGATCACCCCTGATAAAAACCCTTATATTTAAAAGCTTTTAAATGTCACAGTAGAAAACAATGCAAGAAAGAATGATCATCTTATTTGAGGACGGATGGATTATGTGTATATTCAATGGTAACAATCTACGTATAAATTTTTCAGTAACCTTTTTCATGAGTTACTCCAAATTTGAATAATACCCTTCTTTGTAATATCCTCTTTGTAATTTAAAACACTGTTTTGATTATTTTGAATGAATAGTAAGAAATTTTATTTCTAGATGATTTGATTTTTATGACCAGCCTTTTCAGGTTAGATTTATTCCATTTCAGTATATTTGCTAATAGTTTCCAGTTCAATGTGTAACCACAACAGAGGTTCGATTATAATGATTATTTGTTTTGCCTGATAATATTGTACAAAATATTCTATCAGTTAAAGAAAAAAACTTTAAACAATAAAAAATACAACTTACAAAAACTTAATATAATTATGGGACCTAACCTTTATTTACTTGGACAAGTGTCTGCCCATCCAGCTTTTCATGTAAATCTAAACTTGTAAAATTTATTGTTGTACAAGGAGATACCCAAAGAAACGGAATAGAACTGCAATGGATGGGGCGTGTGCAGTTGTTTCTTCCACTGAGCAACTTATTGTAAGTTTAATGCATTGCCAAATGCGTAAGTGTATGCACGTGAATTAGGTTTAAAATTGGCCGAACAAACCTACTAACCTAACTACATGCTTTGTAAAGAGGAGAGTGGCCGATGAATAGCTTTTGACAAGCATTGTGGCTGATACATTTTTGTAGTCTATGAGAAAATTCAGAAAAACAGACAATTCATAGTAACTCTTGCAGATATTTCCACAATTTTATTGCATAACATTTTCATTTTTGTACATAAGGCAAGATATTACAAATTTTGTGCTATGTGGGTCATAAAAATCCAGACAGAAAACCCCGAGAATCTGCAAATGGCAATATAATATCAATTTCTATAATCTTGCAACAACGATGGTGACTTTTTGATTGTATGCCAGCTGAAAATGAGACTTGTTAAAACATGTGAAATACACAAGCAAACTACAGTCTGACAAACTACACTTGAGTGGGGACACAAAGCCCTCCCCAAAAGGTACTTTAGCCAAAGACTTTACTATTTATCATGTTTCAGAACTTGCAGGGCTATTGATCAAAGAACTAATTTCAAACTTACACTTGAAAATAATAGCCATACTATATGAGCCAAACTGTATTTATGAGTTATAAATAAATTGTTGTCTTTGAATCACATAGGAGTCATTTTTAAGACTACCTAAAAATGAAATAGGATAATTATTTGCAATTATTGTTATACTCAACTATAATTAATTGTTAACAAACTATTAATTTTATTCTTTCTTTATTTGTTAACATTATAATATTTACAGTAATCATTAAATAAAATCATTAATCACAAATTGATTGACAAGTTTAAACTATTAATTTCCGATCAGATTTCTTTCATGCAGCAATTGAATTTTATTTAGATATTCATGAAAAGGGCTAGGAATTAGATGCAAAAGAAGGAAAAGTAAAATTTTATTATATATTATTGAGTAGATAAAATTAACAAACTATATAAAACAATAAGTGCTGCCAGAATAAAGATAAAATCAAGATTAAGCTAACATTCAACAAAAAATAATTTGATTTGATTTAAACCAAAAACAGATTTACTTGACAAAAATTATAATAACTCACTACTAAACTGCAATTTCTAAATAAATACAGTATACCAGTTCTTCCTGCTGCAGTGTACATTCAGAATATTTCACGAAAATAATAATGACATTTATTTGTGAAAAAAGCAAGGGGATATTTGTCGAACTCATGTACATAACCATTTTTAAATAGCTTCAAAACTTGAGTGAATCTGCAGAACGAAATTAGTAAAAGATGAATGACCATGGGCTCAAGGCTAAATAATATGAAGAAAGCAATCAGTCAGTGCACTGACAAACAGGCCTTGTTCAGATACTTACCAATGAAAATACTTGAATCAACTAATGGATATTTTTCTATAAGTCTTTTAACAACCATTATTGCTGGATCGTTTTCGTCTTCTATGCAGAACACAATTTCATACTGAAAAATGTACAAAAATTACAAATAAAAATTGTTAAAAAACAATTTGTTTTATGATTTTCCTAAAACAAATCTTTAATTGAAAGCACATAAAACTTTGCTACTCACTTTTATATGTTATTTGAATTATCATAGCTAGTAATCCTGGATTAAATAATTTCAGATATTTTGTCATTAAAAGGCAAAAAGTTGATTTACGATTAAATAAAGCTAATGGGAAATTTTAACCTTACTCAACAACAAGAACAATTTATATTTTTGTAAAGCAGCTTATAGTCCGTTTAACAACCTATAATCAGCATAACAGCTGATTTTAGGTCAATCAGCTACTGTATTTCTTTTAATTGTTAAAAAATGTTTTCGTTTCTATTATTTTTATATTGATGGATGAATTGATTTTAATAAGAAGTCTTGTTAGATTTACCAAAACATTTTATAAGTTCTTTCTGTTAAACAGCCTTTAGGAATAATTTACAATTCACCATTTCAAACAGTTTAAAAAAGAAACTTGACACTATATACAAAAATGGGTCTTTATTAATGGTTTTACATGCTCTAATTGTTAAGGTGTTACAATTGCAAAAGGTTTGTAAGATTTGTTAAAATATGACAAATTTACACACAGACAGAAAACTAAGTGCTTTATAGTAACTTGAATAACCATATTTTACATTCTGGGAATGCACTTAACAGACACCTGTATATTATGATGTCCATATGTTAAATGTTGCTTCTTATATAGTCGGCGAGTCACAAGTAGTCCTCTAAAGTTCTTGCCTCTGTGATATTGAAGGCGCTTATTTCCATCGAAACAGCACAAGTAATGTAGTGTACATATCATAATTAGTAATACAACATGTACTCTACATGACTTGTGCTGTTTCCATGGAAATAAGCGCCTTCAATATCACAGAGGCATGAGGTTCAGAGGACTTCTTGTGACTTGCCGACAGTATATGTACAGCCGGAGAAGTGGCTCAAAGGTTAAGACTTCTGACTTCAGAATGCAGTCTTAAGTTTAAATCGCCATTGAACTGGTAGCTAGTTGGTTAAAGTTGACATATAGGCTTGTTGGCCATGTGAATTTGTAGTTAAAAAAAAAAATAATAATAAATGTCAATGATACAAGAAAAGTAAAGAATAATTTGATATATTATATAAAATTATAATGTTGATGTTAGTCTACATAAATAAAATGTGTTTCTCTGCAGCTGTTTTCACTAAGAATAAAACATAAACACCCGTCATATGGAACCGAACCCACAATGACTGCCACAGTTTCAACAAGGCATTAACTACAAGTTTCTGCATCCAAGTGGCTTATTACACCATTGTCCATCAAAGAATACCTAATGCTAAGCGAGGAAAATATTGTCAACATAGAGGTAATTGCTTTATGTGATTTTCAGCAGTGAACATGTTAAAGAGTACTTTTAATAAACACTAAGCAACACATTGAGTGTCTAAGGGCATATCATCAAATAATTAAATGATGTATATACAGTGGATCCTCGTTATCCCACATTCCGTTTTAGCTGACGTACTTGTTCCAAAAATAATGCAATAAAAATTGTCTGAAAATAATATAATGCATTATGTTCTGTAATGATGAAAACTGTATGTACCTGGTGAGGTTTTTTCCTAACCAGAGCGCTATTTTGTTGCTTACTGTGCTTGACTTTATGTTGAGGACTATATTGTGTGAGCAGACTACATCGATTTTGACAGTTGTTTAAGTGCCTACAAAAATGGTATTTTTAGGATAGACAAAGCTTGTAGGGAGGGGATTGCCATACTGTGATTTATACACTCTTGTTCAGTAGTTTCCTGACCAGTCACACGCATTAGTTCCTTGTATTAAAGTTTTATTACTTTAGAGGATTTAATATCGTCAAGTAATTTTAAAAGGGTAATGTATTAAGACATTTAATTTTAAAATCATTTGCACAATAAATTCATTGTTTTTGTTTTAAAAACTGAACAAGACTTATTGTTTATACAGTACTGTAGTGTAAGTAGGGATGATTCAATACTCGTTCCGATCCAATACTTGGTATCGATACCATATCGGAAAAACAGCATCGATACTGTATAGGAAAACAGTATCGATACCGACTCAGTATCACATCAAAAGTATCGATACAACGAGTATCGGTATCGGAAGAGTATCGCAAGGAGGTGGCAGGCAGGACAAGGTATTGGTATCGCAACAGTACTGCAAATAGGACACAGAACAGGGTACTGGAACGGTATCACAAGGAGGTGACAAGGTATCATGCGAATATAGGCTATGTTCTTACAACAAACTATGATGAAAACAACCCAACAGAACTCAGAAATTTAGTATCTAGGAGGGGTCAATCAAAATCAAAATTGACTAGATTCAAAACATTTTTCGAAACATGCACAGGTTCCCAGCATGTTGCACAATTAAGTAGGCATCTGGCCAAACTTAAAGAAGTGTGGTCTGAGTTTGAAACCATTCAAACTCAGATTGAACTCCTAGACGACAGTTCCACACAACAGGAAGAAAGAGAAATTTTCGAGGACATGTATTACAATATACGAGGTACGTCCAGAAAGTAAGTTCTGTTTCCATTTATATCCGCTGCAGCGCTGCGATCCCAGTTCCGTGCATGCGCGGCAGACGCTCTGTATCAAGGAGAAGAAACGTGCGCCATTTTGAGATCGCTGTCAGTCTCGTACGCTTTGTTGTGCTTGTTTAAAATGTCGGTGTTGATCGAAAATCCCGCCGCTTGTGAAATCAGATCTGTGATTCGTTTTCTGAATGATTTTCTGTCACAGATAGTCACAGGAGATGAAACTTGGGTTTCTTATGACACCCCAGAAACTAAGCGGCAATCAATGGAATGGAGGCACACTTCATCTCCAGAAAAGGTTAAGCCGAAACAAATCTTGACACCTCGAAAAATCATGTGCACAGTGTTTTGGGACAGGAAAGGCATCTTACTGATTGATTTCTTACCGCGAGGTCAAACAATCAATGCAGAAGTTTACTGCGAGACACTGAGGAAATTGCGCCGCGCAATACAGAATAAGCGCCGAGGATTTCTGTCCAAAGGTGTTGTTTTTCTTCACGACAATGCACGACCACACACTGCAAATGTGACGAAAAACTTCATACAGGGATTTGGCTGGGACGTGTTTGACCATCCTCCGTACAGCCCTGACCTCGCTCCTAGCGACTTTCATCTGTTCTTACATCTGAAGTCTTTCCTTGGCGGTCAACACTTCAACGATGACGAAGAGCTGAAAGAAAATGTTTCCAAATGGTTGAAGACACAGGCGGCAACCTTCTATGAAGAAGGCATAGAAAAACTTGTGCCACGCTATGACAAATGCCTGCAAAATTTCGGCAGTTATGTAGAAAAGTAGTTTAAGAGTTGTAGATTTTAGTGCAATAAATATTTTTTCTGTATCTGTAGACAAATTATTTTTATTACCAAACGGAACTTACTTTCTGGACGTACCTCGTATCTGCCCAAGCCGATACATTCATTAAGAACAATAACACACCTACGCAAGAGACATATCCCACCACAGTCACCCCAACATCAACACCACTCCCACCTCAAGTTCGACTTCCACCAATTGATCTGCCCACGTTCAATGGTGCCTTCGATGAATGGTTGCCATTTGCAGACACCTTCAAGGCACTAATACATGACAATGATACAATCACTGATATCCAACGGCTTCATTACCTGAAAGCAGCTCTGAGAGGTGAAGCAACACATATCATTAATAGCCTTGAGATGACAGCAACCAACTACTCATTGGCCTGGAACCTACTAGAAGAAAGATATAAAAATGAGCGAGTAATAGTACAAAAGCATGTGAAGGCTCTCTTTGATCTGCCCACAGTAGATAAGGAGTCAGGACATAGTGTAAGAAGACTGTTAGACGGTGCACGCAAGCACATTCGCGCCTTGAAGGCTCTCCAGCAGCCCAAGACAGTTGGGATACGTTATTACTCCACATAGTAACCTCCAAATTAAACGTCAGCCTGATGAGAGATTGGGAGCTAACAACCCAGCCTAATCAGCTACCAACTTTCATCCAACTAAAAGAATTGTGTGGATAAATTGTGTGGATAAATAAAACAACAGAATAAATTGTGTGGATTCGTAAGAGAAGATTACGAGGCTTTTTTTTAAAGATTTTAATATTTGAAAATGGCGTAGGGCTTGCTAGGTAGGAGTTAAATACTGATATACAATAGCATATTATATGTATAAAGTCCCGCACAGCTTAATAATTTTTGATCGATTACAGATAAAGCAATAAACTTGGTACATCATTATTACACCTATAAATCTACTTTTTGAAGTAACTAACGATTTTCCGTCATATCAGAGGAGATCGCCCAACAGAAGGAGTCAGAAGAAAATCTTAAATAGGTCGATTAGTAAATCAAATTAAAGCCCTTCAGTACTAGAACATAAACCGCAAATCCTGAAAAGGTTCACCATTAAAAAAACGACACTGGTTTAAGACATACGAGATATACTGGTATAAACATTACAATGTAGGCCATATTCTAGACTGTTTAATATTCTTGTCTTGGCTCAGTTTGGGAAAGTTATTAATGCATATATAAAATCAAAGGTATTATACTGTATACTATGATGATTTTATTAAGTAAATCAATTAGTCCTGTCTTACAGCGAAGATGCCAACTACTGGAAACCACTAGTAAAGCACCACCATCAACGTCACATCAAACACCCATTAACTTCACAAAGAAGCATATAACGCAAAAGGCATGTTTTATGACACAGAATGCAAGATGCCGTCTTTGCAATCAGTCTCATGCTGTGTATCAGTGCCAATCATTGTTCAAGGCCACGTCAGCAGAGCGATACAAAAAACTGAGGGATGCAGGCATCTGCTTTAACTGCCTGCTGCCAGGCCACAAAGTGTCAGAATGCAAATCGAGAGGATGCAAAATCTGCTCCCAAAAGCATAACACTGTATTACATATGCCACAACAAAAACCAGAAGCTACAGCTACATTCAGTGCTCATACTTCAAAAGCGGAATCCACTTCAAGTCAAGTTGTCCTTTCCACGGCCATCATAGATGTCATAAGCAGCTCAGGGAGGAAGGTTCAATGCAGAGCACTACTCGACAGCGGTTCTCAGTCATGTTTCATGACTGAAAACATCGCACAAAAACTTGGCGTCAAGAAGAATCCTTGTTCTATCAGCGTGTCAGGCATCAACCAAACCAATATTGTGGCAAAGGGAGTAGTACAGGCCAAGATACAATCTCGTGTGTCAAGCTACAATACAAACCTATCATTTTTAGTGGTGCACAAAATAACAGAAGCCATTCCAACCTGTTCCTTAAATATTGATAATTTTACAATACCTGACAACATTGTCCTAGCTGATAGAGAGTTCCACATACCTAAACAAATAGATATACTACTTGGACAAGAAGTGTTTCTAGAACTGTTATGTATAGGCCAATTGAAATCCAAAAACATGCCCACACTGCAGAAAACCAGAATAGGATGGATAGTTGGTGGCAGACTCTCAACAACACACACTCCAGACACTACCTTATGTCACCTCACAGCACTTTAGAAGGACTCCAAAGGCAACTGCAGAACTTTGGGACGTTGGAGGAGCCTAACCATAAGTCTCACCTCACCATTGAAGAACAGGAGTGTGAAAGTCAGTTCGTTGAAAATACGGTCCGTGAAGCAGATGGAAGATACACAGTGAAAATGCCACTGATGAAAGAAGCAGATGCTCTTGGCGAGTCCCTAAGGAGATTTGTTGCGAGAAGAGGTTTTTGCGCTGACATATCTTCAGACAACGACACGACATTTATAGGAGCGAATAGAGAGCTCAAGGAGCTGAATGAGTTCCTGATAGTAAAATCATCCAACATAATAACATCAGCTGCTAACGAAGGAATTCACTGGAAGTTCATCCCTCCTTACTCACCTCATATGGGAGGTCTCTGGGAAGCTTCAGTAAAGTCTCTCAAATATCACCTGAAAAGAATATTGGGCAATGCGAAGTTGACATACGAGGAGTTCATTACTATTTTAGTACAAGTAGAGGCAGTATTGAATTCCCGTCCCCTTACTCAGCTTTCTAATGACCCTTCTGATCCTTCTGCCTTAACCCCAGCTCACTTCCTAACCGGTGGCTCACTGAAGGCAGTCCCAGATCCATCATTGGAACACCTTCCAGAACATCGGCTGTCAAGATGGCAACGTCTACAACAGTTGTTGCAACACTTCTGGAAGAGATGGTCCATTGAGTACATCACTAGCCTGCAGAGACGAAGCAAGTGGGGACACTCACATCCTTCTCTAAGTGAAGGAAGCCTGGTTTTAGTGAAAGAAGACAACGTCCCTCCTACTTCCTGGCCCTTGGGAAGAATAGTTCAACTTCACCCGGGAAGGGAAAACCTTGTGAGGGTCGTCACACTAAAGACAGCAGGTGGTCAAGTTAAGCGGCACATCAACAGGCTGTGCCCACTTCCACTTCAAGACCAGTGAAGTGATAAACATCAAGATGACAAGTAGTCTTAAAATATTGTAAATATTAACATAAATTTAAGTTATAGGAAAATGTTTAATATTGTTAGGTTTTTATTGGATAGGCGTATACTGTATTTCATTCTCACAATAACCTGTTTTTTATTGCAGTTTACTACAAACTGTACATTTAGGTTAAGAAGTATATTAGTTTTTGTTTTAAAATTCTAGATTCTAGTAATTAAACATTGCACAGTTCGTCAGTTACTATGTTGTAAATATTTACAAAGCGTTCACTCATTTTTCAATCACGTGTATGTATTTAGTCTATTGATTTCAATTTTCAGTTTCTTGTTGTATATATCATAGATGAATATTTACTTAATTCAAGGGTTATTATTCATATCATTTTTTAATAATCATATTTTAATGTACTTGTTAGTTAATTTCAATTCATATGTCGTTATAGTAATTAATTGTTAATGATGTACATACCGAATCATTTATGGTTTTGACGTTTAATTTCAAGTTTTAATTAAAGTCAATTCATATGTTTTCTTAATAGGTTCTAGTATGTCTTTGTATATGTCATGTTATATATTTCTCTTATGTCAAAATATTCATATATTAATATTTTAGGCTGCATCACATATTTTGTTTGTTTGTATAGTAGGCCTACAGTTGATTTATTTTTATGTTCTATTTACTTAATATAAATGTAAGGTTAGTTTTCATTCATTCTCTGTTTCATTGTATTATGCATTCCAGTTTAGGTTAAAATCATTACATTGTTACACCTATTAGTTAATGTTATCATTATTTGTTCGTGCATTCATTTTAATGTATAGATTTTTATTTGTCACATTCTGATTATATATATATATACAGATATTTGTTTCTTACATGTTCTGCTTAGTATTGTAATTGTAGAATTTCGCCAATTTTTAGTTTTTTTTAAAAGTACCTTTCCCGGTTCTTTCAAGGTTGGGGGTATGTTATGGCCGAGTGAGGACAGAAGAGTGGGGGTTTGTTTTGGCGGTCACTCTCAACCCCTTTAGGAGTCTTGAACGACAGTTCTTGGGGACAAGTCACAGACCCGCTCGGTCCGCATACACCTGATTTGATACAATACTTAGCTTTTACAAAGGCTAAGTATACTGATTCGTTACATAGTATTACACTTCATTTATTCAGTCAGTTTATTATTATTATTATCCTGACGGTCAGACTTCACCGTCAGGATATTATTTTTACATTTCAATCTCAGTTTTCTCACATGTGAATTTTTATTCATCGCCCCTTTTTTAATTTACTCAAATCCGTGGTACGCCGCGACACCGTGTTAAGTTAAAAATTTATTCATACGTTGGTAATTTATGTTAATGATATATTACAATGATACTCTTTATTGCTGGAAAAGATTACAACTATAAAAGTACAGAACAAGTTCATCTTCCAGTTCGTCAATATTACAGCTACATTAATTACTCACAATAATTAATTAGCCTATAAACACACTCAGTAAAAATCATACACAGCGACTACAAAAATGATCTTTATAAAAACAAAAAAAAATGAAATTTTTACAGTAATTTTCTCACAGTACAACATCTAGGACAAATTTGATTAAAGTATATTAATAGACCACTTACCAATGGATAATTCATGGTAAAAAATGTTTCCAGGTTGCTATACAAGTTTGGATCAACACCCATTAATGGTTTGATTACTGAAACCCCTGGCAGTGGTGTTTCTGTGGGCTGAACATTTACTCTCCGATGTAAGGTGTATCTCCTGTTCCAAATGAATAACTTTCAGTAAATAATAACAATAACAAAAATCACAATATAAAAACACATAATAATAACTAAATATATCTACAGCAATAATTATTTATTTATTTATTCATAAGACGCCGATAGTCAAGATATGGCCGAATATGGATTTCGAATGAGTGTAATGAGTGTACATGAGCGAATGTAGTCATTGTTACAAACTAAGGCCGACTATTCCTTAGAAAGTGTCATTAATTAATAGCCCAATGACAAATGAACAGCCGGTGGTTATCAGCTGATCCTTCTCAAAATGTATTGACTTTAATTGGGATCGAACTGAGAACCTTTAGCACATGAAGCTGGGATTGAACCAACTACGCTACCGACCAATTTTATAGGCCTAATTAAAGAATGGCTTATTTCTGTTTTGGGATTTAACACTCTCAGCTTAGCATGGGATTTAATATTGTTGTTTCACTTCCTAATCTCAGAAACCAACACTAAGTGTCATTTTGATATTAAGGCCAAGTCAGCATTGGTAGTAGTGTGGTCCTCTTTGATTGAGCTTCATAACAAAATTTGTCATTCACACAAACATATTAGTGTAGTCTACCCAATCTGACATGCCCAACAGTTTGACACTCCGCTCCATGAAAAAGGAATCTGTTAATTCTTCTCTGAATCAATTGCAGTCTGTTGATTTTCCCAAATTGATAGGGGAACCAAAAATGGAAGCATATTCAAGCAACTGGCGGACAAGTGACTTGGAACAGAAGTGTTGCTGTGTAGGGGCTAAACCTGTGGCCTTCTGTACCCATGACAAGAACCAGCATTTGTGAGTCCCTTCTACAGATGTTGTCGATATGGAGTCAATGGTTATCCCAAGGCCTTAAACTGTGTTGCACTTCCGTATGATAGTCCCATCCAAGTGGTACTCAGCTAATATAAGCCGAGTTTACTATTAAGAAAATAATATTACAAACCCCTTTATTGGTTTAGTCTAACAAGCTAATGACAGGTATAGCCTATCAGCCAATTTTTATTTACCATGTTTTATTTAACATTTCAGATGGGCTTTTATATAAAGATATACACTTTGAGTCATAGACCTAATATATTCAAAACAAAGAAAATTTCTTGTAAATACCCATGTAAATTATCCGTATGTAATAAATATATCACAACTTAGAAATGGCTAAGATAAAAGAAATACACCAAAAACATAAAAACCTGTGAAATTGGTTTGTCAATTTTTTCATACTTGGAAAAGTTAGTTATTTTTTTAACTAGGCTAAGAAAAACTATATTAACCCTTTATAGGTTACTGGTTAAAATTTTAGCCACCAGTGTTTGGTTCTGGGTGCTCACTACAAATTTACAAACTTTTGCATTAACGCTTATTTTATTTATTCATAAGACGCTGATCGTCAAGATATGGGCGAATATGGATTTCGATTGAGTGTCATGAGTGTATGTGCAAATGTAGTCATTGTTACAAACTAAGGCCGACTATTCCTTAGAAAGTGTCATTAATTAATAGCCCAATGACAAATGAACAGCCGGTGGTTATCAGCTGATCCTTCTCAAAATGTATTGACTCTGATTGGGATCAAACTGACAACCTTTAGCACATGAAGCTGGGATTGAACCAACTACGCTACCGACCAATTAGTGGTTAGCCACCACAAAAGTGCTTGAAATGAACAGACCTATTTTTTTAACAAATTTTGTATTTATAATAGAAACCTCTTTAGTAACACTTAATAACTATTTTAAAATATGTTACAAAATATTTTGTCAATGATATATCTGTACCCGCCAGCTTCACCGGTCATAATATTCAGTTTTGATTGCATAATTGAAACATGCGGCAACCTTTCAGTTTACACAGTATCCAATTTAGAACAGTTGATGTTATGTATAGTTTACTACTGTACTCAATTATTTTTAATTTTAAAGATTAGCCTACCACAATTTTATTCTATTTGTTTTTATTTAACAGCTGTTAATTAAATAAATCAATCAATATAGCTCCACAAGAATACCATAGGAATTTTGGAGGTCAGTGGGACAGAGTCCTGAGGTCGAAGAGGAAATCCTTTCTTAGTGAGCTTCTAGAGGCCAATATAAACCTATGTACAAAATATCAAGTCAATTGGACGTATAGTTTTCGAAAAATAGTGATGAGTGATAAGTGGCTTTTATATATATAGATATTAAATTTAAAATTTTCCGATCTAAATCAGTTTGTTCTCTTAGATAAAAAGTTTCAAAGTCTAGACAAATCTGTAAGTCTACTTTTAGAGGGCACAAATTACTTTAATTGACTCTGAATCAGTGAAATATCTGGTTTCTCCCCATATTTAACCATGTCCTGTGAGCTGACTATGCATTTGATCAAATTAAATTGTAAATTTTCTGATTAAAATCAGTTTGTTCTGTTAGATAAAAAAGTTTGTTTTCCTAGATAAGTCTAGAGAATTCTGTGTCTAATTTTAGATAGCATAAAGTACTATATTTGACTCTGAATCAATAAAATATTGTGTTTCTCACCATGTTTAGCCATGTCCTTTGATTTGGTTATGCATGCTTTAAAACTAAATTGTTAATTTTCTGACTGAAAACAGTATGTTCTCCTGGATAACAAAATTTCTTAGTCTAGAAAAACCTGTAAGTCAACTTTTAGAGGGCGCAAAGTACGGTAATTGACTCTGAATCAATGTAATATCGTGTTTCTAGCCATGTTTAGCCATGTCCTATGACCTGGCTATACATGTGTTTAGATTAAATTATATATTTTCCCATTGAATACAGTATATTCTTCTAGATAACAAAGTTTCACAGTGTAGAAAAATCTGTAAGTCTACTCTTAAAGGCGGTAAATTAACCCATTAGTTTTATACGCATAAATTTAAAATCTAGCTCCACCTAAGGATGAAGGAGGTGAGATAGAGCAAAAAGTCATAGGGCCAGAATTTTAGATCGTCTCAAATCAGGGGCAGAAAATAGTGTTAGTTTTGCTGTAGAACCGTTCATTTAGTCGCTACAGTCCAATTAGAGAAACGCTATTTTTGGCATTTAAAATTTTTGGTACTAAAAAGGCTGCTATCTTCGATTTACTACGAATTTTTCAAAATCCCTTCTTATTGCACATCTACAACATAAGACCTTTGACTCTACAAAATTTCAGCCTCGTAGGCTTAGTACTTTTTTAGTTACAGCAATGAGTGAGTGAGTCAGTGGTATTTGCTTTTTATAGGTATAGACCACTGACGGTAGGTGGTGGCTATATATTTAATCAGAAAACGTCTATGGATCTCTTCCTTTTTGTTACGAATACTGGTTAGTTTATTGACCACTCCTTTTTTACTAGAAAATACAGTTTACATACCTTTGCTTGAAATAAATAACACACATTTAAGTTTGTTACAAATGAATTGCTCTTTGCTAATCATTTAATAATACAAATGAGAGGCTTAATCCCTCTTTAAATGAGAATAATTAACTATATTGTATAGTAATAATCAAATTTCACTATAAAGTCAAATATTGGCCACTATGACAAAGAGTAAATAACGTTTTACAAAGAAACCATTATTCATAAAATTTGTTTAAACCATTCTTTATTGTAATATACAACTAAAGATAAGTCTTTAAACAAGTAATGTGAAATAAAAACAAGTATTTATAATATTGTATATTCAGCTGTCAATGTTCAGACTGTGCCATCATAGCACACACTCCCAGTATCTATTATACTGTACCTAATATAAAATTGATTGCATATGTTATACAATTTACTAAACTATTTGCACAAAACTATAATATTCACTATGACAAAGAGAACAAGTATTTTAAAACCAAATAAATGTATTTTATAAACAACTAAAACAATATATATCACTATGAAATGTAAAATTAAGTTGTTTTTAATAATGTTGTAATACAACATTAATTAATTGAATAAGTTTCCTAATGACACAAACAGTATTTGTTCAACTATGAAAAGGAGCAAAGCATTGTAAACACAAAGCAACTTCACATTTACTACATCCAATGCTGGATCTCTAAGGTTTGACTTTGGTGCTGCATCTGACGCATCTTCTAAAAATGATAAACCAATCAATAAGTTGCGCAACTGATTATCAACAATAAGGACAATAACAACTTAAAAAACATTTATTTCAGACTCATGTAATGTAATAATTTAAAAATAAATAAAACTAAAGCGATTTTTGAAAAAAGTTTTTTGGAGCCATGTTTTATGGTTAAGTTAAGGCTATATTTTAAAAGTTTAATTAAATGTTCAATAAGACAATAAATTGTGTATGGCCTGTGCTCAAGGTATACAGTGACAATAATAGAATAGTAAACAGCACAAAGTATTTGTAAAACTCTCATCTTTTAGATAGTTTAATCACGTTTAATAATTTGGTACAAGAGTACTGTCAGCAAGGGTTCCAGAAGCATACTTGCTAAATATTTAGCCAATTGGACAGTTTCTCTCTCCTAATGATTAGACTGACCAGACAGGAAAGCTTTATCAGCTGTTCAGATATATGCTTTGTCATCACCAGAATGTTGAGGGACAAGAGGATTGACTTTAGCATCACCTGTCACGCAATATCAATCTTTATAAATGGTGGCTACAATTTTAACCAGTATGCACTACCGCAAAAAACTGAAAATTAGCCGTGACCATCCAGGAGTCATTAGAGTTGGTAAATATTTTAGCCAGTATTTGTTAACACAAAAAACTGAAATATCATAACCCACTAAGGGTTAAATTGAAATTATAACTGATTAAAGTTACAAAAATTAACTGAAATTAAAAGTTAATATATTACTACAGTAAAATATCTACAGACAAATACCTGGCCATTATTATCTTTTATTATATACAGTAATACCTTAGATCAGGGGTTCTCAAACTTCCTGTACTCGAGGACCCCTTCAATTATTTATGTGGTCATTGCGGACCCCTCAAAACTAGCCTATTTTAGTATTTTTAAAATTTACCATCTTAAAATAAAAAACATTTATTCTAATAAGCTGTGGACTGGAAAAACATAAATTAAACCTTGTAATTTAGTTTTCATATATTTTATTTATATTGAAGTAAACACTGTAATGTAAAAAACATGAATTAAATAAGTATAAACTAAGTATACCGGTGTTACAACAGACTTTAAATGAAATATTGAAATAAAAATGTTGTCAGTTTGTTTACCTTTACTTTAGTGAGAACAATGGTACTGCTTTTTGCTTTTGACTATCCCTAAAATGTTGGGATTTATTTTAGACAGCTTTAGCCTTAAATCAGTTTCAATGTTCTTCAGTCTGTTTCTTTTTGCTGGCTTTAGGTTGCACAGTTCAGAAAAGGTTCGTTCACACAAATATGTGGTACAAAACGGCACAATATGTTCGAGGGCTTTTTTTGCAAGTTCTGGTACCTCAGCTTGTGCAAGTAGCCACAACCTTGTCAAGTTATTTTCTTGATAAACAATCTCCCAGGCTCTGCTGCATGAGAGTTCCACCAATTGGTCTTGCTCAGAATCAGATAGATCGATAAGTGCACCAATACTTCTCTTCTTGAATAAATATTTTATCCAATCATCATTAGGATTAGGTTGAGGAAAGTAGCTTCTTAGACTCTGAGCTAGGCCTGTCAAATGTTCAGCAAACAGTTCTTTTGTATTTGCAGGCATCACTTCTTCAGATGTTGTCAAGAATTCTTGCAACGTTGTAAAAGAGTTGTATGAGTTTTTAAGCATACGATCAGACCACAGATGTAGTTTTTCTATCATAGCTTCTACTTTTTCTTCTACACGGAATATATCAGTGTCAGATCCTTGAAGTTTCATATTTAGAACGTTCAACTGCTGGAAGATATCTGCCAGATATGCAACCTTGCTCAACCACGCAAAGTCACACAACTTGTCTGTGAGGGAAAAGTTTTTATGTTTTTCATCCAGAAAAAATATTCTAATCTCATCACGCAATTCAAAAAAACGTGTAAGGACATTTCCTCGGGACAGCCAGCGAACTTCAGTGTGAAGTAAGAGTTGTACATGCTCACTTCCAATTTCTCCACAAAGCTGGGTAAAAATGCGAGAGTTCAAAGGTCGAGCTTTAATATAATTGACAACTTTCACAACTTCACTTAATGTTGTCTTTAAATCCTCTGGCATTTGTTTTACAGCCAATGCCTCCCTATGAATAGAGCAGTGAGTCCACTTAACTTTGGAAGCAACATTCTTGACACGAGCAATGAGACCTGTCTTTTGGCCAGCCATGGCTGCTGCTCCATCGGTACTCACACCAACACAACGCTGCCAGTCCAAGTCGTTTGATAAAATAAAATTGTTTAATGCTTCAAAAACATCATGTGCATTGTTATGAAGAATCTCTTTGCAAAATAATAGCTCTTCTGAAAGGCAATTTTCATTTTCATACCTAACAAAGGCTAATAAGTGGGATTTGTCTGATAGGTCTGTACTTTCGTCAAGCTGCAAAGCGTACATTTGTGTGGATTTTAACTTACAAATTAACTGCTCCTCAATATTTTCAGACATGTTAATAATTCGACGTTTTATAGAATCGTTTGAAAGAGGAACTGTATTTATTTCCTTAGCAGCTGACTCTCCTATCATTATATTACACATTTTTTTTGCTGCTGGTAAGATTAGTTCTTCTGCTATTGTGTATGGTTTCCCAGATTTAGCTATGAGTAACGCTACTTCGTATGACGCCACGGTAGCTTTTTCAGCGGCGCTACCTGTTGCTATTTTTTTCATCGATGTTTTCATTTTTTCCATTTCTTGACGTTTGGTTTTAAAATACTCAAAAGACTTTCCAGCAAGATCTGGATGTTTCGTTTCCAAGTGTCTGCGTAATTTCGCCGGTTTCATGGCTTCATTAGAAAGAATTTCGTAACATATTACGCACTGTGGTTTCTGTTCATCTTTAGCTTGCACAAAACCTAGTTTTAAATACTCTTCACAATATTTGCGGCGCTTAAAAGTTTTACGTAAATCAGTGCTGCAAGTTGAACTAGCTACTGAAGTTGAACAGCTAGGCCTAACCTCACTTTCAGGATAATCTCCTTTTTCTGATTGATCGATTGAACGTTTTACCGATGTCTTTAACCAACGATCCATGATACAGGCCGCAAATTAACAATTCCTTACTAAAAACAATTCACCACTAAAAGTTAAACAACATAACAAGGCAAGGCAAACTATCACGACAAGCATCGAAGCATCGGCAGTCCACTGAATGACGGAACAGGACAGATAGATGCAGAGGCCGCTTCCCGTTAGCTCCAATGACAGACAACGTGACCTACAGCCTCAGGGTAGCCACCCGTCGAAAACAATATTGGTACAAATAGGCTACTTAAAAAAATAAGTTCAAATATTTTTCGCGGACCCCTAAAAATATGCTTGCGGACCCCCGGGGGTCCGCGGACCACACTTTCAGAAACTCTGCCTTAGATAGCCTACGACTTGTCGACGACTTCGATATGTACTTGTATAATAACATTATACAACTTAAAGAGGTACCCTACCATTCAAATTTTAATTAGACTGTAACAATGCCTATAATAATGTTTGTTTCTGTAATATTATGTTAATGTTGAGTGGAAGAGAGGACTTAATAGTCATAACTCAGCCTAATAAAGCCATTTTTAATTTCATTTCAATATTTCATTTAATTCCTGATATACAGTAGTTAACAAAACTGACTTCAACTCTTTGTGATTAAAGTTGTACATTAATAGCTTATAACTTATTTTAACATGTTCACTGCGGCGATTGTTCCGGAACAACCTCATACTGGGCACCAGGAGCGGGCATTGTTCTGGAACAACCTGTGATGCTCAGCTGATTTTACTTTACAATAACTTCCGGTTTTGTAAATATGCTTTTGAGGTTATGGTTGTTCAAATTGGTGATGTGCACACATATTTCAGCAGTGATAGTGTCTATTTATCTATATTTATGTGTCCTGAATAGTAATTTATAAAATGTACAGCACCTAGGGTACATCATTGACCTAATTTAAGCAGAGAACGTTTAAAAAAAACTTTTTTTCACATAAAAGAAAATTCACAATAGCCAGCTATTATGAATCACTCATTTGTTATAGATACATAAGTACATTAACAACTGACAATATCAATACCTTGTCAATGCAGCAGTCAAGTTTTAGCCAAGAAAATCTTGTATTGATTAAAATATAAAAATGAGGTATATGCTCTGTGGATTTAAAAACAGTAGGTTATTTTAAAGGCAAAAAGTTTGACAGAAAATACAACAGCTAACATAAACAATGACAAAGTGAAGACAAAACATAACAGCCTAAATAAATAGTAAATTATAAACTATGAATAAAAAAATTTAAAATATTGGCTATACACATGTTTCCAAAAAAAAAGATGCATTATTATTAATTTGAAATGAAATGAAAATGCATTTTCAATTGGCGTACAAAAATGTACACACAATTGCGGGGTTAGGGCTAAAAAGTCCTCTCTTACACCTTACCATTAAGTAAGGCCAAATTATAGTATGAAATGTTGAGGCCAGGTGTCTTCTATTAGGTAGGAAGTGATAAGGTACGGTCACTGGTATGAAAGGATGGAAACAGTATTGTGATAAACAAAAACTGAAAAGAATTTACTCCAGTTATTGTAAGAGTACGCAGATCAATTCTAACTATTTTGGATTTAAGGCATATGTATTTCTTTATTTGATGTTTAAAAATTTGCCGTTCTGTGTGCGTTTTCAAAATTGTTTTATTATTACTGAAACAAGTTAAGTAACTACTATTAAAACTATCTAAATCATAATAAAACTCAAAAATAATTGCTATCAATAATATTAAAAAATATATATAAGTTATCTTTCTTTTCAACGTTGCCGATTACCAAAATTGAAAACGGAACTAGTCCTAGCAACTGTTAGTTGAAATGTACCCTACAAACTTGGGGATAGTTTGGTCTGTTTCTTGGCACCATAATGGTTCTATTTTAACAGTTAACGTAAAAAAAAAAAAACATTTGTGTAAATACTAGTTCTATTCACCATTTAAAATATATCCTTTCCAATTAGGCCTACTTTTGAACAGTTCAAGTTAGATATGTAATTTTGTATGATCAAAGAATAATATAGGTAATGACAGTATTAATGTAAAAATACAACTGATTTTCATAATAATAAAGTTGAATAAACAGATAGAGACAAATATGTGATTAAAACCAGATAAATAACTAAACCCCAACTTTTTTTTAAACGTAAACTAATCAATTAAAATGATCATCCCAGAGACAGGTCAACAATGGTATACCCGTTTCATCTATAGTTTTTATTTACAAGGCAGTAAGATGTGACTAAAAGAGAAGGGGTGTATATTCAAAACAGTAACCTTGCTTGCCGGCAATGAGGAAAACAACTGGCCTTTGACCTGAAGTTTTGGACACTTTCTCCTTAATCTACATCCCATGGACCACACAGCACCTTTTAATTTGATTTGAAAAACTGAGCTACTTAAATCGTTTACCAGATTTTCAGTTAGTTAAGGTTAGAAGTTTAACATTACCATAACTAATAAATCAATAAAAATGTCAATAGATAAATTAATGATCAACTTTAGTCCTAAATTTTGTTTCATCGTTAATCTCAAGTATGATTTTTACTTACAAAATGTGATTTTCACAGAATAAAACTAACTCTACTGAAAATATAGCTAATTCTTAACCTATTCCAGACAAAGTTTTCGTATTTTGTTAGGTGAATACCTGGAAAATTCATTACCAGTCCAACAGTTTATTATGATTAAAAGTGTTCGATCAAAAATTATTTCTGAATAAAATTGTTACGAATTTTACGAATATACGACTACCCTACCTATTTGGTCTTATTGGTGCATAACTCATTAACAAACCGTGTAGTGTAATTTATTTAGATTTTGAGAATATAGTTCACAAAAGGTACTAACCAACCTAGTATACATTAAATCTAAATATTTATATATTGTAAGTGTTACCAATAATTGGCTTGTGTTACTTGTGTTGTTGTTTCTATAAGTGATATTTGTTCAAATTTTGAATTGAAACTTGAACAATTATCTTTAGCAATAAATGAGTTAGATTAACCCTTAAAACGCTGAGTAATTTTCTGTAATTTTTCAATTAACGCTTAATTTTCTTGAATATATATAATTTTAGTTTTTGTAAAGTTATATTTTTTTTTAAATCTAAACCAGGATAGTACAATGTAAAATAAAATAATAATAACGATATTGTATTTTTTTATTCATTTTTTATTCATTACAAAGTTTTATCAAAACTGTAAAAACGAAAGGTTAGAAGTTTTATTGCATGCAATTAAAAAAATTTTATACTTGCAAAAATAAATTTTTCAATTGAAATATGATTTTAGAATGACAATTTCTTCCTTAGAAAGTAGCAGCTGTATGAAAAACTTCAAAACTATAAATATTATAGCCATTATAAAAATATATACAATATAACTCAATAAGACAACAGATTATACAAAGTTTATTATTTTGAATTTACTCTATATTTTTCATTTTGAAGTCTAGTTTTATTTTTGTTGTAAATAGTGTTTATTTTGTGTACATAATCTGTTTGTTTACACACTGGAGGTTAGTACAATGCACGAGACAGACAACAAATAACTGCAGACTGACTGAGCGCCAGCCGGTCGCTGCGTCATGTGACTAGCAGATGCGTATATATTCGCTGCGAGCGCTAGCGGTTAACTCGACAGAGGCAATAATGAATGAAAACTTCATATTATTTACATTCGTTGCCTATTAACCAGTCCATAGGTCTCGAAAATGAATAATAACCTGAAAATAGTCTTGACCTTGAATCTCAGAACTCGCTACGTTGTATTAGGCCTGTTCTAGGATTATTGTTATCAGCTCGCGAAATATTACGTATAACGCGTTACGGGCAATTGTAAACATGCGTATATATACGGATGCCGCGTTTAAGGGTTAATAATATGTATAGGCTAAAATTCATTACAATATAAATGATGGAGTTAAATGTCCTTTTGTAAAATTAGCGGAGCGGGGCAGGTGGGGGCTATCAGGGAAAGAGAGGAGAGGGGAGGGGAACACATTGTTTGTTAGCGAGACAGGCTCTTTATACTCTTAGCAGCAGTTGCGATAAAATCTAGAATTAAATTCTTTAGAGCACTAAACTGGACGACTCAATGAACACTCTTACTTTAGTAATGTATTGCATATTAGCAACAGATTAATCAACTTATTTTACAGTTACACTTTTGTTCCATCTTAAACTATTTTGTATTGTTTAGCCAATATTAGCAAAAGTGAAATAACTAAGTTTCTGATGACAGAATGACAAATTTTCTTTAATTTAACCGAAATATTTAAATAAGTGGTTGTAATAGAATGAAAAATACTTTCTTTTCTACATACTATGACATGATTTTGATCATCATATACCCTGCAATTATAGTCCTAATATAAATAATTAATACTGAGTTAGTTTGTACTTACCCATAAATAATAGCTGCAATATGCACTAGCCATTTTCCACACCAAAATATAAAGAAAAATGTGGCAAACCCACTAAGAGTGTATAATATTGGTGCCATTTTAAATTGGTAGACATTAAAGATATTTGCAATATAAAATATAAAACTTATTCATAATAAAGTGTTGATTGTTAGACATATTAACCCTCGACATTCAGTTTTAAATAGGCCTAGACTACAGAAGGCATAACAGATTACTTTGAGCATAATAAAGAATTTGTGTTTTCCACGAATCACAAAAATCACTAAATTCCAAACATCCAACCATATTGAGTCTTGCTCCTCGTTAATTTAAAAATTATATATCTGCAACTACAACAGAATGAGTAAAAACGAATTGCATGACAAGCTCTTTCGTAGCGAAGAGGGTGGTGTAGCCAAGTAACATGGTTCGTCTGCTAGTTTCATAGAATACCAAATCCAGATAGCAGCTTCTGAGAACGCTTACTTTATATGTTTAGGGTTTACTCAATAATGACATCATCGCAGTTTAGTCATATAAGCATAGACCTTCTATCATAGACCTTCTATTATACCTATAATAGAAGGTCTATGATAGAAGGTCTATGCTTTTAAGTATTTCATGCTAAATATAACAATTGCTATGATATAAGTATTCCATGTCATTTATATTAATGGATTAAGAGAGGATTCTAAATTTACGGAAACAATTTATAAACTTTTGTTCAAATAACTGCGTTATTAATTTTGTATAATTAAATTTGTCATTGTTGAGTTTTGTATAGTTATAGTTGCATGTTTGATGTCTGCCAATACAAGAATAGCCATCATCACATATTAACACGTTCGCTGCGTCAAAAAAATGCGGAAGGTGCCTAAAATGCGGGAATTTTTTTATTTTAAATTATCTTACGTTAGGTTATCCAAAGGCCGGAAATGATGTCTAAAGTTGATTTATGATGTCTTTTTATACCGGAAATGACGTATGTCTCCATGTTACACCGGTGTAACACACGCACTGGTCACTTTCTATGATACACCGGTGTTACATCCGCAGTCTTGGTTAGGGTCACTGAATATATATAATTCCATTTATTACTTACTATGTCACTATTATTTCACTAAAAACTATTCTACAACTATCTATAAATTATTTCCATTGTAGAGATTCACTCTTTATGCGGTTTCATGGTAAAACTCAAAACAACCTGCTGCGCACAAACCGGGTTGTTCAGGGCACTGAGGGCAATAGTAGGGCGTCATTTTTACCTTCTTATGGAAATGGGACACTCTACATCTTTTTATTTTGACCCTTCCATCATTTCCTCTGGTATCGGTCATTTTAATAGAGAATGTTACACCGGTGTTACATACGCATTCTCAGACTAGCCGGTACGTCAAACGGAACGTGGAGCCCGCTCCCCCACTCATTCAGGCATTGCAGGTTGGCCACAGAACCACCAAAACTCAAGACACCTGCCTAGGACAATAATTCCCGCAAATCCATATACCATGTAACACCGGTGTAACACACGCAGTTTTGGCAATTCCGCGATGTTACACCGGTGTAACATACGCAGCGAACGTGTTAATTATAAAAAGGTGTATTACTGTCAATAAATAAATAAATTATACCAACTTGTTTTCCTTGACTTTTCTAATAAAGTAGAAAACTATATTTAGCCCTGTAAACTGTTAAGGAAAATTATTGTCTTCTAAAAATGTTTTATTACTAAATTTGTATCAATTAATTTACAATTACGCTACTGAATTTTTATTTATTTTTTTTTTTTATTTTACATAATCAGAAAACTTTAAACGACACAGTTAATTAGAGTCAAACTCTAAGCATCGTAGTTATTATTTGTTTGGATTCTTGACTCAGTGATTGTAATGTTTAATGGTTACGTGTGTAAAAATATTTTATCAGCCGCTAAAGCCGGGCATTGTCTACAAATGAATTTTGGCTGTCTGTCCATGGGTTACAAGAAATCTAATCACCAAGTATACACAATTTCATAATAGACATTAGGTCATTATAATAAAGATTGTTTATTTTTTAAATAAGGGTTCATTGAAGTAATATGAATATAATATTACAAACCTTAAATAATATTTATTTATTTTCAATAATACAACATTTCCATTCACCAGGTCACTTAGGTCACATGTCAATGTGTAACTTTATTGAATGATCGAAATACGTTAGTAAACTGTCGTAGGTCCAGAAGCTCCGTGTTGGAGTTCCGAATCTTGGACCTCACAATCTACAGTCTGAAAACTAGCCGTTACGTCGGTAAATTGTAATGAAAAAATAAATATTTATTACCAAAAACCACCCTCTGAGTGAAAATAACCCCACAAATCTACATCGTAATAACAAAAGACTCGTCTAGGAGACATAGCAAACAGAATAATGGTGGATAGTAACAGTATCAAGCAATCAATCTCAATCGATTGTATCTTAGTTTTATTTGTAACTAAAATAATTTATATTTACTTGGCTATAAAAAAACTTCCAAAAACGTAGAAAAGGTAGGCTAATACTAATGAATAGCTATCCGATCCTGTCACGTTCATTTTTGTTACTTTGAGCAGGGTGTTACGATAAAAATGTTCATAAAACACTTTTTATGAGCTAATTAATTTTGTAGGTTTTCGTAATACTAAATGGTGTCCCAGAAAGAACGCTGGATATAAATTGAGACCAACAAATAAATTTTCATATTACATTCACGTAATAACAAATTTTAATATTATTGTGTTCATATATTAAACACTATAATCAGTTTATACTTATTTATGCTTTGAATTATAGTATTAAAGTAAGTATGCAGACTTAACCTACATTACTTTTTCTAAACTGTGCCCACCTGGACCCTTAAGAGAAACTTGTTTAACAAAGTTGTCTCACAATGTCACATACTCTAGTGCTATTGAGTTCCTTTTTGAGGTCTTGAATTGTTAATGACTATAATCTTAGTAGATATTTTAAGTAACTTGTAATTCTTGTGAACGGAAATAGTCCACTAGTCCACAATTGAAATAGGCTACTGTAATGTAATTTAAGATTTATATGTTTTTTTTTGTTAATTTAGTGTGCAAAAATGCGTTGTTCACATTTTTAATTCAGCGTTCTTATTGGAAACCCCTATCTATACTGTTAAGGAGAATTCTTACATGTATTTCTGTTACGCTAAAAAACATTCCATTTTAAATGTTGTAACAATAGAGCAATTACAACTGAATGTGTTAAATTGTTAGCGACATGAAAATGTGTTCATTTGATGAAAACTACTTCTATGACGGTTTTAATACTTAAATTAGAATTTAATATTAATTGTTTTTTCTCTTTTATGGTCTTAGATGGAAACTTTGTATGAAAGGAAGAAGAAAATAAAACTAAATTTGTATCCATGTGAAGGAGAAAAAAGTTTAAAGCAGATAAATTAAATTAAAGAGTTCACACTGTTTGTTTAAAAAAAATAGTAATTTATATAACAGTTACAAAAGAATCCAAGGAATAAGAAATCGTTAGTAAATTTAGAGTGTGAACAAGGTTTGTAAAACTAAATGGTAAATTATTAGTACATCAACAACAACCAAATTGTTTAGATTTAAGAGAACTAACTAACGCAGTTATTTTAAATCAATTCAAATGAAATAAAATACGACGAAAAACTCATTCAAACTCCTCGAGACATCGCCAAAATATTAAGTAATTATTCTTCGTGTGTAGTCTTACCTAGTCTAAGTTTAAAAGGTGACAGTCTCACTATAGCATATCCGGAGTCCTCATTGGTGTCTTGTCCTGTAATTGAATGTGAGGTAGGACGTATCATTTTAAATCTGCCGAAAGAAATCTTGAGCTGTCAATGAACTTCCACTGTGGCTATAACGTATACATACACATAACAATAAATAGACATTTGAGTTTCATAACAGACTTTTCAATTCACTAAGAGTTTGCCAAATAAATAATAACAGTAGCAATGCAAGTAAACAACAAAATATTGTCAATATGTAACAGTAACGATACAAACAAAATTCATAGAACAAAACATGCAGGATAGCAATAAATAAATCTTGATAGCAATAAGTATCACAGACTTCAATATATTAAGAGTCTTTTATATAAAAAAACAAGTGTAATACTGCAAGTGAACAAACAAGAAGAATAAAATATGAATCAACGAAACAGTAACAACACAAAGACAAAAACTATAGAAACAAGACATTTATAATAATAATAAATAATTCAAATTAATTAATATCAGACAATAAGACAGTTGAGCTCTCACAGTTGTAGACTGACTGTAAAATCTGGGTTAAGTGCAAAAACTAAAAATATTAGTTTAATGCTGAAATGTTTTTTCAGCATTAATCTAAAACTGTTCAGTAAAAACCGGTTAATCCAGTAGTAACTGGGTAGGTTGTTCAAACACTCGCCTGGGGTGTCTGGTGCTATGTGCCATCCCAAATGATTTTAAAACCGGGCTAAATGCCATACACCAGTTGCAGTTGCATACTTGCTGTTTATTGTGAGTTTGAGCCTAGTTTGAGGTTAAATTCAGTGGATTAGTGGTTTGATGTGCTGTGTACGATGGATTTGAATCAGAAACATCCTGAAGCATCAAAACGGTTTCTGAATACAAAAACTTAAAAAAATTCTAAGATTGTTTGGCTTAAGGTATCTAAAGACAACCCAGGAACTGTTTACACAAAATTGCTTCAGTGTAGCTGAATCGTGAGTGAAAACTAACGTGTTTAAAAAAGGAGACTATAAAAGGTTTTCAACTGCCTCAGCTGAAACTAATGACAACTTTAAAGACTGAAAAGAAAGAGGATTTGAAAACAGTGATAACATACCTTAGAGAAGAAAACAAGTTGTTTTATCAAGAATTAACTCAATAACAGTTATGTAGTATATGTACAACAAAATGTTTTTCTGCAATAATTAATTAATTTTATCAATCAAAAACGTTGAGTTTTGTTTTATTTTTAACAAGAGTTTTAGATTTTAACATTAAAAAACTGTTTTTTTCTATTTCAATAAAACTATGAGAACTTTGTGTGTCATCAGTTTCAACATAAAAATTACCCAAAACCACCTGTTTGCTAACTCTGCACTTACTGACGTTAATAGTGGACTTATCTCAGTTTTTACAGCATAGGGGTTGGCACATAGCCCGGTTTTCTTTTCTTTCTCTAAAAATATTGATATTAGGGGATTATGTCAAGTTATTGACCTTTATCTTTCATAAGTGTTAACAGACTAGTGCCCCATAAATTTTAGAAGTTAGAACTCCAAAACTTTTTACCAACTGTAGTGTTGAGACACTTTTTGTTGTTTTTCTCAAAACTTTGATTTTTGCACTTAGCCCGGATTTTACATTCATCCTATAGTTCCCTTGAAGTGCTGGAAAGGAGTTTTGTAGAGATCCAAATTCGATGTTATGAGATCCCCTATTTGTTAAATCCGAGGGACTGTTATGTTGCGCTCAAAGCTGGTAGATTATCAATATAGACCTTCTATTATACCAGTTATAATAGAAGGTATATGGTATCAAGTTCTAATACATAGTTCAGACAACCTTAATCCTGAGCGAGACATCTAAATGTTGATCTGCTCAAGAATCTCTGGATACTGGAAAAACCTGTGGCTGTTCCTTGACTTGAAAATATTTATACAAACTTAAATAAGAAAACGACGTCTTACATCAGTCGACTCTTAAGCAGGGTTTCTAATTTCAAATGCCAATTCAATACATAACAAACGTACCTTTTTGGATGCTGTATTTATTATATATATTTTGAAAACTTCTTATCAATTTTTCCTTTTTTTGTTAATTGCTATGTATTTACAATGTTGTTGAAGATAAAGAAATAAAAAAGGACTCAAATATTATATTTTTTGAAAGTCCACAACACCTGATAGATACTCTAATACTGTAGTTAGTTAAGCGGTTAGGTTGGTTAAAGTTTAGTTAGTGTTAGTTTGTGTTACTTTGTCTGTTAATGATAACGAAAAATACGGGTACGTCGTGTTATCGCTGTGCTGTCATGTAATGGGAATCTAACATGGTATCTAGCCAGTATTATTAAATCAGTAGATCAACTTAAATGAGTCGCTAGTATGTTAAATGCTTTATTTAAAGCGTTAGTGAACAAATAGTCAAGGGGTTAATGATAGCAATATGGGGAGTAGGTAAGTAAATGTAGCGGTCTTTTTAATTCAGTAATACTTGTGCATTCTATAGTTGACTTAATAGAACTTTTCTATATTTGTCTAAATAATGTTGGGAAATTGTGTCCAACAGGAGCTTTGTACTTTTTGACTTAAGCAGTTTCTATCGTTGATAAACAAATTATAACTTAAGCACATAGGCTAGGATGATTTTCTTTAACCCTAGATAATGAGGAACAACATAATTTATGCTGTTCACAAAACCCCTTCTAAGAGCGAGGAACGGCATAATTTAAGCTGTTGCATTAAAATCAATAAAACATATGTTTATTATTAAGCAATCACTACAAAGTTGGTACCAATCGATGCAGAATGTTCTGTTCTATACATATCAGATTTGTAATAATTTGTTATGTCAATTTATAAACGTAGGAAATAAAATTTGAACATGCAACTCAAAACTCCTACTTAATTCCTGCCCGGCGGAGGTCTGGAGGGAGTAAAATTGCTGATGTTTGTTAATCACTGAAGAATAACCAGAAGACGGAATAAGGCGTACCAAATATCAGTCTGTAGAGAATGAAATACTCTATCCAACAAAAGAAAGTTCATTCTCTTAGCTGCATTGGGTATTTTACAAAAAAAGTTTTGTATACCCTTGTTTACACGATTTCCCAAAAACGAGGTACGGCATAATTTATGCTGTTGATAAAAGTGTAGCTTAGTAATTTATTTATTGAGATAAAAAAAAATTAGCTAGATAGAGAGTTGTTGAGTTGATCAGTGCCTTTTCGAGCGAATTTCGTGTAGTAGTTTGGCAGTGGTCACGTGGCAAGTTTTCACTTTACTGCAAGAAGCAGAGTCTGCCAACGCCACAGTTAAACTAGTCATTTTTACTTGTTGAGCGTAAAATTTTCTTGGTGTGTGTTTTATTCGCTGTAAGTGTTATAAATTACTATTTGAACAAATAAACTTATAATAATCTTAGAAAAAAATTAAAAAAATAGTATGTATTATTTCTATGCTATCTAAATAGATTTTATTTACATGAAAACAATATGATGTAGTATGTTACTATATAGCGCGAAAACCTTATTTATGGCACTACTGTTATAAATTCTTTATATTTCTACTCAGAAATATGTGTTCTATCAAGTGTGTTACTGTTCTAAAAATTCCCAAAAATCATTTTATATTTTTTATAATGTTTACAATATGTACTATTTATCTAGTGTCGTTTACACAATTTGCGCACGCTGACTTATGGTGAGCTCTAAGTTTTATACTTTTCGGAATATTTTCATATATTTAACATTTTCTTGTAGCAAATAGATTGTACTAATATAGTACATGTAGAAAAAAATCATACATATCCCTTATTTTTAGATTGTTGTATAATTTTTCACTGAAATTTTTCGTTTCCGTGCTAACATTTTTATTTTTTCCAATAAACTAAAAATATAAAAATTTGTGTATGGGTACAACATGACTATTTTTCCTAAACAACTTTTTCTTGTCTATTCAATGGTGATTTGTTTTGAAATTTTACATGTACTATTTGATTACCTACATTGATAATGTACCTTTGCACATTTAACATTTTTGCGTTTTATGTGAACAAACACTTCTAAAAAAACATATTAGTTTATCTAAAATCTAACAACATATTATTATAGTGCTCTAAATGATAAACAATTTGGCTATCTTGGAATTGTTTACAACAATTCTTTAGTGCTCATAAAGAGGGTTATAAGTTATAATTTACGTACAACATTTTAAATTTATTTTCAATCTTTTCATGACAGTAATTATTTACTAATTCAAGAATCATTTATTCCGTTGACAAACATGAAATTTGAATAGGACATGTCAAGTATAAATCTACAAGTACAAGTACACCTCTAATCCAAAACAAGGCAGTTAGGCAGTTGCACTCTGTCAAAATTTGCTTAACAATAAATCATTACATATTAAAACTACAATAAATCACTATATATTAAAATTTAACAATAAATTATTATATAATAAAATTCAACAATAAATTACCATATATTAAAATTCAACAATAAATTACTATATATTAAAATTTTACAATAAATTACTCTTCAACATACACATATTTAAATTAATCTATACTTAAAACAGAAAAGACCATTACAGTAACATATTTCAAAAAGTTGTGTTCAAGTCAGACTCTAGAAACTCGGAAATAGAATAAAATGGATTATTGAGAAGCCAGTTATAAATGACAGTTTCAAATTTATTACGTAGTATGGTCCAAGCAATCTCGGGGAGCTTATTATAAAATGTCACACAATTAATTTTATAGGACTTGCCTGTAAGAGTAAGCCTATGATGAGGAATATCCAGATTGATTCTATTTCTAGTATTATGATTGTGTATGTTTTGTCTTTGTTGAAATAAATTTAAATTATCTTTGGCATACATTAAAACCTGAAAAATGTATAAGTTAATAATTGTACAGATTTTTAGGTAATCAAAAAGCGGTTTGCACTGCTCCAGGGCCCCTGCCCCAGCCATATTGCGAACAATTTTCTTTTGTATTAATAATATCTCATGCACACAATGAGAATGCCCCCACAGTATCAACCCATAGGTGATATGCGATTGAAACAAGCCGAAGTATGCAATTCTTAAGTATTCTAAATTTACAAGTGGCTTTAGCTTCCAAAATAAAAAAACTGTTCTGGATATTTTTTTACAGATATTATTTATTTGGTCTTTCCACAATTTACTACCAATATTTATGCCCAACAGTTTTACTGAATTGTATGGAATTTCATTTTTGAGACTAAGTATCAAATTTTGAGTTTTATCTTTATTACAATGTAGTTTATTACTTTGAAACCAATTCAGTACATCCCTTGTTGAGCCCTCAATTACGTCATTTAAATAATTTAGGTCTATATGACTTTTCATAATGGTGGTGTCGTCCGCATATATTATTGTATTTACACTATTATTGTTATATGGCAAATCATTTATGGCTACTATGAACAGAAAAGGCCCTAGGACAGAGCCCTGGGGCACCCCAGTTGAGACACTTGCAACCGCAGAATTCCTGCTGTTGAGTGCAACATATTGAGTTCTATTGCTGAGATATGATTTTATCAAGTTAAGTGAATGGGTGTCAATTCCATAATATTTAAGTTTATAAAGTAAAATATCAAACGGCACACAATCAAAAGCTTTAGTGAGATCAAAAAGGGTGAGAGCAACAGTTTCCTTATTTTCAAACGCTTCTAGACTATTCCCAACAATTTGCTGTACTGCAGTTACGGTAGACATACCTTTCCTGAATCCAAATTGAGAAACTGAAATTAAATAATTGTTTCTTTCAAAATATTCAATTAATTGACTATATATAATTGATTCAAATAATTTTGAAAAAATGGGAACTATTGAGACTGGACGGTAATTCTGTGGTGAGCTTTTATCTCCCTTCTTAAATATTGGTACTACTTTGGATAATTTTAGTAATCCAGGAAAGTAACTTAAGTGAAAACATGTATTAAAAATAAAGGCCAAAGGTACACTAATTAAATGAACGTGCAGTGGTATTGACCCACCCACTCACCCATACACGTACAGTGGTATTGACCCACCCACCCACCTATACACGTGCAGTGGTATTGACCCACCCAGCCACCCATACACGTACAGTGGTATTTTTTGTAAGTTTTGATGGTAGTATGTGAAAGTACAGTTCTTGAGAAAAAACTATATGATAAAATTTACATTTGGAGCATATTTCAGCCAATCCGTATGTAACGGATGTTACTTTTTAACTCAAAATTCACTATTTTTTCTGTCTTTATGCACATACAGCTATTTTTTCATCATTAAGATACTAAAAGAGGTTGTGTTAATCAGTAAGGCAAGTTTGGTTACGTAAACCTAAATAGTTTAAGTACAATAATTAATCTTAGAGTGTAACGGATGTTACACAATTGTGAACACACTGCATGCAGCCATGAACATTTAACAAAAAGGCAGTTATTCTAGAATGTCTTTCAAAATATCATCCTTATGGCAGCTATCTAGATTAAGTCTTTTTATCATATTCACTAATAAGAATTGACAAATATTAGATAACAACTTTTAAAAAAAATAATACGCTCTGTAACGGATGTTACACACATTTTGTAACGGATGTTACATATTTTTCACCTTTAAGAAAAGTACTTTAAATTGCAATCCAAACACTAACAATGAATTAATACAGCAAATGAATACTCATTTCATTGTACTTATGCACTTAAAATATTTGTTACAGTAGATAGCATTAAAAAGTGCTAACAACAAAATAATGCTCTCGCTTCATCAATAGTCATTGCCGTATACCTCTTCTGTTTTTTTCTTTCTTCATTTCTATACCAAACACTTTTAAATAATTCTGTTTTCCTGGGGCTTGCCAGCTCACTTGATCACTCTCATGCCATTGTATTACTGTATTTGTTCTTTAGTGTCTTCACAAATTTTATTCCTAGGAGTTGTAGTTTTAACAGTAAACAAATCGTTGCTCACTGTAATCAGTTGACGACTAACTGCTTTTTGTTTCTTAGGACTAAATGGCAGTGCTTTTCTAACTTTGAGACAGCCTTGGGGAGAGTATTTTTCTTCTTGTATGAGCCAAGCACTTTTTCGAGGGTAGCTAGACCTACTGTCGGAGCAAGCTGTAGTGATGTTTTTCTTTGTCTGCCAGGCATTAACTCTAAAACTAAATTTCTTTTGTTGCCTTTAACTTTTCTCCCTCTGACATTTTTCTTTTATTTTTCCTATTTTCTTTATTTTTGGCGCTGTCTTTTTGTATACAATACTCTTTCTACTTCTCTTAATTTTGTTCTTGAAGTAGAGCACTTTTTCATCCTGTTTTTAAAACTTGTTAAGATTTTCTGATACCTTCTGTAACAACTGAACATCAATTTACTTTGATTTTTATGATAGGTTTTATTTGAAAACAATAGTTTAAGTTGTATCTCAGTGTTTAATAGGTGTCTAAGAGTAACACTTTTAAGCTCATCAAGAACGTATGAAAAGCTACAAGAGTGAATTAGTGCGCTTGCCATAAAAAGGTATCCTTGGCCTGCAGTTAAGAGATAAATTTTCAACAAACTATAAATCACTTTATTAGGCAATATTCCCAAGCAGATTATATACAAGATAATATAGGATCTATATTTATTAATAAAGTAGAATCATTAAATATTCAAACCATTACAATGTAGTTTTGAGTAAACAAGCGTATATTGTCTTCCAATGGCCAAAATAAAACTTTAAAGGAGCATTATTAGGCACAAGGTAGTCCTAGGCTAATTGAAACAATTCTTGATAGGCCTAATACTATTAGTTATAAATAATGGTTTATTAAAACGTTGAATTTAGGGAAGACTTAAAAAAGACAAATATGACAAATAAGCCAGGTTTGTTGTTTAAATTGTCTTCAAACAGTGCATAAATAATTGGCATAAACTATAAATTCAGCTTTATAATATCAGGTTAGCCATATGTTAGTCAAAATCTTGATAAACAGAAAGAGATACATCAACTTGTGCCTTGTAACATCTGTTACATAACAGATGTTACACATTTTTAACTCTCTAAAAAAACTAATTGTGTTAATCAACTAAACAAACTAAAATGCTGAATAGAAGCACATTTATATAAACCTTACTTCTGGAGAGTTTAACTTATTTTGATAATACTTTTGAGTAAAAATAATAACTTTTTAATGTTTTGGTGTAACGGATGTTACATCTGACCTATAAGTTTTCAAAAGGAAATCAAGTAGAAATGACTCTAACCTGGATATTCATGTTTTAGGTAGAGCTTAACAATTACATGATCTTTGAAAACAGCTAGCTTTGATCAACACACCAACAGTAGTGCATTCATAAAAATATTACCAACTTAGTCAATCCTACAGCAATGACTACAGTTTGTCTGTCAAGCAACTTTACATGTCTAAAAAAGCACTTAAAACTTTGGATTGAAAAACAATACTTGGTATTTAATTAGTACAACTAATACCATAATCAAAAATGCCAATATTACTTAGTTTTCATTTTAAAAAAATTTGTACTCAAATTCACTTTTTACACGGATTGGCTGATTTAGTATTTTTAGGATTTTTACAAAAAAAGTTTGCGCAGTGCCGTAAAAAGGACTTAGCAGTTGGGAGCACACATGGGTTCATATGACGCTCACGATCTAGGGTTAAAAAGCCAGGGAAGTTATAAAAATCTTTAAAAACAGAAACATTTTTGCTTGGAAAGAGTTTTCAAAATTAGTCGAGTAACTCATACTACGTGTTTATTGTTCAGTTCACAACAATTTCCCTAATGATTATTGCTTAAAAAAGTGCAGAGTGACTAGCCTAGTAGGAATAAAATTATTCTAAATCAGACAAAGAGGCTTTTTTATTATAGGTAGACCAATTTCAGTATGGTTTAAAGGTATTATAAATTTTCCTTAACTCTCAAATGGCCTCCTGTATTTTTCAAAATGCTGGGATATTTTTTGTCAATTTGCAGACATTTGTTATAAAATATGTAACAATTTATAAAATATCCTAAACCTGATTATGTTTGGTATCATTATGTTGACAATAAACCAAAATAAGATACAAACAATACATCGTATTGCTAAAAAGTTAGTAATTGAGTTTATTTTTTGAAAAATAATTTTATCAAATTAATAAAACGGCGGGGGTATGCCTAGGAAATATTAGTTAAATTGAAAATTGTATGATAGCCAAAATGCTCTAAGGTTATTGTTGATTCAGAAAATATAAATGTTTTACTGTATATACTAATATAAAAACAAAATTGTTCTTCATATTACAAATTTGCAGAAATTGGTTACTACACTACATATTCAATGTGTCAATACTAGCCAAATTAGGTAATTATATAAAACATAGGCCTTGTCGATTTGTTAACTGATAATTTTTTCATAGTAGATAAATAACTAAGAAACAAGAAGATGATCAAGTCGAAATATTACGAAAATGAGGAAAAGTAGAAAAATATATTTGTTCCTATATGTATAGCTCTGTGGATATTCAAACTGTGCAAAATTTCATCCTGTTCACGAAGATAGCAAGGGTTTTGCAATTGAACTATTACTAAGCGTGTTAGCACCAGAAATGTCCAGGTTCAGTAAGGTTTATTAACCGTATATATAATCAGCAATATAATATTTCAAAATAGTAAAAAGCTATGTAATTATTCTTCTTCATCAAAATCATATACTACGGTACAAGAGCAAAATGATGCTAAATAACAATTTTAATTACGAATGTTCGAGATTACTGCAAATTGCAGTATATCTGAATTACCACCCAGCATATCAGCCATTGTCACTGTATATATATATGTACTGTGTTCACCAGTTATTGGGTTATAAAATCAATATTAAAATGTATTTATCCTGTGTTACAAAACCTACTTGTAGAATTGCATAAATGCTTTTATTGGATTGATTAATCATAAGTCTTCACATGTTACAGTGATCTGTTAAAATCAGTGATTTTGGTGTCAGAAAAGGCAGCCAACATTGCAAGAGCTATCCGCCAAGAAGAACATCTTCTGACTCTTCTAGTACGTGAGAAAAAGGAGTATGAGAAAAATCCACGGTTTGTTCATGATTTTAAAACATTAGCAGATGTACTAGTTCAAGAGGTTGTGAAACATGATCTAGGAGAAGAGGTAAGGTGTAGAAAATATTTAGTGTCAAATTATGAAACACAAATATACCATTTATGAACAGTACCTATAAACCTATATAATTTTGTAAGATTTGCCCAGCTAAAATGGCGTGAATATAAAATCAGTCAAGGCATGATAGATTATATCAAGGCATAAAAAGACATGTATTATTCATATATTTTTAAATAGCATTCTTGGTCAAATCTCATTTTCTTACAAGTAAAAATCAGTGAGTCTAGCAACAGTGTACATTGTATAAACAAAGTAGAAGCAGTCATCTGCAGTATACATATATATACTGTTATAATATATATGTTATTATATATATTATTATATATTATTTATATATAGTAATATATATAAATTATAAGACTTATGAAGAATTTATATTAAATTACTTTCAAATTACTGAGAAGTTAAATAATACAATATTACTATTATTTTCTAATACTAAAAATTATAGATTAGATATATGTTTAGAATTAAATTAAAATCTTATTGAGTAACCGTATTCATAAAAGTAATATCATGTTTAGACAACAACCACTTTGTTAGATATTTAGCAAAGACAGTTAATGTATTAGATTGTTTGATATGATTTGGAATCTGATTAAAGAACTTAGGACCCAAATAGTGAAATGATTGTTTGAAAATTGATTATCTATATATATATCTATAAATTATTATAATCGTATGTAAACACACACACACACACACGCACGCACGCATGTATGCACGCACGCACGCATGTATGCACGCACACACACACACACACACAAATTTGAACAAGTAAAATAACACAGTATGGATTTAAAAAGGATTGATATTTTAAAATGGATGGCTTGGCAGCTAAGGTTGATTGTGGAGTGCAAATTTTATGGTTCTAATCACTACTTAGCTGTCAGAACTTCACATGTATAAAGTTCATGTACAGATCCGATAGTAATCTTAAAAAAGATAAAATGGTTACAGGTATAAGAGCTCTTGCCAGTTTCATTTGAAAATCCATGTAAAATTAGTATAATTTCTGTGCCCACACTTAGTCTATCAAGAAGGTTATACACTGCAACTTCCTATAGAATCCCTGGAAAGCTATTTTCAATAACAATTTATTGCAATGGTTAAAATGACTGAATAGTTGAAGCAATGCAATCCTTTGGTTTGACATTGTTGTGTCAGCATATTTTCAGTCCTGTGAGAAGCCGAAGTATTAGCAGGAGTTACTCCTTTCTAACCTATTCTGAAATTCTTTAGGTAGACCCTTTAAAATTATTGATGACTATAATCTGCAGTGTTTTCTGCAAGAGGCCATCCATCTATTTAAAACTACAATCACCATTGAATTCTGGGATTTTTTGTCAATACTGTTGTGTCAGGACTTCCTACAGTTTCTCTTAGCTTTCTCACAGCTTTGCTTTGCACAGTGAGTACTCACTCTTTTGTACGGTCTCAGTTTCCTGTACATTTGATGATGTTGAGCAGATTGCTAATGGGTCTGCTCAGTTCATTGGTTTCTAGTTTCAGGATGTTATAAGAATTTATATAGGGACTGTGGACCACAGATTGCTAATGGGTCTGCTCAGTTCATTGGTTTCTAGTTTCAGGATGTTATAAGAATTTATATAGGGACTGTGGACCACAGATTGCTAATGGGTCTGCTCAGTTCCACCAGTAAATCTGCTCATTTCATTGGTTTCTAGTTTCAGGATGTTATAAGAATTTATATAGGGACTGTGGACCACAGATTGATAATGGGTCTGCTCAGTTCCACCAGTAAATCTGCTCAGTTCATTGGTTTCTAGTTTCAGGATGTTATAAGAATTTATATAGGGACTGTGGACCACACATTGATAATCAATCAATCTCAACAATATTGATGAATAATTAAAATATTTGACATTTTATTTGAATTAATGTGTTATTTTATTATGAAGAGTAAGACCACAAAATTGTTGATCACTTAAAACTATTTAACTCTATATTCTTGTTTCAAGGTAGGTAACTGATTTTGTAAGTTTGATAATGAAATAAATGTAAATTTACATTAACAAATGAGTACTAATCTTACCATCTGACTGACCAGCAAAACTTAAGAAAGATTCGTATTTCATAATTTGATGGTATTGTAATTTACACATTAGTGTTTCCATTGCTTCATCATGCAACATTATTATAAATCCATTTTATGACAGTCAAATTTATGTCTTTATTTTCTAGTTTCCTTACCTGATTGGACATATCTATGGAGAAGAAAGTAACGAATTCTCATGTTTGGATGGTCAAAATACACACCTCACTATAGGTCGAAATGAAGCCGAAACTAGAGATTTACTATTAAGGATTTTGGGTGATGAAAAGGCTGCTGGTTCATTAGCTCAGTTGGTCCACATGAGTGTAAACACTCAGCTTGATATTCCCAATACTAGTTTGCCCACTGAGAATATTGGAATTTGGATTGATCCTATCGGTAAGTAAGTATAAATAATGTTTTCAAAATAAGAGTCAACAGTTATGTAAATCAGCTGCTTATATTAGGTGTTTTTTTTCCTGAGTTAGGTTTACTATGGTTCAGTTACTGTTGTTTAGCTACATGACTTATTCTGCCTCCTCCATTAATGAATCTCTAAGCACCATTACTTGTCTGGTCTCCTACTCGTAGATGGATTAAGGTCACAGTTTTAGGGGGGGGGGGGAGTTATTGTATTGTATATTTTCTAAAAAATGGGGATCCAGTGGCCTCCCGAGAAAATTTTAATATTAGATGCTAATTTTAAACTTTGTAATGTTTGATTTTGTTATATTGTATGGATATATTTTTATAATATATATATATATATATATATATATATATATATATATATATATATATATATATATATACAATATAATACAATCTAAAAAGTCTATTGTTACGAATATGATAAGTTTTACAGAATATGCATTACTTCAGTTAGAAAATAACTCTCAGTTAGATGTAATTTTTACAGATCTTAGTAAAGCCTTTGACAAAGTAGACCATAGTTTAATTTTAAGCAAAATGCATCATTTAGGTTTCTCGTCTAATTGAGTTAAGTTTTTTTATTCTTATTTTTGTAATAGGTGTCAATATGTCTCTTATATGGGGCACAACTCTGGTAAATATGTTGTGACTTCAGGGTTCCACAGGGGTCTAATCTGGGTCCCGTACGTTTTAATTTATTTATTAACGATATTGTTAACTGTGTAAAAACTTCACAGATTTTACTTTATGCAGACGACCTCAAATTGTATAGAACAGTCAATAGCCAGCTGGACTCTAAAACATTACAGGCGGATTTGGATGAAATTGTAGCATGGAGTGTTAAAAATAAAATCTGTTTTAATATTGGCAAATGTAAAGTTATGACATTTACAAGGAAAAAAATATCTCTTTTCAATGATTATTCTATTGATGGTAGCACTCTTGAAAGAGTATACGATATCAAGGATTTAGGCTTGATTTTAGACCCTATTTTGAATTTTAATCTAATCATTTTATCTGTTATAAATAAGGCTTATAGAAACTTAAGGTTTATTATTAGGCAGTCTCATAATTTTCATTCCATTTCAACTTTAAAATCATTGTATGTATCACTTGTTAGGTCTAATTTGGAATTTGCTAGTATACTATGGAATCCTTTTTTCGCTGTTCATATTAATTCAATTGAAAAAGTACAGAAAAAGTTTTTGCGCTATTTATATTTTAAAGAAACTGGTCACTTTACTTTTGATATATCATATAATCAGCTTTTAAGTATTTTTGAAATGGAAAGTCTTCAGAAAAGGAGGAAATTGACACACTTACTGTTTCTTTTTAAATTGTTGAAAGGTGAAATAATGGATTCATTTTGTCTGTCTAAAATTAATTTTTATGCTCCAACATTTTATAATAGGTCAAGAAATTTGTTTAATATTGATTTTTCGCGCATAAGAGTACAGTTTTCATCACCTTTAAACACAATGATGAGATTATATAACTCCTTGTCAGGAGAAGTTGATATATTTGCAAATAATATTTACCAGTACAAAAGATACTGCCAAAGGGGTTTGATCTAGCTTGGACCAATCAATTGAAATTAATTATTGATATGTATATAGATAAATAGTTTTTAACTTTTAGTCAGCCTACATATAAAAAAAAAAGAGAGAGAAAAGCATATTATTTTTCACTCAATATCCTCTCGCTACTATGGAGCCTGGTTATTGTTAATAGAGTTTATTTTTGTTGGTTATTATTAATATTTATAATTATTTATTATCACTGTTATTGTTATGCTATTTATTATTTATTTGTTTGCTTGTGTTAATAGTGTTGATTATGTATGTGGCACTGGACTGGACATGAAATCGTGGACTTTAAATTAATTGCATGTCTTCTTTCATTGCACATGCACAGTGTAATTGGGTAAATAACCTGTATTGTGCATGTTAAATAAATAAATAAATATTTTTTGTTAAATGGTGTTAAATTACTGAGAAACTCTTTGAAACCATAGTTGACACTCTATTCAGAAGACAGCAAATATTGTTAGCATTAAATAGGAAATCCAATTACTGTTTCAATTATGCGTCATTTAAAAAAGGTGTTAAAGGGTTAATCACAGTTTCTAAAAATAAACCAGTCATCACACGCTATGATTTCATCGACAGTAATCGTAATAGACATGGTGTGGCTGGGATGGTTGGGTCTTATTTGTAGACAGTCTAGTTTGTGGACAAGGGTACATAATTAACAGGCTCAGTTATCAAATCGCAAGGTGATGATGATGGGCTCAAATTTAGAGGTAGTCAAAAGGGAAAATAAATATGTAAAGTTGGATGAGAGAACCCAAGATGGCAACGTAAGTATTTTGGCCATCATGTAATAGGTTATGTATTAAATAAACTGGACTAGGCAGCCACCAAAACATTTAGAATGGGAACTGAAGTTATTAGAGCTAATTTTAGTGACGACTCCCGTTTTTATGATTAAGTAACTCGGTGATAATAGTATTTTGAAAGTTATTTATTAGCATTACAACATCAATACCACTGTATGTATATGGGTAGGCGGGTGGGTCAACACCACTGTACCTGTATGGGTGGGCGGGTGGATTGTTCATGATATGTAGATAATATGTGGAGATTTCCAATGCTTGAGTATTTAAGAAACAAACACAACGTTTCGACGGGTATAACAAACTCCTGCTGTCTTCAAGTGTACTTACTAACTTAGCCTATATCTAAAAAAATTAAAAAATTTTTTTTCTTAACCCATACTAAATCAGAAAAGTATGGGTTAAGAAAATAAAAATAATAAAAAAAAATAAAAATAAAATTGTTTTAGATGTAGGCTAAGTTAGTAAGTACACCTGAAGATGGCAGGAGTTTGTTATACCCGTCGAAACGCTGTGTTTGTTTCTTAAACAGTCAAGCATTGGAAATCTCTAAATATTATCTACATATCATAATAGTTCTGTGCTTATTATTTTAACTGCATATTTTATGTAATGTTCTGGATAGTAAATATGCACTTGAATTTTTAAACATATTAATTTAAACATATTTTCATTAAAAATATTTAATTACTAATATCAATACTAATAGCATTGATAAATTGTTGACTATTTTATTTTTAATAATTCATTTAACTGTGCCAGTTACAGATAAAAAAAAGCAAAATGAATGGTAAAGCAATTTTAACAATGGTAAAAGCCATAATTAACAATGTCAAGTGTGATGAGAAGCAATGAAACTGTCAGGTGCTCGGATCAACACATTGAGCGATTGTGTATGATGGATTGTGTGTCTATCTTGCGGCTCAACATGAGTCTACGCTTAGAATTTTCTGGGCACTTGGCTTCAAACATGTTAGAAAATTTTGCTCGGTATGGTAGTCTCAATCGAGACAGCTGCTAAAAGACAGAAAAATGATTAGAACTTCCTTCCAGAACTAGTCCACGACCAACAAATAAACCAAATGTTACTATACCATACATCAACTCCATATGAAAGACTATGCATCGTGCAATCTTACAAACAGTTTTCCATTTGTCCTATACATTAATCTAACCAATAGAGCAGTACCAGATAATGATCTACATAAGTACTTTAGAAGATTTATGTTGCACTCCAGGAAGCTTTTGGAAGTGCTATGGGCAACTTTAGTCAGCACTGTTATTGTTGATGTCACATTTTTTCATTGTTTCTATTGATTAATTGACTGAACATTTTGATTTAGAGTGTGTTTATATTTTTATTTTGTTCAGCAAATTTATTCTCTTAGGATCTTTAAATCTTCTCTTAGTCTCATCTTTAAAAAGATGCAATATCATTGGTCAGTGGCATTGAATAAATAGCAAAAGACAAACAAGAAATCATTGGCAAGCCTCTCTTCAGCGTTTATCACAGTTCTCATGTTTTTATTTGTTTTGGTAATCATGGAAATATTTTCTTAATAGGAAATTAAATTCTTTGTTTGTCATTCTCAAATAGTTCTTGAAGTCCTGTGGGTCATTGTCTTTCAATTTAGTTAAAAGGCATATGTAAATACACGTCTTTTCATCAGATTTAGCACATAATCATTTTTTCCTCTTTTTTTTTAATGCTTTATTTATCCACTAAAAGTATTGCAGTGGCCACATTCCTTTTATAAGCCGTGACACAACCACTGAAATAATCACATATATAGACACGAGTGGATAGGGGGGTAGTGATAATAAGATTGATTCACTGACGGCTAGGTTGAAACCCAATGGTTTATGATGAACCTACCTATACCAATAGTTTTCTTCACTGTTTATCGATAAGAGCGAATCGCCACGTCGGAAGCAATCGTGTTCTAATAATAATAATTATTTTATTTCATCAAAGACTCTACATACTAACTAGGATTATGTACAATTATGTTCTTTACATATACATACAAAAATGCAAGTCTTATAAATAATAGTAATAATATACTATGCCAAAGCTGATCTAAAAACCAATCTATAAAAATGCAATATTTTTTAGGAAAAGTCCTCCAAGGCAAGCCTGTTTGGAGGTACTTATCAATTATACATATATCAAAAGTATACTTATCAAAAGTATTGAAAGGGCTGATTTTATATTTATTTTCAATATATATTAAGATATAAATATTAGCAATTAAAGAATAAAAAAATACAAATCTTCAAAGCTGTTTTATCAAATAACTTATAATCCAAACAAAATTTCACTACAAAAAAATCACATATTTCCAACAACCCTATATCTGTGGCAAAACGCACACGCCCAACTACATAACAAAACACAAAATAAAATAACATTTACACAGTATCATGCCCTAATATAAACACATGCACTAAACGACAGATATAGAGCTAGAATTTAATTTTTAGTAATGTTGTAGAGTTGAAAATTTGTATATTAATTAAAAATTGTATAAACAATCGACTGTTCAATCACACAAAAATATTGCAACATTCCATTTTAAATTTGAAGTAATTTCACTAAGCAAATGAATACAAATAATAATGAACAATAAAATATATTATTTGAAACAACCCATTATTCTATCTTTTAATAAATCTTCATTCATAACAGACTAAATATCACGAAATAATATCAATTTATAGTAGTTATTATATTATAAATAACAGTTAACATATCCAACAGTCAATATATCAAAACACATAACACACTCCCTTAAATACCATACATTCCTTACATATTAAAAATACATATTAAAACGCTGACAGTATGTAATAAAAATAAAATTATATAATGAGTACCACTAAAACAACAAACCAAATAAATCTACTTCCTCAAACAAACCCTCAGTACAGCCAAGGGTTTGTGCAGATAACCACAAAAAGATTATATAAAGAAGGTAAAATTTTAGCTGTACACTTAATTTCTCTAGGAATTGTTTTACTTCTCAACTTTAAATAAATGTTCATCAATATTTCAAATTGCAAACAGCCATTTCCTAACTTTTTTCATGAGTAAAGTAACAGTTTTTGTGTTCCTTATTTCCCTGGGTAGTAAATTAAACATTCTTGGAGCTGCAAAATTGTAGCCCAAGAGCCAACGACGGCCAGACTTTCGTTATTTTATAAAAGCTGAAAGTTTTTCTGTGCATGTGCCCTATACAGGTAAGAACGACAAGCGACTAAAGTTTGGGCTGTGGTTACTTGGGCAGGTATCAGCAGATAGTAAAGGTGTGTAAAATAGTACCAAAAATTTGTTCAAATATAGAGGTCATTTTTAAAAAATATTTTCTTCAAGATATCCTTAGAAATATTGTCATCCATTGCCGGACACTGTTCAAGTATAAACCTCTGGGGCCGGTTCTGTTTTTAATATATATAATGAATGAATGTCTTTATTTAAAGGCGGAGTTAGGACTACGAAGTCTTCTCTTCCACTCAACCTTGTATAAACAATGTTTCAAAGTTAAATATTTCTGGAAAATTATTTCTATTCACCGACGATACTACTCTGATTTTCCTGCAAGAAAAAACATGGCTTAGATAAGAGAAAAAGCCCTTCATGATCTTATGATTGTTAAAAAATGGTTAGATCAAAATATTCTTTCATTAAATACATCCAAAACTAAATTCATATTATTATCTATTAGTAAAATTACAGACTATAACTTAGGAGATCTTACAATCTATACTTGTAACAATATTCTAAATAAGAACTGTGTTTGTGAAAATATTGAAAAAGTTTAGTCTTATAAATATTTGGGTGTATATTTTAACTTTCGGTTAAAATGGAATTGGCATATCCAATATGTGAAATGCAAAGTAAGGAAATTTATTTTTGCTATTAAACTCAAATCAAGAAGAAAATTAATCAAATCATCAAATGAAGAAATAAAAATGGCTTACTTTGCTTATGTTCAATCTTTGTTGTCATATGGAATTGTTGCTTGGAGGGGGTTGTCTTAAAAGCATACTGAAGCCACTGAATGTTTAGAGAGCTATTTTGAAAATAGGATTTGGAAAAAATAAACGATACCCGTTTGACGCTATATTTAAGAAAGTTTCTGTTCTCACTGTTAGTAAACTCTACATTAAAAGTACTAATTCATAATTACAACAATTTTGATAGTATATTTGAAGACATAACTCATTTTCATAATACGAGATATTGTACAAGAATTGGTATCAACATCATAAAATTAAATAAAAGGTTCTCTACAATGGATTCCTTTTATAAATCTAATATTATCTGTGCTAACACTATATAGTGAGTTTAATTTATTTAGTTGTGCCACTCTCAACATATTTAAAATACACGTTAAAGACTAGTTACTCAGTTTAGATATGGATGAGGCCAACCTGATCATCACAGCTGATTACCGGCGTTCCTGAACTAACTCTTTTGTTCCCCTCCCGCCGGCTGTCCCTCTTTCTTTTCCTAGCTGACAAGATTTCTGAGCTGTCATGAATTATGTTCAACTGTTTTAAGCTGCTCAATTTTCATATTTATTTCGTCTCAACCAAATATTTTACTTTTCTTTGATCGACACCGGGTTGACAATATCAATCATATAATCGACAAATAACGCTTTGTGTATATCTTGGGTCTAGTGTGATTAAATTGCAAGAACAAGCCATACCACGAAATCTGTCATCTGATCTGAACATGACTGACCAAGTTTCATACAAATACTTCATACATACCACCCGCCCACCCATACACGTACGGTGGTATTGACCCACCCGCCCTTCCATACACATACAGTGGTATTGACCCACCTGCCCACCCATACACGTACGTTGGTATTGACCTACCTGCCCACCCATACATGTACGGTGGTATTGACCCACCCGCCCACCCATACACGTACATTGGTATTGACCCACCCGCCCGCCCTTACATGTACATTGTTATTTACCCACCCGCCCACCCATACACGTACATTGGTATTGACCCACCCTCCCACCCATACACGTACATTGGTATTGACCCACCCACCCACCCATACATGTACATTGGTATTGACCCACCCGCCCACCCATACACGTACATGGTAATACTGAGAGTGATAGACCGTCGAAAAATCGATGCTCACCGGTAGTTGGGTTAAGCTAGTTTAAATATTTTGTTATTGTTAAAAATCACTGGAAACTTAACTGTAATAAAGTATGCTTTCATTCAATTTTTGTATATTTTCTTCGAGATATCCTTAGAAATATTGTTATCCATTGCTGGACATTTCTGAAAGTTGCTACCCCTGCCAGACACCCCTAAACTTTAATAAATTATGATTATACTTTCATTATACTGTAGTATAAAAGTGAACCGTTTCGTTGTTTTTTTTTTTGTTTTTTTTTTTTGTGGGGACCTATAAAAAATTTTACTTCAATAGCCAGACAGTTTGATTATATACACCCTACAATATATATTCCATACAATAGGAATATTTGTGCCTGTAATTTTGTTAATTAGTGAGGCCTGCAACCACAGCTGGTTTAAACTGGCTCATTTATACGGGACTACACTAGCGCTCCACAATGGAACACAAAAACAGCTGATATTTTGAGACTCAATATTGATGAGAAATCTATTTGTGTATAAAATAAGTGGTACAAACAACATTTTACAATTGATATTTGTGTGCAGTTTTTTTGTGAAATAAAAGTGTAATTTTAGTAAAAAGTGTTATCATGGGAGATACATTAATTTGTTTAGTTTGTAATAAAAGTGATGGTAAAATAATATTGATAAAATAATAATCAAGGGTTTTACCAACAAATAAAATTGTTCAATACATCACTAAATGACAGATGATGTGCAGTAAAAGATCGCAGTCGACTAAGCGCCCTATCTAACTTGCACCCGCTTGAACAGTTGTTACCTCGAGCTCGCACTTACAGCTGACTTTCATGTAGTTTTTCCATGTAATTTTGCACAACACAAATCATTAACACTGGTAATAATGATTTAAGTGACATACTGTATATACAGTAATTTTAGACAAGACACCCCAAGAACCATAGCTAATTCTGGAGCACAAATGATTGCCAATTGATTAGCCCTGTGCACTGCTGACTGTTAACACGACAGCGCAGTGAGGCACCCATCCCTCCTACTCAGTCTAGTTCTCATCTGTCTGGACCAAAATGTTACAAATTTATTATACAGTATTTATCATATAAGTTTTGTTTCAATATGTTTGTTTATTATTATCTACAAGCATTTAAGAACAATTTTTCAATTGGCAAAACTTACAGGGGAGAGGACGCCCCGCCACTACTAATAATCAGATAATTTATGTTATGGTATAGTGTAAAAAATATCACATCAGAACTATTTTTCAATGTAGTCAGTACTGGAATGCCTTAGTTTCCAATAGAGTCCAGTTTTGCTTCCTCCGAGTCTTGGGTGTTCTCCTTGGATATGACTACCGTACTCCACTAATTTTGGAACTCCAGGTCTGTTATGATGTCCAACCTCTCCATCTAAGACGTCAGTTCCTCGACCTACTCTTCCTATTTAAGTTGGTCAATGGGGGGATCGACTCTGCCAACTTGTTGCAGCAGATTAACTTTCTTGTCCCCAGAGGAACAAGATCCTCACATATGTTTGCGTGCACATACCAGCCAATGAACTATGCACATAATTGTGGTCTTGCCAGATTGCAGCACCTTGGAAATGAAGTTGGCTCTAAAATTGACTTCTTCAGTGAACGTTTGCCGTCCTTCAGACGGAAATCACTGAACTTGTTTTTTAAGCTCCAGTTATAGATTGTTTATCCTAGTATTCCTTGTTTCGCAGTTTCTTATATAGTCATAAATTCTATTTATTTCATATAGCTATATTATTTCTTGTTGTCATTTTCATAGTTTATCCTTTTAATATTACTTTTATAATATAAATATTACGTTTTTAAGCTTACATAGTTATTGTTATTTATTGTTGTATTATTTATTATTGTTTTTTGCTTTTTATTGTTATTTAGTTATTATATATTGCCATCTTTTGCCTTGTCATTGCTATGTAACACATTGTAAATGGTGTATCCGTTGGAAGAATAAATAAATAAAAAAGAAAACTTGCAAATCACGTATTTCATTTTAAGCCACATACCAGGGATTAATAAATAAATTTAAAAGTTCTTGAAAAAACTTATCACATTATATATAATTTACTTTTAATTTATTAGATCATTTAGGCTTTAACCTATTCATCAAATGTGTGCAGTTTTTATTAAATAATATCACAAAGATGCTTCAATGTGGATAAACATTGTAACAAATTTCCTATTTGAAACAAGTTAGTTCCAAGTGATAGAAACATTTGTTCATTGTGGCCTCTTGCAGGTTTGGGAATAAAGAATGTGGTGGGGAGAAGTTTACATGGTTGAGAAACAAATTATCCAAGGTCTATCTGGCCTTACACCACCTCTACCAATCGGACCTGCCAATGTTGGCCTAATTCAGGTTTAGGCCTTGAAATTGCATCTCTAGGGTTAAAATGCTGCATTTAGCCAAAATATTTAATTGATCTTTAAGTCAACATTTATGTCTATAATAGGTTAATTGTAACCAATTGCTCAATGCTCACAAAAGCTAATTAGAACTAGAAATCACTGACATTATTTGTGGTTTTTTTGTATTTACTAATGCCAGTACCTTTAATTTTGACATAATGTGGACACACAATTTGCATTTATATTAAAATATTTACTTTCATATAAAACAAATGTAACTAAAGGTTACATACATAGTAATCATAACCATAATATTTGTGCATTTTGTACTTGTATTGTTATATATTTGTGCATTTTGTGCTTATATTGTAATAAATTTGTGTTGTGTGACGTTTACTTGTACTGTATATGTACCAACACGTATTATGCTAATTAAAAAAAAAAAAAAATCATTAATTACAATATTATTTAAAGCAATCAAGGCTGTTTAAAAATATTGTAAAACACTTATCAGATATTCGATAATATACAAATAGTTTTTTAATTAGCATAATACGTGTTGGTTTATATACAGTACAAATAAACGTCACACAACACAAATTTATCACAATATAAGCACAAAATGCACAAATATATTACAATACAAGTACAAAATGCTCAAATATTATGGTGATCAATTTCGGTGAACCACGCTCACCTTCCTCAGACCAGAGGGATTCACAATGTGGCAAGACCACAATTATTTGCGTAGTTCATTGGCTGGTATGTGCGCACAAACATATGCGAGGATCTTGTTCCTCTGGGACAACAAGTTGGCAGAGTCGATCCCCCCCATTAACCAACTTAAATAGGAAGAGTAGCACGAGGAACTGACGTCTTAGATGGAGAGATTGGACATCATAACGGACCTGGGGTTCCAAAATTGGTGGAGTACGGTAGTCATATCCAAGGCGAATACCCTAGACTTGGAGGAAGCAAAACTGGACTCTATTTATCAGTTCGATGTGACCAAGCTGATAGGGCGAACAGATAATTGATCCATATTCCAAAATTGGACGAACGAGGATCTTGTAGAGCAACAAAAGTGACTGGAGATCTGAAGTCTCGAAGATCTGAGGATGAAGCCCAAGATCGAGTTGGCTCTTGAGGTAGCATGTATGATGTGCTCAGCAGGGTTCAAGGTAGAAGTGAATAAGGTATAACTCCTAGATCCTTGACACAATCTCTCTTCTTAAGGTTTCGCCACCAATACTATAGTCAAAAGTGAAGCAACCAGCCAGTTTAGTAAATGAGACAACATGACACTTGGATATATTAAGTACCATCGCATTCTCAACACACCAGGTCTCGACACTGGTAAGGGACCGCTGAAGGTTTTCTTGGTCTGAAGATGAAGAGATCCTAGCGAATATCTTGAGATCGTTGGCAAAAATCAAACAGTCGGTCGTCAGTACTGCAATGATGTCATTGACAAAGGCATTAAATAGAAGGGGACCAAGGTGTGACCCCTGAGGGACGCCGGACATAGCCTTAAAGATTGATGAGAAGGCCCGCTCGCACTTTACGATCAGGCAACAACCTTCCAGGTAGCTGGTTAACCATTCGATAAGGTGGCCGTTAATGCCATAGCCAGCAAGCTTTGCAACCAACAAGCCATGATGAACTTTTTCAAATGCTTTCAAGTAATCTAGATAAATGCAGTCCACGTGGTTGGAATTGACGAAAGCAGAGGTTACGTATTTGTGAAATGGTAGGAGATTCGTTATAGTGGAGCAGCCTTGAAGGAAACCATGCTGACTGCTTGTTATATATTTCTTCAAATAATTGTAAGATGATCCAAAACCAAGGATTCATAAACCTTGGACAATGCAGATTGAATTAAAACTGGTCTGTAGTTTACTATACTACCACGATCACCAGACTTGAAGATCGGTATGACAAAACCCTGCTTTAAAACAGATGGAAAGATACCCGAACACAGCAGTGCATTGAAAAAAATGGCCAGATGAGCAACAAGAACAGGGGAGCAGAGTTTCAGCACAACTTGAGGTATGCCATCCGGTCCAGCACTTTTGGTTGGGTCGAGGTCATCAAGCTTCTTTTGAACTTCGGTAGCAGAGACCACAATCGATGAAAGCGAATCGCCTTTTGTAAATTCGAAGGATTGAACTGGAATATCCCCAACATAAAAAACCGAAGAAAAGTGTTCGGCAAACAAATTGCACTTGTTGACAGGATCTTGAGCCACCCTGCCATTCAAGGTCATTGTAATCGGAAAACCAGTTGTGCCTTTCAGACTCGAGACATGCGACCAAAAGGATTTTACACCATAAGGAATATTGTCCTCAACCTTACTAATATAATTAGTATAACATTCAGTGGCCAGAGCTTTGCATTGGCTTTGCAGGCTCCGAACACCAGATCCAGATCTAGGGAGCTTCCAGTAGCCTTAAATCTCCTATGAGCGGTTTTCTTCCTGCTCACAAGATATTTCAAATCATTGGTAAACCATTTAGGGAAACTTGAACTATAGACTCTTCTCATAGGTGTATTCTGGGTTATGATATGGGAAAGCTGGTTACAGAAGAGGCTGAACGACTGCTCAATATTTGGTGAGTCTTCCATGATAGGCAAATGAAGAGCTTGTATTTGATTGAATATTGCTCCCATGTTACATTTCCTGAAATCAGGGACAAACTTGATGCAACTTAAGCGTACTGATTTAGGGATGGCAACAGTAATTTCTAATGCAAGATAATGTCTGTCTTCAGGAAGGAAGGAGTCAAGGACCGGATTAACTTCAGTATTAGGAATTGACGAGAACACCAGATCCAGTGTGACACCACGGAAATTAAGGACACTGTTGCACTGCCTGAGATCATACAAGTTAGTCAGATCAATGATACAGCGTGAGGATTCATCAGTAGCTCGAGGAGAGTTCGTCCAGTCAGGATTAGGCAAATTGAAATCTCCCACCAGTAGTATGTTGTCGTTATTGAAGCCACAAACCTCTTCAGCTGTTTGGCAGAAATCACTATATACCGAATGGTGAAGATTCGGAGGTATATACACACACCCAACTATCGTGCTAGACTGTCCAAAGTTCATTTTTACAAAAACACTCAGTTTTCTGATTGCCAGGAGAAATGTTGCTGTATGAGATAAAATTATGCACTGTGATTAAAGAACCTCCCCCGCTAGATTTCTCATTGGTAAAAGTTGACCGATCACATCTGAAGATAGAAAAGCCTTGAAAGCCCAGTTCAGAATCGAGAATATCAGGCGTAAAATTTGTCTCAACCAGGGCAATAACATCATAATAAGTGGTTGCTAATATATGCAATAAATCTTTTAACTTACTTATAAGACCATTCACATTTTGAAAAAGACAATTAATTTTATGTGATGTACCGTTGGAGCTTACTCGGTTTTTTTATTTTTAACAATGGAGGGGATGTTATTCTTGTATTTAATACTAAGGCCTTTTTCACCCTGGGAAGCCCTTTCTTTGATCTCGGCTTTAAGGGATTTTAAAAGTTCCATTTCCCTAGGGGTGCGATCATGAGATGCTTTGAATCTGGCGAGCCTTTGCTCCACCTGAGCAGCAGATGCAGGAGAGAAACTTGAGAGGAAACTTATCACTTCTGATTCCTTGTTTAGTATAACTTTTAGTGGCCTTATCTTGTCGGGAATCCTCTCTCCTACACGAGCTGTCTTGAGGGAATCACTGTTTCTGTCTGGGAGAAATGCATTAAGCAGACGAGATATAAGAGCATTGTCATGTTTTACTCTTACTTCTACATTCTTGTCCCGAGATTCTGGAAGATTAAAGAGCATGATATTTTTCTATCTACGATCTCGGTCACTCATCTCAGCAATAATCGATTCAGGGTTGCAATCGTGAAGTACAGTGTCCTTTAGTCTCTCTTCCAGTGCAAGGACTTTAGACTCATTAACGCTAAGTCGACTCTCTAACTGAGAGATATTTTTATTTAAATCCTCCACTTCAGACCAGGTTATTGACCTTAGCAGGAAGTGATATAAGTGAGTCAATCTTGTCCACAAGATCAGTCATTTTAGCTGTGAGAGTTGTAAGCTGTTTAAGTATCAGGTTTTGAGGCTGATCTGAGGATTGTAAGCAATCAGTTTGTTAGCAGTGCCACTGAACTTTATGATCAGCGCAGATACGATTGTACTCAGTCTTGGGCATACTCAAATATTCCCTATGAAACCAGCGCTGGTAAACGCCGTCACAGCCAATACCCTCCTCGGAATCTAATACAGTTTTAACACAGATAGGGCAATTTGTTTCAGTGGTAGGAGCCATGATGTGGTGCAAAATAAATGGTGTGTGGTTGTTATGTCTGTAACAAGGGAAAGAAGCAAACTACACAAATGTCAGCAGCTACTCTATCCACCAGCGACATGTGTATATTTGCTATAGTACTAATATCCAGTGGAAAATAAACAAAGCTGAACAAGAAGGCAGTGTGGCATTAGAAAAATTTGGCGTGGAGTGTAGACGAAAGAAACAGCTGATTGAAACGAGTTTTAGTTACGATACGAAGGATATGGATGATGGTTATTTTGGAATATATTTAGTGTGTGGTGAAATTTGTGAGAAACACATTGTCCACAAACATGCGGGGAACGGCGACGAAAGTGATAATGTATGGGCTGGCAGATTGCCGGGAAACGGGCGAAAATGAACCCGGTTTAAATGTGCGGTTATAGATTGAATTGAATAGCAAAAGATTAATTACCAGAGGCCGTGTGAGATCATCGCTGGCTAATAATCGTCGCCTGTTCCACCACGTTAGAAACGTGCGGGCTGATACAATGGTGCTGGCCGCGTGAGTGCTAATTGACGGTGCCTATCAATCACAACCAGCTTTGATCAGCACTAAGAGTGATCTACCTTAAGGGTAATATAATTACATGTTCATTGAGAGATTAAATATAATGGTGAAATAACTGGTTGGCTGCGATCCCCTCGTGCCCTAGACTTCCCAATCCCTACATTTAATTGACTGATTAAAACCTACCCGGCGGAACTACTCCCCCCCCCCTTAATGGTTAATTTAGCCTAACCGAAACATAATTGATATTTATTAATATAGAAAGAATTCTTAAACTAGGCAACTTAGCTGTCGAGTGAGCGGTCTCACTCTCCCTCTTCCAGGCGACGACGCTCTCCACCACTGCGTGGCGACGACTGCGTACGCCGCACCCTTCCCAGATCCTCGCGCATGCGCACGCGATAGCTGCATCTCTGACCGCGGGTGGCGCTCGCCACAAACATATATTACTTAGCTGAATATGGCTCAGAAAGTCGCAGTTTGAAAACCAACTACAAGCAAAATACAATACAAAACTTCAGCAGACACTCACAAGCATGACAAACAAAGCAGCCATCTTGAAAGAAAAAAAAAGATGGCAAAAAATACTAGATATAAATTTGATGTAGTATTACAATGAACACAATTTGAGACTTGCAAATCAGGCATATGCCTTGAAACCTTTGTTCTAATACTGCTTAAATAACACTATTATTAGTAATTGAGTGGTAAGTAAGTACTTTGTGTTATGAATATATTTTCAAGTCTGAGTTTAAAAGTTAAAATATAGTATGGAAGAAATATTTCACATTTAAAAATAAAACTGTCAGTTTATGTATGTTTTAAATTGCTTTAATATAACAACTTTTTTTATATCAAGTTTACTCTGTTATTACTCTGTTATATACCCATTATTGTATCGCATTTACATGTTAATACGTGTTTGATAAGAATGTTTTCTAGAAGTTTTATAAATTTTAGAATTTTAACTTTTGACTACTGAGGAATTACTTACGCTGTGTCCCAGAACCGCCGGGCCCAGTTACGCTAGTGTTACCACCTGGCGCCGAGCCGACTCGGCAGTGTGTTACGCAAAACTGCCAAGACATTTTCAGCCGATTTTGCATAAGAATAAATAAATATTTGAAATTTCGCTAATTTTAAAGATAGAATAATGTTTTTGGTGTCATTATTTTTGTAAAGATGTTCTCTACAGATATATGAAAACGGTTTTTGTTTTTAATTTAATTTAGAGTTGAAAATGAAAAATGACCAACAAAATTAAGATTAAATTTTATGATTTTTTAATTTTTAAATGTCAATAACATTAATAATACTTAGAAATAAACATAAAACACTGGCTCTTTATTGTCAAGCAACTAATGAAGAACGTTTCCTGTAAATTTGAGCTGGAAATACTCATAAATAATATTGATTTTTTAATTTTAAGGAAGTTTGTAAGTATTGCAAAAATCTGTACAATGCTTACTTAGGTAGCTTACTTGCATTATTTTTCAACATATTGTAATGTATTATTCCATAAGTGCCTGAAACGTAATAAAAACTAATTTAACACAAATCAATAAAAACATCACCCTTAATTAAGTTATTTATATCAAAATATATGTAAATTGTTACACTTACAATTCAAAGACTCCCAGGAGTGTGTGAGAAAAGATAGTTTTCACCACAAGCATATAAAAACTGAACAGAAACACTAAGTTTTAAAGTAGTAATTAAACGTTTGTTCAACACAATTTTATTTACATTATATACAACATATTGACTGTGTGTTTATATTTTGCACAAACCAGCTGATAATCCACAGACATCTACATCAAAGCCAATAATTTTTGTTATTGTATATTAATTTACTAAATTAAATAAACATTGTTGAGGCTATTGTCTTAAAGAGGGCCCATTCCCCTTCTAAGAGATTAGCCATTTATTTATTCCTATAAATAACGAAACTGTAGCAAAATAACTAAAAGCTTAATCATCGTTTTTCTTTGCTAGAGGTTGTAAAATTATTTACTTGGTCTGGGTAATCCTTATGACATATATTGTTACTAAATATATACATTTCAGCCAATTTTGCATAAGAATAAATAAATATTTGAAATTTCGCTAATTTTCAAGATAGAATAATGTTTTTGGTGTCATTATTTTTGTAAAGATGTTCTCTACAGATATATGAAAACGGTTTTTGTTTTTCATATGTGTAAGTAAATACAGTGACTTTAAATTGATTTAAAACAATTTAAAATAACCAATTTGATAAATTAAATTGATTTAAATCAATTTAAAATCACTTCATTTATTTATGCATATAATAATATTGTATCCCATCAATACATGTCATGTGGATTACAACAAGACCAAGATATCAATTTTACAATCAATAGAAGCCAAGAAAACAATGTTTCAGGGACTCGATATATATGTTATATATCGAGTCCCTGAAATATTATATATATTTATAAAACTTACAGAAAAAAATCCTATCAACCACGTATTGACATATAAATATGATACAATAACAGGTTTTTGATTAACAACGGTGTAAATTTGAAGAACAGTGAGAACCACTTAAAATTCTGGTACTTTTTTTATTCCAACTAGGATAATTTTTTCCAGCACTTCATATAAAATTTTAAAATGCACTTGTCATAATGCAAAATTAAACGAGGAAAACAATGATTTGATGGTGTTTTCATAGGCCTCTAGTTTCTTAGTAAACAATCTTCAAACTCGGGTGCACATAATTTCTGCATCAACAGTAAAGACTCATATTACTAATTTCAACATTTTCAAAAATTTTAGAAAAGATAGCTTTGAATAGGTTAATGTCTCACCTTAAAAACTACAACCGATTATCAATTGTTAACATGATAATCGGTTCTAGAAGAGAAAATCAACTACTGTATATCTGCAACCTTAAGCCTTGTTGAGTCTCTAACTGATATTATAGATGAAAGAAAATCTGTTTCAGTTTTATTTTTAGACTACGTCAAAGCTTTTGACTGCTTTGGACATGATCTTAATGCTAAAAAAATGGTTAACCCATTGGTGACTTAATTGATTTAAACAAAACATAGTAAGCGCAGTTAAGTCAAACTCGAGTTTTCAAAATGTGGTGCAGGGACTAGTGTTATTTACTACACCGTCGACATTACAATTGTACCCTCAACCACTATTCTGTTTTGTCGACATCTGTTCTCTAAAAACAAGCTTCAAGGCTCGTGGTTAATCCTTCTAAGACAATACTTGTGGAAGGATGGTACTAATACAATTGCACCAGTACCAGAGTCACCTTTTTGCGCCCCGACTAGGATTTGAACCCAGGCCTCTACTATTCGAATCAAATCAAATCTCTTTGTTGTCAATAACATTTGTACAATGTATAACAATAGTCATATTTTCTTATATAATCAGTTACAATAAGTCACAAAAATTAAAATCTATAAAGTCATTGATATTATAAAAACAATGCTGTGTTAACAGACGTTTAACTTCTCTTTTAAAGTGGTCAAAATTTAACTCTTTATAGGCTATAGGTAACATATTGTATAACAGTATCGACATATAATTTAGATTTTTTTGAGACTCTGAGTATTTACAAACTGAATTTCTTAACTGAAATCTACTTCTAGTTTGGTGGCTATGGACACTATAATTGTTCTGAAACAACCCAATATTCTTATGCGTGAATAACAGCACCTGATATATATAAATAGATGGTAATGTCATAACACCTAATTGCTTAAAAAGTGGTTTACAAGATGTCCTGTCATCCACTCCACAAATTAACCTTATAGCCTTTTTTTTGCAATTTAAACAATTTTGATGACTGCCTTTGCTGTCCCCATATTAATGTACAGTAACTGAGATGGCTATGAATCAATGAGTAGTAAGTGGTCAACAAAACATCAGTTGTTACGTTGCCTTTAATTCTTCTGATACAATATAATCCTCTTCCTAATCTTGTAGCGACATGATTCGTGTGATACTGCCAGTTAAACGATCTATCCAAATATACACCTAAAAATTTTAAATTTGCCGTTCCTAATCCTAAAAGAAATTTGTTTGAGAAAGTTATTTTCAAATCTTTGACTTTTTTTAGATTTAAGTTTAATTTGTTGACCATGCAGCACTCCTCAACCCTTTTAGTTACCAAATCAATTTTTCCTATCAAGATGGACTGAGAGTTACAATTTATATTTATACCCAGGTCATCTGCAAACAGATAATGCTGAATTTCATCAGGTAAACATGTGGGAAGGTCATTTATAAAGATATTAAACAGCAATGGGCCAAGAGAGGATCCCTGAGGGACACCTATTTCAACTAATTTTCCCACAGAATTAAAACTGTTGAGCTGAACATATTGAGTTCTATTGCTTAAAAACGATTTTAAAAGATTTACTGCTTTTCTGTCAAAACCATAGAATAGCAGCTTTTTGCATAGAATATTGTGAGATACTGTATCAAAAGCCTTTGAGATGTCAAATGACCGAAAGCATACCAATCTACCTTTTTCAATATTATGTACTGTGTCTCTTACCATAGTAGCAATTGCATCATGGGTGCTTCGATTCTTCCTAAAACCAAATTGCCTATCTGAAAATAAATTATTTACTTCAAAATATTCTATTACTTGTTTAAATATTACTGCTTCGAAGACTTTTGCAATTACAGGTACAATTGATATAGGACGGAAGTTTTCAAGTATTTTTTTTCCTCCTTTATGAATAGGAACAACTTTAATGCTTTTGAGAGGGTTTGGAAATAATCCCTCATCGATACATTCATTTATGAGACAAGTAAGTACCTCACATATGTCTGGTGAAGATAACTTAAAAATATGCACATTGACTCCATATACATCCAAACTCCTATTGTTTTTCAGACCATTTATAATCTCAAAGACTTCTTCAACCCTTACATGTTTGAACTTAAATGTACTTTTTATACAATCTAATTTCTTTAGGAAAAAAATAACATCAATATCACTTATTACAGGAATGTTCTTATAAACTCTTTCCACACTAGATACAAAAAAGTCATTAAAACTATCCGGTGACAAAGTCTGTGGCATCTCAACTAACCTACCGCAACAGGAACCAGACAATCTTTTAACTATGCCCCACATTTCTTTAATTTTATTGTTGCTGTTTATTTCTTACCACTATTATAATCTAATTTAGCCTGCTTAATTTTTCTTTTGTATTTCTGTGCCATTTTATTGTATTGCTGTTTTGCACTTATTGCTCCAGTAGTTTTAAACTTATAATAAAGGTTATCACACTTTTCTTTTAAATTTCTCAAATCCTGTGTGTACCATTTATTGTCCAACAACATTGGTTTTATCTTTGTTCTTTTAAGATCATAAGCATTATTGACTGCCCACATAAAAAGCTTATGAAAAACTTCAAATTTTACTTTTAAGTCTGAGATTGAATAAACTTCCAACCAATTTATAGAATTTAACAACTTACTAAAATGCAAATCATTTTCTAGTTTTATTGATCTACATAACTTTAACGACAAATTATTCCTATTATTTTTCAATCTTTGTTCAATGGGCATATTTAATAACAATGCATGATGGTCAGACACAATAGTATTTCTAAATGTAACTGTGAAAGTATTGGGCTTTATATTACTAAAAATGTTGTCAATACAGGAGCCTATATTGACTGATCCTGGCCTTGTTATACATCATTCACTGTTGGTCTCAGACCATAACTACTAAACATATTACAAAGCATATTGTTTATATCACCATTCTGTAATAAATTTATATTAAAATCTCCTGAAATAAATATTTTATATCTTGCCCGTATTAGACCACAGAGGTGAAAACGGCATGTGGATAAAAACCAGTTCATAACAGGTAGAGCTCTCTGAGAGAGAATGTTGTCCTGCAATTTGGTAGTATATGGCTCTAGTTCATGTTTTTGCCATTATTATTGTTCATAACAGGTATCAATGTTGTCTTCCAAGCATTTTAACTGATATTTTAGTGCATTATTCAGCATTTAAACAATGCTAAACACAAGACGTGCATTTCCCCTCATCCATCTATAACGGGTTAAAAAGAACATCTTTATAAAGGCCACAATTTCTTTTTTTTTTAATGGTGCAAATTTGTTGCTTTGTAATTTACAAAAACATTTATACAAAGATTTAACAAAGTGTGAGTTTTCTCTCAATTTAATTATTGCCTGAAGATTTGCAAAGGCATAAATATTCACTTTTTCAGTTTATGCAGCATAAAGCAGTTGTACGATTCTTATAGAAAAATCAAATATCCAGGAGGTTATACAGTAAATTGTATGATTAGAACTTAACTTTGCACTATAACTTGCAGAAAAAGATCAAGTTTAAAAGAGAACCTTTTAAATCAGTTTTTCATTTCATAACTAACATTAATAATGTAATTGAATGTTGCAGATTCAACAGCTGAATACATTGCAGGAGGGGCAGTTGGTAGTGAGACCAAGGGCTTGTATGTCTCTGGCCTGCCCTGTGTGACAGTTCTTATTGGTGCCTTCCAACTAGAATCTGGGCTCCCACTTCTTGGTGTTATAAACCAACCATTCCACAATATGGAACAGGGCAGGTGTGTGATGATAAAACATGATCAATATCACATATTTTCCTTTTTTTAACACAACAGAATTTCTAAATTGATTTTAGAAGGCAGATAGGAATTAGAATACGTTGAGAGAGAAATGATAATCAAGTTGATCAAATGATAGAAGAAGTAGGTTTCAAGGTTCATCAACATGAAGCAACTGCCCCAAAAGAATCAAAAGTGGAGAATACCATAAATCAAATGTCTGAAGAATTGAATAGAACCTAGAACAGAAGATAAAAAAGGGTAAAAAATACTATTTTCTGTCTAAGCATGTGGGTTTGGGTGATGGGTTTTCTATGATTCCGTATCAAACACATTGTAAACTCAACCCTTAACCCTTTCCACTCCAATTACTGGGAACCCAGTTTCCCTATCAGCTCCATTTACTTTTAAGCAAAAATTGCCTATTACATTTGTTCAGTGGGAAAAACATATATCTGATAGTTCCAAAAAGCTGATGTATTTTTTCTTTGTTTCTTCTATGACTAAAGTATAGATTAATATAAAATAAAACATATATTTTTATTTTCAAAATTGTTTAATTATATATATTTATTGGAACAAAATTGAATTTCTAACAAAAAAACGGATACAAGAAGAATTTTTGAAAAATTTTAAATAGGAAGAATAGTATTTGTTGTTTGTTTTTTGTTGTTTGTATCCTTACAAACAAAAAAAAGTCATTTTCAAATATTTTGGACTAAATTAAACATAAAAAAATATATAATTCTAAAACCGAATTTTTTTGAAAAACAACATTTTTACCAAAAATATTATTTTCACTGCAACTAGTAAACAATTGCTCCATAAATTTTATTTTATTGCTTAGCAACAGTCAAAAGGTACATAATTTAGACCAAATTTGTAAGTAAAGCTTTTTTCAATAATTCAAAACATGTTATCAGCTAAAATATAAACAGGCAAAATCTAATAGCCTACTTGCAACGCTCTTTCATTTTCATACCGGTTACACATAGGCCTACGGTAAAAATACTTATGAACATACAGGAAATGTAAAAGATGAAAAGAAATGTTTTAGGCACATAACTAGTTGGATAATAAATCCTCGTCAAATAGTAAGCTGGTAATACCGTCATCACTGAGGTTCGAAATCGAAACTATTCTGTCGCCACTTCCATCATTTGGTAGAATACTACTGCCGTCGTCTTCACCCATTTTATTCGACAGGAATCATCGTCGTAAAAATAAAAATATTATGAATAAACAGTAAAACAACAACGATAACCTAGCAACAACAATGCGTTTTATAAGCCCATTACGAACGATAACATATGACGGAACAAAGTGAGTGCAGATAGCTGTTGCAGTCAGCCAGCTGTTTACAGAGCAGCCACAGACGACAAACATTACATTTTCTGAGGTTTGTTTACAGATACTAAACTCAAACGGTTCCGAAACAATTCTACAGATAGCAGCACATATCAAACAACAACCCTAGCGGTCAATAATGTAACTACGTCAGTCTAAATACAATCATAGAACGTTTTTATAGAGACGTCGGGCCCGGCCCGACATTGGAGTTAGTGCGGTAAGTTGCGTGGCGGGGCTGCCCCGCCACTTGAGTGGAAAGGGTTAATATCTACATACACTTAACTTCCTAATATTATTTGTGCATTTTTTCTAGTAACAAAGTAAGTTATTTCCGCCTCTATTGTGTAAACAAAATATTGCTTTCATTGTGATCATTCATGGAAAGTGTGGTGTGATAGTGTGTTTATAGTAATTTTCCATTAGTAGTACTACAATGTTTTTCCATCCATCCAGTTATTTTTCCAGGCTCTGATTGTCTTTCCAGAACTTAGATCAGTGAGTAATTTCAGTAAACTTTCTCCCTTTTAAGTTACTTTAAAATTGTATGTTGTTTTTCAAAAAAACAAGAACTGTGTTTTTGAAAAGACCAGTATTCATTCTAGAAACACAAAACCTCAATCCGCTTCGCGGCTTACTTAATAAGTGATAAGTAATAAGTGACTTGATGTTTACAGTAAATTCTGTTTGCTACGAACTTAAAAAAATTAAACAGATATACTCTTTGCAGAGGATAACAAGCAAAAATTAAATTATTAAAACATGTAGCTTCAGGATAGGTACTTATTTTTAGTGCACCCTGATCTGAAAATTTAGTTTTGTCTAAGTTACTATCCATGTTTGCCTAACTGTAAATGGTGTAGCTGTAGCTGCTTTGATGTTGCAAAGATTTGTCATTACTATGGTTAAGTCATACATATGGAATAGGGATGTTTTAATAAATCCAGATTCTTAAAAATATAAATAGATAGGTTTTTTATGCATTTTAATTAATGCTTAGGTCTGAGAAAGGTAAATGTAGTTTACCAAAATCGAATTTTGTAGAAGAGCACGAGAGATATTTTATCATTGCTGACCACGTTAATTTGCTGATGTTTTGCAATGTTCTCACAAACGGGAAGAAACGTCAAAGTAACATTTTAACCTCAAGAGAAAAGCTCTAAACTGATCATCTAGCGCCTTTCTCTAAAAAAGCCCCTCCTATGTCCATTTCTGAATTAATTATTAAAATGTGCAACATTATGGGTCATTAAAACACATACAGCAGTAATGAATAAATATTATTATTTAATTCTTAGTTTTAGAGATATAGACAACTAAGTATATTACACAAAGTTTTATCAGCTACAAGTTGTGCGCATAGTTTTGGTACTTAACTTTGATTTCTACTAATAAAATCTAAAGAAACTGGTATTGGTAAGATTTAATTGGCCAATTTATAAATTGGGACAACGCTTACTCAAACTGTCTAAAATCAACATCTCATTCATACATCTCAGTATGTATTTATGATGGTGTTTACCCTCCCACTCACCCATATATGTACGGTGGTATTATTTTACCATGATCAGCAATGTTTGATGATCAATCAGCAACTATGATGATCAAATTAAGTTATCACAACTTTACTCACCATTAGATATTCAGAAATGTTAGTGAAGACATAATCAATCACAGTTTAAGATTAGATTAAAGGGCTCTAAACCAGACATTAACACTTTGACTGTGGATCCAATATTATTACAGAGTAGCGTAACTTCCGAAGAATGCAGATCCCATAGTTTTACGGAATTGGTGTTTTATTTTGTTAAATAGCCTATTAAGTATTAATACGGAATCTGGTACTCTAAATGGTCTCTAGTGATGTTAGTAAACCGTTTTACCACTAGAATGCACACACTGTACTCTTGTTAGCCAGGATGATTGAGTTGTAGCCGCTAGACTACACTACTATTGTCTACACGTTTCAGAATCATCAATCAGTGAGTGGACTCTATTTCAAAGTGTAAATAGGCATGTAAATAAAAAACAAGTGTAATTTTTTAGTACTTATTTTTAATTAGTTTTGTATGAATAGGGCAAAAAAATTATGTTCAAAATTATTTTGTATGCTCAATTGCCTATTACTACTCAACACTATTACTAAAAAAACTGATATTATGAGATGAAAAAAAAGTTTTTTAATTGTGTACTAATAAAAATAAGAAGAAATATAAAATCCAGATATGTAAGTAGAACTTTTCTATGTTTAATGGTTTTAAATCTATGAGATTTTAAAAAGTACAAAAATGGCCAGCATTGTTCAATGTTACCAGCACTCAAAGATAGGGCACCTTAGATGAAAAGTCCACTAACACACTTCAATCAGTTGAGAAGAAATTGACCAGTGTATCAGTATGGGCTTGCTGACCTTAAATAATGTGCTACAATTTCATCTTTACTTGATACTTTGTTGTTTTTAAGTTTAACACGTTCACTGCTGAAATATTTATACTGCATATGGTGTGTGCTCAGATATGGCTTCTTAAAATTTACAATTATAGTTACTTAAAATGTCTTTTTTAGTTATTTTAAATTCATCGTGAGGTTTTTCTTCTTTTGTTAAAAAATAAAAAAAGTAAGCTATTTAGCATCTGCCACACAAAACATCAACATTTGAAGCTGTATGCATCAACTGCCATATGGTGTTTTTTATATTCAGTAACGGAGTATAACTCTTTTTTATGTTAGTACTTACTTTTATATTTGTTTTTGAAGTGGTGAATCACTTATTTTAAACATAAATCATTTAATGTTTGTACAATAAATTGATTCATAGTTAAATTGAAGCCTCTAGAAAGTGTTTAGTAAAATGAAATATTAATGTTAAAGGTTAAATGTTAGAAATATGTTAAAGATATTTTATTTTATAATAAATTGATAGTGCAAAAAGAGGAATGGTAGGCTCTGCGTGCACTGGTCATAATCACCCTGGTCACAAATTTCGTTAGATACTGCCTTCATAACTATCAAAAAAATTTATTACTAACCCCACTACTTTATCCTTTGATTCAGATGTTGAATTGTAAAATATTTCAATATCATGTTATAAATTATTTTTAAATTATCGTGATAGTGCTTATTTTTATGACTTATTTCACAATCTATCATAACAACAAAGTGAGAACTGATATTTCCTGGCAATCAACTAACTTACAAATAGCACTAAATGTAGTCAGTTACATCTATCATCTAACTGGTATCGGCAGAAATTTATATAATACAGCATCTGCATGCCTGCAACAATATGAAACTCCATTTGGCGTTCGCCACAAAATGTGGTGTAGCGTGCAAAAACGCTATATAGCATTTGCCACAGTTAATATACTCAAATAACTGTTTTCTTCTCTTTCCGAGGCAATAAATTCCAAATATCTCTTATCTCACAAATACATTAAAAGATATAAAGGTGAAAATAACATAGTTCACCACAGGTTAAATTAAAAGAATAAAAAGAATATATTAAGGACATTCAAAAAATATTTACTATGTAAAATTAAGTAAAAAAATGTTGATGAATTAAAATAATCAAGGAATTTAAAATTAACGAACCAATTTATTCATTGGATGATTTTTCCCACCTTTGTAGACAACATAATTGAAAGGTACTAGTCAGCGCTAGTAGCTAGTGTTCTAACTCAGCTACTTGGGGGGACAAAGTACTGTGGGTTAGATTATGCGGCATCCACTCAATGGTTGCCATCGACTTGGATACCATTGTGTGGATTGGATAATGAAGTGTCTAGTGTCCGGGTTGGATGGCAGTCAGAATCTGGATGTTGTGTAGGAAAGAGGTTTGATTATCAGGCTTAGTCAGTTAGCTAAAAATGACTGTACTTATTCATTTACACTCATCAGACTCATTCAGCCCTCATATTCGCTCATATCTCTATGATCGGTGCCTAGATAATAATTTATTATAAATTGACACTATTTAAATGTACTCATGTGCATTCTAATAATAAAGAATTTTTTATTTGATTTTAGAGTTTAGCTCGATCAATATAAATGCAGTTGTTAATGTGTTTCAAAGGTTCCTGTTGTGCTTTGTAGGCATGGACTCTAAGAACTTGGCTGAAAGTGGATGTATACCTAATTTTCCAACACTTTTATTCGCTGTTTTTTTTTTTTCATTAATGTCAAACTTATTGTCTAGTTTCTGAAGAATTGTTTGTTTTCAGGTGTAAAGTGATCTTTGACATTGATTGTCGTCACATTATGTAGATTTATTTTTCATGGTGTGGTGGTTGCGAATTCATCTTTCTAAGTTATCTCATTTAGATATCACTAGTAGTCTTAATTTGAAACTAGATGATTAGGGAAGGCTAACTGTGTTTCTTGAAAGTAGGTATTCAAAAGGGTTGCTTATTTTGATGGTATACGGAAAACATATATACACACACTTAAAGACCAATGTCCTTAAATTAGGTCCTGGTCCTCTGCATGTGTGTGAGTGGGACTGCCTGGCAACACTCCCAGTTTGATAATACTATATGTCCTTCTTTTCAAAAAGTCTGTACCAGATAATTACTTCAATTTGTGATAGTAGCCAATAAAGTCTCAATTATATGTTTATCAGAACATTGGCTTAGTAAAGATATTTGCAACATTGCTTGCCTAAAAGATTTTTATTGTGCAGCCAACTTTTGCAGAGAGAATAGCATTCGAGGGGGAACTTCAGTTCTCGTTAACAAAACACACAATTCAAAAAGTATTGACATATCACAATTTTGCTCAGAACTAAATTTCGAAGCTTCAGCAGCTGCTTTAGATTCCCTTAAACTAATAATCATTTCAATTTACCATCCTCCCACAGGTGACCCAAAAATCTTCTTAGAAAACTTAGAAAATCTATTATGTTTTATCTGAACTCAGGGAGGTTATTCAACTATAATTGGTGGTGATATAAACGCCAAATTTGACATTACTTTAAACAAAAAATCTGTAGGAGACTTTCTTAATTTATTAAGACAACATAACTTCTTTTGCGTGAACAAAAATCCCACAAGAGGAGACCGCTGCCTCGACAATATATTTGTAAATTGCCCAGATCAAGTAACCGCATGTACAGTTTTTGATTTTCCCTTTTCAGATCACGATGGGCTCATCTTAAAACTAGAAAGAAACCAAAACTTACAGACCCCATTACAAATAAATAAAAACACTAAAAGTACAAAGGCTTTAGAAATTACTTTTCCAAGATCAGCAACAGATAATCTAGTAGACTGTCTGCTGGCGCATGATTGGGACAGTTTGATTATAAATGAAAAAAAATTAAGTGCTAAAGAATATTTTACTCTCTTTTTTGAAGTCTTAATAAATAAATTAGTATATTGTTCAACTATTAAAAACCCTAGTCACAAAGATAAAAATTTTAGAACCCAAAATATATGGTATACATGTGAAATGAAGCAAATGAAAGAGCGACTTTTGTTCTTACACAAACTAATGAAGAATTCCAACTGTAAACGGTTACAACAAAGCTATGCAGATCTCAAAAGGCAATATAAAAAATCTGTAGAAGATGCCAAACTTGTTTATAATGCAGGTAAAATTGAAAGTAGTAGCAACAAATGTAGAGCTGCTTGGAAATTAATTAAAGAAAATACTGACAGTCCATCCCCTCAAGCAGATATGGATGTTACTCCAGATAGATTTAATAATTATTTCATTAACTCAGTTGCGCAAATTAAAAATAATATCATACAACCTAATATTAACTGCTTAAATTTAACTCAAAATTACCCTATTAAAAAGAACAATTTTAATTTTGCAAGTGTCTCTTCTGATGATGTAGTGGCAGCTGTTAAAAGATTGAAAAACTCAGAAAGTAAAGACATATTTAATTTATCCAATAACATTTTCAAAAATATTCATCACACTTTTTTAATTCCTCTCACGTTATGCATAAACAAGTGCTTGGCTGAAGGTTTTTCCCAGATGAGTTAAAGTTGTCCAGAATTTGTCCAATATTCAAAAAAGGCCCTAAAAATGAACCCGAGAGCTACCGTCCAATATTTATCATACCAGTTCTTTCTAAAGTTATTGAAATTACAGTGCATGATCAATTGGTTGCATACCTAAATAACAACAATTATTTAAATATAGAACAGTTCGGTTTTAGAAGAGGCAAGTGTACCGTCGATGCTATCGCTGCTCTAATCAAGTAAATTCTTACCACTTTCGAGGACAAAGGCATTGCTCAGGCTACCTTGTGTGATCTAAGCAAGGAATTTGATTGTGTTGATCATGCAGGGTTGATTGGAAAACTTAATTTTTATGGAATAACTGGAATTGCCTCTAATTTTTTTCAAAACTATTTAAATAATCGTATGCAAAAAGTTTACGTTAACGGAAACTGGTCCAGCAAGGTTAATGTTCCATGGGGAGTGCCCCAAGGCTCAGTCCTTGGCCCTCTTTTATTCTTGATACAAATTAATGATCTTCCTAATGTTTTAAAAGCAAAATCTTTCTTGTATGCTGACGACACAACTTTTCTTAATATACATCCTGATTTTAACTGTTTACAAAAACTTGTTAGTGATACCTTTGAAGAAGCATCAGATTGGTTTAGATCAAACGGTTTCTTACTAAATGAATCCAAAACCCAAAACAGTCTATTTAGCTTAAGACAGAATCCCTCAAAGGAAACAAAATTTTCTGATAGTGTAAAGTTCTTAGGAATCATGATAGATAACAAGTTGACGTGGAGCACCCACATTGAATTCATTTCAAAGAAGTTATCAACAGTAATTTATTTGTTAAGGCGAATTATGAATTGCGTCCCAGAAACCTATGTAAAATCATCATATTATGCTTTTTTCCAGTCAATCATCAGATATGGACTTGTAATTTGGGGTAACAGTTCAAAAATTAGTGATATTCTTTTACTGCAAAAGAAGGCTACTAGAGTTATTTCAAAATCACAACTGCGTGACCATTGTAGACCATTATTTATCAATCTTCAAATACAAACCATTATAAATTTATACATAATTGACTTGGTTTCTTATATTCTCAAAAACTCTGAATGTGTAACATTTGTTAGTGACTGTCATAATTACAATACCAGAAATAAGAACAACATCTCAATAAATCACTGTAGGCTTAGTACAACTCAACGTAGTCACGTTATCATATCACAACAGCTGTACAAAAAACTAAGACATCTAATTAATAAATATCCAACCAAATTATTTTTAACTAAATTTTTTAATTGGCTCGTTCAAAATCCATTTTACACCCTATCAGAGTTTTTGAGTCTTAGGGAAATAGTTTTTTAGTGCACATCTAAATCTGAAAGTAAAAAGTAAATTTGTTATTCTTAGAACTTAGGCTTAAGCGGCCGGTGTCATAACTAAAATCTACAGTTTCCGGTGACAACCGCGTCAAGGTACTATCTACAATATTTACAAGATGACCAGACGTTTCGCCCATACTGTGATGTGACAGAGACAGTCTCAGAGAAACCACTGAGGATGCCACATCACAGTATGGGCGAAACGTCTGGTCATCTTGTAAATATTGTAGATAGTACCTTGACGCGGTTGTCACCGGAAACTGTAGATTTTAGTTAAATTTGTTATTATTGTTATCTCAATTTTATTGATTGTTATCTCAATTTTTGACATGTGTGTAACACTAATAAGGACTTTGTCAATGCATTTTTTGTAAAATGGCAATAAAGATTGATTTGATTTGATTTTGATTTGAATTATAATATGAAATATTTTTGAATAGGCCTATAATGTTTGCAACATTTTTCCTACTTATATCAATTAATTAAAAGTTCTGTTGATTCTTATATATAAAATTGCAGACATAGATGAGATATTTTTATTAATTTTATGCGACCCTTATAATTGGATCATCAGACCTGTTAGGGGAGCAGTTGTAGGTTCAGCAATAGATGTTTTATTGATGTATAGTAATAATAATCTTCATACAGGTTTGTTTTAGTTTTGTTTTCACTGTTTTTAAATTATTTTCCATAGTTAATTTGTTTTATACTATTTTTTTTATATTTTCTTGTTATGTTATTATTAAATTTGTGTTTTGGTTTAGAGATTGTATGAGTTTTAATTTAATTTGAAATATTGCATGTTTTAAAACTTATTTGTTTATTGAATGAAGGTTTATTGTATGGAATTGAACCTACAATAAAGATATTATTATTCTCCATTGGGGGAAGTTTGGGCGAACCGGTGGTCGAGCGGTCTAAGGCCGCTAGACTGGTACTGATTCACCCTCTTACTCTGTCTGGATAAATTCCTCACACAGATCTATCAATCAACCAATCAATCAATTTTTATTGGCACAGTACATTTTATATGAGTTACAATGTAACACAAAATTGGTGCTTTGTCATTTAGTAATCAAAACTAATAATATATTAAAACTAAAGATTAATTATCATTTAGGTATTCTTTTACATCATAATAGTTTTTCTCTTGTAATAATTTTTTATAACAGTAAAAAAACATTTTTTATTTAAATTAATAATATATTGAGGAAGCCTATTATACAATTTAATATCCAAGAAAATAGGACTTTTTTCAGTTACTTTTAAATTATGTGTTGGTACTTTAAATTTAAGACTGTGTCTAGTCTCATATGAATGATCAAATTCATGCTTTTCAATAAGATGCTCATTAAGACAACACATTTCAGTATTTCAAAAATATAAACGAGGCAAAGTTAGAATTTATAACTTTTCAAATAAAAGTCTACAACTGATACGTCTACCTGGAACATTACAAATAGTTCTAACTATTGACTTTTGAGCTCTGAAAATTAAAACAAACATTTTTGCGGAACCCCATAGCACAATCTCATATTTTAAAGTTGATTGTATGTATGCAAAGTAGACCACTTTATGTATATCTAATGATGTTGAATGAGAAATAGTTTTAAATGCAAATCTGAATGAGTTCAATTACTTTGAAAGAAACTTTAAATGCTCGTCCCAATTTAAATTTGCGTCCAATATCATTCCCAGGACTTTATGAGAATAGGTGCAGTTCAAATGATTCTCAAAAAAACCACCATTTTCTCAGAGTTTCTAGCTCTGAATTGAATAATATTGGTTTTATGTTCATTAAGTAACAGACCATTTTTTTATACCATTTTTTCAGTTTAGTTAATGAGTCAAGAACCTCTTTCTGCAGACTAACCAGGTTTCTGTTTTTCAAAAAACCGATGTGTCATTAGCAAATAAAATAAAATTATAGGATAATTCTGAGGTTAGGTTATTAATGAAAATTATAAACAACAATGGCTCAAGAATGGATCCCTAAGGGACACCACTCTTTACCAAATCCCATTCTGAACTAAAATCAGAAAAGTTTCTGGAAATCACTGTTCTTTGTTTTCTTTGTGTAATATAAGAAGACAATAATTTTAAAGCGTTACTAGAAATCGCTACTTGTTTAATTTTACTCATTAAAATATTATGGTCCACACAATCAAATGCCTTGGACAGGTTACAGAACATACCAGCTGTACACCATGACTCATCCAAGGCCTCAAAAATGTAATTTATTAAAGTTGTCAAAGCAATTTCACAATTAAAATTTTTCCTGAACACATACTGTTAAGAGTTTAGCAATTTATTTAACTCTAAATAAAAAATTTGGAATCTTTGGTTTTGAACCCTTTCATTATATTCAAATGAAGTTTTTTGTGACATAAGTAGATGTTGAAGAATCAATACTTCTTGGGTGATATTTTGTCGTACATTTTGTACATTTCCATTCTCTAAGTGATCTAGTGTCTTTCTCTCATCTCTATTATTGCAGTTTAGTGAATCCCTGCACACTTTCTATCACTTCATTCACCATAGTTTATTACACATTTACACAGATTACCAGAATGACATGTTTGTAAGTAAACGTTAACTATCAATTTTAACAGTAGACAAAACTAAAATAGAAATTGTACAAAATTGTCTAACTTTTGCATGATTTGGAATGATGATATGTGGCTGTTATAAGCTTAACTATTGGAATTACAGTCATTGATTTAGTAAGTAAGTTGGGTGGATATGCTACGAAAAAGTCAAACTTATAATTTTACTTATATTTCAGATGGCTAGGGAAGGTTGTTTGGGGAGTGAGTTTTAATGACCAGAGGATCTCTTCAGTTTCAAACATGAAGTTATCTGCAGAACAAAAGGTAATTATTATTTTCTTTTTTATAGTAAGTCAGTAGTAAAACAATCTTTATTCATGTTATGAGATGTGCATGCTACATGTACTATAGAAAGGTTATATTTTTGGAACACTTACCTCAAATAATAAAACACTACACCACAATCTATGTACTATTAAGTGATAAAACTGTACTGATTGGTTCCAATAATTATATGATGTATCATCAATTCTCTATTTTAACTCTTCGCAAGTGTATGCTGATTATATACGCAAACATTTTTCTCCGAGCGAGCGGTGTGCATATATATATATATACGCACCGTCATATGAAATTTGAGTTTGTTTGATCCCCACCCTGCCTCCCAAGGTCACACGCAATTCGTTATTAGTCATACTACACCCTCAATTCAATACCATTGCTGACTCCCCCATTCCCTACCCTCCTCTCTAAAACTTGTGTCGTTGTTAGTCCAGCACTCAGTGCTTTGTCTGCTGCATTCTGCGTCGCACACTTGTTTAAACTTCTGCTTATGAATTTGATTTGTTCTGTTTATTTTATTTATTTAGTTTAGTTGTGTTTACTTTTGCAAAACCTACCAGGAAAAGCCTCACTTGCATCCAGAAATCTGCTTTGAAGCATATCATACTAGAGAGAAATATACTTGAATATACTTGTAATATCATGTTTAGTCATTAGATTATACAATCAAATGAAATTAACAACTAATTATTATTTTATTTCAAATTTACCTAACAACTGGTTTTAGTAGAACAAGCTAATGACGAGTAAAAACGTACAAAACAATTTCCCTTAGAGCTAATGACGTGTATATACGCAAATATTATTTTTGGGAAAAATGTAAACAAAAATTTTTTCGGCTAAATACTAGTTAATTTTGCATATAATAGTTAATTTTTAAGCATAATATTATATATTGGTAAAAAATTTAGTAGTAACCCAACCAAGTTTCATATATGCTTACGTTAAAAATACAAATTAGCTTGCAAAGGGTTAATATTTTTGTTGATTTACATGAAGGCAAATGAACACTAATCTTATTATTAGCTTAAAATACACTTGTCTCAAGCTGTAATGCTAGTAAATAAATACAAAATGTATAATATTAATTAGCATAGTTAATATTCACTAGTTAGCATCTTGTAAGTATAGTGGTGCGAGGAACCCGACCCTCTGTCCTAGTGGATTTGGAAAGCTGGCTGGATAAGTTAAACATGTTTTTTATTTTATAACCTGCTTTGTTTTGTTGAATATTTTCATATTTTGTATTTCTTTTATATTTCAAATTTTATATTTTGTTTAGTTGTGTTATGTGGTAGTTTTTAAGAAAACTTGACTTCCTTAACAGTCAACCGTAGTTTTTGAGCTTGTAGTTTTTAAATATTTTTGTGAATTGGTATGGTAAAGGAAAAAGAGACTAGTTTTAAATGAAGACGACAGGAGTTTGTCATACCTTGAAACGTTATGTCTGTTTCCTTAAACTCTTGAAGCATTTGAATTCTGCAGATATTGTCTACCAGTCATGAACAATCCAATGCTAACAAATAACTTTCAAACAACAAACATTCTTTAAATTGTAATATGCAGAAGGTGTTCAAAAAAGGTCTGGAAACAGCCTCTGAATATAGTTTATATTTTTTCAACTATCATAGCTTGTAAACTTAAGACGTCAAATGCTACATCAAAGAAATGTACTTTTTGAAGCAATTATGAATATTTCATGGGGACAGCCCATAAGGAGTCAGTAGAAAGTCTTAAATGAGAGCTCAAATTGCACTCAAAGATCTTTATTAGGAAAACACAGTGCCACAGAGCCGACTTGAAAGGTTGTACCCATTCAAAATGGTGGCACTTTGAATTTACGAATTTGGACTTGATACAAAAATTGCTTATTTTTAACCATTGTATATTGAAGGAGTAACTGTAAAAACCGATATTGTGCTTAAATATCTATTTTTCAAATGGCTTTATCACATCAGGGGAGATATCCTAATGAGAGAATAGGTCGAGTAGTATGTCAAAATGTATGTCTTTATTGGGGGAACACAAAGCCATAATTCCTTCAAGATTCATCCTACATAATATAATGGCATTGCAAAATTGAGATTATTTAAAAAATGGTGTTATCGTTCTTGTAGAAAGTTGTCAGTGGGAGGTAAAACTCACTCCCTATTATGTGGAAACCTGGTCATTACATTCAGAGTGGGTTCTCAGAATTTAACTATTGTAATCCATAGAAAGAAAGGAATCTCAATGCATTTTTCAAATAATTAACTTAATTTTATACAAAACCAAAATCAAATCAAAAGCATTTTATTGTCGTTAAAATCAGAGATTATTGACAAAGTCATATTGCAACTCCTTTCAGAGCTTAGTCTTGATAGACTATTAAAATTAAGACAAATATGTCGACAAGACAATGACAGCAATTCAACTATAAAAACATACAGAACAAATCCTCACAAAACAATGTTTAACTAATGTTATCGATAATAATATATCATACAAAAAGATAGAAGTTTTATCTTCAAGTTACAACTAAAACAATTGGAAGATAAATGTTGAAAATTTATTGGTATTAAAAATTTGTTAAAATAAGATAGATTTATACGAGTAAGATTCCTCAAGGGAATAAAAGGGATTTAACAAAAGCCAGGAATAGTACTTCTTTAAAAATAAATGTTTGTCATATTTGTTAATTATTGGTATCAAGTGGTTATATACTCTCAGAGAAATAACAGGGTGACTGTTAAGAGTGTTACTCAACCTGCTGAAATTTATAACTGCAGAGCTCTTATACCTTGTGTTAAATGAGTGAATTTCACAACTATGCTTTATTAAATTTAGGGTTTGGAAAATATATTTAATTATATCAAACAGATAAAGGTTTATAATGGTTTGAATTTTTAAGTTTTATGAATAAAGGTTTGCATTGGTCACGACTATGTGAGTTTGAAATCATTCTTATTTATTTTTTTTGGAGAATTAATATGTCATCAATCCTATTAGCATTTCCCCACACAACAAGCCCTTACCTAAAAATGGATTCGAAGAAGGCAAAATATGCATTTCTTACTTAATCCGTATGAACACATAAAGTGAGACGTTTAAGAAGAAATATTACTCGTGACAATTATGTAGAAATGTAGTTGATATGAGGCTCCCAATTTAGATTCCTATCTATATAAATTCCTAAAAACTTTACATTACTAGAGAAATTATTACTATGATGGTCAATAAGTTTTAGCCAAAATAAAATATTTTGAGTTTTTGACTGATTTAAGTAAAATCCATTGCAATTAAACCACTCTGAGGATTCTGAAATAGTATTTTGCCTAACAGTATCTAATTCTTCCAGATCTTTGCTAAAATTTAGGAATGTAGCAGCATTATCTGCATACATAATAGTTGTGGTTTTAACTGAAGAAGGTAAATCATTAATATGGAACAAGGATAAGGAACAACAACGGTCCGAGTATAGATCCCTGCGGGACTCCATAATCCACCACTGCATCCCGAGACCAGTTGTTATCCACAAAAACTCTTTGTTTTCTGTCACTTAATACGATTTGATAAACAAAACTGGCTTATTTTCGTAATATGATAACTTTTTGATAATGATCTTTTGTATCCACACAGTTGAAAGCTCTGCTCAGGTCAGAAAAGGTGGCCAGAGCAAAAGCCTTCTCCTCAAAGGTTTGATACATATCAACTACTGCCATTTTATATAGGATGAACCTTTTAGAGCTGTATTTGTGGCATTGATTTCTCCTACCAAAAACCTTTAATTTTATATACAATACAACCTATTCTCTCATTAAGGTATTTTTTGGACTCCTTGGGAACCATTCTCCTGATCTGATAAAACAATTGACAGTTACTTTAAGAGATAGATTTTTAGGCACAAAATTGTTTTTTACAAATTACTGCTTTAACCTACAATGGTTCAACAAACAAAGCAATTTTTTATCAAGTCCAAGGTTGTAAATTCAAAGTACTCCCATTTTGTATGTGTACATCCTTCTAGGTCGGCTCTGTGGCATTGTGTTTTCCTAATAAATATCTTTAATTTTAAGTGCAACTTAACTTTTGCTATCATTTAAGATTTTCTTCTGACTGCTTATGGAATGTAATTAAAAATTATAGTTACTTTTAAAAGTAAATTTTTTGGAGTGGCATTGAGAGTTGTCTAAATGTTTTTAAAAAAATGCCATCCCCAGACATTTTGGACACCCTGTATAAACAATGAAATTCAAGGACCAGCTGTGTCCAATCCATGCCCATGGTTTGTCTATTTGACCGTGGAAACTCCTACATTGATAATAAAATTCAGTTTTTATATTATTCTGCATCATAATATTACAAAACTGTTCTGTAAATTACAAAATTATGCATTGGACATGTATTATTAGTTCCAGTGATAAAATAAAAGTACTAAGAGTCATATTGTATATGAAAAGGTCAAGTTCATTTTCAAGCTAGTGTTAATGAATTTTCTTTTTCAGGTGGTGCTTGTGAGTAGTAGTGAGGATGGAAAGATTAAATCACGGCTTAAAGAAGGAGGCTTTAATGTAGTTGAAGCAGCAGGTGCAGGCTACAAACTTCTCTGTGTAGCAACTGGCTTGGCTGTCGCATATGTCCTTAGCAAACCCTCTACCTTTTACTGGGACACCTGTGCTGTGCAAGCCGTGCTCACAGCCCAAGACGGAGGGGTAGTAAACTACAAAAAGGCTCTCTCTCAAGTCATTCAACCTATTAAGGTCAACCAAAAGGGTCAAAGGCTTGAGGAGTGCTGCAATATTGATGGATTAATAGCTTACAGTGACACTGAGGTGTTGAATCTTATTGTAAAGCTAATTCAGGAATGATAATGGCTTGTGTTTGTTGTCACCTGTCAAATATATGACCTCAACATGTGATTCAATGAGAGTAATATAATGTTTATCTAAGATATTTAAGATTTTATTTCATAAGTTTAATCAACCTTGAACATAACATATTGTGAATATGTTATTTATTAAATATCATATATACAAGGGAAGTTTTTAATTATACTTAACAAATCAATCTAAATAGATTAAACTTGAGAATTCATTTAAATAATGTAAATTTCAGTTGAAAGGGAGGGAATGTAGTAAATTTGAATTGTACAAGTTTTATTATTTTGAAAAACTTAATTCAAATATTTCTCCAAAACGCCTAGTTAATGCATGTTTAGATGCTCTCAGGATGGTATGCTTGCCTGCATTCCTGGTTTTTCAATTTTTTTACTATAATGAATACACAGTACGACCTCGATTATCCGGCAGTCTGTGTTATCCGGTCCAGCAAGTATATAACAATAACAATTATTTACAAAATAAAATTACAATTAATCGTAAGCTTCTTTTAGTTTTGAAACACAAATGTCGTACACAAGTATTTCGGTATTGCATTTTGCAAATTGCAGGCACTGTATTAACTAGTCACCTCTCTCGACAAGCGGTTGCTTGTTACTGCATATTAATTTAATAATGCGCCTAAAGATCCAAGCTGGCAATGTTGTTTAGTTTTGTTCAGTGTGGCTGGCTGGAAGAGTCCATTTAGCGAGTGGCAGAAGTGGAACAGTTCATTTTACATACACTCACACACCAAGCAGTGTCAAAGTTGGCGATCGTGACCATCATTCGTTTTATTACAATTGCTGCAGAACGCGTTGTGTCACATGCAATTGTAGGCGCTCTGTTTACGCATGCTGTTTGTTATCAGTTACTAAACGAGTATCTCCAATAAAACCAAGTTATTTATGACTTATGTTTTATACGGCTTCATCTTCACCACATTAGACCGAATAACCAAGGTTGTACTGTATTTAGAAATGAAGGGCTTAGAAAGTTGCGGCACTAAGAGTAATCTTTACTGAAATTGTTTATTAATGTACTGTATGTTTATGTATTACTAACCACGTAGCACCACTACAATCCTCGAGTGGTAGCTGTGAGACCATAGCAACAGATATAGATTTTCGATGTTACACATTCGTTCCTCATGATTTTGATAAGCTAATGTTATAGATTAGTACTTTTTGATCATGAAATAAAGTACCTTATGATGTTTGCTCGAGAGACACAACTACTGAATACATATCAGTACTTGTTACCACTGAGGTTTAACACTGTACTCAATAATTTTTATAATGTACTACAAAACTTAAGTAATTAGCAGTAACTTAACATCCAATACTCAAAGCTCTAGATGAATGAATTTATTTGTATGAAAGTGAAAATAAAAATATGTAACACATGGAAAATTAAAAACATCCCAACAAGCTAAAAATTCTGAAAAAAATAGCAATAAATTGAAATATAAATTTGTAGACTTCAAAGATAACAATATCTATTATTCACAACATTTTCCAAACTGCACTGGAAACTCAAGATTTGTAGGAAATAATAAATGCAGTGACAGGTGGGAAAATAAAAAGAAACAGAAATAGTTCCAAACATTAATGACCATTTACCATAATTGGTATATTAGAGAGATAGGACATCAGCAAACTTACCTTAGAAGACAAGTTCACTAACATCATAGTAGTAACATACACAAAATAATCACATAATCACACAAATTTTCAGTACCACTGGCACTTTCTTCAGGTGAGTAGGAGGAGGAGGAGGAGGAGGAGGAGGGGGGAGGAGGAGGAGGAGGAGGAGGAGGAGGAGGGAGGGAGGGAGGGAGGGAGGGAGAGAATGCGTGACTGTAATTTTTTGTGTATGTTACTACTACCCTGATGTTCACTATGTTTGCTGATGTCCTATCTCTCCAATTTATTAAATCCTGGCCTAGTGCACATTGACTTATCCTAACATTTGCCATAATTTTTCATTTTTGAATGTTGATTATTGTAACTGTTCCACCAGATTCTAGTATCGCTTCATCAAAAAGAATTTGAAACATATAATTAATTTAGTTGGAATCATCTCCAGTATGGAATGGGCTGATCATCATTCTAGTAAAAGTTTGGATGTATAAATGTAGTTGGCTCAGAAAATGGGAGGCAAGTCACTGGTACATTACATTATTCAATTATTGTACATCATTGAAATAGGCTGGTCAAGTAAGGTAAATAAGACACATAACTTAACTATAAAAAATGTATTTGTTGAAAGCAGCTGAGCTTCATTTTGTATACTTACCGAGTATTGACTAGTACTTTTAGATATAAGTGAACAAAAATATAACAACATTATTAACATAATTGTGTTAAATATTACAAAACCTAATATATATTTTAAAGTATACCTAACAAGTAATAATTACATCACAGCATAGGTACTTTCATATGGTGATAGTGTTGTAGATACGTGTTAACATAGTCATATAGTCCAAACTATAGCATCATTAATTAAAAAGGTAATACCCGAGGAGAAAAAAATGTGGTTTTTAAGAAAATAACCAAAAAAATGTATAAGTGTTGTAGATACGTGTTAACATAGTCATATAGTCCAAACTATAACATCATTAATTAAAAAGGTAATACCCGAGAAGAAAAAAAATGTGGTTTTTAAGAAAATAACCAACAAAATTTATAAAATAGAAACAGAAACTTATCTAGAATGTCATTAATATTAAAATATTTAATACTGAAATATAATTTTTCATTTAAAGGTGTGAGTTAAAATTGAAGCACTGAACAGGGATACTGGAGTTAGTTATAAGATGGTGTGATTATGAAGAAAGCAGTCAGTATAAAGGTGTCGAGCCACGTCCAAGACAAGCTGATTGGCATTGTGTAGAGAGTTTTCTGGCTGTCGCACTAGCCTTGCAGCATACTCTATTGTTATCTTCCATTCTAAGTAGTTCTTGTCTACAGCTAAAGATTCCAGTGCTGTTATTGCTTTCACTGAGTCCGCTGACACTGAATAGTCTCTATAAAGTTAAAACACATTATAATGTATATTTTCAAGAAACAGAGTAATGCAAAGAGTATATTATTAAATTAATTTTGGTGCATTTAGCCATTTATAAAGTAAAAGCATTTAGTATTGAGAAAGTGAGTGACCAACTGAGATTTTCAAAGTGGAACTATTTCTTCCTTCTGATCTTCATACTAGCCAATGGTGTTGAAACAATAAGATAGGTCTGGATTGAAATATCAACTTCCTTATATAATTAAGACAAAAATTCTGAAAATTAGACAGTATAACTCAGGGGCAGTTCACTATTTTTATAAAGACAAAATAAATTTTGAAATCCCTAGTTAAATTTTATTTTCCTTTTGAAAAGCAATTAACTCTTGTAATACAGATAACATAGTATTGATACATAGCAATATTCCTAACAGTTATGATCCCTGATTGATCCTAAATTTCAATAAAACTAATGTTCAAGAGCTGCTGGGAACCAGCTGATTGCCACAGAGGATGAACTTATGTGGCAACCACCAGATTGCAACAAAAAGTACAGATAAATTAATGATATTAGGTTAGGTTATAGGGCACTAGGCCAGGAATTTGTAGGAGATAAGGCATCAGCAAACTTATATGGAGAGACGAGTTCATTACCACATTACAGGAGAAAATAGATATAGACATAAGAAATAACATAAATTTTCGGTGTCACTGGCACCTTCTCCAGGAGAGACTGACTCCATTTCAACTGTCCTTGGGAAAGAAACAGTGGTAGGGGTAGTGTCTACATAGTATAACTCAGTTTTTAACAGTTTATATGTATATGTATACAGTAGAAGGTGAATGTTACTGATAAATCTTCCAGTCTAGGCCAGATTCAAACAAGCGCTATCTCTAACCCAGGTTCAAAGTTCTGGCACCTTAGACCATTCGGCCACCAGCTCGATGGTCTTATGGTGGGTTTCAGTGGTAAGACCAGCATTGAGCAGGACAGCGATGTCATTACAGTTAGTAAATTAAGTTTCTTGAGTCACAAGTGTGGTTTTCAGGAATCTGGTAGATAAAAGAGTTGGTGGAGCTGGTAAATCATTTGGCTGGCAGATGAATAAACCAGGATTAGGACAAGGCAAATTGGGGCAGGATTGTTTCTGGAACAGATTGGGTTGTTAGGATTAGGAAACTTAGGATGGACTAGTATCTTTGATTTGTATGGTGCATTAGGAGATTTTTGGTATGAGGGGATGCTTTTAAGATAATGAAGCCATTTTCCGGATGTGGTTGAGTTTCTGTAGGCTATTGTGGTAGTTGGTGACAAGGGTATTCATTTGGGTTTTTTTCAATAAGGTTAGTACCTATATATTTTGGAAAGCACTGACAAGTTGTTTATTGTATTTATCTAGGTTTCTATGACAGGAAATTATTTGTTTGGCTGGGGTAGCTAGGCTATAGGGTAGAGAGTATTTAGTGTTGATCGGGTGACAGCTGGCATTGTGAATATAATTTAGTTTATTGGTAGGTTTGATGTAAATAACAATTTGAGGGGTGTAGTACATCCTCCAATTCAATTTCAACATCAGAACTATGCATTCAGAGGAAGATTGATAGGTAAAATTCAGAGAATGAAAAGTTTGGATGGTAATGGAGAAATGTTTCAGGGTTGGTTTCTGAGCCTGTCCAGATCATAACAATACTCCAGTGAAACGAAGCCAATAAAGGGGATCGTACAGATTACTTTTGAAAAAGTCTACTTCAGCATCCCCATAACAAGATTGGCATAGGGAGGGTGTAAAAGATGTATCTTTGTTCTGAAGGTGGTTGACTCCATAAATTTGGAAATGGTTCTTCTCGTGGATAAACTGAGTTAGTTGAACTAGGAACAGAGTGCAAGGTCTAGTGTTAGGAGGGAGTGTGTTGAAGAGTTCAATAGAGGATAATTGATGATGATCATTGAAGAGTTCAATAAATTATCATGCCACATGTTTCACAGCCATTGATGCTCCATCTTCACACTATTACGAGTCAAAATCAAAATATATTCATATAATAAATAGTCACAAACACAATGACATTAGAAATGTCTCTTCAAGCAAGTTTGCTGATGCCCTAAATCTTCTATTAGATAAAGAGTACTTTGTCAAGTAACAGGGAGCAATCTGTTATACATTTTGCAGACACCACTCCAGTTAAATATTACACTATGCATTTTGTTGATGAAATACTCTTTGAAGGCATATTAATCTTACTGCACAGTCCTTCTATTTGGAGTCACCATAACCATATTTGATGGTTATTAGTGCAAAGTCCTGGTGTTCAGAGCCACAACAAACATATTGTGGGAGTTATATTTAATTCTCAATATGGTCATGTCGTATGAAGCTGCCATAATTCCTAATATATTAATTCTTGCTACATGGAGCTGAAGTATGGGTTCATGCCCACAACAAGAAGTGATACCGCAATCAGCTTTTACAAATCCAGTGTTTAGATGCTTTGCACGTTGCCATTGGTGGACCTCCTAGAATTGCTGAACAACTGAAAGTACTTTACTGAATGTAACCAACCACTAATCAGCAATGTGCCAGAGCTCCAAGTGACTGGACTGGACCATACAGAGGCCGCCCTAACAATTGGCTTCTTAAGAGCATGTGTTGAGGTCTTAAGGGACTCCCTAATAGTTCATGTGTTGGCAATATTGCACAAAAACAGTTCTTTTAAAATTGCTTATTCAAATTTATTTCTTTTAAAGTTGCTACTGAAAAACGTTTTATTTTAGACTTGAAATTCCAAAAGGAAAAATAAACTAACCCATTTGTGGCAGAGAAGGAGCCTGGAGCATGGGGCTTGAATCTCACGAACAGTGTCTTGCTGTCTGGCATTTGAGCTAGCACCAATGCCACCAGAAACCTGCTCATTACTCGAAATCTGCAAAATAATTCATAGCTAATTACTATCAAAAAATCTCAATTACTTTGTTTCATTTAGCTATGTACTGTTATATTCGTATAAATTTGTACTGTTTAATGTCATGTAGTAAGCAATATAATAAATTAAATATTTGAAGTGATTAATTAATCATTAAACATTCTAGGATTTTCTACACAATTTTTCTCCATAATGATTGAAATAATAAAAAACTATATTAAATAATATTTCATTATTTATGAGAAAAAGTAATAGAAAGAAGTATACTCAAGGAAATGAGGTGACAAAAGTATATACAATCTGATAATAATTGTGAATATTTTGGAGACATAAGAAAATAATGCTCGGAGTCAACAGTTTCACATTTACAAAATTCTATTGATTAGTGTGATGATATAAACGATATAAAATATAACTATGAAAATGACGCACAACATATTGCATGTGGAAAAAAGAGTAAGTATGAGCTAAGTTCCCTGCGTAGTCAATGTTATTTCCAAGAACATTTTACATTTGAATATGGTTTTGAAACAATAATTTAAATTAAAATACGTGGTGTCTCAAAAAACTTAGTGAATTCTTTAAGAATGGATTTTGCAAGTGAAAATAAGTTCAGAATGTTCAATACAACTTTTTAAATGTTGGCTTAGTCTTGTCATAAACTACCATTTGTGTGTGTTTTTAATCATACCTTTTTCCACGTATGGTTTGTTGCACTGTCATTTTTATACATTATAGTCCATCTAAAATAAATTTTCCAATAATGTACAATTTTATTTTCATAAAACCTTAAAGATATCCTGTTAATGTAGATATCTAAATTTTCAAAAAAACTTTTTTCCTAATTTATCAAATTTCAAAATAACAGCTATTTTAAAGGAAAACTTGCAGAGACCAAAATGTTATAACTGAAAATCTAACGGTCATTTGAATTCTTATTTCAATAACTATTTAGTTATTGAAATAAAAAGAAGCCATAGGTATTTAAATTTTTAAGATTTTTATTAAATACTACAAAACTGTTGAATAAAAAAATTAGAACCTTATTACAAGTAGATAGGTTATGGGGACTTTTTACCTCCATTCAATACAATCCTCTAATTGTTGCTTCATAGATTTCCTCACCCTCGATAACTCCAGGTATCCTTCTAGTTCTTCAGCATCCATTATCAATTCGCTTTCTTAGCTGTCCGATGATGTCAAAAGGCCTTGAATAGGCCATAGATTTTAAGAGAACTCAAATGAAAAAATCTATTGGGTTTAAATCCAGCAATCTCGATAGCCTTGCTATTGATATGCCACAACCAATCCATTTATTTCTAAATTGAACATCTAACTGTGCTCTTACATTGATAAAGTTAGAAGGAGCATCATCATACATTCTATGTCACATCTTTCTTGATATTGATTAGATCATGCTGAAAAAATTTTAGATAACTATATTCAGTTTTGATCCAACAACCATACCCAACCATATGAATCTAAGCATTTAATGAAAAATTATGGTGTGCCTCAACTATACAATGACGTGGTTGACCATATGCATAATGCTACTACGTATTAAATAAATTCAAAATACCATGTCAGTTGAACTCTGCTTTATCAGTTCTTTTGACAAACAATTAGAGATTTATAGCACATTTATAATTCAACTGTTTAGAAATATGTTGCATATTAGGGCAGTTGTGTTCTAGGAGAGCTTGGACTCTGAACATTATTGATGATTTGAGTTGCTGACTTTTCAAACCATGCAAACTCAAGTATCGTCAGTCTGCTTAGAAGATGCACATGTACTTGTACTTGTGAAAGGATCTTCTATAGTTTGCAAGACTTGTTGTTGAAGGTTTAGCATGACCATCAGGTGAAATCACAAAGCTGCCATATCGTCAGAGACAATCACGCACATTTACAAACGTCATTTCACTAATAAATCTCTGGTTTGGAAAATGTTTAGAGTATAAAAAACAAGCTGCTACACAAACACAATCTGCAAGATCGTACATCAAGTGAATATCAGCTATCAATGTATGCAGACTACAAAAACAAAACTAAATCAGGAATCTCAATCTGAAAACTTAAATAATGCTCATACACATTTATAAATGTTGGTATTGTTTGTAAACACAATAAAAATGACATTTCAGGGTATCAATTAGTTAAAAAGTAACATATTTATTTTTTATAAGTGAATTACAAAATGTAATATTACAATAAAATTTGTTTATTTTTTTATGATTCACAAGAAGATTTTTTACAAAGAGCTTCCAAATGTTTAAAACAGAAAATTCGGTACTTTATAAATTGTTACGATAACGTTGATTTTTTAAGAATAATTTTAATTTGGACAATACAAATACTCAGGGCCACCCAACCATGCTTCATAGTAAATAGATATCAAATATTTATTTACTTGTTACTGTTTTAGTTGTTGTTTATTATCATACTTCATTTTGCTTGAGGGAGGTTTCTTATATTAGCACACAACATAATGTTTTGTTGTAAAAATTTAAATATATATAACATCACCAATATCAATAAACAATTTTAAAGAAACTTTAAGATTTATTTAAGAAAATTTTCTTAAAGATTTATTTAAAAAGTTCTAAAAATGCCGCTCTTACAATTTTTATGAAACTTCACCATAAAAACTCCCACTTTCTTGGCTCCCAATACTGTGAAATTTAGCTCATCCAGATCTTGAATGCTCCGCATCTCCCTCGTCAGAACGGTTCCTTAAAATCTCGAAACCCACCTCTACATACTGCTCTGCAGTTGAGCAGTTCTAATTTTCTGTCATTACTAGCTGGGCCACAGCGTGGAACTGTTTTGATGGACGAAATAAGTTCCTTATTAACCTTATAAATCAATACCTGTAGGTTGAATGAACCTCCCTAAGGAATGGACACTTTTGAATCGGTTCAGAACTGGCGTGGGTAGATGTAACTACTGGAAGTATAAATGGGGATTGACACTAGATCAGTCATGTGATTACAGGTATCTATCCAAACAATGGATCACATAATTTACATAGTGTCCCCTTTTACGGAGGGATTGGCTAGTATAAACAGAATAAGTGAGGCAGGTTGTAAATGGCTCGATGGATTGGATTTAGCTTTGTGACAGGAGAACACTTTTATTTTATATTATATATTGCATGACTTTTGAATCTTAATCTAAATATATGTCACAAATTAAAAAAAATAAAATTACTGAATGGTAGCTGATAAAAAAACCATACGATATATACAATATAAAAATGTTAAATAGCTGCAATTTTGAAATTTGAGAAATATGAACCAAAAATATTTGTTACATTTAAGTTAGTAAGTAAAACATTTGCCAGGTTCCATAAAAATATCTTGGAGGGTATTTGAGAATAAAAAAAAAAAAAATAAAAAAAAAAAAAAAAAACAATAGTGGATGACAACTGAACTAAGCCTAAACGGAAAAAAAATCATTAAAATATTCTCAATTTATTTTCACTAGTATATAATATGTTCCTGAAGAGCGGTATGAGCTTATTTGTAACCCATGTATGACTATCAACTAACCTGTTGGAAGCAAGATTGCTTTTTACGAGACCAATAGCTCCAAGGATGCCCCATCCAGCTCCTGCACGATGCTCTAAGAATTGTGTAACTGACTGAGCCATATTTTTAAGTGTGAGGACGCCCACCATAGGATCAAGAGAATATTCACACTGACGACAGCATAAGAACAGGATGTGAGACCATAACAGAGGAAGTTTGGCTTCTGTTTTTTCACTGCAAATATATAATAATTTTAGGTTAGGTTAAAGGGCACTAGGCCAGGCATTAGTATATTGGAGAGATAGGACATCAGCAAACTTACCTTAGAAGACAAGTTCACTAACACCAGAGCAGTAGTAACATACACAAAAGAAACACATAATCACACAAATTTTCAGTGCCACTAGTACTTTCTTCAGGTGAGTAGAGAGAGTAACATTTTTTATGAAAGAAGCATTTCGTTTTGCTATAGAAGAAATAAGTTACATTCTTTTAAACAATGTAAATAAAGTGAATCTACTGTATATAGTTTTTAAGTTACCAATTTTCAAAAATTGTCTCTAACAGCCAATGTTTGAATACAGAGGTCTCTCTCTCTTTGAGCAACCCACACTCAAAGTGTTAACAACAAAATATGAAATAATGAATACCTGACAGTGAGCTTGGGTAGCCATTGGTTGATGCTGTTGAGGATATTAGCTTCCTCACGAGTGTCCAGAGATGTTGGCATACACTTCAAAATGACTATATACAATGAGAGTAAATGACCATCAGTCACAAGGCTATCCTCTAAGGGAGGATGACGAGGCACCAAGGGTTGTAGGTTCTCTACGGCCGCTGACCATGTCCCCATAGCTTCACCTAACAGAACAACTACCATGACATTCTAAAAATTACCTACTTTATTTTACTTTAGTGTAAATTATTTCATAATACGAATCAGCCTAACTTCAATTTATAAAATAATTTAGAGAAGAATAGATACAAAAACAAGTCATAATGTTGATTAGAAATTTAAACACTAAATCAATTATAAATGACTAACCCAATAAATGGCAGTGGTAACACTTTGTACTGTGGCATGATTTTTAATGACAATGTAAGCTTCATTTCAAATAAGTGTAAACCTCCTGAATTTTAGTGTATATATTACATATTATATAATTCTTTTCAGAATTTTCTAACAAATATTTACATGTACAACATATAAAAATATAATAATTGTATGCTTACTGAAAGTTTATTTATATACTTATTAACTATATATTACAAAAAATATTTGGAACTTTCCTGGTACAGTAGAGTCCCACTAATCCAAACTTTGGTAATCCCCTTAATCCGAAACAGAAATTGGCAAAAGATTTTGGAAAAATAAAAATGCAGTTACTTTAGGAACCACTACTTTATATATCTAAAAATGACAAGTATAAACTTTTCAAGTGTAACTTTGGTTTGAAAAAAATCAGTTAAATTCATTTGCTTTAAAGATAAATTCCTCTCTCTTGAAACTAAATTACGCCAGCACGTCAAAAACATGGTATCCACTGGAGTCGCGTCGGGGTGTTATTTATATACGAAGCGTAGTGTGAGATCAAACGCAACCGCAACGTCTGTGTGGGTTACAACAAAACTGAGATATGTAAACACACAAGTTCAAAGTGTTGATGTGAGACTGAAAGTGGGAATTGGAAACAGTGTTGTCTGAGGTGGCATGAGAACGCTAGAAATATTCACATGACTTCCGTCAGCTTATTACGTGGCCTAGTGGCGAATGCAACAGCATCAAATAGTGCAGGGCCCAGGATCAATTTCCGCTAGTGACTCTAACTTCTGAAAATCTGTTTAATCTGAAAAAATCAGTAATTCAAAATGGGTTTGGTCCCAATTATTTCGGATTACCGGGACTCCACTGTATGTAAATAATACTAATAAGATGATAATTGAAATTTCAAGATGTACAAAAAATGCCAAATATCATGCTAAATTCAGAAATATATGGGTTGATTAGATAAATTTGTAGTCAAAAATACTACAAATTTTTAACTTACAAATATTAACCTATCTGCAGCTGGTATTGCAAGTCAGTTGAAGCCAGCTGATTTTGTCGTCAAAATAATTATTTGGCAATACATTCCATAGAGTATAACATTTCAAAACAGTAAAAAATTATGTAAATACTTTTTCTACATGGATAAGTGATATAAGAGCAAACCGGCGCTAAATAACCATTTTAATCAGGCGTTTTCGAGATCACTACAAAACGCCGTATATCCAGCGTTGCCAATTAGATGGCAGCCACTTTCGCTGTATATACGGCGCTCATCACTCATTGGATTAAGTTTAAATACTCCTGTATTCCACTTTTTTATATATTTGACTCTAGAAATTTTTAGACAGCCACCATTTTCAAACTGATAATATTATACATACAGCCTTTTTACATGAAATGTGTTTTTATAAGATCAACTTTCACACCAAAATGCAGTATTTTATTTTAAATAGTTTTTGAGATTCAAATTGTTGTAAAAAAAAAAAAAAAAAAAACGGCCGCCACAATAACTTACCATGAGGTCTAAAATAAGCAGCGAGTGTAGCTTCAAGAAGGTTTCCGAGTATTGAAGACTCCATAACAGAAAGAGGTAAGACTCTGAGGAGACCCACAACAACAACACTAGAAGTTGATCGAGTACTGAGCCAGGCCTCTATGGCCTCCAAGGCTAGAGTGGCCACAGGGCCAGTCACAAGTGCCAGCACTTCAGTGAGCAGCAGGCCTGCCTCGGCAACTCTCTGGGGTCCCACCACACCTGCAATACAACCAGCTGCAAGACTATATTAATAGTAATTGTTCTTAGTAGTCCTATTGTTCTACTAAGAACAATAGTACTACTCCTGATAATTGGGAGTAGTAAAGCATCAGGCTACTTTGATCATAAGAATTGATAATCTTAAAAATGTGATACTTGCATAATTAACTGACATAATATAAAACAAAAGCTCTGGCTACTTGAAAATAGACAACTTTTTATTTATTTTTTTCTTCAATTCAAATCAAAATCTCTTAATCCTCTCTTCAATTACAAAAAATCAAAAAAATTATAAAAATAATGTCACTTGTATAGACTATTAGTCTATGTGAAAGAGAGAGTTTCTCAAAGGCTCGTGTAGTATTAATGACTAACTATGGTATTCTTAATATTTACATTAAACAAAAACATGTAATTAGTTTAATTGTTTAATTGCAAGAGAGTAAAGTCTACAATAATCAAAAGATGTTAAACTATAGACCATTTGTCATGACAAAAATATTCAGACTAAATAAGAGCTAAAATATGCAAAGTAAAAAAGATTTAAAAAGCCTAAAAAAGTACTGACAAAATTTACATGACTATATTAATAATTTTGTATGTGAAATAAAGTAAGAGTTAGTAATTCTGAAAGTCAGTCAGGCAATAACGGACTATGTTTACATAGTCGTGTATGTTTTTCTGGGTTTGAGAAATTTCTCTACTTCATCTAGGCTGAGTTGAAGTAACCAATCACTGATCGTAAGCTTAAATACGGCGACACTGGCACCCTCTAAAGTCAACATTTCTTGTGGTAAATGTTTATATAGCCAATGAGGCAGATAGAAAGAATTAGAGTGATCCAGTCTACTACTCAGTCCTGGAATTTTAAAACCAAAGCCAATTCTATATCTTGTTGCATAGTTATGTTTCAACCTGCAAAAATATCATTCTTATTATTTGTATGATACACAAGAAGATTTTGTACAAAGAGCTTCTGAATGTTTAAAACAGAAAATTCTAGAATGATTTTTCTAGAATGATTTTAATTTGGACAATAGAAATACTCAGGGCCACCCAACCATGCTTCATAGGCGCCTCAGAGGGACAACATGACTATTAAGAACCCATCCATACACCCTTGACAGACATCTAACAGATGTATCAAAGAGGGACAACATGACTATTAAGAACCCATCCATACACCCTTGATAGACATCTAACAGATATATCAAAGACGGACAACATGACTATTAAGAACCCATCCATATACCCTTGACAGACATCTAACAGATGTATCAAAGAGGGACAACATGACTATTAAGAACCCATCCATACACCCTTGACAGACATCTAACAGATGTATCAAAGAGGGATAACATGACTATTAAGAACCCATCCATACACCCTTGACAGACATCTAACAGATGTATCAAAGAGGGACAGCATGACTATTAAGAACCCATCCATATACCCTTGACAGACATCTAACAGATATATCAAAGACGGACAACATGACTATTAAGAGCCCATCCATACACCCTTGATAGACATCTAACAGATGTATCAAAGACGGACAACATGACTATTAAGAGCCCATCCATACACCCTTGATAGACATCTAACAGATGTATCAAAGAGGGACAACATGACTATTAAGAGCCCATCCATAGTCATGTTTGGCTCTTAATAGTCAACATGATACATCTGTTGTACAGACATCTAACAGATGTATCAAAGAGGGACAACATGACTATTAAGAGCCCATCCATACACCCTTGATAGACATCTAACAGATGTATCAAAGACGGACAACATGACTATTAAGAGTCCATCCATACACCCTTGATAGAAATCTAACAGATGTATCAAAGAGGGACAACATGACTATTAAGAGTCCATCCATACACCCTTGATAGAAATCTAACAGATGTATCAAAGAGGGACAGCATGACTATTAAGAGTCCATCCATACACCCTTGATAGACATCTAACAGATGTATCAAAGAGGGACAACATGACTATTAAGAGTCCATCCATACACCCTTGATAGACATCTAACAGATGTATCAAAGAGGGACAGCATGACTATTAAGAGTCCATCCATACACCCTTGATAGACATCTAACAGATGTATCAAAGAGGGACAACATGACTATTAAGATTCCAAGCATACACCTTTGACAGACATCTAAGAGATGTATTAAAGAGGGCCACCCACCCATACTTCATAGGCGCCTCAAAGAGGGATGACATGACTTAGAGCCCATCCATACAACCTTGATAGACATCTAACAGATGCATCCAAGAAGGGCGACATGACTACTTACAAGCCCATCCACACACCCTTAATAGAGACATCACAGGTGGATAGCAAAAATACTCAGGGCCTACCCACCCACTGCCTTGAATCTTTTAGTCTTTCCACCTGAAACATGGCATCTGATCTTTTATAACAAATGGATAATGCATATATATTCCTAATCTTAACGGAAAAGAAACTAACTTGCAGTGATGACAGTTTCAACTCTGTCTACAATACGACGCACTGCAGCCTTGATAAGGCCAGGGTTGGAAGCCAGCTGTTTAAAACGATTTAGACAGTTTAAGAGCAGTTTGACACAGGCTCTCACATACACCTGGCGCTTACGAGGTGTGCTGAAATGGAACTGAGTTACCTCCACTGTGTAGCCTGCAGCCACTTCTAAAAGACTGAAACAAATAAAATCAGGGTAAACTATAACTCACTTATTATATCAAGATTAAGTTTTACAAGAATAAATCATAAAATAATGGTAATAAATCATTAAATCCTAAAAAATTACATAAACAAATGTACAATTTAAAAAATATTACTCTATAAATAGTTTTTATACAAGGGGTTTTGAGTATAAAGTATACAACATTCTTTAGATAAGACAAAAAATTAATGATGAAGGGAATATTTTGAAGAAAAATTCTTGTTGCTCAGTTTAACAAACCAAGTGAAATCAATTTACAAAACATTTTATTCAATACCTGTGTTGATGTTAATGTTAATTTACTCTACATTTTAATTTTAACTAAGTTTCTTTATTTTGAAAGTATAAGAGTAATGACTGTATCACGATTAATTTATTACCAGTGAATCAGTATTATAAAGCATCATACGGACAATGTGTAAGCTCTTTACACATAACACATTGTTACACATAACACATTGTTTCCATAAACAATTAAATTTTTTTAGTAAAGTTGACCTGCTCATTTGGAATACATACAATATCATAAATAGAATATTCTTTTGAGGCACAAAATTTAGAATCATTAAAAAACAAAACTTCCTTTATTGGCTTGAAATGTTTCATTTATACCTGCTGTAATTAGAGAAATAAATGAAAAACATATTAAATAATAATTAATTAAACATATTTTATATTATTTGAAGAATTTTATGAGGGCTAAAGCAATCAATATGTACACTCAACACACTTGCTGCGGGTGATGTATATCTACATCATTAGACTAAGGCAACCGTTTTGGGTCACTGGGAGGACAGCACTGTACAGGAAACTAGAGATCAACAATAGTGTGGTCGGTAGTTTTGAGTGTGACTTTTTTGTCTGTAGTTTTGTCTGAATAAGTAAGTATATGTTTTAAGTGATATATATGTTTCTGGTGTAAATATTTAGGTTATTTTAGTGTTTATAACATGGATACCCTCACGAGAAGTTGTTTTTGAACAGAATATGAGTTATAGTGAGTCAGAAGACAGTGAGTTTACAGTTAGAAGATGAAACGGGAAATTTAGATTTGTTCATTATGGCTTCTGATGATGAATAGGCTGGAATAGAATGAACCGGTGGGTTGAAGGGGATTAAATATTGTTAATACCAAACATATAACAAAAAATATTTTATTAATTGTACATGAATCGATTCATATTTGTAAATACAATATGTTGAAAAATGTAAGCGTGTCAAGCCGGGCCAGGTTCAAAATTATCAGAGCTTGTTATCAAAAAGAGAGATCATTTAAATTTGTTTTGTAGTTTGAAGTAAATGAAACATTTTGACCCTAGCCAATCTTTTTTGAACAATTAAAGCCACCTCTAAAATTGCCACAGTTATGGCAAATAATTTGAGGAATATTTTGGGAATACATTCAAATTGACACATGAGGCATTGGTAAAACATGAGGTGAAATGGCATGTTTTGATGTATCAACAATGCATACAATATTTGTTGAAAATGCATTGACAATGTCAAATTCAAAGATGTAAAACTAATCTAAAAATTAAAAATCAATATGATTTATAGAAAAAAACCTCATCCAGTCAATAAAACGGATGTCGTAGGAGCCAATAAAAAGTTTGTTAAGAAATTTCTGTTCAGAATACTTTTTAATTAAATGAGACAATTTATTGTATAGTCTTAGTGAAATAATACCATGAATTTTTGATATTTTGTCAGTCTATGGTAATCTATTGTAACATAGTCTTTAGATATAGTATTGTAACAATATAAAACCAGTTTAATAACACTAGGATTTTTGAAAATATAAAAAATTAAGTCAAAAATGTAGACATCGAAAATAGTGAGAATTTTTTATTTTATAAAAAGAGGTTTGTAGTATTCTGTTAGACCTGCATTTGAAATCGCTCTTAGAGCTTTTTCCTGTAGAATCAGGATTTCGGTTATTCTACTACAGTTCCCATATAGAATTAAGCCATATCTAAATGTTAATTGGAAATAAACAAAGTATGCAAATCTGATATAATTTAGATGGACAAAAGGTCACTCACGTAAATTATACGTTCTAAGCATTTGTATTCTTTAGAGTTTTGAGTGGCTGGTCTTGAAGTAAATAAAATGTTTCAAGTTTTTTCATCGTTTAAGATGAAACCGTTAGATTCAAACCACTTTCAAGTTTTTTCAGAGTATTTGTAGATAAGGTTTGAAGCTGTTCTAGATTTGTATTAGAATTTTTTTTAAATTGTGTCATTGACATAAAAGTAGGTTTTACTTTTTACAGATCAAGGAAAATTAACATTACAACAGTATAAAAACGCTATCCAACAGTGATCATTACTAGTATTTAAGTGTGGATAGCATTATGGCTTACTCTAATGCAGCCAAATCAGTGTCACCAGTAGTCTGAAGAACCACTCGAGGGTCATAGCTCATGATGAACCAATTGACAACAGGCTCATAGCTACTACACTCCACCAGATGCCAGCTTAGTTGCTGACAGCGGATCAACAACTGAGTTACAGCTCCAGACTGAAACAGAAAAATACACAATTGTCAAAGAAATTTGCATGCCAATCCCCTGTTGTATTATTGATCTTATTTCAAAAACAACAACATTAACTTTTCAAAGTATGGGCTTTTCAAGAGTACAACAAATCCTATAAAGTACTCCACATACGGAAGTTGTATTTTGACTTTCTAAGAACATTCTCAATTCACTTCTAACCCTTTGGAGATCAGAGCAAATAATTATGGGTCTGAAAAACATACACCCGCATGTTTGTTATTGCACATTCCAAAATATGTGTTTTTGTACAGGTTTATTCGTAATTGTATATCTTAAACTACAGATCACACCTCTATGATTTCAGTATTGAAATTATCACAGTAAAATTACCTTTCACTTTCATATTTACAAAATGCGGTTCCAGAATTGTGTTATCTACAAACACTTTCGTAAAACAGGATTGATGCAGAATAGAATGTGGAACTTTCAAGCAACAATTGCTGATCCTACTAGCTTTGGTGCAAAAATAAATATATTTTTGTTGATTTATTAAAAAACATCACTAACATTCAGATTGCATTAGCTGCAAATTTTTAACTATTTTTAATTACATTAACCACTAAAATAACTTTACTAATAACTTTTATATGACAATAGTAGTTCACTTTTGGAGGAATTGAAGGATGATGTCTAACAGTATGAGCGCCATCTTTATCTTGTCAGATTACAAAAACACAACAATGAGCCTCACTGTTATGTCCTTTTTTACACCGATTCACTATCGTATTTGGTATTGTAATCCTTTCAATTTACCTTCTCTTAATGCCATATCTTGTTACAAAGAAAGTTCAAAAAGGACGCTAACATTGATACTGACCATTACCAAAAAATTTACCATTTCAAACAGGAACGCATTAAGGTGAAATATATTTGTTAAGAAGTTGGTTAGAGGGTGAGAGATAAAAAACAACGATCTAGTAAACAAAAGAGAGCTCATTCAGAAAGAATGAAACAGTGGGACATAAGAGAGGTCAACTTATCAAAACTGTGTCCACTGTCCTTGTGTGGTTCGAATGGGCTCATATATGAATAATAAAAAATGAAGATGATTTCTAGAATTTGCCAATTATCTTGCAATTTTAACTTAATGAATCTTCACTGCTTAAAAAAAAACTGAAATCCAGAGGGAAATACAGTATTTCTAAAAATTCCAGTTGGTCTAAAAATTTTATTTCAAGAAGAGATATACAGCTAGTCCCAAATCAGCTCTTGCAATGTTGACATTTTATATTTTTCAAAACCATTCTTGCACTATATATATTTGTTATTCTCACATTAGGAGTTCTTTTTTATAATATAATGAAAATGATACAAGTAACTATTCCTTTAAGAATATCTGAGGATGAGAAGCAAAATCAACTGAAATCAACCACCACAAAATGGCACAAAAAGAATGGTCATATTTCAACAAACACGTCAATGATTTTCAACATAAATTTTAACTATACACATTTTTTAATTTGATTATTCCCCCAGTTAAAAAAATTACCCAATAGATACTGTCCCTGACCCAAGCTCATGTAGGGAAAATAACTTCTTGAAGATGGTGTCCATCGTCATTCATACACATAAGGATTCTTATTCAAAGTTCTCCATCACCATCACGATGTTTTTCTCTTTCATCTCCAATATTTCCTCACAAATGGCTTCTTTTAGTTCCATCAGATATCGGGGTTTGTATCATACACCTTAGATTTTAGATTTCCCTAAAGAAAAAGTCACATACTGACAAGATTCGGTGAAGACAGCTATTGGTCCTAATAGTAAACAGTGGACTAATTTTATCAAAGGATGATATGGTGTGGCCGTGGAACATGCATTTTACAACACCCATGGGGTCTGTTGTGATATGGACTTAGCGCCATCTTGCTGAAACCACATTCACAACATTTCCCATTCAGCTTGCACAGTACTGAAGCTAAAAAGTAATGAAGCATATGGACGTAGCGCAACTAATTCATAGTAACTGTAGTACCAGTCTTTCGAAGAAATAAGGTCTGACAAGCCCTGATTTGGATATTCCATACCAAACTGATACTTCGGCACTGTGAAGAGGCTTCTGATGAAACTTTCAGGGATTTTCTGCCACCCATTATCTTAGTTTTTTTTTTTTTTTTTTTTTTTTTTTTTTTTTTTTTTTTTTTTTTTAGCCATCCAGGTGAAAATGAGGCTCATTTGACATCATGAGTACGACATTGTCACCGAAGTACAAAGCGTCCAACATTTTCTCTCAAAACCGAATTTGGTGTTTAAAATCAGGATCGTAAAGTTTTGGAGTAATTACGATTTTGTACGGGTTGAATTTAACTCCTGGTGTAGAATACACTGTGACAAGTGAGGACTAGGACCTAAAGCTGGAGCACTAAGGCTGATGGAACGACGAGGACTTTGAAGCAATCTTACTTTCTCCATGTTTTCTGGAGTAACAACTGTATATGAACGCCCAGTAGATTTGCCACTCATTACAGACCCTATAGCCCGAAAGGCAGTGACACATCACGATATTTATTTGCTATCAGAAATTTGGTATTTATTGCTATCAGAAATAGCAGCTGCTATTAGGAAAACCTACATGTTATCAATAGGACAATTATATTGTACATTATAGCTGGACATAAGCTAAATAAATTGTTCATTTATTAACTCTGCAATGCAGATTTTATATATTATTAATCTACTCTTTCACCCAAAGATGATTGTACAAATGTTAACTCAAAATATGTACAGATGTCATTTATAGATCAATAATTGGTTACTCTTTAAAAATAATTTTTATTAGTTTTATTCTACACTAGGTTTGTTTAGTACCTTCTGTCCACCATCTCCTCCAAATGTTAATCAAATATTTCGCTCGTTTTCTTAGTAAGCTATGTACCTAGAATGGCAAAATCAGCCACTAGGTAGCCCTATCTGCATAAAGAATTTATTTTTGAATTTTTCCCTCAAGATTATTACTTAACCCTCCGGTGGTTCACTATATGAACTCTTGTGGTTTAGGTGGTTTTGGGCAATTTGTAAAGTTTTTTTTAAAAATCAATAAAAAATGTTTTTTTTTATCCAATTATGCACTTTTATACATTAATTTGTTCAGAAAATTATATAGTAGCATAACATGAGATAAAAATTTACTTACCAAATAATTTTCATTTTTTCATCCAGGAGAGAATAAGAAAAAGAAGAAAGTCTGGAATGGTTTTACAAGTTCTCACGTAAACAAAATAAAAACTATAAACTGTATAAAAAATCCAAAATAGCCACTTTTTTCTAAATTTAATTGTGAACAAGAAAATGTATAGTTTTATCCACTTATGTATGAAAAGAACAATGTTATTTACAAATATTTACATTCATGTACGTTGTTTGAAACCCGATTATTCTGAGGAGCTTCCACTGCTAGGAGCTGCTCTTTTCCTCCCACCTTTCTTGGGCCTCCAGAAGTGTTACCTCACTTATATTACCTACCTCTTCATTCAACTCTCTATCAATTTCACTATCACGTAATTTATCCATTTTTATATGAAACAATCACAGAACAACGTAACCATAACAACACAAAGTAGGCCCAACACTGATGACGCGGACGACGCGAACACCTGTACATGCGAAAAGCAACTGGTGGTTGATATTGATTTTTCTAGAAGTATTATACGTTCATAGTAAGAAGAGCAAAATCAGCTGTTTACAATGATGTCAAATACAGAGGGTTTAGTGAAAGATGATCGTTCAGAAAATCGATAAAAGCAATTGACGACGCAGCGGCAACGAACCACGGCAGTTGCGTTAATGCTGCCGATGCGTCGTCATTAAACCACTGGAGGGTTAATAGAAGATAGCACTTTTAGTCAAAATAGAAGATAGCACTTTTAGTACAAAAATTTCAAAAATGATTTTTTATCTGACACCCTTACCAAAGATGATGGCCTGACTGATGATTTGGCAACACCACAATTGGATAGCAGGATTCAAGTAGCGAGACAACAGCATGACGATTCCCGAGATAAATTATTTATAGATTAAAGCAGCACATATCTGTATTGATATGTCAAATAAAAATCAACTTACAACTTTTATGTTGTAATTTGGTGATGGATAAGTCATTGTTTCTAACAAAAAATTCTCTACAGAAAAACATGATGCTTGGCTGTCCACTACATCATTTCACTACAAACTGACTGCTATGGCTGATGTACTGATGGATGGTGAAGGCCACCCCTCCCATTAACTCCAATACAACTGCACAGTTCAAATCAGACTCTTCTTATTGCACCACCTATTATTTGTAAAAATTTTTGTATTTATACTGTAATAAATTTGTATTGGGTGATGTTCACTTGTTTGTAATAAATGTAAAAACAATATCTATATATTGATACCTGTCTGACGTTAGGTTCATTGGCCAATTTGATCAGTAGGTGAAGGAGGGCAGCATGGACTCGAGAGCTGACCTGGGGAGGCTGGGATTCTGTGAGTGCTGAAACCCACTGTGGCCATGATACCTCTATAAACACCATTCCCAGAAACACATGGCAGACTGGTAGGTACTGGTCGACTACCTGATCAACAAGCAGAATGAAACTTAATACATAAAAGGAGGTTAAGTACCAACTGAAATGAAAAACAACAATATTAAACACAATTATTGAAAACAGGTATATTTAAAGCTGCAACCATATCTCCTCTATTAAAATTAATCATAAGATTATTATTTTAATATATAATCTTGTACTGAGCACTGCATCGAGAGAACCAATTTTAAAAATAAATGTAAGAGTTTATCCCAATAAAAAAGAAAAAAATACTTAAAAAACATCATAGCACCAAGAAAACTAACTCACGAGTTCAAAAATATACTAACATGCTAATAGTAACCAATTTTTCTAAACTCTACATAGACATATATAAATCTAAGTATAATTTTATATTTAAGAAATATCAATTAAAAATAAATTGGATGGGATTGGTTGACTGGAAGGTTGTTAGTCCCTGTGTGTAGCAGATTTCAATGACATACTCCTTAGTTTCTTTCCCTTTCTTTCCTAACATTTGTATACTGAGCACTAGCGTCGAGTTATAAGTCATTGGTAAAGGGTTAGGCAAGTCATGAGTGGGAGGTATATTAGACCATGCAACACTATTGCTTTGATCAAGCATGTTCTTAAACATTAAGAATATTTCCCAGAATTGTTTTTTAAAATAATAGGACCAATATGTTTTGAATTTTCTGAAACCTTTAAAGGTATATTTGGATGAAGAAAAATAATAACTTGAATATCAATGTCTCACTTGAATATCAATATTCATCATATTTATGTATTTTTAAATAATAGTTTTTGGCCTTGAACACCAACTTTTTAAGAATCAAAGCCAGCAATCAAATATGAGCCTGTGAAATTGATGAGTTTTGTGAAGTTTACAAAATACGAGGCGTGTTTTTAAAGTAAGTACTGTTTTGATATAAAAAACAAAAAGTAAACCTTTTCCAAAAATAATTTATTCACTTTACTCTACTTCTCTACATAATTCCCATTAATATTAAGGCACTTATCGTATTTTGGGACCAGCTTTTTGTATGCCATTGTCAAAGAAGATTACCGCCTGATTAGACAACCACTGCTTCACAGTCGTTTTTATTTCGTCATCATCGGAATGGCGCTGCCCTGCCAGATGCGTCTTGAAGTGCAGAAACAAATGGTAGTTGCTTGGCGCTAGATCAGAACTGTATGGAGGGTGGTCCAATTGTTCCCAGTCAAAAGAAGTGATAAGGTCTTGTGTTTGATTTGCTGTGTAAGGATGGGTATTAAAGTCTCACAGTACGCAGCTGCATTGATCATGTCACCACGAGGCAAAAAATCGACCAGCAACACACCCTTTCTGTCCCAAAACAAAGTGCACATGATGTTTTGAGTAGAAATTGTTTCTCTGAATTTCATTTTCCTAGGGGATGATGAATGCCGCCATTCCATTGATTGCTGCTTTGATTCTGGTGTAACGTAGGCTACCCATGTTTCATCGCCTGTGACAATATGGGTTAAAAAATCATCCCCCTCATTACTGTATCGCTTGAGAAAACTCAATGCAGTGCCCAATCTTTTGGTTTTGTGCTCATCAGTCAACATTTTTGGCACCCAGCGTGAACACAGTTTCCGATAATTTAAACGTTCGGACACAATTTCATAAAAAACATTTCTTGAGACAGCAGGAAACGTTTCAGCTAAGGACGAAATCGTGAATTGTCTGTTCTCTTTCACTTTACAGTCCACTTTTTGAATCAGATCATCGGTAATGACTGAAGATCGCCCACTTCGTTCCTCATCATGAATGTTTGTGTGGCCATCTTTAAAAGCCCTAACCATTTCCGAACCATTCCATCACTCATAATGTTTTCACCATACACTTCACTGATTTGGCGATGAATGTCAACTGCTTTGAAGCCTTGAGCACAGAGAAACCGTATTAAAGCACGCACTTCGCAGTCGGCGGGATTCTCAATAGGTGGATTCATTTTAAAATCATGCAAACAGATGTAGACTCGATCGGATGGTTCCGTAATAGCGTCTGTGGCTTCCCAACAGATGTGGCTACACGGCGCGCATGCGCTAAACGGCGACCGCAGCACTGCGGTGGCGTAATTTAAAAGTGGTACTTACTTTAAAAACATGCCTCGTAGATAAAAATCTTATTTAGCTAAAAAAATCCCTCAAAACATATTTTAGCCTCTAATACATCACACTTTTGTTTCAATTTAGAGCCAAAAATCAGTAATGAGGTGCACATTTACAATGCTAAACAAAAGTTGATTTCATTCATGAAGTTTACTCTTGTAAATATTAAGGTCATATATACAACAATTATGAAAGATAATTGTAAATCTTATAAACATTATATCTAGGATAAAAATAACAAATCACTTTTAACCGATGAAGTTCACTGGCCTTTCTGTAGACCTCTATAAACGTATTGTTTGAGTTTTGAAGTAAATGTTATCTTGCCAAAAACTCTAGCATAAGGGATCAATTAACTTGTTTAACCCTACATACAAGTTTCGGAGCAGGATACTTGATTTGCACATTTGAACATTAATTTATCATACATTTACATTAAATTTGTTTTCAAACTTCCAAGTCATATAGCCTGTTTTGATATACAGATTTAAAATTAAAAATTAGAGTTGGTTTTAACATCCCCATACATAGCATAGTCCACTCTTAGTTTAATTTCTTCTTACACTAGATATAACTTAATTTAATTCAAAACCTATACCAGCTTTCCAAACAACAAACACAATACACAAATAACATAATAAGTCAATTATGTTTTAGATATAACATTATTAGAAGCAAACCATCTTCAAAGTTATAATGCCAGCTGCTGCATTATTCTTCAAAATTTCCCATTTTTGACTACTTCAATTTTAGTAAAGTTAAAGTTTTTATTTTAACTTTATTCCTTTAATCTTTTGTAACTTATACTCATTCATTATACTACGTAAAGATGGGGATAAGAAGCGCTCGCTAACACTTAAACTAGGAATCAATGATTTAAAGACGAAACCATCCACCAGTGACAGAGTAGGCAGGCTGCGTACAAGGGCGGGATCACTCAGCAGTGACCTATCCAAGGAACAGCCTCTGGTCAAGGCCACTGGCAAACTTGGTACTAGAGAAATTAAATTAAAAAGGTCTTTACTGTTCAAAAATTATCAAGTGGGAAGGTAAGCACCACCAAGTTTCTTACTCTCTGTTCTCTCATATCTTATTCAATGAAGACACTGAGAAGTAATTATAATGCTAAAACAATAATTGATAATTAAAAGCCTAAGAATATAATTTTAACAAAGTAAATAAGACCACTTTTCGCTAAACATCCAAGTGGCTTAGAATAAAAAAAAAAAAAAAACACAATGTAATAAAGCATAACCTGCTGAGTCACTGAAGCATATACAGAATTCTGTTGTGAGGCCAAAAGCTAGGCTATTCTGCAAGGAGTCTAAGCTCTTTAGCTAGATTGTAAGCTGATCTGTTGCAAGGATTGCCTTTGCACCATTGTCACAAATAACTACTTAATTCATAAACTTCATTACTTTCACCGATTCCTTTCCTTCCAGCCTCTACTCACCCCTCTTTAGATTTTTGTTCCATCAAAACTTTGCTCTTCTCCACATTCCTTCAGTCCACATTTCCATCTCTTAAGTAATTTTACTGTCTTATCTTAAGAAGGTCAGCTACAAAACTTTCTAGTTCTAAAACACCTAATGGTTATGGATTTGAAAGCCACATAATAGTCCAGCTTACTGATTGACAAATTTGATAAATAAATAATAATTGCTGCTCAATTTGTATCAACTATGTAGTATACCTTGAGCATGAGGTCAATGTCTTGTAGAGAAGGTTGTAAACGGCTCCAGGGAAGTGTTGCAAAACAGCTGTGAACGATGTTAAGAACATGCTCTTTTACAGAGCTATGGGCATAGCTGGTGACGTAGAACTGCCAAACGGAGCTAAGAACATGACTGCTTGCCACTGTCACAATAATAGAATTCTTGGTTATGGTTGAAATTTTTTAGCTTTTTACATGGTTAAATAGAAAAATTGTTTGTTTCAAATCATATTTTGATGATAAAAGTTAAAATGGTTAAGTACTTTTGTCCTCACCAATTGAGTTTTTTATTCATTACTCATCAGTAAGACGCCAATCGTAGAGATATTGGCGATTATGAGCAGTGAGTGAATGTGATGATTGTAGATGAACAAGTGTAGTCATTGTTACTCACTAAGGTTGACTTTCCTTAAAAAGAGCCATTTATTAATAGCCAAACAGTCAGGGCAATTAAGGGATCTACAGTTCTACGTGGAATCTGAACCATGAAGTATTGGTGTAATTTTCAGCTAATCACATGCCTTAGCTGTTACACTACATTAAGAAATAATCTTCAGTAGGCTCAGAAAATGTTGTACTTAAAAAATATTATCAGAATAATTGCTCATTATAGAACGTCAATCTCACTATACAAACTACTTTCAAACAATTTCTTGTTTGACATTTCCCTGACGTCATATTTTAAGTTCTGTTCATTCAAATTTAGATAATTTCTCTTTATTTTTAACCAAGCAAACCTTCAGCACCTGAAATAAATAGCTGCTTTGTTATTCAACTCACAAAACAACTCCATTTGAAAAGAGCTTTTTGGCATCAGGCTGCATAACCATTCACCTAACACAACAAAGATAGAAAATACAATAACTTTTTAGAAGAATACTAAATACCTCCTTTAACTTAAGATTTATTATTTAGTTTTATAATTTTCAGGTAACACAACTCTGGGTGGATGAGACATTGTTTAGTATTCATTTAGCGGTGTATTATTATTTATAAATACATTTACTAAACTCAGTCTTTAGTAACTGTACAAATTTGTTTCTTTTATTAATTATTCTTATATTTGCTTTTATGATGGATGGCAATTCCTGTTACTGCTGGCAGTGATTTATACAGTCAAAAAGTTCCTGGAATCGATGTATAGGGATACACTGCATGGATGCCGGTCGGAATTTTGTTCTGTAGCAGCTAGTACTACTCCTAGAGAAGGGATATCGGTAGTGCACATATCACTCAGCCGCCATTGTTTCCCTGTGGGCAGCGCTTTTCGTGTATTTGTGTGTTTACATTGTTGCTTTTTGAAAATTGATTTAATCAGCAGCGAAAAACATTAAATTTTGTGTTTTACTTCAAAAGTCATCTTCTGAGACATTTAAAATGTTAATTCAAGCGTACAGAGTTGAGGCTATGAAGAATATCGAAGTTTACAAATAGCACAAATATTTTCGTCAAGGTCGCATAAACACTGAAGATGACTCTCGTAGTTGATGCCCTTCAACTGCAACCACAGATGACATCATTGAACGAGTTTGTCAAATTGTCCATGCAAACAAAAGAATAATGATTGATAAAATTGCATATGAGGTAAATTTATCACTTGGCAGTATCCACACGAAAATTCTTAGGCGCTTACGAGGCGCTATTAGGAGAAAATTGCCTGAAAATGGGCAGAAAACAATTGGACTTTCTTTACTGCATGGAAATACACCTGTACATTGATCCCTGTTAGTAAGTAACTATCTAGTTAAGCTCTGCAATACCACGATAGACCTCGTGCCTGCCATTTTCTTCCTGTTAACACAGCGAAAACATGAAAAAAAAAGGAAAACGAGTTTCAGGTGCTGAAGCTGTCAGAAAAAAATGTGACAAAATCATTTAAATACATTTAAAAAATCAGTGTCAAAACTGTTTTGAACGACTGTATGATCGTAGGGACAAGTGTGGTGATGCAGAAAGAGACTATTTTGAAGGAAAATGGGCTTGTAAGTTTTTATCTTTGCCCAATATAGATATTTCAACCAATTCCGGGAACTTTTTGACTATACTTTGTATAATGTTAAAATGTCAAATTTGACTTTTGCTTATATTGTATTGAATATATTATGTGATGGTCCATTTGTTTGTAATTTCTTATCGACATAATTAATAAAACTTCATATAGTCATTTATAATACATATTAATTTCTTTTTTTTCAACTGTGTTATGTTATATAAAAAAAACTGTGTTTTTTATAAAAAAAAAGTAAAAACTTTTTTTAAAAAAAGATTAATTTGGTACTATATTGTACAATTTCAATGTCTTGAAAATGTAACCAAGTGTATTGAAACTTTGCTAGGTCAAATAAAATAATCTACATGGAATTGATGACAATACAAAGCATGGGATCTTATTCTAATCATTTTCTCAATTCAGATTGCTAAAACTGAATAAACTGTAATTTCTATTGACACATAAAATTCTAATTAAGAAGTGATTCATTTCAGTTATCTGACATTTTATTTTATGTCATTGTTATTTTATTGTCATTTATTAGGCATGTAATAAATGGTCTAATATATGCCGCTTTTTACAACATGAAATATTTTAATACGATTAGTTAAACAAGAGTAAGTGAGTCACATAACACATCAACAGGTAGGTAACTTCATTGGAGTGCAGATTATGCGACTATCAGGAATTCAAATAACTTCATTGTCACATTATATACCAGAAAAATGCTCTATAGCATAAGGCCATATAGCCCTTAATATTTAAAACAAAGAAAATATAAACTTCAACGTTCAACACCTAGTTAACACACAACAACAGAATGGTTATTACAGCTATAATATCACTGAAACATTTAATTTATCTTCTAGTAAAAAACCCAGTGATAGCTGAAAATAAAGAATTTATTTCATATGAAATAGACAATTAATTGAGAGAAAATGAGAATCTGTCAAAAAGAATTATATGTCTTTTTTGACATTAAGCTTATGACTCAGTTTAAATATAAGTTAACATGGCAAAGTTTACAAGGCCTAGGAACAGAACATTACTTGATAGAATATGTTAAGAGCACATTAGTGTTGAATAAGGACTTCAGCAGGATTGACAGTGGTGTGAAATGAAGAAAGGTTTCAAACAAGAAAGTGTCTTATCACCTACAACTGTTTGATTTAGTTTTAGAATGGATTGCAAGGAAGATAAAAAGAGGTGTTGATGAAGGAAAACAGGGTTACCAAACACATATTGATATGATGATCTGGGATAAAGTATAGAGAATGTACAGAATGAATTAGAGAAACGTGATCAAACTTACAATAGGAGCGATAAAAAAAAAGAAAAGAAAAGAGTGAAGGGCTGTGGGAAGATTATAACAATATAGAGGGAAATATTATTAAATGGCAAGTTACTGAAGGTAGTAGAGGGCTTTACATACCTAGGATCACAAATAATAAACGATGGTAAATTAAGTAGAGAGATATCTTAATAACTGGAGAAAGGAGGTACGCTATTTCAAAGTGTTCAAATATTTTAGGTTAGGTTTAAGGGCACTAGGCCAGGAAGTAGTATATTGGAGAGATAGAACATCAGCAAACTTACCTTAGAAGACAAATTCAGAGTAGTAGTAACATACACAAAAGAAACACAAAATCACACAAATTTTCTGTGCCACTGGCACTTTCTTCAGGTGAGTAAAGAGAGACAGAGAGAAAGAGAGAGAGACTGACATGGCTTTCACTACTGCTGGGTATGTGGCAGTGGTGGGGGTTGTACATCCATAGAGCAACACTCAGGTATTGATGCAGTTTTTTTTTCAGTTGGTATATATATGAAGTTTGCTGATGGGGAAAGGGTTGAGGGGAAGAGGTCTATCTTATGTTTAGATTAGGTGGGTCACGAGATTTTGTTATCCATTGGTGTGCTTCCTTCGGAGTTGGGAACTATTGGCATAGGAAGGAAGGGATCTGATTACTTTAGTGATATAACACTGATCAAAATTTTGGTTATGGAGAAGAGTATGGACAGATACAGGTTTTTCAGGATTTTGGACTTTGCAATCATGTCTACGGCCATTCATGCATTTTCGAAGGGTTTGTTATCACACCAATGAATTACCTAACAGTAGTTTACTTGAGTTTGTTAACTTTTCGTTGATAAAAAAAAGTTAGTGTTAGTTCAAATAACTTCCTCCAAATTACGATCACTATTGAAAACGTGTTAAATGACCTCATAACAATTCTAGCATTATGAAAAAAATATGATGAAAAAATTATGATTCTTGTTCTTGTTATTGATAGCTAATTGATACATGTTGCATCAATAATTAATCAGCAGAAAAATAAAATTTTGTTTACTGTGAAAAATTAACAATATACTGCCTTCAGGGAAGGTTAAAATTATATGGACAATTTTTGTTAATTTTAAGGAGTTCACAAGTTCATATAACCTAACTGAGTGAAAGATTTTTACATTTTGACCTTTAAAATGGTATTTCATAAAGTATGTACTTGAAAATACAATTCTACCAATAAGGTGGTCTCTAAATTCCTTTATAGTGAATAGCTTACCGGGTAATGTATCCAGCACAAAGCGAATACATTCGACAAACATGGAAACCATCAAGTGAGCGTGAGCTGCATCAGCCACCACCCACGGAGTGAGGACAGAGCGGTCATCCGTGAGCTGCTGAATCCAGGCAGCTGCGGGCTCTGGGAGGTGACGAGTGTAGTAGGGAGCCAGCCATGGCGAGAACAGTCCACAAAGGGGTGGCCACATTTGGTCACATACTGAAGTAAACATTCTCTTTCATTATTTATTTATAAAGAGTTCATTACAACTATTTATATTGTTATACTATTTTATCTGTTTTCACTCTTGCCTATATACCTAGGTATCTAGCCAGTAATTGTAGTATTGCTAGATACTGCAAGGTTTTACTTTATGGGTCATAAAACAGATGCTTTGGTTTTAATTTAACATATTAAACTACTTGTATACTTAGTACACAAGATTTATTTTTCTGCTGGCTATGACTATGTTTTCATTAGTGTGGTTGGGGTACTAAATCATTAAATTAAATTTAAAATTCAGTACAGATTTGTGTACTGAACAAAAATTTTGGAGAAAAGATTTTTTTCTGGTGAAAAATGTTTGCTATAAAAACAATTTCAAAAATGTAATACTTGTGTCATATTATGCAATACCTTCCAGAATTCCAATAACAATGTTAATTTTGGTGTTCAAACAATATTATTACTGACTGACTCCTCACCAAATGACCATGATACTTTTGTTAAATTTATAATCATATTCTATATTGTAACAATGATACATAAAAAATAATACTTTTTACTCTCCAAAACAATCATTCCTTCATAAAATCATAATTTCACTTAATTAGGAAATCAACTATTCGCCAGATTACAATTTTGTTAAATTGAAAATTAATAACTCACATATGATTGTCTTTTTTAGGTAAAATAAAATCAACACTGATAATTTTGTGTTGTGAAAATGAGTTATATACAATAAGGAAATAAGATGTCAGATACATATATTCGTCCCTTCGATAAGCAGTAGAGAGGAGTCCCAACCAAGAAATAACTGTAAACACAAGGTTCTCCCGATTGATACCATGATACATTTAACTCTGATCGGAATTTAATCATTGATTCACCTACATTAATACTTACGTTTAATAAAAGGATAATAAACTGCAAATTATTGCAATACAGTTTGCACAGTATGATATTAAGTCTTATCATACTCTTACAACATACAAAGTGCTCAGCAACTGAAAAATGGTCAATATGCACAAAAGCAAAATATTTCAAACAATCGATTATGAAACTACAATCTCAAGAGGTTCATACAATCAAGGCATTTCAAATGTAAAATCTTGTGTTTTGTTCCATGTTTCTGCCAATGCCTAGTTTAAATCAACTATGGTGCCTCTCAAAAAAATAATGTTCAGGAAACTGCCAAGGAATGACAACTAACAACAATACAACATTATTTACCAATATTTTTAAATAGTCAAACATTTAATTGCAGCCTCGAACTCAGTTCAGATTTAGTTTAATAAATTATGCCACCAGCACTTATTCCCCACTTCATAAGTGCCGTGGGCCCTAATACATTTTATTGTAGCCTCTAAAATTAGCCGCCGTAAATGTAAGCAGGTGGGTAAAGCAATCAGCTGTTGAGCTGAGAACAGTTGATCTGCGGCTACTGGAGGAAAAGAGGGGGACAAGAGTGTAGGGGAAGACAAACGACAGGCTGAGAGAGTGAAAGTTTGGCATTACGTCCTGAGCTTTCAAACTCTCATACTAGTATAATCGAGTTGTTTCAAGTCGATACGGGCTAACCCATCATTACTAGGTAAGCCATTTAAGTATCTAAGTACATTGTACTAAGGTAGTGTGTATTGTTATCACTGTTAGTTTCAGTGAGTGTCCATTCGATTAAAATAATTTTTAAATAAATTCATACGATTACCACCGGCCTAATAGCCGTGGTTTAAATAAACCCTTGGTCGATTACCACTGGCCTAACCATCGTGGTTTAAATAAATTTATATAATTACCACCGGCCTAATAGCCGTGGTTTAAATAAACCCTTGGTCGATTACCACTGGCCTAACCATCGTGGTTTAAATAAATTTATATAATTACCACCAGCCTAATCACCGTGGTCTAAATAAATTCATAGGATTACCACCGGCCTAATCACTGTGTTTTAAATACATTCATATGATTACCACCGGCCTAATCGCCGTGGTTTAAATAAATTCATACGATTACCACCTGCCTAATCGCTGTGGTTTACATAAACTTATACGATTACCACCTGCCTAGTCTTTGTGGTTTAATTTTAGTTTGTTTGTGCTATCGCCACCAGCCTCACGGCCGTGGTAATTTGTTTTGCTCGATCGCTACCAGCCTCACAGCCGTGGTAGGATAGTTCATTATAGTTTGTTTATTCGATCGCCCCGGCCTTACCACCATGGCAAAGTATTTAGAAGTTAGCAAGGGTTTTGTTTTAGTTTCCTTAACAACTTATTTATCCTGTTTCATTTATTCCTTAACGTGTTTGTGAATGATTATAACTTACTGACGAGGTTAGCAGAATATAATTCTACATTTGTCGTATGAGCCGTCCACATATCCCGACAAAGATCCGATCCTATAACCCATTTTGTAGGCTGAGTTATCCGAGGCACTTGTAACGTGGTGGTTTTATCCCTACGTGGGAATAAGCATCACAAAGTAGCATTAATAAATTATGCCACCAGCACTTATTCGCCACTTCATAAGTGCCGTGGGCCCTGATACATTTTAATGTAGCATCGAGCTCAGTTTAGATAGTGGCATTAGTAAATTGTTTATTTGTAGATTAAATTTTATACTCACATTTTTCAGAGAGAGAGCCGCGATCATTATGAAGAGTTGCAACAATGAAAGCATGGGCTATCATGCCCTGGAGCGTGGCTAGAGGCTCTGTATACAGTCGATACTTGGGATAGAGCCCATAGAGTCCATACTGCAGCCTTTCTTTAGTGAAGTGACTACCCAGCATGGATGATGTGTCTTTTAGCTGGAAAAGATATATATAGCGTATGGGTTTTTGTCAGCTTCCATATTTAAAATTGAAAATTATATAAAAACTGTGTTTTATACTAGGAAAAACTCCAAAAGTCATTAGATTATAATAAAAATTAAAAGTAAATATTAAGTGATCTCTTGTCACAAAGCTAAATACAATCCATCAAGCAATTTAAAACCTACCTCACTGATGCTATTTATGCTAGCTAATCCCTCCGTAAAACAGCGCAAGGGACAAGGAGCTGGAAAATATTATAATTATTAAATATGAGCAAGTATGCTCTTTTAATATGAAGTTTTTCACTGCTGTTAGCGCAGAAATCGTTTGTACCCGAGTTTCAAGATTGTTTCCTAAGAAACTAAGAGGCCTATGAAAAATCTAATCACACAAATGTTTTCCTCGTTTTAAATATGGATTTTTAAATATTACTAAGTTTTAATAATTTATATTCTAGTTAGACAAAAAGTACCGGAATTTTAACTAGTTTTCATTGTAAATCAACTTTATACTTTTATTACTCAAAAACCTGTTCATATGTATAGCAATAATATTTAAATCCATGTTTAACAGGAATGTTTTCTGCAACTTTAGAATTAATTATACATTTTCAAAAAAAGAATTTCTCATCGATTTCCTGCACCAACGTTTTCTTGGCTTCTAGCGGTCGTAAAATGAATTACTTAGTCTCGCTGTTATCCGTATGAAATGTATAGTTATGATACATTATTTTTATATGTGTAAGTAAATACAGTGTATTTGAATTTATTTAAATCAATGTCAAATCACATTAAATTGGTCAGTTTAAACTGGTTTCGATCTATTTAAAATTACTACATTTACTTACGCATATAAAAGTAATGTATTTTAACTATACTTTTCATAAGGATTAAGACATGACCAATTAAATGGTACAATCTCTAGAAGCCAAGGAAATGTTGTTTAAGGAAATTGATGAGACATTTTTTTCTTTACAAGTTAAAATTCTAAAATGTATAAAACTTACAGAAAACATTCCTGTTAACTATATAATAAAATATGAATGCAATACATTAACAGAATGTTTAGTAACAAAAGTAAAAAGTTGATGCACAGTGAAAACTAGTGAAAATTTTGGTACTATTTTGTTCCAACTAGAATAACAATTATTAAAATATAATAAAATTTGATTTAATGCATATGTCATAACATACAATTAAACGAGGAAAACAATGGTGTGATTGGCTTTTTATAGGCTTCTTCGTTTCTTAATATACAGACTTTAAACTCAGGTACACATAATTTCCGTACTTACTTTATCAAAGATCCTTTAGTATTATTGCCAAGTGGAGCTGTCAAAGATAAATTAAAATCTCACCTATGTGTTGATTATCTTACTTGACCACTATGTACGATAATCAAAACAAAACTTCACTAAAGGTAGCAAAATAGTAATTTTCAAAATAATTAGTGTATTAATTAAGTTCAAATAAGAATTTTCCCCTCGTGCTATTGAAGCCGGGAACATAGTTATAAAAAATGTTTTTTTTATCCTGTGTTGATTGTTGCTACTATATTTCTTAGCTCTCGTTTCTTTACATTTACTTGATGTATTTAATACATTAGTTTTAATTTATTTTACTTACTACTACTTATTTTTATGATGGATAGATTGTAACACAAATACATTACAATACAAGTACAAAATGCAGAAATATTATAGTGATTGATTTCAGTGAACCACGCACACCTTCCTCAGACCAGAGGGATTCACAAAAGAATTCCTTTTTCACAAAAGACCAGAGGGAATCTTTTGTGAATCTCTCTGGTCTGAGGAAGGTGAGCGTGGTTCACCGAAATTGATCACCATAATATTTGTGTATTTTGTACTTGTATTGTAATATATTTGTGCATTTTGTGCTTATACTGTAATAATTTGTGTTGTGTGACGTTTACCTGTACTGTATATATACCAACACATATTATGCTAATTAAAAAACTATTTGATCTTAAAAAGACACATTTCATGTAAAAAGGCTGTATGCTAAAATTATCAGTTTCAAAAGACAGTTGTCTAAATATTTCAAAGTAAAACATAAAAAACCTTCACATTTTAATCAAAAAAGTTCAGTGCAAGTAAACGTCACAGAACACAAATTTATTACAATATAAGCACAAATATATTACAATACAAGTACAAAATGCACAAATATTACGGTGTTCGATTTCGGTGAACCACGCTCACCTTCCTCATACCAGAGGCCTATAAATCGAGTTGTTGAACACCATTTTCCATTCTTTTGTGAATCTCTCTGGTATGAGGAAGGTGAGCTTGGTTCACCAAAATCGATCACCGTAATATTTGTGCATTTTGTACTTGTATTGTAATGTATTTGTGTAACAATCTATCCATCATAAAAATAAGTAATAGTAAGTAAAACAAGTTAAAACTAATGTATTAAATACATCAAGTAAATGTAAAGAAAGGAGAGCTAAGAAGTATAGTATCTAATACCAGAGGGATTCATAAAAGAATGGAAAATGGTGTTCAACGACTCAATTTATAGGCCTATGGTATGAGGAGGGTGAGCGTGGTTCACCAAAATCGATCACCGTAATATTTGTGCATTTTGTACTTGTATTGTAATATATTTGTGCATTTTGTGCTTATATTGTAATAAATTTGTGTTGTGTGATGTTTACTTGTACTGTATATGTACCAACACGTATTATGCTAGTTAAAAAACTATTTAAAAATGTTAAAATACAATACTTGTAGGCAACATTATGCCAACTTAAAAGATCGGGTGATAAATAACAGAGGAACTTATTTTTTGTTACTGATAGCATTATCATCTTAATAAAGAGTACCCAGATGACAATGCTTTCAGTCACAAAAAATAAGTTTCCTCTGTTATTTATCACCCTATCTATAAGTTGTACCATAATTTTTGATAGATAAAGTATTATTTACATAATTAATTTGTTGAAATGAAATTATTTTCCAATTGATGAAAAGTGAGTTCAAATTACCTCCTGGAGTGAAAGTACTCGCTGCTCAGTGGCATACTTGTGTATAATCTCTTTGAGTTGTGCTAGGCTGAGACCTGGCTGGCATCTTGCCCCTGCCAGAGCATTAACCAGATCATACCAAATGTCCGGTGCCAAGCACTGAGTCTCACTGTGACGTAAAACCATCGACAACACCTCTCCATAATGCTCGGGAAAGTCATACATAAACAGCGTGCTCAAATGATGGCGATACACCTGATGACATTAAAATATAATTCCTATCATTTTGATAAGATGATAATTTTATAAATTGTTTAGTAGGCAAACATAAAAAAGTATAGGTTTGTTGAGTATGTTGAAATGTATTTTTCTATACCACGTTTTGGTTAACTATCCAACCAAAGTTTACACAGTAAATAGTTGTTATACTCAAGTTCAAAATTTTAGACTTACAAAAAACTATTGTTGTGAATTTATTTAAACCCCAAGGGGCTAATATAGATGATCTTCGTAGCCATAGTTTATTAGCAGCATACTACAGTAAATCAAATTAAATTGTTTATTTGATAGTGAACGCTATTTATTAAAGTACCCAGGCTCAAGTAAAGCAGCAAACATTATTCATGCAAAGCACATGTCTTCTCTCCTTGAAGGGAAACCTATATTCTGTTTATTTGTGTATTATCTCTACCAAAATTTTACTTTTTAAATTACTGTTATCTGAGTGAGCACACACGCTTGTCTTGGCTCCTGTTTAAAACCGGTTTTTAATTGGGTTTTCCCTAGTGTTCACCGCTAATTTTGTGCAATGAAGTGTGTTACAGTTCAGTGTATATATTTATTAAGTTCTATTTATTATTTATTTATTCAATTGTGAATTTTTTTTATTTTAATCCCCAGATCGCCTCTGTTATTGAGATCATGAAGTAAGGCTGACGACAGCTTAAACGTTGATAAGAGGAAGCTTTGTTGGTCTTTATCTTTGGATTCTGATCTGGTCACTGATAACTACATGCCTCTTTTCAAGAATGAAGTCTGACTAATTGAAGCATCAATACACAAACTGTTGTTGGAGGACAAAGTAGTCAATGCACTGGTTATGAAACTTGGTCTCCAACTGCAAGTTGTTGTTGAAGGTGCGGTGACGGCTGCTCTTACTAAGGTTAATGAGGAGTTAAACAGGCTGTCCAAAGAAGTGTCTGAGTTACAGAAAAAAGTATCTGTGCTGGAGAATGACTCGGCTCATCGTTTGGATGACCTAGAACAGTATCAGAGATGTTCCAATCTATGAATATTCAGCATACCCGTCAGTATGAAAATACTGACAAACTTGTTCATAAGGTCGTCAAAGAAAGCTTGGGATGGAGTTGTCACTGAAGAGCATAGAATAATTCCCACAAAGTTGGTTGCCAACCAGAGAAATCCCTGTCGGATGGAAGGCATCGTCACATACCTATCATAGTGCGGTTCACCTCCAACAGGGACAGACATCACATATATGAAGCCAAGAAATGTTTCAAAGGTTCAGGCGTCACGATCAGGAAGGACCTGACAGGTGGGTGTGAAGGTGGCAGCTGAGAAGCATGGGATGTACAACACATGGACAGCTGATGTGCGCATTGAGTGGGTCACTGGCACCAGGAGCTCCAAGAGGATCTACACCGCTGTCAGCTTGAAGAGGTCAGATAACGCGAAAATAATGGAACTTTTCAAGTACTGTTTTATTTCATTATTTTTTTATAAGCTAATTTTGTGTTATAATTTATTAAGTAGTATTTTATATAAGTTTCTTACTTGTATAGAAATTATTCTTAGTTACATTTCATTCTATCTCTTCTTTATAATTATCTCTTTATGAATACAATTAAATTATTATCTATATAAATATTAACATAAAAATTTCCTCTTTTTCATATATATAATATATATTTTATTTTACATTTCCAATTAAATTATAAATTTAATAGCCTGGCCCTTTTTTTCGCTTTTTTCCCCTTGAATTATGTTTTACAGAATACTTACGATCATGGATGTGCTTAATTTTTAATTTGATTATCATAATTTGTTTACTAATGAAATTAATTGAGTAGATTTTGTTATTTCAAAATATTTTTCTTTAATTTCCAGATAACCTGATACAATCATTACAATATTTTGTAAAAAATATGATTTATTTCTATTAATTTTACTCATTTGCTTTAATTTCTTTTCATTAAGAAAGTCAGTAATAATATAATTGATTTCGTAGCAGGTGTGTGTATAGTTTGGTATGTATATGTGATGTGTGTATGAATATATGAGTAATTGAATTTGTTCTCAAGTTTCCACTGTTATTTTTCATAGTTTCACTCAGTTATTCAAATGTATTATAAATATAATATATTACATTTATATTAATTTTTGTTTATCTAGAGATACAATTTAACTTAACTTATATAGTGTTTAAGGCAGGTATTGAAGATATATACTTTATTTTTCTCTCTACATACAATTATTTGCTTCACTCTTTTTTACACTGCTGAAAACTTCACATTCAATTTTTATTTGAGCCAAGAAGCCACTAGAGTAAATTCTAGTGCCACTACATAAATTTTAGTTTGTTTTGTTTTTATAAGGACAAGTTTTCGCCCTCAGGTATGATTTTCATAATTTTTGTCGTAATGTCATTGTGTGAATGTTACGTGTATGGGTTGTTTTCATTGCCGCTTGAGTCACTCGTCTTTTCATGTCTGCAGTACCTCATAGTCATTGATGCCGGCGCCTGACTTCTTCACTCTGGGCGGGGATCTCACTGTTCCTCTATTTATCAACCAAACTTACCGCCTTTTCATAAATTCCTTAAGATAGCTCACGTCAACTCACAATCACTGCATTGTCATATTGACGAATTCAGAAGTATATTTGATTCTTCTTGATTTGACATAATTTTAGTTTGTGAAACCTCTTTAAAACCTATTATTCCTGACAAGGCTGTTGAGTTGCGTGGTTGTAATATTTTTAGTTATGATAGACTTCATAAGGTCGGTGGAAAAGTTGCTGCTTTTATTAAATCTCACCTCAAAACTACCATTTTAAACTGTTCTGACACATCTCGACCTGATCGCCCAGAATTAATTTTTCTTGACGTTGTTGTTAACGAATCTCCTGTGCTCATCAGTGTTTGTATCTAGCTTGGGAGGTGTTTGTATGGGCACCTCATCTTGCGTATCTAGCTGATTATGAACACGTACTGCTAGACCTTATGGCTAGCTACAGTCATGTCATTGTTATGGGTGACCTGAATACTGACTTACTGTGACCTGCTACTTATGACCAAATCTTTCTGACCAATATGATAGACTTGTTCAACTTGAGTCTACTACCACTGAACGCTACTGACCACACTGCTACTGCTGATACTTGGCTTGATATAATGGCAGTTAGCGACCCTGATCTTGTCACTCATCATGGACAAATTTCTGCCCTAGGTCTCTCCAAACATGACCTTATATACTTCATTTACAAACTCCATCCTCAAAAGCCTAAAGCTAAGTTACCAATACAGAGATTTTAAAGCAATGAATCACGATGCAGTTTTATTCAAAGATGCCATGTCATTTCCTTGGCAAGACATACTTCTACTTTCAGATGTTGATGACATGGTTAATCAGTTAAATTTTCTTCTTCATGGTCTAATTGAACATCACGCTCCTTTAATCACAAAACGTTTTACAAAACTACTGGCTCTCTGGATTGATGAGCACATTCGTGAAATGCAGAAAAGTCCTTCTGCAAGGCCAGACAGACAAAATGTCTTGATGACTGGTCAGCTTATGAAAGGCTAAGAAATCAAACACAGCTTCAAATACGTAATGCAAAAATTTGCTATTATCATCAATCCTTCATAGATAATTACAAGTTAATCCAATTTATGAGGTCAAAGATCAAGGAACTTGGCATTAGAAAGTCCCGCACATCTGTCCCAATCTCCATTGATTTAAATACCATAAATGATTATTTTGTTAATAGGCAGCTCAGGATTACACTGATGAATTACAAAGAGCCCCCTTTTTAAGACCAGTAAATTAGTTTTCTTTTTCGGTTGTGTCTGAAACTGATGATCTAAAGGCCATTAACCGCACTACTAGTAACGCAGTTGGAGCTGACAAACTTCCCATTAATTTCCTAAAGATAACTTTGCCAGTTACTCTGCCCATAATAACAGCTATTTTTAATTGCTCATTGACTTCTAAAAAGTTCCCCACTGCCTAGGAATCTGCAATAATTCGTCCTCTTCATAAAGTATCTAATCCCCAGGCACCACAAAATCTTTTACTTCTTTACAAGATTTTTAAATCCAGATTTCCAAACTACTTATCCAAGCATTTCAAGTTCATACATGAAATTAGCACAAGAAATACACGTCAGGGAGCATCTCTTCTATTAGTCCCTGTACACGGCACAACTATTTATAATAAATCATTCACTGTAAAAGCTTGCCGTCTCTGAAATTCTCTCCCTGACAACATCAGAATATTAGGTGAGCCTTCTCGCTTTGGGGTGGTGGTTAAGGATTGTTTGCTGGGGGATCTGTAGATTTGGGGCGGGTGTCTCTGACGGTGGCTTGTCGACGACGTGTGTGTGCGTGCATGCGTGTGTGTGTATGTATTTCCATATCATACTTTATTTTTTCCTTTCTTTTGTTTTGTTTTCTTTCATTGATTTACTTATTTATTTTTATTTAGTACCATATTTTTCTTCTTCACTGATTCGATGGAGTAAATAATTATTTGCGTACATATCATATCTGAATTATTGTTTTGTATATGAATAAAAGTAATGAACTAGTAACTGGTAAATTATATATAGTTATTTTTATTAGTATTAATTCAATCTGATTATTTGTTTATTATTATAATTGTTTTTTTTTAATTTTTTTATGGAAAGACATAAATTAATATTACTGGTTCTTATTTTCTTAAATGTTTTATTGTATATGTGCTATTTTGTTTATGGAGTTAAGAGAACTTTACAGTCCTAACTTCACCCCTTTAATAAAGGCATTTTTCATTTCATTCATTTTGTAATAAACATGACATAGGTGTGATAGTTCACTACATTTCTCTTGAATAATTACAGCTAATACTCAAATATTATTATGATATAAATATAAGATTTTTTCTTATAAATTGAACATCATTATTTATAAGTAAGTAAAATGGTTATATAAATGTTAATTTTTAGGCTTAAGCTGACAGTATTATTACTAAAAACTAAACATCTTCAATGACCACGTCAAGGTGTTATTTACATCACTAGATTTTCACCATACTATGATTCAGCACCCTAAGTAGTATCTAAAACTGATATTCAGTGGTATCAGTCTCAGATATACAACTAAGGATTCCACATCACAGTATGGATGAAACGTTTAGTGATGTAAATAATACCTTGACGCAACCCTTACCAGAAATTTTAGTTTTTATTGCATAGGGTGTATCTGCAATGCACAGACATATTTCAGGAACTGATTCTATAGGCCTAAATAATGGAAAAACGTCCAATAAAGGTATGTCCTAAAATGTGTCTGTTCCCAAAATGTGTGTGTTCCAAGATATCTGTTTTTTTAATAACTAATTGATATATCTAGAATACCTTAACATACTGAGTTGAATTTTTATAGATTATGCATTCATATTAAGAATAATTTCATCAAAAATAATCAATTTGCTACTGTAGTTCATTTCAAAATGGTGCCAATATTAATTCTTTTAAGTGAAATAGCTCAAAAACCATACATTTTTATGAAAAACCTCACGAGTAATTTTTCATAGCTGGTTCAATTTCCAATGCAATGGTGTAGCAATCAAAATAGTTTTTATCTTTTACTTTTTTAAGCTTTTAGTTTTCTTACAACAGAAATTTTAAACATGCAGAGTTTAAGCTCTTGAATGGGCCATTAATTTATTACTCTATGAGATTAATTTCAATACAACATTTAAAGTGAAGAGGAATCATCTATTCTCGTATCCATTGTTGGTAAATGTAAGCTTTAATAACGAGAAAACCTTTGTAGTAAAGGTATGCAAGAGTTATTCACTCTTGAGTTAGATGAGAACGTTTTACAATGTGTTTTTGAAGAACCTGATTTACGTTTCATGCAGATGGCTAAGACATTTACACATCTCTCACCATACAGCATAGATAATTTTAAAAGAACAGCTACTTTTTCCTTACCATGTGCAGTCCCTCAAGTTCTTAGTCTTGCTGACTTCCAAGCTCAAGAAAGAGGTTTCTTTAGACATGTACGAAAAGTCCAGCATTTTTTTCTTTTATAGTTTACATTTACCAACAATGAATACAAAAATCAGAGGGGTCTTCTTCACTTTAGATGTTGTATTTAAATTAATCTCATAAAGTAATACATAGTGAACCATCCAAAGCCTTGAACAATGCCTTTTTAAAATTTAACTTGTAAGAAAACTAAAAGCTTAAAAAGTAAAAGATAAAAGATAAAAATGACTGCCATTTCCCAATAAGGCAGCCAACTCAGTTTTTTCCATTGGAATACCCCTTATTTTATAGTATTTTTTGATAGTAAACATAATTCTAAGACTTTTGTATGCTTGGGTAATTTATGATATACTCAACTTCATAAGATGTACATAGAGCCCAATGTTTAATATAACACAGGTAGGCCTAGGCCTTCCAGTTATAACTGGGCTAGTAGACCACTATTATCATAAGATGTACATAGAGCCCAATGTTTAATATAACACAGGTAGGCCTAGGCCTTCCAGTTATAACTGGGCTAGTAGACCACTATTATCATAACCAGCTGTTAATTAAAGATCATGCTAATGTCAGAACATAAACAATTACTAACTTAAAAACCTTCAGTCTGTTAATAATTAATTTTCACTGCTCAATTATTCTGCATTAACTAGCAAAATAAAGGTTTATTATTTTTTTTTTCAATAATATTTTTAAGATCTACATTTTGGTACATGTCTATTAGAATACATGTGTTGATGTGCGATACTTGCTGCACTACAGTTTCTGTTACTTACTTTAATTACTGTTATTTTTTAACTCCAAAACAAGAAACTCTCAAAAACAATAAAACCAACAAATTATTATGTTGGGTGATACAGACTAATTGGCAAAGTGAACAGTAATTGTTGACAGTTGAACATTTACAGGTTAGTTATTGTTTATGTTCCAACAATGGCATGATTCTCAACGCTTAGGTTTATAAAAAATTACCCAAGTATAAAAAAGTCTTAATATTATATTTACTACACAAAACTAATATAAAATATTGAGTAATGTTAACTACATATTTTTAATCCTCTCCTAAAACAGGGAAATGTTCCCCATTTAAAGTTTGTTGTCAGCATTACAGTTTACAAGAGCTCAATAGTGGCACAGTTAAAAAAACACCCTGTGTAAAGACTGTGTAATGTGATATTATATTATTATAAAATGGTAGAAAGATTTAGCAATGACTAAGAATGAAAGAATGAATATGACAGTAATGTGTCTTTTCTAAGATACTGGTGAGCCGTGCTAGAAATTAGGAGATTTTTTGTTAACTTCACTCTCCAGTTCATATGGGTCTGCAGGCCTGTGCGTGAACTTTATTAAATGAGTGAAGAACCAACCGTTGGCTCAGTGGGAATTCAAATTTTGCCCTCCGCAATTGGAAGCCTTAGCCACTGAGCCACCACGCCGGCAAATTGAGATATCATGGATTTTCAGAATCTGTAAACATCCTATGATAAAAAATAATTTGTTATAAATCATAAGATAACAATTAAAATTCCAACTAATTTCTGTAGGAATAAGGGTGCTCAATTCTTTTTTATTTATATATTGTGTAGTTCATTATAATCTCTAAATTCCTTACTAATTGTACACGAACCACTTTTACAAATTAGTTTTGATGAGGAATATTTTTTTATCTATTCCATGTAGAAATATGTTAACAAACTTGTGTTTCCAAACTGCAATGTATACAACAGCAGATAACATTCACCTCTATAATGTGAACTTTTAAAACAAAGGATAAACAAATTCACAAGTTGCTGCAATGGGTCAATGCGATTCAGATATGAAAAAGTGGTCATTTAGTAATTGCAGTTTCACTCCTCTTGTAGTGACAGAGTATTTCCAAACATTTCACAGGGGTATCCACTTCAGCGCCAGCATACTGATGGGCCCACTCACCAATCCGTCATACATCTTCGTGGGCCTACCCACCCAACTGGTATATATTTACCCCAACAACAATTATCTTTATGGACCCAACTAACATACATCTTGACATACTTCCTTTCCCACCCAGAGTATGTATACTCATTTACTCAAGTTTGATCAAAACAAACAATCAAATTAAAATACCATCATTGACATATCAAAATTCTCGTTATCTTCATTTTCTTATATTACAAAATCAAGCATGTTGAGTAAAATCAAGCATAAATATAATTAAAATGGTAATACAATAAAGTAAACCAAATTTGGACTTCAGTTCCAGGACAGCTATGCAAGGTTTATTATGTATAAAATTATAATATTTGTGCTATTCTTACCCCATGTAGCATTAGAGACTCAGAGGCAGGGTTGTGGCCAGCTAAGACTAAGGCCTTTCCTGCCAACTCTATAATCTGAGACCTCTCTGAGAGCCGTGGTTTGTGTTCCCTTAGCCACTGAGCTACATCAAACTACAAAACATAATATTAAATATGGCAATAGTACATCAATAATTCATTTTTACTACTCTAGAACTGATTGATGACATTTAGAGGAATCATGTGAATACTACTTATTTGTATACAAAATGTAGGCCTCACCAAGTTATGCAAAACTTGTCGGTGAGGTTCTATAGTAAAAAAAGAAAATACAAAAAATTATTCATATTTTTTGCCTCCAGAATCGTTTTAGTAACTAATTTAACTAGGGTAAGTAACCCTAGTTAAATTAGTTACAAAAAATTAATACAGAAAGTACATGTTTTTTTTTATATTTTAATTGGTTTATAGTAATTATCAACATTGGGCGGTTTAGGGCAGGCGCCTATCTCTACATATGAAAATTGCAGCTTATTATTATTTTATTAAATATGCGTTAGAATGGCAAAAGTTAATAACAATAATAGTGCAATTCATAACTAACAACAACAGCAACAATAACAACAGAAATATTTGGAGATAACGAGTAAATATTTTATAGATAATTTTATCCTGTTGGCCAAAATATTCCTGTTCCGTAATCTATGTCCCATTCCCTCTAGAACACTCAGTTTGGCAGTGTGTGAAATGTAATGCTGTAACTGTACACAAAACAAAGTGACATAACCTTAGCGTGTTTTCTTACTGTAATTTAATTGTTGAAAAAAACTATGTGATTACTGAATCTGGTTTAAATAATTTGAACAAAGCAGTGTATTTGGTGTGTTGATTTGCTATTGCAGGTACTTGACCGTTTATGGGTCAATGCCTATCTCAGCTGTGTTGTTTTGGTAAATGTTCACTTTCAGTAAACCATTGCTACAAAGGGAAGTTCGTTAGAATTAATAATAATTTTACAAAAATATATAAGAAATAATCTGAATCAACCTGCATTTGTGAAGTTACATTACTGTAACAACAATATAAGATGATTTTGTGCTGTGTTACATTAGTGTGAGACAGTGCTGTGATCATGTGAATAGTAGGAAATAATGTACATGATAGTGAATTGTTCTGTTATTTATTATAATGTGATGAGAGACGGAGAGGGAAGAAAAATCGAGTGTATACGGCCTAGTGTGAGTAAAACCAGAGCTGAATCGGTCTGGACCTTCAACTCATTACTCAGGAATGCTAGTATAGATTGCAATCACTGCTTGTTTCAATCATCGTTAGGTCTATTTATTCCTGTAATTAGCCACTGATATATATTATCATTATTAAGATTGTTCTGCTAAATGGGCTGTTACTAAATTGTTTAACTCTTTAGGGACCAGATCAAATTTAATCACTAGTAAAATACTGAAAAAGTGTGTTTGCAAAAAACTGATGATTCACAAAACTTGCAAACAAATTTGGGGAAAATTATATCTCTCCGTTAATATTTAATGTTATCATTTTTATAACAAAGTAAATAATGAATAAACATAAAAATAAATTAGACAATCAATCAGAAAACATACAGCATTAGAAATTTATCTCATAGAAATGTTAAGTAACATGTAGGCCTATTAATGATGAAATATTTTTACTTTTTAAACCCATATAACTATAAAATGACATTTTATCTGTGGGAATTAGATTATTTTCTTTTTTCATTTATTTTGCACACATAACAAAAATTAAAGTGCTACGTGAAAAGTACAACAAAATAAAAGCACATCATAAACATAAAGTTTGACCTTGAACAGATTTTCTTACCTGTTTACCAGTTTGCGGATTATCATTGCACAGTTAGTAAAATAGAATATCTTACTAAGCTATAAATAAATAGCTCAATGCTATTCACTTTAACAAACCTTTTTTCTTCCCTCATCACAAAATGTATAAAAAACCTACTGCTGCACATAATGAACCCAGCAACTGATGAAATATAATGGACATTCTGGCATTGCCTAATTTACGAAATTATTTAAATTTAATATAGTTGGAAATTCTAAAATTAAACAAAACATTAAATATAATGGCTTTAATGCCTAAGACATACTGCAAAATAATAAGTAAACTCGCTACAACCTTGGTGTCAATAAATTGCCGTCAGAACGCAATAGTACTTCACACTGTAGCTGCAGTTATCAATCGCTGGTTCTCAAAGGTACAATATTTATTGTACAGTAGTTCACAAAAAATGTTGTAAATATATAATGAGATAGGAATTGGCCTTTACCTTGCTGAGAAGTACAAATAGTAGGTCAGATGAGGCTCTATCACTGTCAACAAGTATACAGTACATGTGGATGAAGGTGGCCGGGGAGGCAACAGATGGAGTGAAGTGGGGACACATTAATCCAGACAGATGCGGATTGCTCAGGACTGCCGTCAACAGGCGAGTGCATTCACTTTCAGAGCATGATATGAATGACTGAAAACAAATTATAACTTCTCTAAATGTTATAAATGTAAACCTTATAACTGTGTTTACATTGTGCCTGTAAGTTTTAGTCAAGCATTACGTTTCAGAAAAAAAGTAAAATAAATTTTAAATGGTTTTTAGGGATAGATGATTCCATTTCTTCAACACTAAAGAGTTATTAGATCCTAAAATATTTATTTGTATTCCGATGGATATTGCCACTTTTGTTGAAGATTTCCTGGAGTTTGACATTCACACGATATCACACTTTTTGAAATCCATATTCGTCTATATATTGATGATCAGCGTCTTAAAATATGGGCTGCATGAATAACAAATATGTATCATAACATTTTAGAAACTTGCTGCTATGTAAAGAAACTGGTCAAATAAATGCTTTTTTGTTTAAAAACAGTATTTAATACATACATCATGCTATTTTTTTACATTATTAACTGTAATAATATCAATGCCCTGAAAAGATTATATAAAATTTGGGTACACATCCTATTTCCTTACTATTAACACGTTCGCTGGGGCGGCACATGGTGTCGCACAGCGTATGGTTATCTTTTTATTTACTATTTTATATTGATCTCATTAATTTTTCTAGTGGCTAGTATTAAGCCCTAAGAGGTGCATTTTTACTTATAAGGTTCTTAGCAATAATCTGATTTTGTTTCAATAATTCTTCCTCTTGGTGGCTTAGAATACTGCCTTGCCTGGTTCAGCATCATGACCACACGCTTACCTACTTAAACGTTTTGACAAGTAAAGTCGAATTATGTGGAATTCATAGTGAAAGTATTTTTAGTTCATATTTTGCTATTAATCCCCTTCATCTCACCAGATCATTCCATTACAGTCCATTTATTCATTCATCAGAAGCTGTAATAGGTAAATCTGAATCTCCCGTTATGACTTTGAACTGTTAACTTACTGTCTTCAGACTCGCCAGAACTCATAATATCTTCAAAAAGAGTCCCTCGTAAGAGTCCAGCCATGTTATAAACATTAGAAATTACCTAAATATCTACAGAAAAGTAAAAGCTGCATTTACATCTTGTACAATACATAGATAAAAATAAATATGCAAAAAAAATAAATACTACCAGAATGAAATGTTGTTTACACTCGTCTGACCATGCTAACATGAGGTACATGTTCTCTTCCCTGAAGCTAACCTCACACTGGCCAGCAAAGGAACTGTGCATAGTATGTGACTATACTGACCCAACCGAAGCGTATGTGTTAAATGACAAGTTATGTTAAAACCCTGCCCAGCAAATGCAAGCAACTTCTATATTTAATTCAACCAAACATAGACATTCAGTTATCCGGGTCTAGCCTATCTGGAAGACAGTGTTATCCAAGTAGGTTTATATATTGTGACAGAATTACCTCCTCATTAGTCTTCCTTTTAAATATTTTTAATACTAAACCTAATGACTAGCATGAAAATATTAAATTTGCAATAAGAAACAATTATAGGGCAGTGCAATAGATGAAAAAATTAGAACAAAAAATGATTAAATTGGATACATCAAATTGTTGATTTAACTATAAAATTCATTTCAGTTTACCACTAACCATAAAGCTAAGTATTAAAAATAATGATTGATATCAATTTCATCATATGATAATTAAGTCAGAAGCCGATATCAATTTTCACCAATATGATAAAATAATGAATAATATGTTAGTCAATTTTCTATCTTTTAACTTGAAGCTTGTATTTTTAATTAAATCCTTTTTCTTATATATATATATATATATATATATATATATATCCATTCCTCAGATTCTCAGCTCTGGAATCATAATCGAAAATCAATCATAAAAGTCAGTTACAGCTACAACCATTCCAGAAGTCAGCAATGATTTTTGGAAAAAAAAACAAGTACATAAACAATGAGTTCCAAACTTGTGATCACAAGTTATTGAACAAGTACATAAACAATGAGTTCCAAACTAGTGATCACAAGTTATTGAACAAGTACATAAACAATTAATTCCAAACTTGTGATCACAAGTTATTGAACAAGTACATAAACAATGAGTTCCAAACTTGTGATCACAAGTTATTGAACAAGTACATAAACAATGAGTTCCAAACTTGTGATCACAAGTTATTGAACAAGTACATAAACAATGAGTTCCAAACTTGTGATCAAAAGCTATTGAACAAGTACATAAACAATGAGTTCCAAACTTGTGATCACAAGTTATTAAATAAGTACATAAACAATGAGTTCCAAACTTGTGATCACAAGTTATTGAACAAGTACATAAACAATGAGTTTCAAACTTGTGATCAAAAGTTATTGAACAAGTACATAAACAATGAGTTCCAAACTTGTGATCACAAGTTATTGAACAAGTACATAAACAATGAGTTCCAAACTTGTGATCAAAAGTTATTGAACAAGTACATAAACAATGAGTTCCAAACTTGTGATCACAAGTTATTGAACAAGTACATAAACAATGAGTTCCAAACTTGTGATCACAAGTTATTGAACAAGTACATAAACAACGAGTTCCAAACTTGTGATCACAAGTTATTCTGTCTCAATAATCTTTTAAATATTTCTTCAAGTAAAAAACTGTGTGTTTTTTTTTGTAGTATTAATGAAAAATCAACCAATATTACTGTCTCTACAAGGTTGATATTGACAACTATGACAGTAGGAACGATAACAAACAATAAAATTATAGAACAACAAAGAGAGAGCTAAGCATATTACGTCTTTCTTACCAAAAAGGACTCACGTTTATGAAATGGGAACAGAACGGGCCTAAGTATTTTAACTAGTATTGACAAATGTTCCATTCTCTATTTAATGACAGAAATATTGAGTAAACATGTCTGAAAATAGATTATTTTAGTGTTCAGTGATTGGATCATTATTCTGTACTGTTTTCAATGCTCCTCTCTAGTTTGAAAGTCAAAGTGATTTTATTCATTAATCATCTACTTGGGTTAACTACAACATTACAACTTTTACAGACAGTGACTTAGCCTGTAAGATCGTGTAGTTATCAAACAAGTTCTAGTAACATAATCCTTTTATCACAAAAACATAACAGTTATTTTATGTTCATCATAAGTAATGTAGATTTTTGTCATATGTGACAGCTATGTTATAATGTGATGTGAGGCCATTGTGGTTATTACAATATGTAATTTGATATTGTTTGTACATTTTGTAGTTTCATTTTAGTTTTGCTTTTATCATCTTCATTGTTTTACTATCTTTTTAATTAAAACGTAACTGTAATTTTTTGTATCTAACTTTAAGCAATTATTGTGTTACATTTTGGAAAATATGATTAATTATATGTAATTTTCTGTCTTTTCTTTTTTATTTGATTTTGTTCTGAATTCTTAAGTATTAACATTTCAATGTCACTCATATTAATTTGTATTAAGTTGGCCTAATTTACTTTGTTATGCAATAATAAGTGGCTATTTTATAGTTGTCTATATATTTAAATATGTTACTGTATTTAATCATTATTTTAATATACGCTTAGTTTGGACCTTACGTAATTTATATTGTTTTAAAGGCTAAATACCAATATTAATTGAAGTTATAATAAAATGTTGCATTGCATTTATCTCAAGTTTTGTATAAAATATACAGTTTTAACATTTGTAGTAGACAGTTTTATGTTCCTCTTATTTGGATGATATAAAATACAGTACAACCTTGGTTATCCACTTAATGTGGCGAAGGTCAAGCCGTATAAAACAAAAGCCATAAATAACTTGGTTTTATTAGAGAAACACGTTTAGTAACTGATGAGAGACAGCACGCCTAAGCGGAGCGCCTACAATTGAATGTGACGCAAAGCACTCTGCAGCAATTGTAGTGAAACGAAGGATGTTTACACGATCGCCAACTTTCTATTGTGCTGCTTTACAATACAAAATGAAAGATATCCAATACAATAGACGCTTCCAGCCAGCCATACTGAACAAAAATAAAAAAAAATTACCAGCTCGGATCTTCAGGCGCATTATTAAATTACAGGAAAGGGTGGCTAGTCAATACAGCGCCTGCAATTTGCGAAATGCAAAATCAAAACATTCGTATACTACATTTGCGTTTCAAAACTGAAAGGTGTTTCCGATTATTGTAATTTTATCTTGTAAATAAGATTGTTATTGTTATCTACTTGCCAAACCGGATGACACGGACTGCCGGATAAAGCGAGGCCGGATAATCGAGGTTGTACTGTACCTTAAAATTCATTTCAGTAACTGTTGTAATTAGAATCAATATAATATTGGAATCAGAACATCCCTAATATATATCTATTCACCCTTGAACCTGTTATTTGACATACAATTCTGAACTGCTATGAGTCAGTTAAATTATCACACATATTTCAAAATTATTTGTACTATATTGATTTTTTATGCCTAACTATCGTATATTGCCAATGCTGATAGTATATGGAACTAAAATGTAACTAAGTAATTTTGTATAGACTTTGTTCTGCTAAACTACACTTTATCGATCGCTATTCTAAACACGGAATGCTGGAATAGAGTCTTGAGTAAAAAGGTTAAAAAAAAAAGAAATGCTGTCAGAATAAGCCTGCAACAGAAAACAGTTTTGTTACTTTTTAGTTCCATTTTGTATTAGGCGAAAATGCATCCCAATGTGAATTACGCATGAAAAGTACTGTTAACAGATAGATAATATGCTTCATTACAGTAAATTAAATGTCATATCAAAGAGAAATCACAATATACTATTGTGATAATAAAAAATTATCTTCTGCTGAGGTTTATTTATCATAAACTTTACTAGTTATTTTATTTATTATAATTATTATTTTTTTTTTTTTTTATTTAAATGAACGTTTTTGTACTAAGAGGTAATGTAACCTTAACTTACATCACCCAAAATTTGTACACAAGAGGTGATCAGTTGACGTAAGGGAGGATAGATGACTACATCCTCTGCATACATTTTACACATATGATAAAATAAGGTGATTCCCACATCTCTGACTGACTCCAACAGTCGGATATCTCCGATAGTCTTCAGCTCCTGGCACTCCCTCTCCAAAGCCCTACAATCAAAGCAAACAGCTTAAAGGTATGTATTAAACTTAAGGTGGTCAAAAATATATTGCTATCACTAACAAATTTTAGGTCTTCGGGCTTTGACCACATCACTGGGCTATGTACAAATCGTGGTTTTTACACACTGCAGATGTGACGACCGTGGAAGCCTATTCAAGAAGAATATATTGCTACATTAATATCTTCATTAATCCTAAAATATTAACTTTATTAACAAATTATTTGTGATTATTAGTTCATGAAACTATTTTAGCAAGAAAAATCATAATAAAATATCACACACAAGGTAAGATCGCATACAAGAAATTGTATTCTTCAATGGCAATTTTTATTTGTACTGAAACATTGATGTCAAAATGGTTCAAACCCATCAAGCTAAATTTAATTGAATGTCCCGCAATCTGAATTTGTGACTTTTGCATTGAAGTCAGGAGTGCTAACTGCTCGGCTACCGTGAGACTCTGACATTCTAATTTATTCTGAAGACAAATAACATAAGAATTTACAAAGACCATATTACATGATAACAAAATGAATGATCCACCATTTTCTTTCCAATTACTACTATTACTAATGGTTTCAAATACAGATGACATAAAAAAAAAAATAAATAAATAAAAGAACCAGGTTGAGTGAATGGATGACATAACAGCACTCTTCAGCATGGAAAAATCAGTCTCCACCAGGTCATGTGTTTGGTCACAAACTGGACGGCAAATCATGGCTTATCCAAGATCAAAGTTTCAATGAAAATGAAGAAGACAAGTGTCTTGTGAATCTTTCGCATCTGCCTCAAGACAAGGTAGTCATCAACAAGCCAGTGGTCTTTTACCTAGGTTTGATAGTCGATTGCAGGCTGAACTTCTCGGAGCAGATCTAGCGAACAGCGTAGGCGGCTGCTAAGGGTGTCTCAGCTTTAAGCCAACTGATAGCAACATTTTAAAGACAGACAGACAACTCAATGGATTTAATAATTATTAGTTAAACATCTTTTTCTAAAATACAGATCTAGTCTTGGGTTTTTAAATGTCACAAAACAAACCAAGTAATAGAAATACCACTATGGGTTATAATTGCTATTTTATAATGTGCAATACAATTTAATTAATAAAACAAAACATACACTCTTTAATTAGCTGTAATATTTTGGACAGAAAAAGTATATACTGCATATTTCCTAAATTCATAATGGGGGTTTTTTAATTTATTTTTCAAAATAGTTATTATCAATTTCTAAATCTGTCACAGTGTTGTCTGAAGCTTTACTTGGTAGTATTTAGGACATAACTTCATTACAAAGTTTTATGTTTCCTAATACTCCTGTTACAATACAAACTCATATACATAACGTATTTTGTTACTATTATTATATCTCAAAAGTTTCATTAAATTTTCTCTCATAATTTAAAAATAAGAGTTTAATTTTTGTAAAATTTAATTTACTGAGTAGCGTGTTCGATGTGGACACTGGCTATGCAGACACTGGAAGGTGGAGACTGCAAGGAATATTTCAGCACTGTGTCAAGCTCGCTGCGGTTTGTCTCCACTTCCTGTTTCACTGCATTATTTACAGAGGCTGGGCAAACCTAAAAATCAGAACATTATAGATAGTGATGATTACATCAACCTATGATTTAATTTTTTAAGTATTTATTTTTTAAAGAATAATTTATTCATAAATTTTAATTTGAAGTTAAAATTTTAAGTTCTCATTTGAATTGAACTTGGACAGCTAAAGAGATTTAATATTCAGGTTTTTCATTCACTTCTTCTTATTCTTATGTATATGAAGTACTGTAAACTAGAGATAGTGGCGTGGATGCTTGTATTTCAGTGGATAGTATGTTGGGACCTGGAGTTTTTGCTACTGTGACGGCATTCATTATTGCTAGAGTTTAACAAGTTGGTTACTAGTACACTATAATGATCAGGTAGCAGACAAACTTGTAATATTTCAACTTATTTGGTTAAGTTAACATGTTTTTCACTCTCAGAATTTGCAGAGCTTTTCTTTACGACAGAAAAATTGTATGGCTTTTTCTTGTCTGACATTGTAAACAAGGAAGGTCAATGCCCTTAAAAAAAAAAAAAAAAACTCTTATACATTCACTACAGAATTAATCGACATCTGTAAAAAAGCTACAGAGTGACTATTCTACTTGAAATATGACATGACACATGGATGATTTTACTGTGGAAAGGGTAGAGAAGGAAACATGCTTGTAAATCATAGGCATAACGATACTATTCATACCGATGCTAAGACTTCTCTCTAATTTGAAAGCCGTATCTAGTGTGGGTTTTGGATTGCATCATAATAATGCAGATAAGTTAGTTCTCAAACACACTCAAATGAGCTGCAATCTATTTTCAACAACTAGTACTATGTGTAAAAAGCAGTTTTTACATGCATCTCGCCTTCTTTTTTAGAGCTCCACCTAAAGGGAAAAGGAAATTCCTAACACCAAACATTTCAATACTACATAAGAATGTGCCAGGACAAGAATATAAAATTGATCTTATTATTGACCTTTTGCTAACAGAATCTCCTGACGTGATACTAACTGAGCATGGAGCTGAGTTAAAATTAGGTAAACTAACAGGGTACACTTTAATATCTAACTTCTGCAGAAAACAACACAAGCTCGATGGTGTCACCATATACACCAAAAACTGTTAAGTTATATCAACATCTCTTGTTGTAATAACAGAAGGATGTGAAGAGCGGCAACTAGAAGCTGCTGTGGTGAAGCTGCGGACTCCAAGTGGAATCCTTCACATTCTTGGTCTATACGGACAGCCAAAAGCTAACTTGACTGAGGTCCTTGACAACCTTTTCAACATCATTGACCAGACTAAAATCCACTAACCCATTGGTCATCATGTGAGATATTAATGTAGACTCCCTAAAGCATGTCTCTGACGCTGCGGCTGACATGGAGAGACTAAAGGTCCCTCCAACCAGAATAACTAAAACATCTTCAATTGACTAACTTAAACAGCCAAAACCTAAAAGTAGAAGTTATAAACTCAGTATATCTGACCATAAAGCCCAAGTATGTAAACTTGCCAGGTCAAGTCATAAAAACAGGTGCACTAGCAACATTCACTAGCTATCAAACAAACAATCTACATCACCTGAAAACTATCTTAGCTGAATGTAACTAAAGAAGTTTACACCTTGCAACCAGCACAGTAGAATCATACAAGAAACTTGAAAAGAATGTTGTTAATTGTATGGATGTAGCTTGTCCAAAGAAGAAAAACCAATAGGTAAGAAAATCAACAACGTTTTTGAAGATACAGAAGTTAAGGGACTTAAACAAGAATACCTACAATTATTGACAAGAATAAGAATAACTTTATTGTCATAATAAATACATTCTTTTACAACTAGCATGGCTAGTACAGAACATATGTCATTGTCAAGTTGCCTTAAAACTAAATTATTATGCTAAAATGAATATATCAAAATGACAAGTGTGTTAAATAAAACAGAAAGGAATTATTTTCTAGTACTACAGCCTAATCATTCAAAAATCCTTCCACTGAATAATAGATTTTCTCCGTAAGGAAACTTTTCAATTTATGTTTAAATCTGTTTTCCTTAATCTTATCTTTTAAATTATTTTGGAGTTTATTATACAGTTTTTTCCCATATATTGAGGGGTTTTTTGAACTAATGTCAACCGATGTCTTGGATACTGGAAATTTTGATGAAATCTCGTTTCATAGTGATGTTTATGTTGTGCTTTCATTAACTGCTCTAAATTATTTTTCACTAAAATCGAGCATCTTAATATATAAAGGCATGGAATGGTCAGTAGTTCGAACTGTTTGAAAAATGGTTTACATGATTTTCTTCTAGAACAAAATGTCATGATTCTAATATATTTCTTTTGGATTTTAAATATTTTACTTGCACGAGGTGATGTACCCCAAAATTCAATAGCGTAAGTTAAACTGGTAAAAAAAGGCCATAATATATCATAAGCCTGGTTTTAGAATCAACAATTTCAGGAAGGACTATCATTTGAAAACATAAGGAATTTAATTTTTTACATATTTTACTGACAAAAGTTTTCCAATTAAGGATTGAATCAATTTCTATTCCTAAAAAGTTAACTGAAGAGTTAATTGATATTGGGTCACCATGAAATAAAATATTACTGTCAATATAATCTCTATTTTGTTGGGTTTGGAATGTAACTATTTTTGTTTTATAGTGATTAAGCAATAAACCATTCACTGAAAACCAATTTTGAAGTTCCTCAAGTGAATTCTGAAAAACTAATTTAATGTCTTTGGTTGAATTTGCTTTTAATATCGCTGAGGTATCATCTGCATAAAGTATAAAACTAGAAGATACACTTGTAGGTAAATCATTAATATATAAAAGGAATAGCAAAGGCCCTAATATTGAGCCTTGAGGAATACCAAATCTTACGTTTTGCCAATCTGAATAATATTTAATATTGTTCTTAATAACTATAGTTCGTTGGTAACGGCCTGATAAATATGATTTTATCCAAGACACTGCCGAGTCACTAAATTTAAAATATTTAAGTTTCTCGCAAAGTATATCATGTTCAACACAATCAAATGCCTTGGTTAGATCACAGAACACACCCATAGTGCTCTGTGATCCATCCAAGGCAGATGCAACCTGGTCAACAAAATGAGCTACCGCAGAGATTGTGCTGTGTCCTGCTCGGAAACCACATTGGTTCTCAACAAACAAATTATTTACATCCAAAAAATTTACAATCTGATTATAAGCAATTCTTTCAAAAATTTTGGAAAAAGATGGTAATATTGAAACGGGTCGATAATTATTTAAAATTTCTTTTTCCCCCTTTTTATATAATGGTTTAACCTCTGCATATTTCAATTTATTTGGAAATTCTCCACAATAAAATGATTGATTTATAATTAAACTTAGTGGTCTACGGATTGCTGCAGCAGTAAATTTCATTGATGTTTGAGGAATTTCATCCCAACCTGCACATTTCTTGTTCTTAAAAGAATTAATTATTCTTGCAACCTCGGTTGATGAAATAAAATTGAAAGAAAATTCTGAATGGCAGTGATTATTTTCCTGTATTAATGTCATTGCTTCAGGCTTAGAGGAAGATATATTTAACAGAAGAGGAATATTCGAAAATCTTTCGTTGAATAAATTTGCAATCTTTTCTCCACTTACCACCCTTTTGTTATCAACAACAAAATTTGGAAAATTTATGTTATGTTTTTTCACTCCTAGTTCTTTATTAACAATTGACCAGGCTGCTTTAGTCTTATTATCTGATTTACATATTATATCACAGTTATACAACAGTTTTGATGTTTTGCACACAGCTTTAAAGATTTTCTTATATGTTTTAACATATGAAATAAAGCATACATCCTCTGACTTTTTAACCATTTTACTGAGGAGTCTTTTCTTAGCACTAGATATTTTTATGCCTGTTGTGATCCAGCTCTTCTTTTTATTGTTAATATTATTAGTTGAATGAAATGTTAAAGGAAAACAGCTTTCAAAAATATCCTTTTAAGTTTTTAAAAATAAGTCATAATTATTATTCACATTTTTGTTAGTTTTCACATACCATTTAACATTATTTAAACTTTGATTTAACAAATTAACTTCTTTCATTGAAAATATTCTACTCTTAAATCTAATCTTTGATTTTACATCACTGTCATTTTGTCTTACTGATAAAAAAAGTGATCTGTGGTCAGAAAGCCCTAACTCTAAATTCATTTTAGGAATTACATTGCCTGTCTTAAAGTGATTGGTAATGATATTATCTATGCAGGTCTTTGATTGTGGGGTAATTCTTGTTAACGATTAAAAATTTACAGACAGGCCATACACTTCCAATAAATTTAAAAACACTTCTTTTTGCTTAGGATATTTACATGAATCCAAAATATCTATGTTAAAATCGCCTGCTAAATAAAAATTTTTTGTTTTAATTTCTTTCTTTATTAAATTTAAAAACGATTCCAGCTTATTTATAAATACATTAAAGTTACCCTCACATGGTGTTCTGTAGATAGAGACAATGACAATGTTCAATGACTTTATTTCAATACTCGAAATTTCAAAAGTTGAATCCTCATTGAAAATACATAAATCTTGTCTATCAATATAGTGAACATCACTTTTTACTAATATGCAAGAACCTCCATGAATTATTGTATCTCTGCAATAAAATGCAGCTAACGTATATCCAGGAATAGAATTAAATAAATTAATAGTATTTTTTATAAGCCAATGTTCATTGAAACAAGCAATAAAAATATTAGAATCTTTTAATAAAATATTTAAATTATCAATTTTTGTAGCTAAGCCCCCTTAGATATTATAATGCAGAACCCATTCATAATTTGAATCTATAATTGCCTCTCTACATAAAGGCCACTTAAAATAATTAGTATAACTTTGATTATTTAAATGATTTGTTTGACATTTAATACATTTATATTCTAAGTTTAGGTCGGATTTTGTAGAGATACTGCGATTGTTAAAAAACTATTGTCATTTGGTGAGGCTTCAGAATTTTCCTTTGTTAATTCCAAAATAGAGGTACTTTGAGTTACTAGATTTGATTCTGTTCCCATCGAAGCACATGACACACAACTGGCCTTATTTGTTTCACTTTCACTGGTGAGTTCTGTGGTGATGATAGTTGGAAAGAATTGCTTCAATAATCTCACAAATTCCATGTAGGATGGACCATTTCGGAGAACTCTGTTAGAAGTTTCATTGGAGGTAACTATACAGACTCCTGCTCCCGTGTTGAGGTGAAACTTAGCTATGTTGGCTGCGAAGTGACTGATTGGAACTTGATCACGGACACAACCCATCGGTGAACAGATGAGGTGTTTCAGTCCTCTTTTTTTAAAATCTTTGGTGAGCTCTTCGAACGCCAGGTCATACTCGGATAAACTTGGTTTCCCATAGTAATGGGCTTTAGTAATCAAACCATATACTGTTGCTGTTTCCACCATTTTCTGACAAGCTAAGTAGGTGTTTATGCAATCTGAAGCCAGAGGTTTTCCAAACAGTTCCTTAAAAGTGAGAGTTATGCCAGCGCTCATATGCTTCTCTTTGCCAAAGTCTGCTGATATACAATGTGCAAAGGTTACACTGGTATCATTCTTAAATTGCATCATTATGTCTTTCATGTTATCCTCAACAATTTGTATGTTATCAGATGATATAGATGTCAATTCACAATCTTGTCCTTGAGCAGTTCCAATACTTAAGTCAGACACCTACTGCACTTGTGATGTTACAATTTCATTGGTGATCGAGTCCTGCATATTTAGTGAGCATATATAATTTCTGTTTCTTCAGTTGTACTTATTTTTTCCTTAGCTTTTATTTTGGTTTCTTTTTGACTTCTTTGCTTGATATTATTTAAGATGGCCATTGATATTGCATTGCTAAGTTTGAGCTTTCCAGATCTCCTTAGATGTAGAACATGATTAGTGTGGTCTTTTCTACTCATTGAAAACTTCTTGATCGGAACACAATTTTTATTTATTTTACAAATCTCAAATATATTATGGTGTATTCGTTTGTTTACATCATTTATTATTCTGTTTAATTTTGGTTTGTCATATCTCATAAGTACCCCTGGAAACAAAAAATTTGTACTTTTTGACATCCCTTGCATAAAAGAAAATTCTTGGTCCGTTGGTTGATATTTCTCGTCTTGAATGTCATTAGTTCCGCCTAACACTACAACATAGTATTTTGAATTGAAATCCTTTGTTAGTTGTTCTACATCAGAGATAACATTCCCTAGGGTTGCATTTGGCTTAATAATTGAAGTGACACCAAATGTATCTCCAATTAGGTCTTGTAACAACTGACCACATTTGAGACCATGACTATCAGCCAACAGAAGAACCCTATGTTTTTTCTTAGGTCGGTAGGCGGAAGCTTTTGGAATTTTTGGAGTTATTTTGATTTTTTGTGTGTAATATTTCTTCACTCAAGATATTGAATCGGTTTGAACAGATAATTGATTCCTTTTGATGAATGCTCATAGCTCTAGGTCCTTTCTTCACAAACTTCCAATTTTCAGTTGGGAGTTTGTGTGTCATCGTTTGTGATGTGAATGGAATTATAGGCGTATTGCCCTTAATTAACATCGACTTTACTAGCTCACTTGAGACTACAGTTTTGTTCATTAGGAGATAAGCAATGTGTGATCTCTTTGTGACCAGATCCAGTTCACTAAACGTGGAAGGAAGACTGAGGTTTTGCAATGCACATATTGGATTCATATTATTACTAAGCATGTGGCCAATAATAAGTTCTTTCACTGCCAACAAATAAATTCCACAGTCGTAACTATTTTGTTGTTGAGGGGAGTGGTTTACAACAACAATTTCAGCCTGTTGTTCTGTACAATTATATAAGAAATTAAAAAATTTATTTGCCATAATTTTCGCTGGTTTGTAGTTGTAGTTTTTCAAAGAGTCATAGTAAAAGAACTTTGCCTGTATTGTATCAAATACTAACAGACTCCAGTGAGTGCCTTCTTTTCCTCCTAAGTTTTCATTAACCCTGTTATTGTCATGACTCGTATTCTTAAGGTCTTCACTGTCATTGACAGGAATAAAAACATACTTTGCTTGTCTTATATATTTAAAGGCTCCAAAACAAAGTTCAAATCGTCCAGTATTTCAACAGCCTGACACATGATGGGATTCAACAAAATAATGTCACATATTACACAACAAAATATTACATTGTTGGTTAATATCTCATAATAATGTCTGATTACATCGTCAACAACCCAATTAGACCCCAATAAGTTCACAGCATTATCAGTGGCTGTAACTACTTTCTGAGCAATGGGATTAATATCGTTGCTGATAGGAGAAAGGGTTTTTATAGGTAGAGGACTAGTTGCTGCAGATGGGAGATCTATAGTACTATCCTTAGTACTATTTTAAATGTCATTACTACCAGTGATATTGTTTAAGCCTTCAGATAGGTTCATGTCAGAACTTTGAAGACACTGTTTTTTGTAACTTTTGTTAAAACTTAGTTCTGCCTCTTTCGGCATAATTAAAATCCTTATTTCTCTGTTTATTTTGCCCAAAACGAGATTTATTTTCATTGTATAGGTATACATCACCTTCTTTAACAACAGCAATTTCTTTTTTTACACCATAAAATGTTACACTGTATTTTGGAATTTTTTTTGTAAAATCGACACTATCAACAAGTGCTGGCCAGGGAGGATTTCCCTTTACTTTAGCAAAAATCCTATCACCTGGTTTAAATTTACCTTGGTTTTTATCTGTTGTCATTGTTCAGTTAAGTGCATTAATTATATTATTATCCATATAATAATGTATATAAATATAAAAATTATTTTTAAATTTATTTATTTTACTTTTCTTTTTTCTTTTTTTCTTTTTTTATATATATATAAATTACTAAAATCTATACAATTTCTGATATTATATATAATTCATATTGAGTGAAGTAAAGTGTCCAATGAGAAGCAAAATAATTAAATATTGTTCCTCTAATAAGATTTAAATCAATCACTTTAAAATGTAGAAGAAAAATATTTTGTTTCTTAAACAATACAGTAAAGCTCCAAATGTAACAACAAAGTTGGAAATATACAGTAACTAATACTATGAGAATATCAAGCAATACTCTGCAACTGAAATGTCTGCTTGTTTATAAACAATGTAGCAGAAGACAGTCCAACAGTGATGGTCAAGAGTGGCTTATCAGTGAGTGACCTTGACCTGATTCTGCAGGTCTTATAAAAAGGCTTTACCTGCTCAATATCCTCAGTACCACTATTAGTCTGCTAGTAACAGGGTCTTAGCTATCAGTGCACTGCATCAACGGACTATTTATAAAGAATGTGGATGTTTAAGAAGCAAAATACACACAACTTCACTATTTAACTGTAAGTAATTACTGTGATAATCACAAGTCAATAAGAGCAAAATAACAGATGAACTATACTGTCAGCCATCTTGGAACTATCTCCAAGACTTGAACAAAGAAGAAATAATGGAGATAAAATGAATTGTGCAAACAAGAAATGGTCTTATGATTTGAAGCTAAAATCGCTGAGAAGAATAGCCTTTAGTAATTTCATAAATCAAGCTGAAAACAAAACTAAAGTTGTGTGGTCTGTATTATATAGGGAGCAGAATAAACAAGAAAATCCTTTTACAGACATTAAACTCAACATAAATGGTGCGGGTATAATTAATCCATCTGATGTAGCTGATCAGCTGAATAATTATTTTGTAGAAGCTCCAAGTAAAGCCCTAGCAGCTAGTGCAACACCAAGAGCAGTTACCCAATCCATCATGAGATCGGCATGCAATAATCACCTGAGTCAGCTAGTCCCTAAAATGTCTCCTGGACTGGATGAAATGTCATCTAAAATTCTAAAATTCAGTGCTAAAGAATTAACTGTACCACTGACATCTGTAATAAATAAATCTTTCCACGAAGGTTCCTTTCCTAGCGCATTAAAATTGGCAAAGGTCTACCCGATACATAAAAATGGTCCAAAATATGACCCTACTAACTACAGACTCATAAGTCTCGTATCAACTTTTTCAAAAGTTATAGAGAAAGTTGTGTTTGCAGACTTTTAAGCCACCTTGTTAATAACAACTTATTGACTGATAAACAGCGTGGCTTTGTGAAAGGAAATCGATTACAACAGCACCTGTTAGCTTTATAGAAGAAACAATTATCAAGCTTGAAGATGGAAAGTTGGTCTCAAGAATTTTACTTGACTACAGCAAAGCATATGACACTATAGGACATGACTTAATCATTTCAAAACTTGAAGCATTAGGTATCACTAGTCACACAAAAAAATGGTTTCAGTCATATTTAACAGGGCACAGTCAATTGATGGAGATAAAGTGTGCATAAAAAAAAGAATGCTGCATGGCTCGATTCTTAGACCAGCCCATTTTATCCTTTTCACTAATGATAACTTTTTTTTCACAATGAGATAAATTTTTCACTATTAGACATCAAGTGCTCTTGCTATTTGTATGCAGATGATACTAGCCTTGATTTAAGTGATAAGTCCATTGAAGGATTAGGTCAAAAAATTAAACTAAACTTAGATAAGGCATGTCAATACTGCAGAGAAAATGATTTAGTTGCTAATATGGCAAGAACAAAATAATTTTTTTTTAACAGAAATAACCCATCAGAGCTTGCTAACATTACTCTTGAAAATCAAGTGAAACTTTTAAGATTAACTATAGATGCAGGCCTGACATGGACCCCCATATTGACCAGGTATGCAAAAGATTTCTTGTGGAATTTTTGCCAAAAAGAATAAAAAGCATTGCTAACAAGATTAGCATATTTTGGACATTGCGGGGCTCATATAAGATATGGTCTTTTGGTATGGAGAGGCACATTGAAAACAAACATGGAGAGGATAATGACCCTACAAAAACATGCCATCAGGATTTTAGCAAACCTACGACAAATGAAATCATACTGGCCTGCATTTAAAGAATTAAAGATCATGACTGTTATAAATATATACACACAAGAGGTATGTAGACAGCAAAAATCCACTAGGAAACAACAACTTTCATAGATACCACACTAGACATGCAACTCACTTTTTAACTCTTCAACACCGTTTGACATTATATGAAAAGAAACCTGACATTGGCTGCAAACTACATAACCATATTCCAGACCATCAAATTCCTGACTGGCAAGAGTCTGAAGAAGAATTTGACAAGATGGTTGATGAATAAAGTTCTACCTTTCAACTAACTAACACTAATGTTCTCTGATACTTAATTAAATATTATTAATGTCATTGTATTTCCCTATGAAATTATAAATAAAGAATTTGATTGATTGATTGAACTATAACTGAAATGATAGAATACATTATTTTTATCATGTAGAGCGAGCAAGGAGAACAGTTACGATCATTTGTGTTTTGAGAGTAGATACGTTAGTGGGAGTAAAGTGATTTATGAATGTACGGTAAGTAAAGAAGTCATGGATGTTTGTGCATTTAGGCTTGGTGAATATATATTGAAACTAACATCAGGTAGGAGAAATAATGTTATTATAGGGTTTTAACTTTTATTTTTATCTATACTATATTTTGCTGTTTAATTTTTTTCAACAGAAAGCAAAATATACCTTGATATGTATTACCGCAGGACCAGCACAATTGAGGGCATTGGCTTGGGGAGGCTGAGTACGGGGTTCTGCTGTGTCACAGGCAGCATGAAGAGTCACTTCACACTCCATGTGGAGGAACAGTGCAGGCAGAAGCTCCATTAGGCGACAGTCCAAGGCTTTGTGCTCTGACATGCGCAGACTGTGACTTCTACAGCGAAATATTTACAAATTTTAAATGAAGATTAAAAAAAAGATAAAAGTAAAATTAAGGTTTATTATCTAACGGGGATTCCATTCTAGATTAATTTTCAAATTCCAATATTTCCTTGTTTTTCCCTACCTTGGAATGATACCTAGTTCAATTACAGTAATCACACTACCTCCCCCATAAGAGAACAATTATTTTCCCGATCTAAAGTCCTCAACCATTCATTTTGGATTTATACTATTTAAAATGAATAATATGTTGAAAATCTAGAGAACCTGCTCCCAATGAGCCAAAATAGATTTAAGATAAGTCATTTCTGCTAAGCGATATCAGAGTAGACATTAATGAAAAGTTGTAATGAAAGAGGAAGATTGTCATATCAGTACACTTGTAGGGCGACTCAATAGACAAAATCTTTTGTGATTTCCTCTGGTCTGAGGAAGGTAAACGTGGTTTGCCAAAATCAATCACCATAGTATTTGTGCATTTTGAACTTATTTTTAAATATATTTGTGTTGTGTAATGTTCACTTGTACTATATTTGTAACAACACATATTATGCTATTAAAAAAACTATTTAAAAATTAAGGGTTATTTTATGTAAAAATCTTAATTGCAAAGGAATATTTTGCGATTGTTTGTTAAATTGGATCATTAGTTAGAATTATTGCGGTAATAATTTATGATTCCAACAACAATAGCATGAATTTTGTTTCCTTCCAACAACCATTGTTACTCCTTTTTTTTGAGATGTGAAATCAATGTCATTTAAATAAATACCTATGGTTCAGTAAAAATTTGCTGCGCTGAAAGACAAGTTTTTCGTTGAATTAATTCTATGACCAGGCTATTTTTTTAGTGCTGGTTTTTGGCATTCCAGCTTCTACTACAATATTTGTTTTATAACAAAGATTTAAACCAAACAATATTTATATCCACGTACAGTGAAATTTTACACAGATCAAATTACTTAGTGGAATTTAGTTTTTTGTGGAGGATTTAATAAGTATCAATGGACTTTGATTTCAAATGGATTTGATGGCAGTAATCAATTACTACCATATAGTTTAACTGTCACCAACTGCACAAGGTCTAATTTTCAATCCATGTGTAGGCTTATAAAAAGTTTGCCGTAGAAACTATTATTTTTCAAAATACAATTAAAATGCTTAATGCAATCCCTACATCCCTATCAAATTTGAACTACAATTATTTTAAATGCATAAATATTCACTAAAAATAGTTTTTTACTCTATGCTTTTGAGAGAGAGGTGGAGTTTTCTAAACTTCATTGACCCAATTGAGCAGCAATTTTCAACATTCTTGAACACATTCAATTTTCACCTAAACGTGAGCTGTCCCTTAATTAAAAAACAACAAAAAAAGAAGCACAGTAAATGCACATGGATTACCAAAGGTATTCTAGTGTCAAAAGAAAAATTGTTGTTCCTCTATGAAATAAAAAAACACACATAAAATGAAAGATTGAAACAATATTTTCTAAATTATAAACGGATCTATAGGAAAGTCATAAGAGCCGCAAAGGCGTATGACGTAAATAAAGGATTGCTCACTTCAAAAAAATGTGTCGAAAACCGCTTGGGCCATCATAAACAATAAGAAACCACTGACAGACAAACAGATAGAACTACAAATTGGAAACGAACACGTCAATGATCCCTTAAAGGTCGCTGGTGTGTTCAATAGTTTTTTTGCTTCGGTTGGTTCAGACCAGGGACTAAGTTCCTCAGTAAACCAGCCATCCCTTTTTTTAAAACACAGCCCGATAGCCTCCATGGCTCTGAGCCCAGTTAATGAGGAGGAAGTTGCCAGAGTGATAAGAGACCTTCCAACTAAGAAGTCAAATGACTCTAGCTATGTGTCAACGTGGCTCCTCAAACAGTGCTCGAAGCATTTATTAGGACCACTTACACACTTGATCAATATTTCATTTCACTCTGGGACTTTTCCCACCCCCCTCAAAACTGCAAAAGTTATCCCAATTTTCAAAAAGGGTGATCCCTTGTCCCCTCAAAATTACCGACCAATTTCAATGCTGCCTGTTCTTAGCAAGGTTTTTGAGAAAACTTTTTTTTCACGTTGTGTACATTTTTTGGAAAGCCACGATTTACTGTCTGACAACCAATTCGGCTTCCAAAGTGGTAGATCGACAACAGACGGGGTGGTGCGTCTAGTCGATATGATAGTGGGGGGCATTGAGAGTGGAGAGATGTGTATTTCTAGACTTATCAAAGGCCTTCGACTGTGTGGACCACAACATCCTAATTCGTAAATTGGAACATTACGGGATACGAGGAGTGCCACTTAGATTGCTTGAATCGTTTCTTAGTGACAGAAGGCAATTTGTAAAAATCTCAGATGTTAGTTCGAGGGAGGAGTTGCTGAGATACGGGGTAACTCAGGGCGCTATTCTCAGCCCACTCCTCTTCTTGGTCTACGTCAATGACGTTGGCTTATCGGTGCACAACGGGCGACTCGTTCAGTACGCCAATGACACGACTCTCTGGTTCAAAGCAAATTCAAAAAAACGAACTGGAACAATTGTCCTTAGAGCTCAATAGCACAATTCAACAGTATAATGCACAACGGGCGACTCGTTCAGTACGCCGATGACACGACTCTCTGGTTCAAAGCAAATTCAAAAAACGAACTGGAACAATTGTCCTTCTTAGAGCTCAATAGCACAATTCAACAGTATAATCAGCTCAACCTCAAAACAAATCCTGCAAAATCCACATTCATCCGGTTCCGGTTACGACAAGTCGACTCAGATCATAGTCTTGCAGTAATGATAGATGAGGCCGAGATCGAAGAAGTTCATTCGACGAAATTCCTTGGGATACACCTTGATCGAGGTTTGACCTGGGAATGTCACGTCGATAGCATATGCTCAAGATTGTCTTCAGGCATTTTTGTGCTGAGGCAACTAGCAAAATATTGCCCTACTCAGATACTGATGACGGCATATTATGGAGTAATCTACCCGCATCTTTCCTACGGGATAGTTTTGTGGGGGGCTTGCTCAAACTCTCTTTTGACAAGAATTTTTGTCCTTCAAAAAAAAGCAATTCGAATAATTGCAAAGTTAAATCCCAGAGAGTCGTGCAAAGAAACGTTTAAACAACTAAAACTGCTGACACTTCCTTGTATCTATATTTTAGAAACGTGCATGTTCTTCAGGACCAAATGCCAACATGTAAGAGGTAGTGACCTACACTCATACCCAACTAGAGGCAGGGAGGACTACCGAACTGGGAGACACAGAACGGTGGTCCATGAACGACTGCCTTCTCAGGCAGGAGTTCATTTTGTCAACAGTTGCCTAACGCAATCGAAAGTGCCACAATGCCCAAGGTTTTCAAAACTCGTCTGAAAACATTTCTGATTGATAACGCTTTCTGCAGTACCGACGAGTTCATGGCACATGAATGGGGGATCTAATTGGCTGACTGACTAGGGGCTAGACTGGGATAATCCGAATAAAAGGGAGCCTGTATGAAAAATAAATTGTATGTTTCAATGAGATTTTCATGTTAGTATGAATGAAAAAATTTTAGCTATAAATATTAACTATGACGATTGCCATACAATTATATATTGTTTTAAGCAATAAACCTATTTATTATTTATTATTACTTTAGATCGATAACGCATAGAACAGACTCCAGTCCGAATTAAAAATGTTTATTCCTTGAAAAATGATAATTATTTTTTCTTTTTTTTTAAAGAATAAGCAAAAAGCTATAAAAAATTTCACAATATGAGGACGGTGACTGCTTGCAGTCATTAATGTACAATACCAACAAAAATAATAACAACAATGACTTGAAGGGAGGTATTTCGAATGGTTTATTTTAAAACTACAAGAACAAAACATTCAAACAGTTAACAATTTTAGATAGTTGACTAACATTTCACATTCATTAGATGATTGACCATTACACCTTTCGTTATTCTTGACAAATAGTTATGAGAAACAGTTTGTTTAAGGAATTGCCGTTCAAATGACAAAAATACAACTCACAGAAATTTGCCACATAATCACCATTCATATCAATTGTAAGTGTTTATTTACCAATACTTACTATCTTTGAAAACTTTCTTCTCTATTAATTAAAAACTAATATTGTAGCATTTGATAATAAAGTTGCAACAAGAAATTACACTCCTTATTTTACTTGACTAAATAATTAATAAAATGTTCTTGCATGAATGTGAGAGACTGAATCACAATAAACTTGGTGTTCATCAAGGAAAACAATGGAAATACTGACTGTGCATATTGTAGAAGTGCCTTGAAAGATGGTTCAAGGGCATCCAGCATGACAGTTTTATTTAGTAAGGCTTCTTGGTTGATGGGCGGGACAACAGGTGTGCTGGTGCGAAGAGGTGGAGGAGGTACAGGGTTTTCATATGAGCCTAATCTGTAAAAAAATCATGAATCATGATTAAAATACTCAGGTATTAAAATACGAGGTATAGTCAAAAAGTTCCTGGAATTGGTTGAAATATATTTATTGAACAAAGATAAAAACTTACAAACCTATTTTGCTTGAAAATACTCTCCTCCTGCAACATCACACTTGTCCCTACAAGTGCATTGCAATGCCACTGTATGTGTATGGACAATGTCCACCATTGTCAAAGTGGGACAATGACAATAATCTACAGAAATTTAAAATACAGATGTTTAAAACACTTTTGACACTTTAAAAAAAAATTATTTCAATACTTTTATCACATTTTTTTGACAGCTTCATCGCCTGCAAATTGTTTTCTTTTATTGATGTTTTCACCGTGTGAACAGGAAGAAATCAGCCGGAATGAGGTCAGGCGAGTAGAGAGGATGTTCTAGCGTGGTAATGAGGTGCTTGACTTGGTAGTTACGTACTAACGAGAATTGATGTGCAGGACTATTGTCATGCAGAAAAATCCAATTGTTTCTGCTCATTTACTCTTAATAGCATTTCGTAAGCACCTAAGAACTTTTTTGTGGATAAATTTACCTCATATGCGATTTTATAAATTTTTAATCTTCAGTTTGCATGGACAGTTTGCCGAACTCGCTCAATGTTGTCATCTGTGGTTGCAGTCGAAGGGCGTCCACTATGAGAATCATAATACTCTCGAGAACGGCCAACTTCTAATCTATCGGAAGCTAGGCAATTTTTTTTATGTCTTATTTATTATGTTTTTCTATCCGATTTCCATAGAATACTGTTTATAGATAACTAAAGTAACAGAATATAATTAACTTTGTATATATAAAACAACGACTAAAAGTATGATCTTTGTATGAATACCACATATCGCCGCATCTCTGCTACCTCTATGTGCAGACAAAATTTAATCAGCAGTAATCAAACAGGCAGTCGCTATGCTTGTTTATGTTGTAAGCTGTGCTTTATTTATATTTATATTGTATTTTTAATTAGTTATTGGTTATTTGATGTACAATAAATCAAAAATTTTATAATTTGTTTAATGAAAGTAATAGGTAAGTCTTTTTATGAACTGTTAGGCTATTCTTGTAAAGCAAATATATATTGGTTTTTAAGTATTCTGTTGGGAACATACTCTCATCTTGCATGTTTAGTAAAACGTTTTAGAGTTTAATAAGATAATGCATGCTTTGACTGAAAAGTTTGTTTTCGAGGTTTTGGTGAAATCGCAAATAAATATTTCTAGTTTAGTAGTGAAACTTGTTGTACTTGTACAAAAATATGCTATCTATAAAAAGATAGTAGTGTTTACTTCTCAATTTTTTTTGTCTAGGAATGGTTTGAATCTTATATTTTCCAAATTTTCAAATTTACATTTTTTTCTAAGAACAGAAAGTAAAATTTTAGTTACTTATTTTCAAACGAAAGTAAGAAATTATAAAAGCCAATTTTATATTCTATAAAATAAAAAAAATTAATGGCATTGGACTTGTGTTTTATAAAATATAGCCATTTTCCTGACGCTCTACAAAACTCTGAAAAAACAGCCCGGTCTTCCTGGCTTACTTTTTGTATTACAGGCTGGTCTCAAAAGGGTTAAAGTAAAGCAAAAGATTTAATGTTTTTTAGCTGGTCTTTAAATCAATTTTCAAAAAGCGACATTAAAAACATGCAAATACAGACACGAAAAAAAAACGCTAACCACAGGGGAACAATGGTGGCTGGGCAATACGCTATCCATATCCATTCTCCAGGAGTAGTACTAGCTGATAGACAACAAAATTCCCACCAGCAACCATGCTGTGTGTCTCTGGACATAGATTCTAGGAACGTTTTGACTGTACCTCATATAACCTAAATACAAGAAAATTTGATTGTATTAAATTTAACCTAAATAAAAGAAAATCAAATGTTCTTGTATTTAGATTATATTTTAAAACTATGAAGATGGCCTAAGAGCCAAAACTAGTAAATATACAGGGTGTCCCATAAGTACTGAGCAAAATTTCACGAGGTTATACTATAGGTCAAAGCAAACAATTATCATCATATAATGTATAGTCCCATCTTGCTTATTTTTCTGTCTATCTGTCTGTATGTGTTTTTTAGAAAATAATTTATATCTTCAAAATGTTTTGAGATATCAAGTTGAAACTTTATACATTTACTTACATCTTACTTACATTTACATCTTACATCTTACATTTACTTTACTTTATACTTATTGTACATCTAAAATAAAAGTTTTAAAATTATATCATTTACATAAACAAAATGGCGGATATTTCAAATTTTCAAAGCCTAATAACTTTAAAACGAGTGATGTTATGGAAAAATGACAAGACACATATAAAATAGCCCCTTTTAATAAAAGATTTTTAGTACTAGGTTTATTTTTCTACAATAAGTTGTTACAGAAATAAGTAAGATTTCTCAGGTAAAGGTCTGTGTTTTATTCAAAATTCCAATGTGTTTTCAAGTAATGATGAAAAATTCATGTCATTCACAACAAGCAACAATTAATATTTCCTGAACTGTAAAACACATGTGAAATAAAAGAAACAACAAGTAACAATACCTAATTATGAGTTCAAATGCTCAATGTGGCCTCCTCTCTGCTGATTGCTCAGTGTAAATCGCTGTAAAACTGACCGCCGGATATGTTCAAAAGGATTTTGCTCCTGAATTGCTGCAGCAGCTTCAACAATGCGAGCAACCAAATCCATGGCGTCCGGAACAGGAGTAGAATACACCAATTGTTTCATGTGTCCCCAAAGATAAAAATCTATTGGTGTGAGATCCGGGGATCTTGGGGGCCAAGGGACAGGACCACCGCGTCCGATCCATTGATTGCCATAAACTGCGTTAATGTGCTGTGTGACTGCATTTGTAAAGTGGGCCGGGGCCCCATCGTGTTGGAACCATATTTGTTCCCTAACATCAAAAGTAACATTTTCGAGAAGCTCAGGCAGAACATCTTGGAGAAAAATCAAGTATGTCTGTCCATTTAACCTATTTGGCAAAACATAGGGTCCAATTAAACTGTCATTTAATAAACCAGCCCACACGTTCACTGAAAAACTTCTCTGATGATGGTGTTGAATGGTTGAATTCGGATTTTCTTGGGCCCATACATGATTATTTTATTAATTAATTACTCCTTCACGGGAAAAAGTCGTTTCGTTACTGAAAAGGACATTCTTTAAGAATTCAGGGGAATCTACTTGTTTATGCAACATTCAACGAGGGAAATCTAACCTTTGTGCATAATCTCCAGGTAGTAGTTCCTGCACTTTTTGGTATTTAAAGGGATAAAATAATTGTTCGTTCAATGTTCTCCACACAGTACTTTTGCTAGCACCCATGTCATGTGCTATAGCCCTTGTACTTGTTGATGGATTATCTTCTACCTGGTTAAAGACAGTTTCATCAAAGGCAAGTGACCGAACAGTTCTTCATCAAAGGCAAGTGACCGAACAGTTCTTGTACGGCTTCTATATTCAAGCCCTTTTTTACACTTCCGCTTTCCCTAAGACGATTGTGGACTGCAGTAAACACTTTATGACCCGGTTGGTTTCTGTTAGGGAAACGCTCTGCGTACAATCTTCTTGCTAGACTTGCATTACCTTCAGCCAGTCCATAGACATAGTGAATATCGGTGTATTCAGCTACTGTAAAATGTTCCATTTTTAGTGAAAACCAATAATATTATAACACAACTAAAAATATGACTCGCAATATTACAGAAACACAATGTGTTTAGGTTAAGCAACTAAAATCACTATTAGTTGCAAGATAGTACTTAGTAAACAAATCATCAAAACAATTAACTATATCTCAATTTACTATCAGCTGTTACATAAAATGATGCATACTGCCTTATGGACCTAATAATTTTGTAATGCTGTACCTTTAAGCATTAGACCTTTACGTGAGAAATCTTACTAATTTCTGTAACAACTTATTGTAGAAAAATAAACCTGGTACCAAAATTCTTGTATTAAAAGGGGATATTTTATATGTGTCTTGTCATTTTTCCATAACTGACTGGTAAAATAGAAATGCTGGTAATTTTTTTGGATGAGGAAACACCAGACATTCTTATTATCTCAGAACATGGTTTGGAACCTGACAAATTGACTGAAATAAATTTGCATAATTATTATCTTTTGCATAGCTACTGTAGACAACACAACAGAATGGGAGGTGTTGCCATTTTTGCAAATATAAATTCAATTTTAACTGACCTAAAAATATTAAATCTTAGTAACAATCTAAACCAGGATTTTGTTTTTGAATGTGCAGACATTTAGGTTAATTTAAATGGCACTTCTCTACTAATAGCAGGATTGTATAGAACACCAGACGATCAAAACTTGAGCAACTTTTTTGATAAATTAAACTCTTTTTTGGAGAAAGCCAATCAGACTTCTGACAAAATTATCATAGCAGGAGATTACAACATTGATAATTTTAAATCTGATTCAAAAGCAAAAAAGTTTAGAAATGTTCTGAAAAGTTACGGATTAAATCTAGTTTTAAAAACACCAACTAGAGTCACAGAAACCACCTCCTCCTGTATAGATAATTTTATTACCAATGAAAATTTTTCTACAGCAAATGTAATATCCCCACTTATTTCTGACCATGATGCCATAGTTATTAGTTTTCCATCACCACTTAACAACAATTTAAAATCACTTTGGACCACTGAACGTGAATTAAAAGATCAAAATTTTTTTAGAACTCAAACAAAGGTTGAAGTCTGAGAAATGGTGTGAAGTCTATAAGACACAGGATGTAAATGTCATGTACAATAACTTTTTGGAGACATTTCTATATTACTATAACGTCTCTTGTCCACCAAAAAGAGTGAAAATTAAAAACTCCCTGAAACAAAAATGGGTGACTCTAGAGGTCATCCAAGCAAAATCAGAAATGTTTGAAGCTTTTAGTAACTACAAAACATCTAAGTTACCAGTAGATAACGCCAGATTAAATTACAAAAATTCTATCTACCAAGCTAAGGCAAATTGGATTGGGGATTCTTTAGCTAATGCCAGCAATAAATCAAAACAAACTTGGAAGTTATAAATCAGTTTAGACAAAATAGCCCTCACTTAGTAAATAACTTAGTTTTGAAAATAGAAAACACAATTATCAAGAACCCACATGTCACTAGCAATGCTATTAACAACTTTTTTGTTAATATTGCGGAGAAATTAAAACCTGATACTGTAATAACCTCAAGCAACCCTCTGCCCTCCATTGATCATTGTCTCTTTTCAAATTTTAAAAACATCTCTGAAACTGACACCTTAAAAATTCTCTCCAAGTTTTCTCCAAAAAATTCAACAGGATTTGATGAAATCAGCATGAAACTCATTAAAATTTGCCAGCTTGAAATTGTCAAGCCAATTACCCATGTCATCAATGCCTCATTGAATAACGGGGTGTTGCCAGATGGTTGTAAGGTTGGCAAAATAAAACCCCTTTTCAAAAAAGGAGATGATTTGGACATGGGGAACTATCGTCCGATCTCACTACTGCCAACAATTTCTAAACTTTTTGAAAGAGTGGTTAGTGAGCAGCTTACTCACTATCTTGAAAGCAATGAACTCATTTGCAGAAAGCAATATGGGTTCAGAAAAAACAAATCAACCAAATTAGCTCTCATTGAATTTGTGAACCAGTGCATCGATGCGATGGAGGCCGGCGAATCTGTAATAAGTTGCTTTGCAGATCTGTCAAAGGCCTTTGACTGTGTTGATCACAAGATCATGTTAAGCAAGCTGGAGGCACTGGGAATCAGGGGATGCGTCCTAAAATGGTTCACATCATTCCTGTCTGACCGCCTCCAGTTTGTTGAAATTAAACATCAATCAAAATTTTAAATTCACAAAATCCACTCAGAAAAACAATCAATCAAAAATGGCGTTCCTCAAGGCTCAATTCTGGGCCCGATACTGTTCCTGATATATATAAACGATATGGCAGAGACGGTCTCGGACCAGAACCTCTTCATTTTTGCAGATGATACCACTCTTTTCACAAAAAACAAAAATCTGGAAAATTTGGAAATTGAAACAAATGTCAGAATTAACACCCTTGCACAATTCTTTGCCAGCAACAAACTCAAATTAAACACAGACAAAACTGGGTATCTCTGCTTAAATACTGCCCAAAATAAGAGAGCCACCGAAGTAGATAAAGTAAGTGTTGTTATTGGAGAGGATATGCTGGATCCCTCTGACTCAACTGATTTTCTCGGAGTGAGGTTGGACGATGGTTTAACATGGATTGACCAGATTGAAAAAATTGAAAAGAAATTGGCATCTGGGTTGTTTGTGTTCAGAAGAGTAAATAAATTGTGTAGCATTAATGTATCTAGAATAGTTTATTTTAGTCTACTAGAATCTCACATTATGTATTCCATAGCCTTGTGGGGTGGATACAAATCACTTGTGGATAAAATATTTATTTGGCAAAAAAAGGCTGTTAGAACAATTTTTGATCTTCCACCTTGGGAACATTGCGGGAGATACTTCTCCAGACTTGGTATTTTAACTGCTCCATCACTATATTTTTTTGAACTAGTTACCTACATTAGAACCCAAAACCTAACAGATTATTGTAAAAAAAATCACACTCACGATACCCGGTTTAAGGCTAAATTTTCCATCACCCATAGACTGGCGGTTTTTGAAAAAAAAACCACTTTATGCTGGTCTTAAATTCTATCAATCACTTCCAAAATTTGTTTCCGAAATAACTGACAATAGAAAATTTAAAGCATATTTGAAAACATTTCTAATAGCTCACTGTTTTTATTCTGTGGAAGACCTCACAAATCATCTAAAAATTTATAATCCAACCTGCAACTTCCTTAACTCACCCCAACCAAATAGTGGCTAACCTAGAGTTGGCACTTTGACCTATCCAACGCTTAAGGGCCTATGGATGGAAATAACAAGAACAAGAATAACATCACTCGTTTTAAAGTTATTAGGCTTTGAAAATTGTAAATGGCCGCCACTTTTTTTGTATAAATGATATAATTTTGAAACTTTAATTTTAGATGTACACTAATAAGGTAAGTAAATGTATAAAGTTTCAACTTGATATCTCAAACCAGTTTGAAGATATAAACTATTTTCTAAAAAAACACAGACAGACAGAAAAGTAAGCAAGATGGGACTATACATTATATGATGAAAATTATTTGTTTTGACCTATAGTATAACCTCGTGAAATTTTGGTCAGTACTGACGTGACACTCTGTATATGTAAAAAATGACACATTGACACAACTGGAATATACAAGGTAACTAAATATAATAGATTTCATAATAATGTATTATATGATATTCGTATACTTTATCTGTATAATACTGCATTACCGCACTGCTACTACCACCATGTATAAACAACAGTTGTTTATGTCAGTCGCTAAGCCATGTTTATGTTGTGAACAGTTATATTTACTAAGTGTTGTCTTTGTAATTAGTCTGCATATTGGATTGTTTATATTCTCTTTTGTGCATTCTGTTTATACTTCTGTTTATGACTAAGCAAAGTTTAGTCATTATCTGTATGTTTATCATGACAAAGCCAACATTGCTTGAAAATTGTGGTTTTTAGGGCTTTGCTTGAACTGTGAATATATGTTGATTTATCTAACTGCAAATTTTCTCTTGAATGAAACATTTTCTAGTTGTTTAGAAACATATTTCCTACAAAAAATATGTGGGTTTACATCTCAGTGTTTGTTTATATGGGTTATGGTGGCTTGAATTTTTTCTTTTTGATTTTTTAATTTATTTTCAAGGTATAAGTGATGGATAATTCTTACATGCACACACTTCCAGCTAAATTTCATATAATCTAAAAGCTTTCTTTATAGAATATAAAATGAAATAATATACATAAAAATGTGATTTATGGTCATCAAAATTTAGCCATTTCCCTGTGGGTCTGCAATATGCAAATGGCTTGGTCTTTCTGGCTAGTCTTTTGTATTTTAGGCCAGTCAAAAAGAGTTAAAACTACAGTTAATACCTCTTATGAATCCTCTGTACTGGGTCAGACTCTTCAACTACTGATGGCGGTGGAAGGGATGGTGAGAACACCCGCCCTTGAGTGACAAGCCAATGATGTATGCTTGCGTTTTGAATGGTACGCACCTTCTCATAGTCCACAAACTCGAACCATGGAGTCTGATAACATAAAAACAGTGATTTGCAACATGACATTGACTCACCAATCAATCTCATTATTATAATAATGGATTATAAATAAAATTCTATGCGAATATAACTGGTAACACTGTGTGTTCAAGTTACATGAAAAAACTGAGAGGAACAGTTTTTGTTAAACTGTTTTTCTCATTCTATAAACAAGGGTATGTGCTAATCCTTGGAACTCACCAAGGAGAGCTCCACTCTAACCCATCTAATTTTTATAGACAATGTTCTACTACTGTTAATATCAGCTGTTAACAGTTAATATCAGCTGTTAACACCAATTTTGCTATTAAAAATTGTTGGTATTCAGATTTGGGCATATAGAAATGCAACATTTAAGTACCTAGCCAAAACAAAATCCAGACATTCATCTTAAATTGAAGCATTGTAAACAACTAAGATAATATAAAACATTTGAAAATGGGCTGTAAACTTAAAGATCAATAATGATTATATTGCTAACTAATTCTTTAAAGAGAACTTTAAATATGTGAAGTAATCATATAAAATTACTCTGACACCAAGAGTGCACTAAATTATTAGCCAGTCATATGAACATCCACCTTTGTGACTTGCGTTGAAATGTAAAATGTTTCATGTTCAGTTTTTTATGGTATTTCATCAGGAAATTAGTGAAGTGTTTCTTAATGCAGGATGTTGTTTGTGATTCTTACCATTAAATTATCTATAAACATACAGCAATAATGACTCTCCCCCCCATCCCTATTCATAGTGACAATTACTCTTCCACACACCCATAAATGTATGTTGATGATAGTGTCTCACCCACCCACACACGTATAGTGAAAATAACCCTTCCACCCACCTATTCACGTACACTGACAATAGTACTCCAACCATCCTATATACGTATAGTGACAATGGCCTCCTCCACTCAGCCGTACACGTACAGTGACAATCACCCTTCCACCTACCCATACACGCTTAGTAACAATGACCCTCCCATCCACCCATACAAGCATATTGACAATGAACTTCCCACTCAGCTATACACGTATAGTGATAATGACCCTCCCAGCCATTCATATAGTTCAGTACATTGTTAAGTAAAGGCAAAACCGAGGCAAACACCTGTTGAAATACTGATTACTGTATGAATACAACACATTATAAATTAATTCTGCTAAGAATTACGAGTAATTTAATACATGTTTTGTGAATATAAATGAGAGTAACATATTGTAGATATATTATTATGAAATGAAGTTAGGACTATAGAGTCCTCTCTATCACTTAACCTCAAAATATATATTATTATAACATATATTTTAGCTAAAGAAGTTGACAAAGTAAATTAAATTATTACAAAGTGAATACGTTCGAAAGGAACTGAAGAAATTAATTTAGTTAGTTTGATTTTTTTCAGTTCTCTCAAGTTTTTGTAGTTTTCATTTTTATTATAAGAACTAAAAAATTAAAATTTCATATTTATTACACTTAGATTTTAACAGATTCTTTTGTGATGAACTTATTATTCTTTGTAACTTATCAGGTGCAATATCATAAGCTACAAAAAAAACTTCAAAAGGTCAATACCAAAAATCTATAGATTAAAAAGTGATTGCCAAAATGATAACAGTCATACTTGGTCAGCTGAAGAAGTTAGTGCAATGAGCTTGTAAGCGTTGTATTGAGGAGGTAAGGCAGGCATGTACAAGCTGGGCTCATGGAGTCTGGGCTCATCAATCCACAACAAGAATGTCTCGTACAGTCTGCAACAGATAACTTGGAATAGCCTCTATAACAGAACTAGCACAACAGTACAGCAGACAACCTATTATACCTTCTGCTATACTTGGCCGATTCAATGTTATCATTATGAGAATAAACTGTTTCAGTTAGTTAAATGAAGTTATCTTTGCACCACATATTGCATTTAGCGTACCCATTATTCCTGGATAATCTCATTTTCAGCAGATTTAATGTGTTCAAAACTAATACCTAGTGTTCTGTGTAAACTGAACTTATGTGTTCTTACCAATGTGTTGGACAGAAAAACAAAGAATGAATATTAAAGAATTCTTTCACATGAGTTTTGTGAGCCATATCAAACCAAAGCTCATATAAATGAACATTTTTCTATATCACTGTTAGAGAGTTTAACTGTACTAAACTTTGTTTTCTTATTTCCTGCCAGCTTATGTTGGAGGCATTCCTCAATTTTTATATTAATTGTTTTATAATAACTCAATAAACTGCCTCAATCTCAACTCTATTGAGGCAGACCACAACTAACAATACAGAAATGTTTCTGACCCTGCCTAGAGTTCAACGATCTTAGTTAGTTTCAATTAATGTAAATAATGGAAGCTGGCCTAAAACTTTTATCAATATGGTTCTTCAAACTAATTAGGAGTTATTTTTACTTTTTATTATATACCATGGTAAAAATAGAGCTATATTCATTCTTATATAATTTCAAATATTAATTTGTTAAAAATTAAGAAAATAAGAAAATTGATATAATAGAAAGTATGTTATAGACCTATTCAATTATTTACAAACATTTTAGTACATTATAATTTTATATAATTTTTTTTGTATTGGACAGCGAACAGTAATGCAATTACTAGTTTTTTTTATATGAATAATATTTGAGTTTTGTTTTTAGTTCTTAACCCTTTCAGCCCCAAAATGGGAACCTGTGAGTATATATTTTTTGCTACGTTTTTGTCTCTGTGCATACCCTTACGACATTTATCACAATAAACGTAAAGATTCGGAGACTTGGGAACATGCAACAGCGTTTGTGTAGCGAGCTGATCCTATCAGTTGCTACACCTTTTGGTAGTGTAGGATTTGCAGTATACTATCAGATCTACGCCGGGACGTCTCCGCACAGGTCTTTTCAAATTGTTGTAACAGAATTTACGGTGTCCTCTAAACGACGATCGGGTCATGAAATCTACACCAGAACCGTAAAAGATGAGTGTTCTCTTGCCACGCACTTTATACTCAAAATATTCATCCACTATTTTTTCGATACACTCACTGTGTACGAGCATTTGGCACTGGAGGATCAGGAGTGGTCGACACCCCGAAGATAACGACACTACATCTTAAACTACGATACAGTTCAGAATCCCTCAAAACTACATGCCCAATATATCGGCTATTGGGGCTGAAAGGGTTAAAAAAAACAGAAATCAATTACCTCAAATAATTTTATTAAATATCTTCCAATAACTACTTGCCTATGCAACACCTAGATCTTTGCTTACACACATGCTATTAACTCTATATGTGGCGAAGAATACCTATAGTATCGTTTTAAAGTGTTTCTCCAGTGGAAAATGATACCATTGGTATCGAATTTACAAGCCTATTTTTAGTGGCTATTTTGTCACACAAATAACCTTTAAAACCTATCATACTATATATCATTAAACTTGGAATATTCTCAAGAGTAAAATATGATATTTTGATGAAAATACGCCGAATGGAATTTTCGCAAAAAAAAGAAATAAGAGTAAGAACAAAACTTATACTCAACAAATTTCCCCACGCCCGAGCTTTTACGGCAAAATAATATACTTTCTCTTAATATTTATGGTAGGTAATTTTTGTGTAGAAAAGAAGAGAGCTATATCGCTGGATTTTCACGGCAAAAAAGCAAACCTTCATATCCTTTCTAAATGATCAATATCAATTTAATTCGAATTTTATTTGAATCAATGTTTTGTTTATTTCTGTACCAAAGGATACCAAATTGGTATTGAATTTTTTCGACTTGTTACTAAGTAACAGTATTGTTTATATACTTGATTCTTATATGTTTCAATTTGTTATGAAATTGTCATCAAGGAATACTTATTTTGGGCACCTATTTGTAGCTTGTCCTAGTTTACTTCAACTGTTGAAAAGACGAATGTTCCGTTGCGCGCCAGGCTGTCTGGCCATCCTGGTTATTTCACCAGAATATTATTCCATGCTTATGTAATATATTATTCTTTTCATTATTTATGTTTGATTTTGTGTTACTGATGTGTTACTGTTGATTTACAGTCATACTTTTACTCATAAATTTAGTTTTTAGATCACCGGGACATAATTGTTTAACTGTTTGTATAAAATATTTTTTCCTCAAATTTCATAAATAGTTTTTCTTTTAGTATAATAAAATAATTATAACCATTATACCTAAATAAAAATTATGTTTTATGAAAGGTAATTTCATATTGTACAAAATAAACTAGACTTTATGAAATAAATATATAGTTGGTCATTTTTTTCTTACAAATTTGCATACAAACACAATTTTTAAAAAATTACAAATTTTCAAAACATTTCTAAAAAGGAAAATGGATCTATCTTGAAAATAACCTTTTTTTACTCACTTTGTATATATAATTTTGCCAGTAAAAATTTGGCTATATTGTTATTACGGTTATTTTTGAATTTTATATCTCAAGATTTACAAACTTTCATATTTCACTTACAATAAAAATTATATACATATACATAAAAAACAGTGAAAAAGCATGAGAAAAGGTTATTTAGCTATTTCTGAACAAAACACAATATAAAACATGGTACAGTTTACTGCAAAAAAAGTATTTTTCACAGATTTTTAAAGTATTAAGCTCAAAACAGTAAAAACTGGCTTGCCACTATAGTTTCTTAGCTGCCACGTCTACGGTTAAGCTATGGATCACATAGTATCAGAGTACCCCTTGCGCTGTTTTACGGAAGGGTTAGCTCGCATAAATAGAATCAGTGAGGCAGGTCTTAAATGGCTTGATGGATTGGATTTAGCTTTGTGACAGGAGATCATTTGTTATTTATTTATTTTTAATTTTTATTATAGTGTAATGACTTTTGGACTTTTTTGTCCAACTATAAAACTCAGATTTTAAATAATTTTAAATTAAAGAAAAAATAATGGTAGCTGAAAAAAAACATACAATATATATATATATATATATATATATATATATATATATATATATATATATATATATATATATATATATAAATTGTATGCTAACTGCTTGAACTTCAACAACTTTTCCAAAAAGTAATTTTGTCAGTTCTAGGGGTTTACGTTGAACAATGTGATTTTATAGTTAAACACAATATTAATCAACGTAAACCTCGTACAAAGGACGGATACTCTGCTAGTTTTAACTATAATGATCAGTTTATTTATTAATGAAGTTTAACTGCATTTTATTTGATTTATTTTCAAGTAAGTCTGATAAAAGTAACTAGCAAGAGTAAGCTTAAATAATTTTTGCAGTAGGACTTCCTAACTTAATGTTGAACATAAAGAGAATACTGACTTGGAAAGTGTGTCATATAATAAGTATTTTTCTGAAGTTACATCTTCTACAGCAGCCTTAGCATGATAGTACTCTCCACAGTCTCGAAGTTTGCGCTTCAGCCTCTTGTGGAAACTTAGGTAAGTCATTCCTTCAAACAGCTTATCTCCCACTGAACCATGGTCAACCCTGTATATCATTTCAATATATTTATTTCAAATACATTCAGTGGTTGTTTAGCTCTCTAGCCTAATTAAAATATTTAAGAGCTATCTTATTCAGATAGTCTTTTTTAATGTTCATCAAAACTAATTAAAGATAATACAAAAAAAAATAAATCTTAATCTTTAACACTATAAATTGCTTAAAAGATTGCTTCAACATAATTATTATACTATCAATTTTATTTTCTCAAAATTGTAATAAACTCACAATTAAATTTTAATAAAGTTGCAATATTTCATATAGCAACATTTCATCACAAATTACTACTTGTGCAAACATCCTGTACATTCATAAAATTAGTCTTTGTAGATATTTTCTAAGTAGACTTCAATGGAAGCCTCAGTGATCTGGTGCTGAGACAAGATTATACCTAAACTAATTAAGATAAAACAATACCTTTAAAAATGTTACCGTGTATTGCCATGTTGCTGCTTAATTATGAGGCTCACAAATTATTGTAGTTTTAATCTACTCATAACTTCATGAATACATTTAGACATCTACAAATATCTCATTTAGGGTATATCGATTTTTCAAAAAGATAATTTTCACTCCCATTGGAAAGCAGCAGAATGAGGTAGAGCATTACATAAAAAAAGTCTACTTGGGCCAATCAGTCTTAACTATTACACCAGGTCACTTGACAGATGTAACTACAATCTTTATATGTTATTTAACCAATATTCTAATTCTTTTATTACAGTTTAATATATCAATTTTAAAATACAAAAATCTTCGATGAAAAAACTGACAGTAGGATTTTAGCATGAGAGAGCAGATTTTTGGTGCAAAGCAAAGAACAGTACTATCTGTACTGTACAAAGCCCATAAGCCCACCCATAAACGTACAGTGGTACGACGAAAAGTGGCATAGTGTCACTAAAAAGTTGTTGGTGATAGCCCAGCTGCTCGCTCATATATGTACACTGGTGATGACTCAAACGCTTGGCCATACATGTAGAGTGGTGATGACCCACCCACCTGCCCATACATGTACAGTGGTGATGGGTGGAAACTCATAACATCAAACTGCAATAATGATCATTGTGGGAAGTACAGTAGTATTGAACAAAGTTGATAACTTATGTTGTTTGTTAAGCTGTATTTGTTCATACTGACAGTTAGTTGTTAGTAGCATAGATGGTTAAAGCCCAGCTTCATAAGCTAGTGGTTCTCAGCTCGATCCCAACCAGAGTCATAACAAATTTTGAAAGGGATCAGCTAATAACCACCAGCTGTTCTTTTGTCATTGGGCTTTTAATCAATACACTTTCTAAGAAATAGTCAGCCTTAGTTTGTAACAAAGACTAAATTTGCTCATCTACACTCATTCAAAATCCAGATTCACCCATATATTGACAAACAGCATCTTAAGAATAAATAGTTAATGCTTGGGCTTGGTCCAAGTCTGAACTTACCGTTTCCCCCTCTGCTACCTACAAATCCTTTCAGCTGACTTTCCAAAATAATTAACTTTGTAAAGATAATTTAAAATGGAACTCTAATAAGTTCACAATCATATTACCACTGATAGAAAAGGCTCTGACAACCATATAACACAACCGAATATAGTTGCTCAGTACGGAGACAAGATTTAGATTGGGATTGATCAAAGTGAAGACTTACGATCTCTGGTAACGGATATTTCAGAAAGTTCATCTCTAACTGTAAATCTGCAAATGCAAGCTCTGTATACTTGATTTATCTTACATTCAGGTTCAGACTTACAATCAGATGCATTAAATTTCATATACAGAGTTAATCCTAGATCTATGATGTAAGGTGTGAGTACAAAAATTGGTTTTTCAAGACTATTATCATTACGATTTTGGAAGGTTTGGACAAATCTTTTATAATTTTAACATGCTTTTCTATACAGGGTATGTAAAATGTCTGGAAACATTCAAATATTTTCTTTATTGGTCGAAATAGAAATTTTAAACTTTTACAATCTCTATAGGTATTAGACATCTACTTTTTTAACAATGTTTTGTTATTTCACACTAACAAAGGACGTCCTGTTGAGGGTATCTTCAATATTCTTTATGGAAGCCTATACCTTGTGATACATAACTTTAAAGGTTATAGTGTACTTCATCAAATGCCACAGACTGCATCTCTAAAGAATTACTCTAACAGAAAATAGAGCACTTTGAGTATTGAAAATTTGCTGATGTATAAATTGCTCTATATTAAAGATGCTTTATTGTTTACATAATGTTTATTTCTAGATCTCATGAATACAATACAACCTGTCACACCAAGCCTAATATCACACCAGGGTAGGCCAGATAAATTAAAAATTTGGATATGGAATTATCATACCCGATTTTATTATAGCAAATGCAATCTGGGTATTGTGGTTTACCTGTTGAAGGCACTACGTATCATTTAAGTGTCTGCAAGAAGCAAAATAAAGTTCCAAAGTTGACTGCAGCGCAATAATTTTATTTTAATATTATAGGCTACAACGTTCTTTTAACGTTATAGACTATTTAGCCAATAATACATTTATATAACCTCTACATATCCGACTAAACCTAAGTGAGACTGGATGTATAATATAATAAACACATTATATTCCCTATAAAATGTTGTATTTCATTTAAAAACTTGTTGCAATAAATAATGGCTACCGATAATAATGAGTACAAAGTCCCAACTAGAAAAGCCAGGTAAAATTTAAACCCAGAAGTCGATGGCTTAATTAAAAACAATAGCATATTATAAATGCGAGATAACTGTAAAATAGAAATACCAACCCAGCGAGTGAAACGTAGCGAGTGAAGCAAAGGGTGAAGAATTTCTGCCAGAGAAGTGGCAGCGCTGGGTGATCAACTGATGTATCCAATAGCTGCTGGCCCCAGCGGTATATGCTTAGAGCTGAAGATGGAAAATTTGTCACCTTCAGGGTAGTTGTGGCTTTCTATAACAAAAATATTATACATTTACTTACGCATTGTTTTTAGTTTTATAAGTAAATCCAAATGAAAATTTTAACTAAACCGAAATAAAATCAGTATTTTGGTTTATATCAGTATATCAGGCTCTGAGTGATAGTTTTTAAAACTCTATCAAGTGAAAAAAAGACAGATTTAGACATGAAATAACATTAAACATAACATTTATTAATTTATTTGATTATGTTCAACTTCCCATTAAGTGTTAGAGAGGTCTTCTTGGCTCTAACTTTGCCTTCGTAAAATAAGATGAACGTTAACTTTTTAACAAACTATTGATTTGAAGGCAATGTGTAACTAGAGAAACTGTATGGTTAAATGAGTTGTATTTATTTATAGTCAGGTGGGTAACAAACCATTATATTTTATATATATTAAACATATACTATTGTACTGGATCAACCTTTTTTACAAAGGTGCTGTTTGTGGTATTCATTTCTGCCAGACAAACCCTTTATTTTGAATTGAATAGCGTGTGTGTGTATACATGGAATACAGTTTTATTGTGGATAAAACAGTAAACTTATTTAGCAAAAGAAATGTTAAATAATTCTTGTTTGAAAGTTTATAACTGTGTGGGGTTGTATTTTTTATATTTGTTGCAAAACCAATATTTTATACATAGTTTTATTTTATATGTCTAATACTATTATACATGTAATTTTAGGTTTTATGCAATGGAAACAATGACTATTTTTTAGATATGTAATATATAGTGTGTATTTTCTATAATACAACTATATATATTTATTTGTATATATATATATATATATATATATATATATATATATATATATATATATATATGTTTTTCTAAAACATACAACTTAATATTTTTAAAATAGTTACATTGATAAATTTAACTTAAATAATGTACTGCTGATGTTGGATATTTTCGCATCTACAGAGGATGTCTATGGGTTACTTGATAGGTAGTCATACTAAAAATATACTTCAACTTGCCTCACTCAGTAAGACTTGATGTTATTTGATTTAAAAAACATCTCTATCCTCTTGTTCTTCTAGATTTCAAATTATGTACTGATTAAATTTATATAAAAATGGGTATTACATTTTATAAATGTGTGACTTAAACTGTATCTCATTGATGTGATTAGACACATAAAATGCATGAGGAATTATTTACGGGATGTACATAGAGTCCCGCACTGTCTTTATATTTCCTGACCTGAACAATTAGAGATAAATCAATAGCACTGTACATCATTACTAAACCTAAAAATCTATTTACAAGTAACAATCAGTTTTTTGCCATATCAGCAGGACCACCCGCAAGGAGTCACAAGATGATATAAAATGAGAGCATGGGTAGAGAAGTACAATACATTAAAGGTCTATATTATGAGAACACAGTGCAACAAAGCTAACCTCAACCACGTAAATGTCTTCCATTCGTACTCTTGGTTTTGCTTCATACTTGATGTTTGATGCTTTGTCAATCTTCATTCTCTACAGTATATTAAAATTCTTCAAGAATATCTGTATTTTTCTTTTTTTGGAATAGGTGTCATACCAGTACCCCAACCATTCCATTTGTCATACATTGTCTGCACAGTTCTACTAATATTTTCCTTCCTTCTCCTCAATTGATTTCAATACAGCCACTTGTATATCGTCACAGCTTGTCGTTTTAATTTGTCATCTCATTCATTAATTTTTCACATGAAAAAAACTATTGGGTGCTAACAATAGGATAGGAGATCCAGGGAAAATGGAATTTGGTGTTCCGCAGGGTTCTGTTTTGGGACCAATACTTTTTTTAATTTATGTCAATGATCTTTGTAATGGTTGTTTTAATGGTAAATTGGTTGCGTTTGCCGATGACACTGCTTTTGTTTATACAAACCATGACTTAAATTCGCTTTATCAATCAATGTCAAAAGATTTATTTTTCCTAAGGTTATGGTTTGACAAAAACTTTATGATATTAAGCGAAAAAACCAAGTTCATGTTATTCAGTCTGAGATTCGATTCCAAATTTAATTTCCCACTTAAATTTCATGAAACTAAATGCCTTGTTCCGCTTGTTCCTGATTGTGACTGTTTGGAATTACAGCAAGTCAATAATATGAAATATTTAGGTTTAATCATTGATTATCAATTGAACTGGAAAAACCATATTTCAAAATTAAAAAAAGAGCTTTATTTCAGTTTGAGAAAGTTTTACCTATTAAATCAGTTGTGTGGGTCTAACAAAATTTTAGTCAATGTATATCACGCTCTTGTAGGATCCAGGATAAGCTATGGTATCACATGCTGGGGTGGGACATACAGTACTACCTTATATCCGATAGTAATTTTTCAAAAAAGATTCATCAGACTTATTTCGAAAAAGACAAGGTTTGAACATACTTGGCCACTGTTTGTTGAGATGAAAATTCTTCCTCTACGGCATTTATACATTTTTAAAGTCCTAAAAATGTTTTACATTAGAAGCTCTGCTTTTTCAATAACAAGACAGCCTAGTTACAATCTTAGGCGGTACCAAGTCGTTAGTGTGCCTAAATCAAATTTAAATATACATCAAATATTTTACAGTAGTTTTGCACCACGATTATTTAACATAATTAGTTATAAAATTGGCGACTTCACAACACTGAGAGTTTTTGAAAAAATTGAAAAAATGGCTTTTTGAACAAGAAGCTGTCGATAAAATATTAAAAATAGTAAAGTAGGTTGAGTCTTGATACATTTTGAATCGCTTGCACTTACTTCTTGCCTGAATTTCCTATGTGTTTTTTGTACATCTATTTGTTTGCTTACTAGTATTTGTCACTATCTCTTTAGTGTCTTTTTATTTCTTTGAATTGTAAATATAATTACTTGGTATGTTGGTGAAGGAGATTTTTACCATTGAAGTTACAAAGAAATAATTTCCATTCAATAGCACAGTATGTTTTTTAATCAATTTCTTTTTCATACATAATTTTTAAACTATGTGTTACGTTTCGCTGCTAGCCGTTTCATTCTTTTTGTTTAAAACAAGTGATGGAGATCCCAGTTCAGGCTTTGCCTAGGGGATTCCTATTTATTTTGCCTTATATTTATTTATATTGTTATTGTGTTAATTTATTCTACCTTTGTTGTTATATTTTGAACTCATGGTATTGTAAAAACTGTGTTGTGTACTTGTATATGAAAATGTACTGTTTTGTACTTGATTTTTGGCAAAATAAACATTATTTATTATTTATTATTGTGACGTTTTTATACGTCCTAATTTATAAATAATTAATCGCTATGTGGGTTTTACAAATAAGCAACACGATATACTAAACAATTACTAAATTTATTGAATATAAAATTAACTTATTATAATTAAATGTATTATTTCCTTAACTTTAAACTATTGAGAAAAGTACAATTTACTATTAGGCCTACTGTTACAGTTAAACTAATCTATAATTACAATCTTCGATGGCATCAATAATTACAACTACTAATTGCAAAGTGACTTCACTAAATTCCCTTCTTTTAATTACAATTCCTAGCTCTATAAAGTGGCTTTCCTAGATTATCTACTAATATTTACAATGACTAACTATAAAGTGACTCTACTAGCTTCCCTACTACCTACAGTCCAATGCTAACAGTTCACTCACAGTTTCTTCAGTGTCCTTCAGAAGTCGTCCACAAGTACCGCAATGCTCCTTCGTTGATCCCCACAACGAACCACTCACCGGTAACTTCTCCGTAGACCACTTCTCTATACACGGACACTTCACTCGCACTGTAGAACTGTCTCACTGTCACCGCAAACACCTGGGCTGTAGGCTGTAGACTCACTGACTGACTGACTGACTGACTGACTGACTCTGGTATCCGGGCCGTATATATCACCTGCAGGTCTCCATCTAGAAGCTTCTTGAATTCCCCTGCGTCCGAAGTTCCATGACAGAGCTGGCTCGTCAACCCAGAAGATTCTAGAAGTTCATTGAAGAGGTAAGGGGCGTTCATGCGTAAACCATTGTGCCCCAAAGGTTGTAAACAAGCAGGGCAGGTGGTCAGCGACCCATCCATTACTTCCGCATCACCGGTTCCCAGGATAGAGGCCACTCGGAATGTCACACTGCCCCCTCCTTAAGGCTGATCGTCCCGATCAGCTTCCGCTCCATGGTACGGTGCTAGGCGATCAAGGTGGACCACAAGCATCTTGCCTCTTGGGTGTCTTTGAATCCTGTAGACCACATCGTTGATTCGTGTCACTACCCGATAAGGTCCTTGCCAATCCTGTTGAAATTTCGGGCATCTCCCCTTCTTCCGGACGGGACTGTAGAGCCACACCAGGTCGTTCACCTGGAATCCAGTGAAATTGGCTTGCCGGTCGTAGCGAGCTTTCATTTTGTCACTGGCCATTTTTAGGTGCTGACGAGCGAACTCGTGAGTGTCGTGTAGGTGGTCGACGAGCTCGCAGGCGTAGTCCGTTGCGGGCTGCTTTGCGTCCGGTGGCAGGCCGAACATGAGGTCACTAGGCAGCCGCAGCTCCCTTCCGAAGATCATCCTCGCTGGGGTGAAACCCGTAGTATCGTGGACCGAAGATCTGTACGCCAGGAGGAAAATGGGCACCTTCCGATCCCAATCCCGCTGATTGGTGGACACAACTTTCCTGAGGTGTCCAACGAGTGTCTTTATGTATCTCTCGACCATCCCATCAGATTGCGGATGAAGCGCAGTGGTCCGTGTCTTGTGCACTCCGAGACGCTGAAGCACCTCCTTCATCAACAAGGATCCGAAGTTCGTCCCTTGGTCGCTGTGCAGCTCACGTGGCACTCCATACCGACAGATGAATTCGTTCACCAAGCACCCAGCCACTGTTGCTGCTTCTTGATTTGGTATGGCGTATACTTCTGGCCATTTCGTAAAGTAGTCCATGACCACCAGGAGATATTTATTTCCTGCATCTGACATGGGAAATGGACCGGCGATGTCGATGGCGATCCTCTCGAAGGGTGCCCCAACGTTGTACTGTTGCATTCTGCCTCGACTTCTTGTTTGTGGCCCTCGGCTTCCAGTACAGATATCACATTGGCGGCACCACTTCTCTACATCAGCCCTCAAGTTCAACCAGTAGAACCGCTGACGTAGCTTGTCCACCGTTCTGTTGACACCTAAGTGCCCACCAGATGCTCCATTGTGGATCTCCTCCAGCACTTCCTTTCTTTTACTTCTGGGGAGCACAATCTGTTCAATCTGCTTCCTACCATTAGGGGCCTCCCAGATTCTTATAAGCACTCCGTTCTTAACCTTCATTGAGTCCCACTGCGCCCAGTAGCTCTTATACACATGGTTCCTAGCTGCAATGTCTTCCCAGCTAGGACGAGCCCCCGATTCCTTCTCCCGCAGCAGTGGTCCAACCTCACTATCCTCAAGCTGTTCTTTACGGAGTTCTTCCGGCTCCCATCCACTAGCTGGCTCCAAAGAGACACAACGCACTTCCACGGACGGATTCCTTTCTTCTACCTTGGAGCAGTGCTTACAACCCTCTGGGCAAGGTCGGCGAGACAGGGCGTCGGCATTGGAATGGTTTCTCCCTCGTCGGTGTTCAGAGGTGAAGTTGTATTCTTGAAGACGCTGGGTTGACAGTTGCCCCTTCGCATCAACCCTGTTTAGTTTTCCATGCCCCTGCCCCCGAGAGGCTTTACTCGGGCATTTACTTCGGTAATGGCCTAACTCTCCACACCCCCAACAGTGAACCTCCTTCTTCCGGTCCCTCAGGGCATCAAGCACTTTTCTTACGATGTCTTCTATCTTCATAGGTTCTTCTTCCTCTGCGTAGACTCCTCGCAGACGTGCCTGGCCCCGGACGGATTGCTTTACGGCCTCAAACTCTAAGGCTTGCGTCAGGGCCTCGTTTAACGTGTTAGGCCGGGCCAACTTTACAGCCTGCTGCGTCTCAGCATCCCGCAGCCCATCGAGGAACCTTTCAATGGATAGGCTCTCGTAGACAGCTTCGTCCACTGTAGGATAAGCGCCCCTCACTAATCGTGCGATGTCAGCTTCGAATTCTTGAAGACTCTCATTGGACTTCTGGTGACGACTCCTGAGCTGAGATCTGTAGACCAGTTCCATGTGTTTATGTCCGAACCGCATTTCCAACCGTCTAATCAAATCTTCGTAATTCTGTCGCTCAGCAGGTGGAACGGTTTGCAGTACGCTCAGAGCTTCTCCACGAAGTGAAAGGCACAACATGGACGCCTTCGCTGATGATGGCCAATTGTAGACAGCAGCGGCAGTCTCAAACAAAGTAATAAAATCTTCCCAGGACATCTTTCCGTCGAAGGTTGGCAAACTTGCGTTATTTACTGGTGGACACACACTGGGCCGAGGTTTAAGACTGGGCGGTTGCTGTCCACTTCCTGAGATCCCAGGTGGTTCGTTGCAGGTTATTGACTCCTTCCTCCCCTGAACCATTTCTTCTAAAACCCTAATCCTATCACCTAATTGCTTCAAACTGTCATCTAATTGTTTTTTAAATTCGTTCGAACAGTCATCTAATTGTTTTTTAAATTCGTCTTCAACTTGGCAAATTTTATAATTAAATTCTGTAGCTAACTCTTCCTTCAAGGTTTTACAATTACTATTTAGTTTTTCGGTTAAGTCATCTTTCACTTCTTTTAAGTCACTATGTAATTTCTCTGCATTTCCTTTTAAGTCATTTTGTAATTTCTCGACATTTCTGTTTAAGTCACTTTGTAATTTCTCTGCATTTCTGTTTAAGTCACTATGTAATTTCTCTGCTAAGTCACTTTGTAATTTTTCTGCATTTCTTTCTAAGTCACTTTGTAATTTCTCTGCATTTCTGATAATCATAGACTTAAGTGAACTAGCTTCAGTTTCAAAAAGGAATGTTTCTGGATCATCCCCTGCTTCTAGCATTGCCTGCTTAAGTCTACTTACTAAAACTGATTTTGTTCCAGTATGATCTAAGTCCCTTTCTTCTAACTCCCGCTTTAAATCAGCCACTTTTAAGTCTACTAACTTAACTCCACTAGATGCCATCGTTCTTTTGCAAAACTACGTCTGAACAATATAGAATTACAGTAAATGAATTCAATAAACAGCTTAACAATAACTATCAATAAATAAAAAATATTAAACGTGTTGCTCAACAAATCTATCCCACTTCTGACACCAGTGTGACGTTTTTTAATTTGTCCTAATTTATAAATAATTAATCGCTATGTGGGTTTTACAAATAAGCAACACGATATACTAAACAATTACTAAATTTATTGAATATAAAATTAACTTATTATAATTAAATGTATTATTTCCTTAACTTTAAACTATTGAGAAAAGTACAATTTACTATTAGGCCTACTGTTACAGTTAAACTAATCTATAATTACAATCTTCGATGGCATCAATAATTACAACTACTAATTGCAAAGTGACTTCACTAAATTCCCTTCTTTTAATTACAATTCCTAGCTCTATAAAGTGGCTTTCCTAGATTATCTACTAATATTTACAATGACTAACTATAAAGTGACTCTACTAGCTTCCCTACTACCTACAGTCCAATGCTAACAGTTCACTCACAGTTTCTTCAGTGTCCTTCAGAAGTCGTCCACAAGTACCGCAATGCTCCTTCGTTGATCCCCACAACGAACCACTCACCGGTAACTTCTCCGTAGACCACTTCTCTATACACGGACACTTCACTCGCACTGTAGAACTGTCTCACTGTCACCGCAAACACCTGGGCTGTAGGCTGTAGACTCACTGACTGACTGACTGACTGACTGACTGACTCTGGTCCGGGCCGTATATATCACCTGCAGGTCTCCATCTAGAAGCTTCTTGAATTCCCCTGCGTCCGAAGTTCCATGACAGAGCTGGCTCGTCAACCCAGAAGATTCTAGAAGTTCATTGAAGAGGTAAGGGGCGTTCATGCGTAAACCATTGTGCCCCAAAGGTTGTAAACAAGCAGGGCAGGTGGTCAGCGACCCATCCATTACTTCCGCATCACCGGTTCCCAGGATAGAGGCCACTCGGAATGTCACATTATTATATTATTATATGTGCAGTTAGGAGAAAATTATCTTCATTGATAGTTTAACAACTAACTTACTAAGGTAAAAACTAAGATTTACATTTAACCTTAATTGATAAGGCTCTTAAATTAGTTTAAAACAAATTTCAAAATTTAAACACAAAATAAAGTAGAGTAAATGTAAATATATGTGGTTAAATTTTTTTAACTGAATCAACGAATTTTGTATATATTTGTTGTACATTACTAAAAAATTTTGTGGTGGTTTAAAAAAATATTTCTATTTTTAAAGTTTCAGATTTTACTTTTACATGCTACTTTTTACATAGTGAAACTTTCAAAAAAGATTTGCAGCATTCAATTCTAGCAAGATCTTTAAATTAGTTATTCTTAATTTTATGATTTCATCAACTCCTTTGTGAGTCAACCCTCATTGTAGATGAGATGGTAATAACAGAAATCTTTGTTATTTTTTGTGCACATTTTAAACGAGAGCGCCTCACTTCATTGGGTGCTCTAGATGTTGGTCATGATGTCATCACCCATTCATTGAATTTTGCAGGAACACTAATAGGTTTACAAAATTCAAATCTTCAACCCTTTTCACGCCATAAGCGAGTATACTCGTGAGATAAAATAAACCTATAATGCCATAAGCGATATATCTCGCAAGGTCACGATATTAACGTTAGCATAAAAAATAATAGCCGAGAATACTCCGAACATAGTAGAATAACTGCCTATTGTTGTCTCTTCACCTGCGCTAATGGGTACTAGCAACATCGGGTCTTTATCGATCGATAAAACCGGTTATTCAGCTGACTCATTGTTTGACGGCTGGCGCCCTAGCGCCCAGTGCGAGTTTGTCCGTGGCCAGCAGTTGTTGTTTGTTTACTAACCTCACATCGTGTCTTTGCTTTTACATCAACAGTTGGGTTTTTATTATGTGTTTTGGTAATATCGTGGTTGTATATATTGTGTAAATAGACTAGAATAAGTGTTGAATAGTGTATAACACATTGACTTGTATATATTGTGTAAATAGAATACCTGTAAATAATATTGTTGTTTATTATGGCCAACCCGGACGACGCAAATTTTGATGAATTTTTTCTCGGTGTTATGGGTGCGTCATTTTCAACAGTAGTTGACGTGGTTGAGGAAGATGAGCAAGAGGATATTATTTTACATAATGTAAGTGCAAGTGACGATAATTATAGTGACTCTGAACAAAATCAAATTCAGCCGTCAACTTCAGGTACACAAAACCATTCTTGGATTGATGTTACTGTCAATGATCCAGGTCCTAGTCACACAATACCTATTTATGATGTAAATATTGGACCAAACCTACCATCAACATTTACTGTAGATTCAACACCAATTGAATATTTTGAACTTTTCTTTAACAATGATATAATTACTCACATTGTTCAAGAAACAAACATGTATGCAAATAAAAAAATACAACAACATGTGCCCCCACAATCCAGACTGTCAAGATGGAATAACATAAATTTACAAGATTTGAAAGCCTTCCTTGGTGTTATAATAAATGTTTAGTATTCTTAAGTTAGCATAAGTATATATATATATCTATTATTTTTAATTGTCTTCAATGTATGTTATATTCTCTGTATGTTGGTAATACTTGGACAATATGGCATGGAGGTTAGAAGGTTTCCCCCTCTCTCTTATTGTAAAACCGCGCCAAACCCCCTCTTCCCTTGCCGCGAAAGACAGACACAGTCAGTGCTTTCCAAACTCTCGCCCCGTGCACGTGCTATTGTGGTGTGCGTAGCGTAGCCAGATAGTGTGTGTGTGACAATCCTTGTGTCTTCGGAATCACTCCTCTACCAGAACTTCTCTCTTCTCATCGTGCTCGCCCCGGGGTCATCACACAGCGGTGGACTACCCAACCGACAACCAGCCAAGTGTGTTATATTTTCACCTTACATCAGCTCAAGGTACTGTCTGCTTTCTATCTCTATATATATCTACTTATGACATAAAACCCCTCACCGTCTTAATCGGTATATATTAAGTGGTCCTTCGCCCCCTATGTATTTGTTGTGTAATCTATAATTAATGTGATAAAGTCTCTTTCTCTCACGGTCTCCAAACATGGTCCTTACGAGACGGATGAATTGACACCGTTCTGTGGACAAAACAGTTCAAATCGATCTCACAACCTCTCAACAATCTTTTAAAAAACTCTCTCATAAAGGTTTATGTGTGAACTTTGCCTCAATAACTCTCAAACTCGATATTTGTCTATATTTGCTAATCAGTGAAAGTAATTGCCCGCGAATTTGGCTGCACGTGGTGTTTCCCATTGTGATATTCCCGCGTGTTCACCTACCCACCATTCTAGCCTCTACTGCCAGTGCCATTACGATCAAAGCTGCACTAGGCAGCACAGCTGACATCTGTCAAACGACAACTGTCACTTCCCATTGTTATTGTTTATGTGAATTATTTACATTTGATTGTTTGATGTTTAACTCAGCTAGCTTAGACTTTCTATGATTATTTAAGAATGTTATAATGTATTTTATTGTGTTTAAATTGATTTATTTAATTTAACGAAAGTTAACGTAAAAACTTGTACCTTTTGCGACACTTGTTTATATATTAGGTTTTTTGGATTCTCTTGTTTTCAAATATTATTAAACATATTCAAATAATTATATGAAATACTTAACACTTGCTCTCACTGTAATAAAAAGGAGTTTTTGTTTATTTTAACAAAATTTAGCTGAAACAAAACTTGTATTTTGTTTGAAATATTTTGTTTACATATGACATAGGGCCCTTCAATAAGCTGTGTTTTGTATAGTTATAGATTTACTGCTCTCTCCCTCTGGTTGTATACATTGTTAACACTCAAAGCTAACAAGTTAATAATACTGTAGATATTTTTCTTATATTAGGATTTAAATTAAAACTTATTGTTTTACACCCGTCATTTTTTGGCAGTAGGTTAATTTTGTTTTGTGCCATTACAATTGACACCTCTTGTCGTAATAGTTCATTATTTTGACACCTCAAGTCTCCTGACTCAAGTGATTGTAAATTGCTACATGACCAGTGTAATTTATTTTTATTGTTGTATTGTAGTCTCTGTAATCACAGTCAACTTGTCCTCAGGTGAATATTTTTAAATATTATTCACACATCACGTCTCCCGACGCCATTGTCTTTTGTTGTTGCAAAAAAATATTTTATTGTATTTTTTTTATTCTTAATTTTAGGTTTTGCACTGTGTTTACATATGATACCATAGGCCTACTCTATGTTCGTTGGCTATATGACCCCTACGCCTCAGTGACCTCAATACTATTTGGTGGACTTCTCTCACTCTGTGGATTGTAATTTGTCTTTTATTGATTTAAAGTAACTCAGTGTTTTACATCTCTGAAGATGGCTCCCAAAGTTGGAGAATTTACCTCTGCTATCTACACCCGGTCCACGTTATTGACCAAAACTCGGTTTACTAAACTGAAGACCGCTGTTGATGAGCTAGCCCAGACTGACAAGCCGCTTACTCCCGTCCAACTAAAGCAACTTGCTGCCTATGCCAATGAAATCAGGAAAAAAAAGGCTGAGTTTGAAAACCACCTCCAAAGGGCTTTGTTTATCGAAAATGATCCTATCCCTGATGATACTTTGTCACGTGATCAGGACGACATAGAGTCTTTGTTCTCTTTCATCTCCGCAACCATTGAAGTATTATTACCTCCCGAAGTGCCTAACACACCCTCTGCTCTTAGTGATGCTCCAGCCGCCTCTCAACCCCCTGTTTCTCATGTCCGCCTGCCCCAACTCGATTTGCAGAAATTTGCTGGTGACCCCCTCACGTGGACCAGTTTCATCAATTTATTTGACACTACAATACACAGAAACGCTTCCCTTTCGAGCGTGATGAAATTCCAATACCTTCTAAGCGTGCTAAGTAACGAGCCGCTTAATCTGGTAAAAAGCCTAAATCTCACAGCGGCCAACTACCTGGTGGCATATAACCTACTAAGAGAACGTTACCACAACTCGAGAAGACTGCAATCTCTCCACCTCAACCAGCTGTTGGATTTACCCAACATAACCGCCACCTCTCTCAAGGGATTGCGCTCATTTGTGAATCTCTTTACGGAACATTCCCAAGCTTTAAATGCCTTGGAATGCAACGTCACCGATGACAATCCACTTTTATCTGCACTCCTGTTGCGCAAGATGGATAATGATCTGCGCAAAAAACTTGAAGGGTTTCGCACCTATTCCGATGAAGAAGCCTCTTCACGCTCGTTACCTGGCGTAACAGATATTATCAAATTTCTGAATTTGGAATGTTCGCAAACGGAGGATGCTAACCTTCACAGCACCTCTCACTCAAAGCCCGCACACTCAAATCTCAAGGCCTTCGCGCCTAAAAAGGTGCACTTCCGCACTAGCGATGTCAGTATGGTCACTGCACATTCTAACCCCTCTCAACCTCCCTCTGCCGCTTCTCAAGGCAAGCCTACCATGGCATTATGTTTTGCTTGTAACTCAAGCGGACATAAAATTTACTCTTGTGCAGCTTTCCGTGAAAAATCTCCTCATGATCGTCAGCGCATGGTAAAAGACCATAGGCGTTGTATTTCCTGTTTGGGAAACCATGACATAAAGGAATGCCGCTCTCAAGGCACCTGTCAAACTTGTAATAAAAGGCATCACACTTTATTACATTTTCCCACTTCTCAGGGCAAACATGCTAATTATAGCGCCCCTCCTCAAAGCAATAAGCCTCCTCAACTCGCCGTTCCAATTAAGGAGATAGCCACTCATGAAGCAACACCTCACACCTCGGTGACAACGACTGCTCAGGGTCACACCAACTCGCATATGTGGCACTCTACCGTCTTATTAGGCACAGCCTTAATAAAACTCACCTCTTCTCATGGTACAACTCATGTGTTCCGGGCTCTGATCGACTGCGGTTCAATGACGGATTTGATTACAGCTTTTAGGCGCACGTCGGTTTAAATCCGAAGTTCAACTCACAGGGCTTGGTAACCACATTACCAAAAATAAAGGTCAAACTCTTCTCAACATTGAGACACTCTCCGGCCTATCCATCGCTTCACAACACCCCATGCTGATCCTGGATCACCTGACCACGGATCTCCCTCGAGTTCCCATCGCCCCGGAGGTCTTTCGTCTCACCAGGGGCTACGTCCTCGCCGACCCTACCTTCCACCTGCCAGGCAGTGTTGATGTCGTCCTGGGTGATGCCTTATTCCCAAGACTATTCACTCATGAGAGTCATGAACTCGGACCCGGCCTACCTCACCTCTTCGGAACTCACTTTGGATATGTTGTCATGGGCTCCGCACCTTGTGACGCCTCTGCTTATCCCGCTTCACACCTCGTGACGCTTCATTCGGCATGTGACTCAGCGGACCTTCACTCCTCATTACAACGCTTCTGGACACAGGAAGAACTCCCTAACTCTACTCGGAAGTCTCAAGAAGAAGAAGCTTGTGATCAACACTTCGCAGCCACTCACAGCCGGACTGAAGACGGAAGATATGTTGTCCAACTGCCATTCAAGTCTGACCACCCTCCTATTGGTCACTCACGTGAAATAGCCACGAAGCGACTGTCTTCCCTGGAAAGGAAATTCCAGCTCCAACCTCAACTACGTGATCTCTATGTACAATACATGAGAGATGGCGAAGCCGCTGGCCACATGACTAAAGTTCATGACTTTGAAGAAAATCTCCCTCACAACTTTCTACCACACCATGGTATACTTAAGACCAAAGGTGACACCTCAAAACTGCGAGTTGTCTACGATGCCAGCTGCAAAACGAGCAGTGGCCACTCCCTCAATGACACTCTATTAGTAGGACCCAAATTGCAAACCAACATCAGCGACGTTTTGCTGAAATTCCGGACACACAACATTGTGTTCACGTGCGATATTCGTCAGATGTATCTGCAAATTTTAGTCCAACCTTCGGATCAGCTGTTTCAGCTAGTTTTATGGCGGGAACAGCCCTCAGACCCTCTCTCTATTTTCAAGCTGACCCGAGTCACTTTCGGAGTCAATTGCTCGCCTTTTTTGGCCATTCGGACCTTGCATCAACTGGCTAAGGACGAAGGCCGCCCCTTCCCTGAGGCCGCCCAGGTTCTGGCCACCGATACCTATATTGACGACATAGTGTCGGGAGCAGACACCTTGGACGAAGCCAAGAAGCTTCAAGAGGATCTCATCAAGCTTTTAAAACTTGGACATTTTGAGCTCCGAAAATGGACCTCCAACTCCCCCGAACTGCTTCAGGCACTGCCCGAGGATCATCGGGACACCCCTGTCTTCTTGGAAAACCACAATGAACCTCACCTCACCATCCTGGGTCTTCGCTGGTCACCGGAGACGGATGCCTTCACTTATGACTTTAATGTCCCCCCATCTCTCCCTACGAAACGGCACGTGCTCAGCACCATTGCCAGAATCTACGACCCTTGTGGTCACCTCGCACCTTGCACCATGCTAGCAAAATGCTACATGCAACTACTCTGGACTCAAGGTTTGCAGTGGGACGAACCCCTGACTCCTGATCTCCAAACGAAGTGGGCCACCTTCGTGTCCACTCTCTCCTCTCTCTCTTCGGTCTCCATACCCCGGGCTCTCCGGCTCTCTGCCGCTCTCAGTATCGAAGTACACGGTTTCTGTGACGCCTCCGAAGCTGGGTTTGCCGCCGTCCTATATCTCCGCTGCCAGCTCGCCAACGAGGAAATTCTAGTACGTCAAGTCTTCGCCAAGACGCGTGTAGCGCCACTTAAGCGAGTGACCCTTCCTCGTCTTGAGTTGTGTGCTGCTCATCTCCTAGCACAGCTGACGGCCCACTGCTGTACTATTTTTGAAGAACATCTCTCCCTCCAAAAATGTTTTCTCTGGTGCGACTCAACGGTAGCTCTGAGCTGGCTGCAGACTCCCTCGTATAGGCTAAAAACCTATGTGGCAAATCGTGTTGCTCAGACTCAAGAACTCATACCTCCTTCAAGCTGGCGTTATATTCCCAGCAAGGAAAACCCAGCAGATTGTGCCTCGCGAGGAATCCTCGCCTTGGAACTGGTGGAACACCCTCTCTGGTGGACTGGACCACCATGGCTCTCCATGCCACCTTCTCATTGGCCTGACGCCACTCTTCACCCCGATACTGACACGGATATCTCAGCCTCAGAAGAGATGAAGACCACTCCCTTGGTTGTCCTCACCTCCGCTCACCAAGCTGAATGGGATCTCCTGTCCGCCTATTCCTCATGGAATAAACTCGTGCGCATCGTAGCACTCTTGCTGCGCTTCATTGGCAATTGTCGTAAATCGGCCCACCACGGTCCTCTCTCTCCCTCCGAGCTCAACATAGCTCGACTCAAGATTTTTAAACTCGTCCAGGACTCGTCGTTTGCTGAGGACATCTCTTCTCTTCAACGTCAGCGGGACTGCACTACCAGACTCCAACGCCTAAAGCCTTTTCTCGACGCTGATGGACTTCTGCGCGTAGGCGGCCGACTTAGCCGCACCTCACTCTCCTCTGACGTCCGTCACCCTGTGCTTTTGCCCAAAAAACACCATATTGTGGACCGGCTCGTGGATCATTGCCACACTACTCACCTTCACTCTGGACCTCAGCTCACACAAGCTCTCCTCTCTCAGTCTGTTTGGATTTTATGTGCCCGAAGTGTGATTTGTTCACGAATTTTTAAATGTGTGACCTGTTTTAAAAACAAACCTCGCAACGTAACACCCCTGATGGGTGACCTACCCCCCTCCAGAGTGACCCCTGCTCGACCATTTTCGTCTACCGGCATGGACTACTGTGGACCCTTTATGAACAAGATGTTGACCCTTCGCTCTATTAAGCACGTAAAAGTGTATTTGTGTATTTTTGTTTGCATGGTGACCAAGGCCGTACACCTCGAAGTTGTCACGGACCTCACTACAGACGGTTTCATAGCCGCCCTAACCCGTTTTGTTTCTCGCCGCGGTCTGTGTACAGATCTCTACAGCGACTGTGGTACAAACTTCATCGGTGCCGATGCCACGCTTCGTCGCCTCATCGACACTCAAGTCAACTCTACCTCTGCACAAGAAGTGATACATCGCTTCACCGCCCCTCGTGGAATCAGCTTCCATTTTAACCCCCCCGCTGCTCCCCATCACGGTGGATTATGGGAAAGTGCAGTGAAGTCGGCAAAATACCATTTAAAACGTGTGATGGGAGACACCATTTTAACCCTTCCCGAGTTTATAACTCTGTCAACTCAAGTGGAGGCGATGCTTAACTCTAGGCCTCTCACGCCTCTCTCAAGCGATCCCTCTGATCTGACCGCTTTGACTCCCGGTCATTTTTTGATCGGCACCACCCTGGCAGCTGTCCCTGAACGCAACGTCAGTGAAGTGCCCCTCAACCGCCTGAAACATTGGCAACTGACACAATCTTTGCACCAGCGGATTTGGCAACGTTGGAGCCTGGAATATATCCACATGCTACAACAGCGCTCAAAATGGACCAGCTCCAAGAATAACATCGAGATTGGTGACCTCGTGCTTGTGCACGCCCCCTCTGCACCCCTCACTTGGCCTCTTGCTCGAGTGACGGGTACTCACCCTGGCAAGGACGGCATCGTCCGTGTCGTGGACCTCAAGACGGCCACCGGACATCTCACGCGTCCAGTCGTCAAGATCTTCCCTCTGCCCCTGAAATAAGTGACTGAGTGTCCGCCCCCATGTACTATATTTTTTTTCTCTTGTGTGTTCAATGTTTTGTTGAAGCCTGCAATGCTTCAAGGGGGCCGGAATGTTTAGTATTCTTAAGTTAGCATAAGTATATATATATCTATTATTTTTAATTGTCTTCAATGTATGTTACATTCTCTGTATGTTGGTACTACTTGGACAATATGGCATGGAGGTTAGAAGGTTTCCCCCTCTCTCTTATTGTAAAACCGCGCCAAACCCCCTCTTCCCTTGCCGCGAAAGACAGACACAGTCAGTGCTTTCCAAACTCTCGCCCCGTGCACGTGCTATTGTGGTGTGCGTAGCGTAGCCAGATAGTGTGTGTGTGACAATCCTTGTGTCTTCGGAATCACTCCTCTACCAGAACTTCTCTCTTCTCATCGTGCTCGCCCCGGGGTCATCACACAGCGGTGGACTACCCAACCGACAACCAGCCAAGTGTGTTATATTTTCACCTTACATCAGCTCAAGGTACTGTCTGCTTTCTATCTCTATATATATCTACTTATGACATAAAACCCCTCACCGTCTTAATCGGTATATATTAAGTGGTCCTTCGCCCCCTATGTATTTGTTGTGTAATCTATAATTAATGTGATAAAGTCTCTTTCTCTCACGGTTCCTAAACAATAAACATGGGCCTAATTCCGATGAATTCTATTGAGGAGTACTTTAGCACAAAACTAGAATCTCGTATTCCATTTTTCAGTAATGTATTTTCCAAAAATGAGTTCCTCAACATTTTTTGGCAACTTCATTTTACACATGATCAAGGACAGGGTGACGACGCTAGAGAAATAGGTTTTCTAATACAGCCTATTGTTGATCATATTAGTAGTTTGAGTAAATTATTTTATACTCCAAGTAGTAGGGTTGCTGTCAATGAAAGTACTATATCTTTCAAAGGCAAAGTAAGTTTTAGGATATATAATCCACAGAAACCAACAAAGTTTGGTATGAAGCTCTTTGTCATATCAGACTGTGCAAATGGTTATATATATATGACTTCATTCCCTACTTTGGGAAACAAGAAATTATCCAATTCAACACTTCTGAAAACTACACAGATAGTCAAATCTTTGTGTCAATCAGTTATTTTGAAGGATCCTAGCAAACCTACAACTGGCTTACATGTATATACTGATCGATACTACACTAGCCCTGAGCTAGCAAGGGAACTGCTTAGTTTAGGTTGTTTCCTTACAGGTACTGTTATGCCAACAAGAGTGGGAATGCCTCCTAACCTAAAAATGAAAACTAAAAAATTTAAAAGGGGGGAAGTCCTTGCTCAAAGAAAAGATAATACTCTGGTAGTTTCTTGGAGAGATAAAAGAACTGTACATATGCTAACTATGAACAATAAAGGTAGTAGGTCTGATATGACTGATGTACAAAGTAAGTAGCCAAATAGACAACCAACATTCAAACCAAATGCAGTTGTAGACTACACAAAACACATGGGAGCAGTAGATCGAAGCGATCATTTTATATCTTCATACCAGTTTATGAGGAGAACACGTAAGTGGTACCGAAAAACATTTTTTTGGCTGTTAGAGGTAGGAATTGTAAATTCATACATATTGTACAAGGAAATACAAAATAAAACCTACAGAAAGCAATGACACACAAAGAATTCAGGAAGAGTTTAGTGAGGGACCTTGTAGCTGACAAAGTAGCGCAACCAACTTCAAGACGTGGGCGACGCGGTCGAGCCAGTCACGCAGCAACACCCTCCATAGAACGTCTGAACAAGAAACCGCATTTTATTCAGAAGAGACCAAAGGGGACTGCTAGATGTGTAGTTTGTTTAGAGAAAGGCTTGTGTAAAGAAACTGTGTATTCATGCAAAACTTGTACAAATCACCCAGCACTACACCCCGAAATTTGCTTTGAAGCATATCACACAATGGATGATTATTCATAAAATGAATGCAACTCTAATTAATTTATAATTTGTTACTGATTAAATATCTTCCTTTTCATGTTACATATTTTACTGTTTGATTTCATATATTGTTCTATTTCATTATACTGTAAATATTTGTTTGTAGGCCTTTCCTCAAAAAACTCATTTTGCTTATTATACACATGTTGCATAAGTTATTAAAAAAAAGTATTTATGTATAAATATATTTTTTTCTTATTTATATAACCTATATGTTGCTTTAAAAAAAATGGCTTTAGGTAATTATAAAAAAAAATTATTTCATAATTTGGCTCTGTGGCAACATTATAAAAAATGAATAGGGCGTGCTAAGGGTTAAATTTAAAACAAAGATTTGTGTGGAAAAATTTATATTAATTTACCCGCAAATTATTGGTTAATTTATTAAAAGCAGATAGTTCCAATAAAAATCACTAAGTGCAATAATTACTTATTCCGTAGTTTAGAGTTTTTTTTTAAATTACTTTTTGTTGAAAGTTTCTTAGATCTTGTAGGTAGTTTCATTTTCAAACCACTAAATTTAAAGGTCTAAAAAATGTTTAGTGCTATCTCTGTACTATTCTATCTGTGCAAATTCTATACGTTTTGTTGTTATTTACGTTACATAAACATTATACTGTCCATATTAGTAGACTACCTAATTCGGACGATCGCAATTTATTCTCCATTTTACTGCAAATCACAAATATTACAAAACGATAAGACCGAACGCAAGGACTAAATTCCCCAAACTAATATCAAGTAGTCTAGACAACAGTGACAAGAAACAGTAATAAAGATAAGATAAGGAGACATACAGATAAACGCCTCAAAACTAATGGGTGCATTGTAACAGCGATAACATTGACTCCAAGGGCCGAGCAACGCAACCGTAAACAACCAGTGCTGCGACGTCCACACGTTGTTGAGCTATTGGTCCACTCAGCGCAAGAAGTGAAGGCCATGTCTTTGATCAGTAATGGGTTAACTACTTATATTCATTTTCAAAATTTGAAATACTCACTAAATGATAGAAAAAGTTTATTAAATAAAAACAATAATCTATGTACTTCATACCAAACAAGTTGTAGTTATTTTTTAACTATATATTTATTTTTATATTGACCGACTCAAATCTTAACAGCACGTCTATTCATGTTTTAAAGACACACCTTTAGAGCAGTATCGACAGTGTGCTTGTTCTTGTTTAGAGCCAGCTCTTTGACAAGTTCTTGCCAAACACCATTGGTACCCTGAGTGTTCAGCTCCTCAACATGCAGGGCAAAGTATGCAAACCAAGGAGCTTGTGGATAGGAACCCCCCTGGGGTACTAGTGACCCTAGTCCGTTGTTACTTCCTGACACCCAGCTGAACAGCGAAGATAGTCGTGAGTTAGCCTGTGTTGTTGATATAAGAGTCTGAAACAAATCACAACCATCAAGATATTATTAATATGATCAACTCAATAAAAATAAATAAACCATGTTCGTGGTATATTTGTATTTTTTTAAATTTTACTTATCTACTTTATCCTTTAAATATTTTTAAAAAATCATTTTTTACAATTTTAGCAAAACACCAATTATTAAACCCATTATTGTCTAGATAAAAATAGTTAAATGTAATAATTGACTTATTTCAAGCTGACAATACTTTTGGCTCTGTCGGTTACAATTATACAGTACTAATGTAATTTTGTTAAAATTCAATATTATGCCTCTGAACTACAATATTGACTTAAATAGGCCTTAACTCTATCAGATAGTCCAAAATGTATTTTCTTAAAACTCTTGTGTTTATATTTTTGTTTCATCACTAGGTTAACATCATCAGAGCACTTGCCAAAATTAAAATTAAAACAACACAAAACACATAGGCCTACAGTTGATTGAAGCTACAATCATTAGAGTAGAGTTCAGCTGTTCACTAATTTTCTTTTTATTATTTAGTTGAATATTATAAAGGAGCTGTATTTGTATTTTAATTTTTTGTTGAGTACAAGCTCTTTTTCCTCTTGTTCTTGAAATAATTTATAAATTTCGTACTCTTCAAAAGTATTACGCTTTCTACCTTTTTACACAAATGCAAAACTTCGAAGCCATTGTTAATGTCGCTCATTGAATGATTGCTGTCAATAATATATTGAGCAAACTGCTGATTTCTGTTTTGTGGTTTTTGGATTGGGCCTATGTTCTTTAAATCATATTTAAAAACTACTCACATTCCAAGTCAGTCTGGTGTATGTATGAGAATCGGCACACATAATCATGTACACACCTGATTTTTGTATTTTATCATTACTTAAAATACATTTTTTATTTGCTTATTTGATATATTCTTTTTATATGAGTAAAAATCAGCAACCACGACATATAAATGGGAATGGCAATGTTGGTACCTTTATGTCCATTCTCAGGGTTACCAAATTCTCAGAAAATAACGTTTGATCAACTTATAACTTGAATACTTAAAACAAAAAACTATTTTCGTATCCAGATATTGTCATATTTTATTCTTAGACACGAATTTAAATAATATGGTTTTCCTGGCTTCACTACAACATTCACAGCTACGGTAGCCCGTCCCGGCTTATTCCCGGTTTCCCGCTTGAGTGGCCACTCTGAATAGATGCTGATAGGTTCATAACCTAAAATAATTTTATATAATTTTTTTATAAAAAAGAGCTCTTACACAACGAAAAGTTACAATTCAATTCCCACTCCATCTTCAACAAAATAATATATAAGAAAAGGAGTGAGCACAGACGATCTCTACTCAGGTTGTAGCTTCAAATTACTGAAGAGGAGGCGGAAATAAATGAAAAAATATAACTGTAGTCTGCTTACTACCTAAGCCGGGATTGAGATATCACGTGTGAGCCTACATGTTTTATGGTTATGTTTGTGTTAGTTTAATTTTAATTTTGACAAGTGCTCTTAAAACGTCGACCTATTGACAAAACATGTAAGCAAAAGAGTTTTATGAAAATACATTTTGGAATATCTGACATAAGTAAGACTAATTAAGTTCATTTATCTATCATAAAGCAATCAATGGAGTACTAACGATTATGACATAATTTACTACTTTGATTAAAACAAACACAAAACACTTTGTGGGGTTGTTTTAAAAAGGGAAGGGAGTTAAAAACCAACTGTATCAGATGCATATTGTACTGCAGTGGCACTGTAGGGTTATATTATCACTAAGCAAAATATTTTGTTTTTACTACTTCGACAATAAATTTATTTTAACATGTGTATAACAAGTAATTTTAACATGATGTAGATAATAACTATAGAGGTGAATCCTTGAGAAGCTTCAGATAATAAACACAGGATAATTTTTTATTCCAGATCAAAAATACAGCAAATTAAACATTTTTTGCACTCAAGTTAGAAAGATTATATGATAGATAATCAAAACTTATTTTCCTAGTTTAGTTCGGTCTTAAGAGATATTTTATCTAACTATGTGTATCTACATCTGGAATGTAAAGAGCAATATTTTAGAGTAAATTTCAATAATGATTACTTTAGGATATTTTTTATCAAAACTTTTTTCTAGTCTACCACACAGTTTCTAAGATTTAAATAAGGTTTTTATAACCAATTTTAATTAATTTATTTTACTAGAAAGGAGGTTTTTTGTTAGTATGTTGTAATAACCAATATATTCTATAGATTAATAACCAATATATTCTATAGATTAATAACCAATATATTCTATAGATTAATAACCAATATATTCTATAGATTAATAACCAATATATTCTATAGATTATTAACCAATATATTCTATAGATTAATAACCAATATATTCTATAGATTAATAACCAATATATTCTATAGATTAATAACCAATATATTCTATAGATTAATAACCAATATATTCTATAGATTAATAACCAATATATTCTATAGATTAATAACCAATATATTCTATAGATTAATAACCAATATGTTCTATAGATTAATAACCAATATATTCTATAGATTAATAACCAATATGTTCTATAGATTAATAACCAATATATTCTATAGATTAATAACCAATATATTCTATAGATTAATAACCAATATGTTCTATAGATTAATAACCAATATATTCTATAGATTAATCGAATAATCAAAATAAAAGTGTAACACTTAATTACACAACTATGCTTTGATACAGTAAAATAGTCATTTTTAGGTGCCTCCTTAACCAACCACACCCATTACAATCCATTCCTGTTAAGAGTTAGACTTTTATACGTAGTCTTTTTGAAAAAATTTAACAAATTTATCCTGTAAAGGCAGACCACAGCTAGTAGCTTTTGTTATATTTTCATAGAATTGAATCATGTAAAGTTAAGAACCATCATACCATTAATCAGGTATGGGGCCATCCGTAAATTACGTAAAGCTAAAATCAGGCTTTTTAGACCCCGCCTTCCCCTATGTAACAGACTTGTAACAGTAATACCTAACCACCCTTAATAATTAAGTAACGCTGTCACCAAACCCCCCTCCAATTTCTTTAATCCATTTTCATACATATTATGATTTATGATGGTCATTTTATTTTTATTTTGGTTTTTAATGGGGGGGGGGGAATATATTACTAACTTTAAAATCTTTTTAAAATATCTTGTATTTTTTGAAAAAAAAACCATCAAATTTTGGGAATGAATTCAAACAAATTATTGAGGTTTAATAGTTACATAACACTGAAACCCCCACCCTCTCCTCTAAAGGTGTATAACGCTGCCGAAAACCCCCCTCCCCCTCTAAAGGCGTTATGTAATTTAGGGACGGCTCCTATGTTACACCAAACAAGTCCACTAACACAAAATGCAGCAAATGCATAACGGATACAACACAATAAAAACATGTGCAGTGCAGCTGGTTGTTAACACATTCAGTGCTAGCACAGCAATTTCGCATCATAACAGTAGCATGCACCAGGAGTATGCCACAGTTCCACGGCCCTGTACATTGGTTTTGTAAGGGAGTCAGTATGAGCTCAACTCTTGCTACTTGCCTGGGGACAGCGTATCACTCTCAGCCTCTTACTACACGTCATAGCTTATGTTCTTATAGGTATGTATAAACTTATAAGGTATATAAGCTTATATACTTACACGTCATATGTTATGTACTTCATTTGCGGTTCATGAAAGAATACTGTTATGAGTGAATACTGTGTTTTGTTTATACATGGTTATTGTTTATATTAATTAGTTTCTTATACATACTAGTGGACTTGTGCTGCTCCACAGCATTACTCGATACTGTAAATTAGTGGGGAGGGGGGGGCGTTAGTAATTGTTTACCCCGTCAAAGGAGAAAATAGTATATGAAGAGTAATATACTTAAGTCAAGAAATCACATTAAATGTCACAGTCTATATTTTAAATATTTTTTAATATATATTTATAATGTCGCATGAAAAATCACATATCATTTAAAAATTTTTATTTAACATGTCGTTCCAGCTTTGTTCACAAAAAAAGACTATTTAATTTCACAATACTTCCATCCAAACCACATCGGATGGGAGCCGACCTTGAGGTTTAATTTCCACTTTAACATTTTTTAACGATTTTCCACGCGATGGGCCATATACAAATGACCATGACTGAATACTGGTTCAGGTTAGTAAACTCCGACTCGGTCAATTGTTTGTCCCTGTGCATTGTTAATTGTCAACCAATTGCCACTTTTATAGGGAATTGTTTTCGCTTAAATTAAAATTGAACTGTAGTGTCAGATGGTGATAAGTCAATGCAAGGTAATAGTATCGGTTTTCCAACCTCTCTAGTAATACCAGTAATAATTTCCAAATCTAAACATTTTTCTGACAATTGGTCTTATGCCATTTAGTAATCCTTTCATTGAATTAAGGTTTCTCAACAGCATTACACTGTACCTTCCCTCAAAGTCAACTCATGGGACGGTAAGCCAGTCACTTCAAGGCTGTTTAAGAATTGTAGCAGTTCACTCTCATCTTCAGTTATTTAAGTATTTACACTCAAGTAAGTTCAGGATGAACCTAAAAGGAGATCTAAAACCTTTTTATTGATCTCATCGCAGTGCTCATTCTTAAGTGCCAAAATTGCATGGCTTGAAAGGTAGGAAGCGTGATGAGAGAATTATGAATTTTGGCCATATATTTCGCTGACTATATCTGAGTCTGAAATCAAGGACAAAGGCAACTCCACTAAACCGTCATCATAGGTAAAGTATAGTCCATTACCAATTTCGAGCAGGAAGTTAGTAAATTCACATTCATTGGAGTTAGCCCTCATATTTTTGGTGAGTTTGAACACTTTGAAAAGATAACATAGCGTTGAACATTTAATTCAGTTCTGTACTGTAGCAGCTCTAGATGTGTGAGGTACAACTGGCAACACTTGCCGCAAATCTCCTCCTAAGATGACGATTTTCCCACCAAATGTTACATCGTTACTCATTATAGCTTTCCATTGTTGATTAATACACATCAAGGAATGTTTGTTGGCCATAGGTACCTCATCCCAGATGATTAACTTTGCAAAACGAATTATGGCGACTTCTTTACTATTAACTTTTAAACTGGATACAGAATGTTCATGTAAATTTAGACTATATGAAGTGCTTTGGAAATCATCAGGATATAATGGAGAAATTCAGTGATGAACAATGCCATGGGTTCTAAAGGAATAAGGACCATAGTTAGGTGGTAAATCAACTTTTGCAGCAAATGACTTGCTGTTGGTAAACCCACCCGCCCACCCATAAACGTACAGTGGTATTGACCCACCCGCACACCCATACACGTACAGTGGTAATGACCCACCCGCCCACCTATAAACGTACAGTGGTATTGACCCACCCGCCCACCCATACATGTACAGTGGTATTGATGCAGCTCACCCATACACGTACAGAGGTATACAACCACCCGCTCATCAATACAAGTACTGTGGTACTGACCCAACCGCCCGCCCATTCACGTACAGAGGTATATACCCACCCGCCAATCCAAACAAGTACTGTGGTACTGACCCACCTGCTCACCCATACACGTATAGAGGTATACACCTGTACGTGTATGGGCGGGTGGGTGGGTCAATACCACTGCACGTGAACTATTATTTAATCTATGAACTAAGATTACATTTTTTCACCCACTCGCCCACCCATTCACGTACAGTGGTATTGACCCACTCGCCCACCCATTCACGTGCAGTGGTATTGACCCACCCACCCGCCCATACACGTACAGCCCTTCACACAATAGGAGTAGCTGGAGATGGGGATGAAATGCACTGGTATTAATGAGGTCCAAATGTGGAGCAAATACCACTGGTAGGCCTACTACTACGGATGAACCAAATATTGTTCAAAGTTATAATACTGTTTATTTGGATATACAAGTTTCTGTCACAGAAGATAAAGCCAAGAAGCACATTGATAGCTGCTCCTGACCCACCCGCCCACCCATACTGGCTCAATGGCTCTGTCGAGTTGGAACTGGGAGTTCCAAATGTTGTAGCGGAACTGTTGCGGTTACGAGCGTGAAACAATACCAACGAGACAGTTCCAGTTACTCTGACCCACCTCTACCGCTGCTACAGTACGGCTTGGTGATGCCTACTCTATTTGTATTACTTGCTCTGTGCTGGGATTTGTGTATTTTCAAGACGGTATCTGAAATAATAAATAAGAAGAAACTCCAATGAACATTTAAACACTCTTGTACAGAGTAGCGAGTGTCATTCCCACATAGCAAAAGTGTCATTATTTCGTTTTGATCAATTATACCTCTCAAATATTTAATTTCATACAATGCGCATTTGTTATACGTATTGCAGTATACGGAACATTGCAGTATTGATTGGTGAATGTTGGCTCTGAAATTTTGAGATCTTTCATTATTACCAGAGAACAACTCTTTCAATTCTTCAAGTGTAGTAGAGTGTGGAAGTTTAAATTTTCCATCATAGCAACAGACAGTGAACTTTCCAGCTGTATTCTTCTCAGGTTTAAAATACAATGCTGAGCAATACTGTCAAACTCCCTCAAGACCACCTACAGAGTAAGTACTGACATCTGGAGTAGCATCAGAGGTTTCTGATGCTACTCCAGATGTCAATTGCGGTTGCACACTCTCCTACTCTTTTTGGACTTTGGCCTTTGCCTCACGGCGGCCAGTCAAAGTGGTCTTGCCTTTAGTCCTCTTAATGTCAGTATCAACAACTACAGAACTTATCAAGTTTCCCTCATAGGTTTTCTATAACTATCCTTCAAGACACACCTATAATACCCATTATCTATGTTTCCAGAGAATAACAAGTCATAATAGTCCCCCCAGAACCATAATTAGCAATTATGTCACCATTTTCCTGATAAACTCTAAACAAACAATTTGGAAATACTGTAGCTCAATCACACTCTGAAGTTCAGCGTATCCTGCATACTGGCCGTTGCCACTCATTACACGCTTATAATCAGTGGCATTTTTAATACTTTGCCCATATGTTTCATCCCCAAGAATAAAACTTTTAAATTAATGCCACCTAATAGCAATGTGATCAATAGCAGTCAAACGGACCTCATGGTGTCTATCTACAGTTCTAAATAAGCAATGAGAGATTGCGCAAAATAAACAGTCACCCAGAATCACTTTAAAATTGTTGATGATTGAGGAACCACACATCATTAAATTAGGATTAGCTGGTGGAGGTACCAGTCGTCTTCTTTTAGAGGAAGAAGGATGAGATGTCATCAAATCAGCATCATCAGGGCATTGTCTTTTTCTTGTGGTTAAACGACCACATGTCATCAAATTAGATCCTTCACTCTCCAATTTCGGTTTTTCACTATTCCTGTGAGCATCTTTGTTTTCCTTCCAAGACCCATAATTAAAAGTACAAAATACTCACAAAACTTGTAAAGTAATTAAAAAATGAATAAAGTGGCGGACCAACAACTACATTAAACGCATGAATAAATAGCATATAAAAAAAAAACAGGTTAAAATAGTCTGAATGTAAACAAACCTCTTTTGAGATGCCTAATGCACAGCTAAAAATAGCTTGTTTATTTACGTTCACGACATGAAAAATCTTTTTGAAAAATCAACATTTAAAATTTATTTTAACATTTAGGTCGAATATCCACGTCTAAGTCTCCTCAGACTCAACCAAATTGAGTATGGAAATAGCTTAAAATAAAGCGCACATTTCACTGAGTGTTCTTAAATCAAAATGAAGTTTGTAGGTTCATTAACAACGGAGAAACTGAAAAAGAAATGATAACGGTACGTTTCAGATTCCCATAAGAAGTGTATAGGAGGCAAACATTTTTGAGTAAAATGTGAAAAATACCAAAGCTAAGTAACTTTTAATACTTGATGGCTGATCTGTAAACAAATACCTTTCATTTAAAACCAAAATTAAGGAAATCGGCTGAATGGAACGGCCATTCTGACTGCCATTAGATTTTCATACATTTTTTTAATATATAGATACTTGTGTACTTTCATTATATTTACAATTTTTTTGTTGTGAATTATGGCATACAATATGGCAAATGAGCCATTTTCAAGTGAAGACGAATGTGATGATTCATTGACTTGATGACCAAGATTATTTGAAATTATTTTGTGACCTAACTTATGTTTTTCAATCGTTGTAACACACTGCTGGATATACAGGGTGTTTGAAAAGTGTGGGGCAACACTTCAGGAAATGATTAAATAGGTAAAAATAAACAAAAAAGTTCCTATGAAGATGTGTCTTATCTCGCTTAGTTTGGCGTCTGTCTGTCTATATGTGTGTTTAAAAAAAATACTATATCTCCTAAACGGTATTAGCTAGTTTAGAAACTTGACACAAATATTCCACTTAACACCACTTAATATACCCTAAAAATATAAAATAATATTTTTACTCTTTTCAAAATGGCGGCTGTTTAAAAATGTTAATGCTAAATTTTATGAGAACCAAAGAAAAAACAAAACATTGTCATGATACTAATATTTAGCTTAAAAAGAAGCAAATAATTTGGTACTTAATTTTTTACAATCGGACAGTAAATAATTGAGGAAACATAATTTTTCTGGTTGTGTGCAAAAAGCTTTTGCAACTTTTAAGCTAAATATTAGGTATCGTGACAATGTTTTTGTTTTTGCTTTGGTTTTCATGAAATTTAGCATTAAAATGTTTAACGGCAGTCATTTTGAAACAGTTAAAAATGTTATTTTATACTTATAGGGTATATTAGGTGGTGTAAAGTTCAATATCTATGTCAAGTTTCAAAACTATATCTAATACCATATAAGAGATATAGTTTTTTTTAAAACACACATACAGATGCCAAACTAAGCGAGATAAGACATATTTTCATAGGAATTTTTTGTTTATTTTTACTTATTTAATCATTTCCTGAAGTGTTGCCCCACACTTTTCAAACACCTTGTATAAACTTGAAATTAACTCAAGTGAAATGTTTAGTGAACAAAAGAATAAGCTCCTAGCAAGCACTGAAGGTGTTAAACTCTTCCACATACTGTAACCCTTGTACTGGCAATGAGCATTTGTTTAGTGTGTTGTGCATTTATATGTTTTTGCTGTTTGTTGTGTTAGTGGACTTGACTTCTCAGTTAAATTTGTTGATAACCTATTTTCTTTTATACTAACCATCACAATTTGATATATGACAGGAATTTTTTTGTTTGAATTCAATTTGACTGTAGAAAGAAGTGAGATGCCTGAAAACCCGATATGACCATTACTAATAATTATCAATACAATTTCATATTGAATTTGGTTCATTACAATTGTACAATTGGTGTTTTGCTAAAATGCATTACAATTTTCATACACTGAAATAAGATAAATTAACTAAAAATTAACTTAAGACTCCTATTTTACTATTATATATTTGCAAAATATAAAAAACATAATCAACAGCAAAATATTTACTATAACACTTACTACATTCATAACAAATATGGCACAGTTAGCATTGCAATGCTATGCAATTTGCAAACCTAAAAGCAAGCCTCCAAAGTCAGTCTTTAATTTCTTATGAAGTAAATTACAACTATACTATAAGAAAATGAAAGGTAAGAAATATTAGTATGTCTGTCGAAATAAAAAATGAGACCTGAAAGAATGTTACTAAACACTAAGCACTCATATTCTACATAAAGGTACTAACCCTAAAATTAGTAAACTTGATGAATAGGGACAGTGACTTTACATAGAATATTCAACTGTGGTGTTTAGCTTGTTAAAATTACAGAACACAATGTATATTTGACATATAAATTATTACAGCCTCATCACTTTGTACTATTTATCCAATGAAGTGACTACTGTTTGATCCCTCTGCAGTATAAAGTATAAAGCGTCAATAATTTATTTTAATCAGTATGATGGTTGACAACCCAGTCATATCTACACCCTCAACAGACAATCTAGACCCTCAACACGTATGGAGGCAAGGGGAAGAAAGTGTAGAGGACTGTTGGCTTGAAATAGATTGAATTTTTTTAGAACAATTGATGAGGTTAGGGCTAACAATTCCTCTCTTGCACCTAAACATTAAATTATTACACCTAACCTCCCTTACACGTACAGTGATATCGACCCACCCACCCTCCCTTACAACTAAAGTGGTATTGACCCACCCACCCTCCCTTACACATACAGTGATATCGACCCACCCACCAACCCTTACACGTACAGTGCTATTGACCCACCCACCCTCCCTTACACGTACAGTGATATCGTGTATTACTATATTTTTGACAAATATGTGTGGGTTAATTTTGTCGCTCATACAGCTAAGTGGGGAGCATACAAGTCATTTATACCCATGCTTTCAACATTCTGTGAATTCTCTACCTATACCTGGCACGTGTGTGTGGAATGATTTCTTTGTAAATACTGATTGCAAATAAATAACATGTCATAGAAGGTACAATAAGCACAAGGAGGTAAATATTATAGTGATCAATTTCGATAATTTACACTTTTGGTATATAAACACCACAAACCATATTTGTACCTTCTTGTACTTATATTGTATTCAATTTGAGTTGACAACATTTCAATTGTTTGCTATCTCTAAAAAATTTAATACGCTAATCAAGAACCTCTGTCGATGTTTTTGAAATTCCATGCATCTATCAATTTTTCTCAAAGTATTAACTTTTTCATAGCATGTGAACAGTAGAAAGATATTTCTACTTATAAATAGGACACTCTTAAATAAGTATCCTTAAATTTGTATGCCTAGATTCATAAATTCAAGACGTGTGTTTAATTTCTGCATTAAAACAGATTTATTGTAAAATTACATTTAAATGTGCAAAGCAGACAAGAGTCAGGAATGTCAGATCAAGTATTGAGAATGCAAATTTTCAGGTTTTAGTAGGTGTAATCAGCAATACATGTTTTTAAAGCATCTCCATACGAAAAAAAACCAAGACTAAACTGAGGAGAGATTACTAGTCTCTGATCACTCTGGCCTGCATGTCATTCATTTTGTTCATTCATTTCTAAAAAAATCATTAAAAAATCCTATGATTCAGTTTTCCAATAATTCTTGTTACTAACAGAATCAGAGAATATAATGACATCTTAAAACATGTACAGGAATGTTACTGTTTTTTTATTGATCAAAGCATAAACAACAAATTAAAATTATTCACTAAACATATAAAGCTATTAAAATATTTAAACTGAAGAAACATTTTATCAATCATTCAACCTATATTCAACTACATCCATTTTAACCCCTTAACAGATTGTTAAATTTGATGACTACGAAAGACGGTCAAGGACGTGGAAATATTAATGAAATAAAAAAACAGCTGTTGTCAATTACGAGAAATATTCAGTGTGGGACTACAGTGAACACCATCCAGCGGGAAAACAGCACACTACGTCTAGCTAACTCGACAGACAATGAAATAAATCGAGACAGATATGTTCAAGTTTACTCGTCAACGGCCATTATTTAGCCCATAGCTGCCGTCGAGTTAACTCAATAAAAGCCGGTAAGGAGTTAAATACAAACAATAAAATATATTTTATGACGTTTAAGGTCATTTAAGTAATCAGCTTGATTTTCAGTTTAAATAATTGTAAGAAAATGAAACACCACCAGTTGTTGGGTAAGGAACATAATACATAAAATTTATTGTATTTTAGCATAAAATAGTATCAGTAATTTAATGCTCTTAAGTGATAAGTGTGGTCATTTGAGAAGAACATGAAAATGTACATGAAGTATTTTCTGAGGGGAAGGAAAGCTCTAAGGCCGTTCCTATATTGTACTGCAACCTTAGGTTTATTGTGCTCCTCTGTTACCTACAAGAATGGGTTACCTATTCCAAGCGGCTATACAATTTTTTCCCCAGCCGCTAGGGATTTTTTTACTAGAGTACCTTCATATAGACTTTACCATTAATAGGAGGTAATTAATAGCTACCACCTTGCAACGGTGTATGGTGGCTACTGACCCACCCACGCATACAAGCACGGTGTTACTGACCCACCCGCCCGCCCATACAAGCACGGTGTTACTGACCCACCCGCCCGCCCATACAAGCACGGTGTTACTGACCCACCCGCCCGCCCATACAAGCACGGTGTTACTGACCCACCCGCCCGCCCATACAAGCACGGTGTTAACATAAGCATCCATTTTTGTTACTACCATAATGTTTCATTTAGTCGTTTCTGTTAAGTTTCTATGCTCAAATAACGTAACATTTAAAAATAATTACTTTTATAGGTAATGTAAGTGTGAAATTTTATAAAATTGTGCAGAAAATTGGACTAGAGTGAATCTTTGGTTTTCTATTAACTTATCTCTATTGCATTGATCAAATCATCACAATCAAAGTTTGGAGACTACTTAATTTTTCATCATATAGGTTTTGATGATCTTTATCGAAATGATACAGCTACAGTCCAGCCATTATAACTTTACCTCTGAGGTTTGCAGGCTAAACTGGAAAATCGACATAGGCAACGTCGCATCCAGGCCGCCACAGCTCTCCTCTAAATTTTACATCCAGTGACTCACAATTGGGAAGAATGTAGGAAGGTACAAATTTATTTTTTTTAAATGGGAATTAAAATCCTTTTAGTGTTTAGCTAGGAAGTACTTTTTTTCTGTTTACAAATATCAAAAAAAGAAATCAATTGGACAATTTTAACTAATAAAAACCGTCAGGCCTTAGTTGTGCTTTACCTAGACCGGAAACAAATTAGCCATGGGACAGGAAGGAGCCAAGCGCTCAAGATATACTGTTGCCATGTTGTGCTCCCTTCAGAGGTAAAGTTAGAAGGGCTGGAGTATAGTTCTTTACCATTAAACTCACTCAAAGCACTTTATCCAAGTTGATGCTGGAGTTGTACCACTTTAATTAAGTAATCCAAAACACAATTGCATTGTTCAGATTGATTTTCAGCTTGAGTAGAAATAAATAATCTGAACATACGTTTTAGCTGAACAATTACTAGTACTCAACTCATGTCCCATCACTCATTTTAAATTGATTAAAAATTATTAATGGTGTAAATAAAGTGAAACCAGCTTACTAAATTGAATTAATCAAATTGCACTGAGTTTTTGTATATAACATGCAAGTGTAGAGTTGTAACAGTAGTGCTGCATTGGTGACATTTTTGGCTACGGACTCACATTCTGAACGTACAATTCTAAGTGATCTATGAAGTTGAAAAAAATACTATTACTACATGAACAGATAATATTTTATATAAATTATTACATAAGCTGCTATTTATACTAAACAGAATATGTGTGCTATGATAAGCGGTAACTAGCACTTAGAACAGGACAATTTTTACCTAGCCAAAATTGGATAACTAGTTACAATACTTTCTAAAAGAAACCTTCAATATTTGCTGCAATATTTATGAACATTTGGTTCAGCTAAGTGGCTTTGTAAAGTGACAAAAACATGGAACCGTAATAAACAGTACCATAAATAAAAAATTTACAACATTAAATAACCATCAATAAATGAGTGCAGCAACATACACCTACTATCAGTTGTACCTGACACAATTGGTTAATACAGAGCAACAAACGCCTACTATCAGTTGTACCTGACCTAATTGGTTTAAATACAGAGCAACAAACGCCTACTATCAGTTGTACCTGACCTAATTGGTTTAAATACCGAACAACAAATGCCTACTATCAGTTGTACCTGACCTAATTGGTTTAAATACAGAGCAACAAACGCCTACTATCAGTTGTACCTGACCTAATTGGTTTAAATACAGAGCAACAAACGCCTACTGTCAGTTGTACGTGACACAAGTGGTTGAAAACTATATAATTTTATAATTTACACAATCCTAACTGTGGTACAATTTTAAAAATCCTGTATAATAATGGAATTGATTGTCTTTTGACTGACCAATTAATTGATTATTTATTTCTTTGGGTAAAGTGACACTGCATTACTACCGGGTAACAAATTAAATCAATAAAATTATCTCAATAATTGAATACATTAAATAAATCAAAATATATATAATTCAATTACAAACAATTGTTACTCACAGTTGGATGTCATATAAAGCCAGGAAACTCTACCGGTATTTGATTAAAGTTCATAACCAATAAAGTTCATTCATTTCCCTCATAATTTCCACAAATTAAATATTAAGCAATTAACAATTACTTTTCAGTATAGCATTAGTACAGAAACACTAAAGAATATAACCTTCCACTTTTATTCTACCATGAATAACAAATTAATGAATGTTCTTTCCTTCAGAATTGAACAAATAATGTTCACGCAAAACATACAAGACATAGGAAAACCAATCATTTGTCACTGTCAATTGTGCTTTGTCACCATCAATATACTAGGCTATATACATCTGTAAAATCATATAAACAAAAAATTGTCTTAAATGTTTCACCATACAGTAAATTAAATAATAATTAATCTATATGCACTCTTTTTACCTATGCATTGAACACTATACTCTGCTTGCACAATTGAAGCATGGCAATTTTTTTCTTTGCCAATTCCATTCCTTAAAATGAAATTCAAGTAAGAAGCTATTGCACAAAAAGCAAGTGTTAAAGCAAAGGAAGCTGAAAGAGTGAATCTAAACCATGGCATGACTGACCTCAGCCCTAGGCTCCGAAACCACCCACTACAACAAGAAATTATAGGAAAAGTCATAAATTTCATGTCATTAACATATTAGCAAAGAGATTTGTCAATAAAAATACTTTCTTATTTTTAATGCTAATTTCTAAAACATACATATACCTGCTTTTTAAATGACAGAGATTTTTTAAAGATATGCTAAAACATTAACAGAGCCTATTGATGAAGATAAAGGAAAATATATTGTGGCCATATGGGCTGGTTAAAAAACCAAATATTTCTAAGCACATAGTTGGTTAAACATTGCTTCAACTCTTCCCAAGCATATGATAGATATTACGACATTTGGAAGTGGGTAAAAATTTATGTCAGTGAGTGAGTGATCCCAATTCAGCAGTATATTATGATATGTGAACCTCATATTGACGGAGTTACACAGTAACAAGTAAATATGGGTTGCTAATCCTAGAATAATATATGTGATTGTAAGTATATTAATTATATACCTGAAGAACTATTACCACATCAATAGTCAAATTTGTATTACACGTTCTAAAGACGATTATAATTGTTTACAATGATTTTCAAACTAATAACAAAAAAAGCTCGTATTGGTTAAAAACATAAACAATAATCTGTAAAAACTTTAATGTTTGATTTTTAAATTTTCCTACACTGAAAACTAGTCCAGAAACTAACATTATGTTTATTTTGATTTCTGTTAATCAAACAAATAACAAGAAATAACACATTTCATGTTATTTTATGTTTATTTTCAAAGTCTATGAAAATAAACATAAAAATGTTAAACTACTTTTGAAGAGTGAACCATGACTGAACGTGTTCTTTAAACCAAAAACAGTTCCATCTGAAAGTAATACAAATTTAAATATATTTTTTCTGGAGGGACAACTGAGAGACTGTCCCAGAGGCCTGGAGCCAAATTGTAATTCAAATTTCAAAATCTTATTACAAATTTCAAATTGCTTTAATGGTCTCTGGCAAAAATATGTGCAAATTTGAAATTGGTGGTTGATCACTTAAGGGGTTATACAACACTGGTAAAATGTGCACACAATCAGTTGTGGTTTGTAACATTGCCCAAATGTGATTTTCACAATGTTTGTATATTTTACATTGAAAGGAATAATAGACCTTTCAATATATTTGATTTGTAGACTTAGATTATAGAACGGCAATATTTTCATATTGAAAGGAGTAAGAACAGATCCTTGTGGCTGTCAATCGTTAAGGTGTATAAAAGAACTAAGAGTTAACATAATTAGGATAAAATGTATATTATTCGAAAGGTATCAATATTTTGTATCAAACATTTATTTCATTTTTTAATTAATATATGAAAATTGTTTTCACACTCATGTTTAGCAATGGAAAACTAAAGAATTTAAAGAGACTTTTGAATATTATTTTCTATGTTTTATCCAATAATAATATTTAGAAATTTATATGATTTCTAATATAATAAAATTCACAGCACACTTCTTAGAATCACCTATGGAACGTGTAATACACATATTTTTTTTTAAATCGGTTTTCCAGAATTTTACTGATTCTGTTTAAATACACGGTGTAAACACATGATTTCCTATGAAAATCCACCAGACATTCTTATTTTACTGCTTATCCACTTTTTCGACCTCTAGTCAGATCTGAAACACAAAATTGACTGTTTCTACTGTTCAATCCATATTAAATAGCATTTTAACATGTAATAAAAATTAAATTGATAAGGAGATTCAAAATTATTATGACTGAGACATACAATCAAGTTGTAAATACTGTTTTTAAGCTATTATATGTAAAGATAGTATAATATTGAATTTTAATGTATAAATAAGGTGAATTATGATCCCTGCTAACAAGCATTTCTAAACCTAGAGGAGCCAATGTTTTGTATATTTGTTTAATAAACATTTTATATACTAACTATCCTGTACCTATTTCTTGTCTTTGGCCAACATTAATTACTTATTCATGATAATCATAATCATCTTGGGAAGGGTTAGGTTAGGTTAGGTTAGGTTAGGTTAGGTTAGTCATTTCCTCTACCAACATTATCAATAGTAAGTGAAGGTCTCAAGGTTCCATATTGGGACCATTACTTATTAGCGTTCCACAAAAACAATATAATGTAAGTGGGACACTTCCTTCTTTGTCAATATAAAAATTAGGAAACAATAGCTTACAATGAATAAAAACGCAATTTTGAAGAACCACTTTTTGGACATTTTAAAGTACAAAGTACACTTTTCTGTAATACATATTAAGCCTAATTGACACATCTTTGATTAATATTTACTAATAAAATTTAACCCGTGGAACTTGAGTGAACAGCAACTATGGGAGTCATGTTTTCTATAACAGCTCTCACTTTGCCAAGGTAAGGTTACCCAGTCCATATGATACGAGCACTGCTGGGGTTCACTCTACTCCTAACCACTCTGCCAACTCAGCAATATCACAGCAGTTGTGTCAGTTACTTTTGAAAATTAAAATTATATGTACAATAGTACTATAAACATAAAACTTCTCTTCTTATCACACATATATCTCTTTTATAAATAAAACTACTGTCAGTGAGTTTTTGCTAAAACATTAAATACTCAGATAATTATCAGTTGCAACACATCTTAATAATTACTAATTAAAATAACTGTATGAATTCCAACAGTACGAATTGTCAATAACAACAATCTTATCAAATAAAAATTAACTAATAAATACATTATATTTGTGGTATTTCACAATAAAGAGACTTCAGACTGCTAAGAAAAACTGATAATCAAATAATAAAACCCTCTGATTGTAATTACAAACCGTTTCTTTAACCCTCACACTGGCATCGCCCAAAAATTGGGTGATAACTAGCAATCTGAGCCTGGCAACGCCCGAAACTCAGGTGATGTTGCACGCGGCCAATTATTAATTTATTATAAAATGTGTGATGCCGTAATTGATGTAATTGTCATGTACAATTAGATAGAGAGAAACATTGATCAATTGTTGACATACAAAACGTGTTCATTTATACAAAAACACATTTATAATAAATTGTTGAAAAATAGTTTTACCATAGAAACAAAATTTGGCATTCGCACATTGTTGCAGTTATTTGACAACCAATCGTAACATACATAAGTATGCAATATCTAACCATATATTTTCTAAAACTAGATAAGATTTAGAATTTTATGGATATCTTCAACATCTATTAGCACTACGGTATAAACATTTTCAGAAGGCAGTCCCCCTGTTTTTTGGTTTTATAAAATGACAACTCTTATTTTATAAAAATAAAAACAAAATTCATCATAACATCCCACATTTTGTTTATTAAAGTATTCTTTTGACATTAATGAATAAAATTACATATAATACACCACTATGAATATTATATTTATATTTTTTATAGATTTTAGAAAATATGCTTGCATTATGCATGAATATGACCTGCCAGTACAGGAATGTTTGCCTACCAGGTTTAGTGTTAATAACACCTACTAAAGAACACTTGACAGTTTCCAAATATATATATGTAAAGTGAAGTACAGAGCAATGTTGGTGTTCAGTTTCCTTTGTCAATCCTGTGCATTCTGTGTGAAACAAGTACCGGGGGATACAAATTACCCCTTCCACTTGGGTTTGTTTGATATCCTTTCATACCAATCCACATATAGATTTCACACAATTATGCTTGAATAAATATTATATGGAATATTAAATGTAGGATATAAAACCACGGGGAAAGCTTTACAATTGATTATTTTGTTAGTTTTGGTACGATAGTTTATTTAAGTAAGAAAATGAAGATTTCACTGAAATGGCTTTGCTTCTAGATTATTTTAACAGTTATTATTAATGCATAATTAATTAATAATTGATGATAGTTAATTAACAAAGACTATACACACTACACTACCTGGTTGCGATGTTTTACATATAGAGGAATGGTGGAGAGACAGAGGGAGATAAAAAGTTTAGTAAACATTCTGTCCTGACGGTAACACTGAACTGGAAGAGCTAAGCAGTAATTATTGAAAATATGAAATTGGAAGTTGAATAAAAAGAAAATAGAAAATAATGTTCGAGACGATAAACAAACAAATCTTAAAAATTTGATAAAGAACAAAATAAGTATGCTTTTAAGACTTGTAATACTATATCCAACATTTTACACCCAAATATTGAAAGTGAAGATAAATTAAATAATTCAGGAATATATAGGATTAACTGTAATGATTGTAATATGTTTTACATAGGTCAGACTGTAAATGTTAACAAAAGATAAAAAACTATGCTTCTGCTTTTAAAAATAAAAAGCCTGAAAGATCTAATGTAGCAAAACATCTTCTGAATTGTACCCACAGTTTAAATAAAATAGATGAAAATGTAGATATTCTAAAAGGGTAGGATTATGAATGCATGGGAAGTTATTTATTTTTAAAGAAAAATGTAAGGATCGAGATAAACTAATAATGAACAGATTAATTTTTATTCCGAAATAGTTTTTAATAATGTATTTTCAACGATTAAAAGAACAGTAACAGCTAATAGGAATTAGCCAATAATATCACAGTAGCCGCCATTTCGACATTTCCAGCCAATAGGGTGACGTGGTTGTAGGCCTGTAAATTGAATTGTTAACATCATTTTCCATTCTTTTGTGAATCCCTCGAGTCTGAGGAAGGTGAGTGTGGTTTACCGAAATCGATCATCATAATATTTGTGCATTTTGTGCTTATATAGTAATAAATTTGTGTTGTGTGACGTTCACTTATACTGTATTTGTACCAACACGTATTATGCTAATTAAAAACTATTTGAAAATATTTATTGAAAACTGCATTGAAAGACTATAGTGATACGAGAAATTGAAAAATAAATAACATGAACTTGTTTTTATTACCATAGAAATTAACCTTTTAATACTATAACATCAGTCACAAACTTTTAGTTTTCTAGATTTACAAAAGAATAAAGGAATTAATATTTTTACAAAGTTACAGAATGTTTCTTTCAGTATTTTGTATTACTTTAACTCTTTCAGTGCTATGGAATGATATACTGTTGTTGCATAACTAAAATATTTCAGCCGCAAATTTCGCAGTATTTTTAACACAAATTACAGCACAAATGACACTATGATAAATTTAGTACAACAGTAATTGATTTGTAATATTATCATAAATTAATTACGAAAGGCAACATGATTAAAAAAGCACTGACGCTTGATAACTCTGTCATAACAGCTGACGTGAAGTTGGCATGACTTTGTTGTTGTTATTACAGTACCACTTTCTGGTTAGTTGATTGTTTAAGTCTGAGTTTTATTTACTTGAATTTTAATTTTATTTCAAATTAGACGCAATGAATGGCGAAAAACTGACAATATCCCGAGCAAGTGAAAACATCATAATAGTATCTGCAAGAGCATTTCAATAGGACAAGGTCTAAATACAGTATTTATATTCCTCAATGTAAATATTTATGTATTTCTTCAAAATTGTATATTTTTATTCTATACAATACAAAACCATAACCGACAACAAACAATTGACAGTATAGTTATAATTGTAATGTTACTGACTGTGCTATAACCAGTACCCTAATATTTTCTACCATTTTTTGCATTTTGTAGAAAAAAGTGATTATTTTATAAATTAACCAAAAATTAACATATAGATGTAAAACGTTCAATATATAATCAAAATTAGATGTACTTTTGAAATATATTATAATGAATATCAATTTTTTAGGCTAGATATGTTTTTGGGTCAAAAAGTAACTTTTTAATTTATTTTATCTAAATTGTTGTGTATATACATACATTACATTACATTACATACATTAAATTGACAAGTCATTAGACTATAAAATAAAAAAATAAATATGACAAAACCTAAATTTACAAAGCAAGTTATGAATTATCTCGTGAACTCTTACAAAATTACTATTTTGTGTGTAGCACTTCTGGGATACAACTAGCAAAAACCCTTGCACTTCTCAGATTAAAAGTTAAAAATTGTCTAGCACTCAGGATTAAGTAAAATTGTGTATAGTATTATAGTGATAGAGTATCTCCAATATATTTTATTGATTTTACAAACAAAAATTGTAACGCAGTAAAAATGGTCTTTAATGGTAACTCTCCATTCCACAGTAAACAATACAGAGCAGATACTTATATAAATATTTACATTTTTTTTTTAAGTTATACTGAACTATCACTAGGGTTAGTCATGGCTGTCATTAGAGATAATTCCTTCAATAAGTAAGACTACCTGTAAGAGTTGGCTGAGATTGTCATATGCCATAGCTGAAATCTCTGGTCGAAAAAAGGCAGAAGACAGCACCACGTCCATTAGGTATGAAGCATGAGACGGCTCCTCACTCCACACTATACATAGACTTTGGAACCACAACTGGGCTAGAGGTGTGCAAGACATGAGATTGTACCTGCAACAATTTAATAAACTAAAACTTGCAGATACTAAAAAAATAGGTTGAAAATTTTAAATACTTTTTTTGTTAAATAGCATTGAAATTTAAGATGTAACTGAGCTTAATGAACCTCCACAACCAAAACAGACTGTGGATGGTTTCCCATAGGCCAGCTGGTACTTCTGGTTTATCTTCTTGGTCATCGTTTAGGCATTGAGTATAAGTTATATTCCAACACGTATTATGCTAATTAAAAAACCTATTTATAAGTTATTGTACCAACATTGCACTTTCATATGGCCTGACCTTGGAGTTAACATTCAATATTGTGTAAATGCACCAGAAGAACTTTCTTACGATAACTATCAAATTAGGATAGTACAGTAAAACCTCGCTAGCTCGACACTTTGTGCACCCAGACGTTGTCGAGTTTGGGGGTTGTCGAGTTATCCAGAACATTAATGTACAGTAATTGTAATGGGTTTTACTAAATGAACACACAATGAATTTTACTACAGTATATACATAAATTTATTACTTACATATATGCAGCTGCTGTTTGAACAATCCACAAAGAAAACTTGAATGTCTAACAATTACAATACACTAACTAAATTCGTTGGAAAAATTGTTTTATTGAGAATTGTTTTTCTTTCTGAATTCGGCACCTGGCTGCTTCGTCACGTAGTCGCCGGAGGAATAAAATGTCTATCGCAGACGATCCTTGTTGCTCCAAATAACGCAAGGCTCCTTCGAGGTACTTCACACCGTCACTATGACTCATCTCTCTTCTTGATTACTCCTCTCCGTGTCATCTTCTGAGTCGCCTTCTTCCTTCTCTGCTCCTTGGTTTTTCATGGCAGCAATAATTTCATCTTCTCCTAGTGGTTCGCTGGCCCCATCTAGATCCATCCACTCTCTGACATCATCTTCCACGGTATCTTCACATCCAGGAATCTTCTTCATAAGTTCGATCAAATTAGAGGCTTCAAGATCCTCTCTCTTTTCCAAAAATTCATTTCCCGAATGATCCAAAAGTTTCCTCTACGAGCGAACAAGAGTTATTGGTTCTAGTTCATTCCAACATTGATTCAACCAGCCAATAACGTCTAGTAAATCAATCTTTTTTAGCTTAGACAACAAGTCATAACCTTCTTCCATGCCTAATATTAAAGATGATAGTAGCTTACATCGATCTTTTCTTCAAAGCTGCCAGACCGCCTTGATCCATTGGCTGTACGAGAGATGTGACGTTAGGTGGAAGAAATATTGCCTTAATATCTTTGTCCTGTAAATACTGAGTGTCTGGATGAGTAGTGGCATTGTCCAGTAGAAGAACTGCTTTTCTTGGAAGAGTTTTTTTCTCCAAAAACCGCTCAACCTGGGGTACGAGTTGTTCAAAAACCACTCTTTAAAAATTGATTCACTCATCCATGCGTTATTTTGACTCCTATACCATACAGGCAAATCAAATCCATCGCTTGTAGACTTTACATGTTTGAAACATCTAGGCTTCTTTGCTTTTCCAATCATAGCAAGCTTAAACTTGTGTTCTCCAGTTGCATTGCTACACGCGAGAATAATGGCTCGTTCTTTACTTTTCTTGTAACCTGGAGCGGACTTCTCACTTTTTATAGCTAAACTTTTAGCGGGGAGCATGCGATAATTTAGGCCACTTTCATCACAATTATAAATCTGATCACCAGTAAGTCCTTCTTTTTCTATGAGTTCTTGAAATCTTTTCTTAAACTCACCAACAATTTCAGGGTCAGCAGATAATTTTTCACCGCAGATGCTGATTTGCTTAACACCATACCGCTGTTTCCACCTGAATAACCATCCATTACTTGCTGTGAACGCAGGATCTCCGTCTTCTTTTAATTCTTCGTAAAACTTCAGTGCTTTTTCTTGAAGAATAGGCCCTGATATCAGCGTTCCTTTATTCCTTTGCACACGAAACCACTGATGCAAAGCCTCGCTGACTTTTTCATGTACGGCACATTTCATTGTTTTTCTGTCCTTAATTGAGTCTGTACAAATTCTCTTTAAGCACCACGATTCAATCTCTGATTTTTTGTTTTTCCAACCGAGCACTGTAGAACGCCCGACATTTAACTCCAACGCAATTTTATTCGCATTTTCACCCTTTTCCAGTCTCTTCAACGCATCGAATTTCAGTTCCATTGACACCGACACTTGCTTCCTATTTTGCGATGACAGGTCTCCAATTTTCTTGTTAAAACTCACAACTTCAACACTTCAATCACAACTAGACGAAAGACACTTACTGTCTAGAACGACAAAACGACTAGCACAAACAAAGCGACCGATCACGTTCACTGCCAATGCTAAACTGAGCAGACAAAAAGAATATGCAGTAAACAGTTAGGAATGTGAAAGCGGCGACAGCAGGTAGGAAAACAATAGCGAGCTACCTCCCCCCCCACCACCACCACTAGCCGAGGGTAGACGAGACCGGGTCTTTGACCCGAGGCAGCCTAAAAGACGCGCTAGATCGACTCGCCTTCCCCCTCGGCCATTTCCACCGTTCTTGAGTCAACATACAAATAATGAAAGCTAATTATAAATTTGCACCCATCTGTCGAGTGTCGAGTTACCCGGACTGTCGAGTTAGCGAGGTTTTACTGTATTTTGTGTTTCTCATTTTATGGTTTTTTTACAAGCTTTAGATTTACCTTCTCAAGCCGTACACAGACATATCCTCACAGAAGACTTAAGCCTAACGCAAAATACAAAGCACCAAATTATAGGTTAGGTTAAAGGGCACTAGGCCAGGAATTAGTATATTGGAGAGATAGGACGTCAGCAAACATACCTTAGAAGACAAGTTCACTAACACCAGAGTAGTAGTAACATACACAAAATAAACACATAATCTCACAAACCCCACCACTTAACACCCCCACCACAGCCACCTACCCTACAATAGTGGAAGCTCCCCCTCTTCCTCCCTCCCTCCTCTCCCTTCCTCCCTCCCTACTTTACAAATTTCCATTTACTTTTATTTTTAAGTTTATTGATATATACGCTTCGTGATAATTTATATGATACAAAAACGTTAAAATACAGTACATATGTTCAAAGTCAGTATTACTGCTCATACTTGTTGGCATATTACGAGGCTTATTAATAGCTATTGTATTTATCTTCTTTTCCGTAATGATATAAGTTTCTGAAAAAGCACACATAAAAAGTGAGTTTTGATGCGTCTCTTCTTGTAATAGAGTATCTTAGATTTTGTTACCAGTTTTCATTGGTATTATTTTATTAATTTTTTATGGTCCCATCCTACTTATCAGTGAACCATTCCTATTTCTTCCTACCTGATTATAAATAGTACCTGGTGTCACCCTTTCAACCATTATATAATGCTTGTCTCCCAGTCAGAACATAATTTAATCCTGTTTAATTCTAAGTGAAAAGAAATAAGGAGCCGGAGCCAGGTTACAATAAATGTCATAATTATGGTTTATTTATCTAAAAATGTGGATTTAATTATATAAAACATTAAGTAAAAGGTGTAACATTGTTTTTCTTAAGTGATTATTTTACTAATAAGTATTTCATGGCCAAACTGATTCAGTGGTGACTATCGATCCAAAGGTTCCAGAATGTAAAAATCTCCCGAGAGATCCATTTGTTTGCAAATACTTTGGTTTGTGACTCACTGTTATATGTGCCAACATTGGCCAGTAGGGTGTAGGTGTGAGTGGGAGCCTCAAATTTTATTTTACATTGGCTTCTCTATTAATATATTTGTACGTTGTAAATTCTAGTTCCCTACTAACATTTACTGTGATTATTTATTTTTAATTCAAACCACATTATTTTTCTATATACATTTCAGCCCTGAAATGGTAAACTTATAAGAAATCACACTGTTTGTAAGCATTTGTAAATGTTACAAAATAGTTTGTTAATTTTTATTTTCATGTAAGAGTGAAAAAAAAACATATGAATTTAATTATTCATTGTAATGAAAACAATATTACAATTCTTGTTTTGAGTAATTTTGGTTTGTTCCATTTTTAAACAATGAAAAATGAAAGATTGATATATATATATTATATCACAAAAACAATAATTTTTTGAATGTGAAAATTTTGTTATTTTATCCATTACTAACAAATCAAAAGCTTTGAGGATAAATATCTTTAAAAAATTTGTTACCATTCCAATTTAATTACCTTTGCAAAGACATTAAAAAAGCACTTTAAAATGCATTTAAAAAAGTGGCATGAAAATTATGTTATTAGTAAGCATTCGTATATTCTATAACTAACACTTTATATTGGGTTAATGATGCATAGTAGGCAGGAAGTCAACAGGAGGCTGACCTTGGTAAATACCCAAAGAAAACTGAGTTCATTGAAACAAAACTTTACCATAGAAAACCTTGACTGTTTCAAAAGTGAGCTTGCTAAAGAAGACTGGAGTTGTGTACTCAACACTAACAATGCTGATGAAGTTTATCACAAATGTTTAACAATTGACCTTAGACTATGCGTGCACAAAGAAAATAAACAGATTTAAACACAGTTCCAAGCTGAAATTAGTTTATAATGAAGAGGCTAACCAGCTGAAAAAAGATTATCTTAAAGCTTTTCACAAGTATGAGATGACAGGAAGCGCAAGAGACATGGAAACAATGCTTTATGTTAAAAGAAACTATGACAACAAACTCAGAAATCTTAAACTTAACAGTGTGGAAGAGCATATAACTAAAGAAAATAATAAATCAAAGGCTCTTTGGAATGTAATCAATGCTGAAAAGCAATGGAAGAAAAAGCAGGATTACTTTACTCGCCTTGAAGTGAATGGGGAATATTTTAGAAGAACCAACCCTCATTGCCAACCACCTTAACAACTTTTTTGCGAATATTGCTGACTCTACACTGAAAGAAAGCTGGAATCAACTACAAAGTCCAGTTATAACTCTCCCAAACAGTCACAAAAATTTTAATCTCACCCCTCTTATTCTAACTCCTATTGATGAAAATGAAGTATTGAAGACAATTGCTACATTCAAACCTACATTATCTTCCGGTATAGATGAAGTTCCAGCCAAAGCTGTAAAACTCTGTGCAAAACAATTAGCAACCCCTCTGGTTGATATTATAAACAAATCATTCAGTATGGGCCAGTTTCCTTCTGCCCTTAAAATCTCAAAAATTTATCCAAAATTCAAACAAGAATCAACTACAGACCCATATCACTGGTTTCAACATTCTCTAAACTTATTGAATAAATTGCATTAACAAGAATTTTGGGTCATCATGAAAGGCATGATCCATTAACCAAAAAGCAACATGGTTTCCTTAAAGGAAAATCAACCATAAGTGCCATAACAAACATAGTAGAGACTATCATAGATATACTGGAGGAAAACAACTATGTCTCAACTGTTCTATTAGATTACAGCAAGGCATTTGACTGCTTGGGCCATGATCTAATACTGCAAAAACTGACAGGTATAGGGTTTCAAGGGAAGGCAAGACACTGGGTAGCCAGCTATCTGAAGGGGCGTAGACAGACTGTGGAAATCTACAAAACACTTAATGGCAGAAGATGTACCTTCAGATCCAAACCTATACCAGTAAAAAGAGGAGTGCCCCAGGGCTCTCTGTTCTTGGACCTTTCATGTTCGTACTTTTTACAAACGACTTTCCCAGTTTTATTGAAAATAACAATGTAGAAATAACAATGTATGCAGATAACACAACATTAGTTTTAAAAAATGACTCTGCACAAACCATGGTCACAGACACTATCTCAACTACTGACAAAGCACTTCAATACTGCCTTCAGAACGACCTAGCTATCAATCCTATAAAGACAATTCAAATAAATTTTAGTCGTAGACATGATGAAATACTCAACATCCATAACATCTCTACTGAACAACAGACAAAACTGCTAGGAATAACAATAGATGCAGATCTCTCATGGACTAATCACGTTGATTTCCTAAGTAAAAAATTCAGCTCAGGAATCTATGTAACAAGAAGGAGTCTTTGCAGCAGCTAAAACAGCCTACCACGCCCTGGTAGAATCTCACATTAGGTATGGGATAATCCTGTGGGGGGGAACATCAGACCGCAACCTTAACAGAATTTTAGTTCTCCAGAAGAAAGCCATAAGAGCACTGGCTGACTTGGGCCCAACAGATAGCTGCAGAAAGACTATAAATCACTTAAGATCTTGACAGTTACAGCCCTCTACATACATGCAGTGGTTACGCATACGAACCAACTGGAACTGCCGAGGGGGCAATGATATCCGTCCCTACAACACAAGGAGAGCATTGGACTACCATCTTCCCCCGCATCACACCACCAAAAAACCGTCCTATGCAGGGCAAAAAATCTACAACTCACTGCCAGAACACCTAAAACACCTAAGAGGGAGAGATCTTCACAGAAAACTACACTCCTGCCTGATAGACTGACCAATATATACAAAGCACGAATTTTTTAATTTGTAAAGCAAGTAACCTCAACATTTTATACTTTTGTACCTTTGACAACATTACATTTCTCTATGATTTTGTAAATAAAGATATATTCTAATTATGACCTTGAACATATTGGAGGGAGGATTAGCTAGCTGAACAATCCCATCAACAAAAAAGTGACGTTTTTATGGCAATTTATTTGAGGCACACAATTAAAGTTACGAATGCTTACCATTCCAGGGTTAAATAACTTACATAAAAGTCCTGCCTGCCAAAATATTTCTCAGGGAATAAAATATTCGTTTCTCCCGTACCAGGACTAAAAAACCACTGTTGTTGACCCCTACCTACCTCATTTTCATCAAGGAGTATATCTTACCAATCACACTTGATATATTTCTGTTTATTGGGTGACAAAGCTATTACTAATTCAATAAAGCTATAGAAAATTTAAAATGTTTCACCAATGTCACTAAATGAATACTTGAATGCTTTTCACACATACTTTCTAAGACCCTTGATTATTCATATACCTACAACAGATAAGGTTAAGTGTGAGAAAGGGCAATGAGGCCCTAACTTCGCCTTTTTGTAAATATTATTTTTTACAAATAAAGAAATTTTCTACTCTATTCTTTGGATATCCCATGAAATAGGAATATTTGTAACATTCATTTGGTTAGTTAGTAAGGTCTGCTACCACAGCTGGATAAAACTGCATTACTTTTACATGGAACTACACTAGCGATCCACAATGGAACACAAAAACAGTTGATAATTTGAGAGACAAAATTTAACATTGGACGGGAAATCTATGTGTATGTATAAAATCAATGCTAAGACAGACAACAACTTATTGTTTGGATCAGGTGCATGCTTTTATGATGGGGGTCTAAAAAGATAGAAAATTTATATATAACAAATATAGAAGCCTACATAATGATGGAGCCAACATATAAAAGCAAGCAAAAGATGGTTTATGTATAAAATGAATTAACTTACCTGGAATAGTTTTCTAGGTGGTACTGAATCATATCACCAAACTGCTGTAGAATCTCTCCAGGAGGATCTTTTGATATGAGACTTTTGGCAGACTTGAAAAATGTTCTGTCTGCAGAAAGTAGGGAAAGCACAATCGATCGAAATCTGCACAAATGAAATCTCTTTGAACCTGAACACCCTAAATTTTTAGTTAAGTTAAATATTTCTTAGTTAAATGTTCAATACTATTTTAATAACAACGCTGGAAAGTTTATAGTAACATTAAAACTATGGCAGCAAATCAACATTTCATTTTCAGCACTATATTACAAATAAAAATAAAACTACGTAAAACTCCTCTGCAGGTTTGTTAAATTAGTTATTCATACCATATTTTAGAATGTGTTCAACCAAAAAATCCATTTTAGACAGGATAACATCCCCAAGGGAAGTATATCAACATACTTGCTAATGGATTCAAATTAAAATATTTTGTTCAGCTTAGCTGGATAAAAAATTGAATAATTTTTTCAAAACTGATTTCAAAGAATAAGATGTTCTGTCATAAAATTATATAAAATATAATTATATAAAATAAAGCTACTCAATTAAATTCAAAACAGATGGACATCACAAAATACAAATTTATCTATATATACCGGGTGTTTCAAAATGAATAGCGGGGTTTTAGTGTTATAATATTTATTACATCAAACTTACAGCCACAAGGGATATATCAAATGAAAGAGAAACTCAAACAGTTTTGTTTGTTGGCATCAGTGCGGAATGTTTCCACCGCAATCCGATAGAAAGTGCTAGTAGCAAAGATGGCGACTAAAGAACAGAAAGCATTTTGTGTTTTACAATTTGCAAAGACGGAATCTGTTGTTACTGTGCAACGTGCGTTCCGGATTAAGTTCGGTTGTGATCCTCCAGGTGATAACAATATTCGTAGATGGTATCATCAGTTTGAAGACACTGGCTGCCTTTGTAAAGGCAAGAGTACGGGACGACCAAGAACTAGTGAAGAGAGCGTTGAGCAAGTGCGTACACGCGTAGCCCTATGAAATCCGTTCGGAAGGCTAGTCGTGAATTAGCAATTCCTGTGACGACTGTTTGGAGAGTTTTGCGGCGACGCTTGCAACTACGTCCTTATCGTTTGCAGTTGTTACAGGCTCTGAAGCCTACTGACCATGTTTTACGTGCCAACTTTGCTAACGACATGTTGTTGAATGACAATGAAAATTTTCTGGATCTTGTCGTATTCAGTGATGAATCGACCTTCCACCTTAGTGGTCAAGTAAACACCCATAATGTTCGGATTTTTGTGCCATATCCCGACAGAAAGTTTATGGTCCTTTCTTTTTTGGTGAAGCAACTGTAACTGGTCCCTCTTATCTGGATACTCTACAGCTATGGCTCTTCCCTCAACTGACACAGGATGAACCAGAGAACTTCGTCTTCTAGCAAGATGGTGCGCCGCCTCACTGGCATAACGAGGTATGCGATTGGCTTAACCTCACAGTACCCGACCGCTGGATTGGCCGTAAGGGGCCTAATGATGGCGCTTGTTATCCATGGCCTCCACGGTCACCCGACCTAACGCCGTGTGATTTCTATCTTTGGGGGTTTATTAAGGATCGAGTGTATGTGCCTCCAATGCCAGCCAACCTTCCCGAATTAAGGAACAGGATTGAAACAGCTGTTGCGGCAATTACTAATGAGACACTAACCAAAGTTTGGGAAGAACTCGCATATCGTCTTGACGTGTGCCGAGTAACGAATGGTGCTCACGTTGAACACTTGTAGGCTATTATGTAAAACTGTTTGAGTTCCTCTTTTGTTTGATATATCACTTGTGGCTGTAAGTTTGATGTAATAAATATTATAACACTTTAAAACCCCGCTATTCATTTTGAAACACCCGGTATAATCCAAATACCCAGTACCTTAAAAACTACTGAATTTCAACACTGAAATTTTGTAGGATGATTGGCCTTAGGTGTGTAATAAGAAAAGATTTGGGAAATCTTTTGTAGTTCCGAAATGGCAGCCATTTTAGTGCGGACTTTTTGAAATATCAAAAACCGTGTTTTCTAATCTTGCCTATAGCAGCTAAACAAATGGTCCTATAGTAAAATAACTATAATTTTCAGTAGCAGATTTTGTTCCTGTGACCTTTTGCTGTATGGTACTTCCTTAACCATTGGTGAGCTAAATTTTCAATTTGTATGTGTCACTCAAAACGGCTACTTTGTATACTCTGAAAGTAAACTTATATGGTGTTCTCAACAAAAAACTATTACATCTGATAGAACCAATATAATGTTGTACACAGGATGATTTGCACGTAGTGTTAACATTCAGAGTAATAGAAAGTCTCAAATACAAAATTTGTATGTGTTCATGTATAAAAGCTGTGGGATTCTGAAGGTTTTTTAAAATAAAATATAATGACTTATTCAAACAAACTTTCTTCAACTTTATGGCACTGAAACTATGTTCTATATTATTTTCTTAAAGATCATAACATTTTAACTATAAATTAATAAGGGTTTTTTTTCTGAAAAGTAGTTCCTAAAACCTCTTTTTAAAGCAAAAACACATGAAAGTTTGGAAAGTTTTACAAGTTTTAAAATAATACAAGTTCCACCCATATCATTTCATTTGTGTCCAAGCATTGCAGGTCACAATGTTGAATTTTGGTCCTAGAGTTGAATTTTGTAGCTGGCAGCTCAACATCATCCCAAAAGAACAAGTTTAATTAATGTGCCATTAACTTGTCAGTGTCAATAAGTTGAAGTTTTTTTTAACTAGTTAAAATTTTTGTATAACTTGGAAATACCTCAGATTCTAGATATTAAGACTTACTAATTTTGTATTTATGACTTTCTTCAACTCAAAATGTCTATTTTTGTTGAGAAAAAGTGTTAAGACTACATGTAAATCCCTTGGTATAAAAAAATTGGTATAATTAAAATATCTGTTACTTAGTACCTACTGATGTATACTTCATTTTGTAAAAGGACTTCAACCACTGCATTTACCATATGTTTTCTTTTTGCTTTTACTATGTAAATGATCTTTCAATAACTTACTTATCAGATTCAACAAGCATGTTTGGGCAGTCCAAGAAAAGAGGAACCAAGTGTTGAAGTAGGGATATGACAGCTGTATGAAGATGACAGGATTGGAGCACTGACAGTAATGCAAATCCTCTATTGAATATCAATGGCACACAGTGACCTGCACAAAGGCAACAACATTTTGTTAATAAATAAAACCTGATACTCTCAAAAGATCATTTAGGAACTTCGTAACAAAGGTGAATCTGCTATGAGTCACTCATTTAACTTTTTATATGTTGGTAAAAATTTGGCTACGCAAAATCTTGAAATAAAAAGAATTACATTTTTTCCATTTATTTCTTTAATCAGGTCAAAAGTAATTAAAATTAATACTTTAATAAAACAATACATTGGCAACATAAATAAAAGATATCTTAAGTAAAATATTTATAATGTTGTTATTAGAAACCAAAAATGAAAATATAGGTGACTTTTTTTTAATGTTTGTCAAAATTGAATTATTGATATGTACTTAAAAAATTAATATTTTATTCTAATAGCATAGTAATATGCAAGTAAAAACAGTCCACAACATAGAAGATATCTATTTTTTGATGGATTATGACTTATTTGGTAAAAGCTTGAAAAACCTCCATTTTTCTGTCAATTTTTTCAGTAGTCCAAAGTCTTACATCCCTTATTTAAAAAAAGTACCCTCAAAAATTCCAATATTTTTCATGGTCTTAAAAACTTAAAAGATTTAACGATAATTCACTTCAATAAAAGTATATCACTAGTTTAAAAACTGAAGTTTTATAGCTTAAAATTATATTATTTGAAGTGAGAAATAGAGTTCTTTCGTCACATGACGTAAGTATGTCCTTATCATAATATGTAAAAAAAATGTTTAAACAGTTGTTAATCCTGGTAGGTTTGTAGTTTAAATGATGGAAGACAAACTGCCCAAAGTGTACAACATTCTCATTAACAATTTACATCAAACTGCTTATTAACACGCTGTTGATGACACTGTTCCACGCCCCGTGCTCCATGCAATCGCACGGGGCGGGTCTACGCCAAATTTGTTAGTTTTGTGTTATGCCTCAGAATTCATTTTTTGGAGTACTAATATTTGTTGTGAGCACTTTACAAACGTTCTGTTGAACCAAATATTACTGTTCATTATATTTGAATAAAATATGTTCAAATAAAACTAAATATATTTCAATGCTCTTGGTGAAGGATATCACTTGTAGGTTAGCAGCAAATGTGTTAGATCACAAACCATTAGAATCGTGAACTTTGACCATTAAGTGGCATTTTAAAGAAGGTTCTCATGGGTTTTATGAAAGATATCACTAACACAATGGAAATTTCTTGTAATAAACAAGATGATTTCAACTAATTGTGCTTAGATACATGAAGAAAACACAATGTACCAAATATACAAGGAAACTCTTCAATACAGCAGTTTATCCCCCTAAACATTCAAAATAAATCCTGAGCTGCTCATAGACTCAGAATCATTACACAACTTTCTCTGCGACTGTTCTTTCTCCCCTGAAAATTATTAAGCTTACACTTTACAAATAATTATTTCATACGATAAAGTTTGGGTAGCTTTGCTACTATTGTAAAACATATATTGTGACAATAAATTAATTTGAAATACTACACTATTAATACAACACTACAAGATATATTCAATCAATTAATTCAAGATAATTCAACAGGCCGGTGCTATATGCTGTGCATCTCTTAATATATACAGACCTAAATCCAGCTAATTTACTTTTCTTTTCCTATACCTTTTTTCCTTTACTCAGCTATCTGAAGTAATGAAGAATTTTCCTGAAGACCATATTGAAACAAAATTGAGAATATAAAAAAATTAAAACCAATGGATTTAAAATTTAGTTGAAAGAACTTTTAAGCAAGTTATGTGCCATACAGAACTGTAAAGTGAGCGAAGATTTCGGGTCCGTTATCAGTTGGAGAATAATAAGGTCCAATGAACAATGTTTTCTATTCTTACAGTTCCCGTACAACTACCAGATAATCAATTGGTGTTTTACTTATGCCAAAGGTAAATCATCACTGGCTTAACCCTACATACGACCAACAATTACAATTTCCCAAACCTGCACTTTTTTACCATTTTGCAGGTATATATTCGAAAATGTATAATAAATACTTGATAAAAATAAACATCATTCTATTTGGTATTGTGTATTTGTATAATAAACCATAGTATCCTACGAAATACCAACATTTGCATAAACTTTAAAAGTAATATTATAAATATTTATCATTATTATTTTATTCAAATATTACGAATTTAGGATAGTAATATATAAAAGATACTAATTTTTAAGCATAAAGTATATTTTAAAAATAAATATATATATATAAACAACGGCTCATAAACTCAAAATAATAGCCCAAAAAAATGTTGTATTGAAACACTTATTAGCTAAACACATTTATTTCACGTGAAATTTTTTATAAACATATCACACAACACTTAATTTATGTAGAACCTCGCTTAACCGACGTATACTGGCCGTGATGATGTCAGATAAGTGAAAATGTTGGATGATAGGGAATTGCAATAAAAACGCTAAGAACAATAAGAAAAACAACGTAACAAAATTTCAGTACAGCATAATGTAGGCCTATAAATTGCAAAATACAGAGTTATTTAACAATACCAAAAATGAAAGGTAAATGAACAAAATGTACTAAATATAATATTAAACAATTATAAACGAACTTTATACAAATAAAAAATTACTGTATTATTTATTTAATTTAACAAGTGTAATTTAGGATATTGAAAAAGTTTTTTATTGTTAGTTAGTTGCTTGCCTCAAGACTGTCGTTTCTTAGCTGACGGACAGTAAGCAACAAAATTACTGTATCTGCTGAGACCCATCCCTAACCAAAACTGGAAGTAGTGCCATACTGGAGGATGGCTCAAAGCCAGACAGGCGATAGGATCACGGGAGGCAGTCGGAGGGTTAAATTACAACTTGGCAGCTGAGCAAAAACTATTTATTACAAAAGAAATGTTATATATTGGACAGAAGGCCATAATATCAAGAACACTAAAAAATCAACAAGAAACACCAAAATAAACAAGAATTACCAATTATTATGTTAGCTTCTTTTGAAAATTGTTGTATTTTTTTAAATAAGTACAAGTTTTTTCGGGCTGGCCACTTGTCCACTCTTGCGTTGCAGCACTTCTTAGCTGAAGTTTTACGCACATACTGAAAGTACCCAACTTTCAGTATTTTCTTAAGTAGATTACTGAAATACTGAATATATTTTATCTTAGTGAAAAGTACTAAATAAAAAAGATAAGTCAATAGCAAATAGACTTGCATTTGATATTGATAAGATTTCATTTAAAATAATTTAGACTATATAAAAGTAATAAAAACGTCTTTAAAAGCAACTTATGTCCTGTCTGAGAAAAGGAACCTCTTGTCGTTATGGGAAATAACGTGGGGCCGACAAGTGGTCGTTTATCAAATTTTTAGTTTTGTGTTACATTACTAAAAACAAGATTTTAATTAACTCTGCCGGTGTTTTAAACAACTACGACTATTATTCTGAAAAAAGAAGTGTTTAGCTTTGTTTTGATGTTTGATATATTTCTTAAATATGAAAAATGTGGGTTCTATGTGAGTTTGAAGTTTTAAAACCTGTTTTTCTCAAAATGCCACTTACAATTTGTGAAACTTTAAACGTTTATTACTTACAGGAAAAAAATTTGTAAAGACTTCAAACTTAGACCAACTTGTTCATAATTTTATGCTTAATTTTAAAATACCAATAACTCAAAATCGATAATTGCCGACAAGAGGTCCCTTTTCACTTGCCGCCTCACATATAGTAATTTGTCAGTTGATCATTGTTCATATATGTTGGATTTAATTTTTAAAGACTACATAAAACATATTCAAATGAAGAAGACCAATGCACAACAAAAAGCATGTACTGACTGTACTGTATGCCGCAAAATGACTTTCTGTGTCTTAACATAATAATAAGTACTGAATTATTGACCTAACAAAAAGATCACACACAAAATTAAATCTTATAAGTAAAAAACAACCAGTTACAACAAGAAAATATCAAAACAGTATTAATATATTTAATAATCATTAAAAAAAATGAAATGTAAAACAAAGTAAAATACTAGTTTGATATAACTGAATGAAACATTCTAAAACGTTTAAAAAGTAGAAGAGAGCTTCTTGACCTTGAAATGATACTTGGTGGTTGGATTGGTTAGTCCCGCAATTATTATTAAAAAACAACCACCAAACATAAATAGATATATTATTTGTTAAAATAATGATTACAGAATTATTATTTTGGTAATATATAACTTTATACAATAGTACTTTAAGTCTGTAAAAAGCTTTGTTGTTATGCATTAATGTAACATATTCGTCATGATTTTTACATCAAGATATAATAAACAAATATAACATTTTTTTACAGAAAAGAAATAGATGTATGTAACAACTTTTAGTGTAGGATATCTTAAACCTTCAATAAAGTTTTTCATTGTGTGCGCTATCTAGAAGCAGATCTGAGCTTTCACAGAGGGCTAAATCAACTAAAATCATCCAAATCAATTGAATGATCTTGTTTCAATAGATTAGTCTTTAACTAGGTAAGAAAAACCCCTAATTTCCATATACACAATTAATTATAATTGTACTCAACATACACATAGTTTGGTCTTCTCTATTAATTAGATTATTCCTGGATTTACGATTTTTTAAATATTGATTTACTGAAAGTGGTTGTCGTAGGCTATATAAGACTTGCAGAAAGCTGCGGTCTGACATCAGATTTCACGTTATTCAAAAATTTGCGCCACCGGATTTTGTATCAATCCGCTGTGTGATGGTTCTCTGCGCGGCCGCTAGGCCTCGCTCCGATCAGTAGCCGATCAAAGTGAACATGGCTTTACTTGTGACAGCATTGCAGTGTTATTTATGAAAATATCATTTTGAATTTTTATAAGATACAGAACTAGTGAAAGACATATAGTTAGTTTTTGAAAATATTCCATTATTTTCCCATGATAAATGCCCCAATTATAGGTAACATTAATTGCATTATCTAATTAATTTGAGAAAATTAAATTTCCGTGATTGCATTTCACTAGAGGAAAACTGTACTTATAATTTGACACCTTAATTGTTATTTTATGATGATGGAGCCATGAGTAACGTTCTTCCGAAGTTAACATTGTTTTTACGGGACAAAAATCCAATATGGCGGCAGGGTATGCAGACTCTTAAGAGGCCCTATGTATTTTATTTTGAAAAGGAACAATTTGGAAAAATAAATTAAAAGACAGTTTTATTTAATTTATCTGTTAAATTATTTAGTTAAAAGTATTGTTTTTTTGTTATTTGATATTTATTTAATATTTTCATTTGAATATTTTTATTTTGTTTTACTATCACTAGGTGATAATGATTTTTATTGTTAGTCTTAAGAGTAATATCATTAGGTAGAAGACCTGACAAGCTGCTGGATGGATAAAAACTTTTATTTAATTTAAACACTATATAAGATTCAATCTTTCTTTTATCATGTATTATTATTTATTGTAATGTTCAATTTTATTAAGAAAATAAATTTATTGTTATTCCTAAATACAGTTGTGTGGATTTTCTTTGAAGTCAGTTTGCGCAATATATTTTTAATTTTTACTTTATTAAAACATTTATATTTATGGTTTTCCCCAAAGACTATATCTGTCTCTATCTGTTTAAATTAAGTCTGTTTCTTATGTTTTACGCTTGTATTTCCGAATGTATTGACGTAGTTGAAAACCTTTGTACTAACACAAACAATGGCAAATGACTTCAATAATCTCACAATCTATGTAATAATTTTATAATATATACATACAACAAAATTTATCATTTATAATTAGTAGTTAGAAGTTATTAATTCTTAATTAAATTTATTTGAATGCTTAGTTAACCCTTTTACCGCTGACGTCCTTTAAAAAAGACGTTGGTATTCTGTCTGAAAATCGCCGACGTCCTTATAAAAGGACGTTTCGTAATATGCCTATAATTTTGTTATTTGTACATACTGTACAAACTAAACACTGATAAGCCCCTTTCTAGACTTGCATTTCAAGTGTCAATTATTGAAGCCATCACTGAGGAATGGATTGGAGACCCCGCGCCGGTACAACGAGCAGGTTTTGGTAATGAGCCCCTTTACCATTTACCAGACAAAAAACAGCGAAACTGCTCAGTATGCAGTGCTCAAAGCACCAGTTCCGGAGGTAAAAGGAAGAAATCTAATTTTGCTTGTAAAAGCTGTAATAAAGGAGTTCATCCTTTGTGCTTGACTAAGCACAGGTGCTAAACAGACGATGGTGACCTTGTAAATAGTGTACATTTTTTTAGTTTTAAATTTTTAATGTGTTACTAAGTTACGAATTTTATGTGTACAATGCAAAGAAAACATCCAACTATATATAAAATAAAGTTTTCAACTGCCAAAGGACCAGGAATCACTTCTGCACTGCCCACTCTAGCGTAAGATAAGATTATGTGATAAATAGATTTGTGTATGTTTTCAGAAAAAAAAATCTCTATTTGTTCAATACGGTTCAAATGTTTTGAAATTTTATACACGTGTTCATTTATACATGTACTTTGAAATAAAAATAAGTTTTATGTATAAAATATTTTTTCTTTACATTGATTTTTTATTCAAATCAAATTTTTTTTTTAATTACTTTCTGTTTGCAAATTTTATATACTTTTTTAATAAAATAATTTTCAAAATATGAAAAAAATACGTTTATATTATAGTCTGTCTAAAGACGAAAAAAACAAAAAAAAATATTATTCTAGCCTCAAAACAACGGGTTTTAGAACAACTTATGTAGAACACTACAAAAACAGTAATTTAGGCCCCAGCGGTTTAGGCTAGTCAACGGCGCTAAGCGGCCAGCGGCAAAAGGGTTAAATTTAGTGATAAATTTTTCCAATTTATTAAATGGTGAATAAGTTTTACATAAATTAATATTGTTTTATTATTTTATGGTAGTGTTTAACAGATTGTAGATTATCATTAAGATTGTTTTACTACATATATATAAGAATTTTTTTAAGAAGCATTTAACTTATAGAATGAAATTAGTAATTCAGTACAAACTAATGAATATTACAGGTACTGATGCCTAACAATATGTACTGTTCAAAACAAAGTTTATTTTTACTTTAGTTTCTTAACAGTAGAGTTCTAGGATCATACGTATAAGTTACAACCAGTACAGACCTAGGGAAGTCATCTGCAAACTCATATACACAGCCATTGCTTGATGTGATTTCAGGTGTTTCGTAATAAGTTCCACTTCCTGCAATACAAAAGAGAGCCTTTAATTTATTGATAAAATACTTAATGATTGTTTTGAACTTTACTTTAATAGGAAAACTTAAAATTGTATGTACAATAATATATAGTTCTTGACTTATTACTTGAGTACTCTCACTGCTTACTTAAAAAACGATACTTTAATAAATATATAATATATTTAGACAACTGCAATCTATTTATCACATATTTATTAACACTCAACTTATAAAGCCTACTGATGGGTTAGATTACTACAAATCATTTCTCATGACTTGGTTGCTGTCCCCTAAACAGTTATCCCCTAGATCTCCAGTTAAATATTTTCAATTCAATACAAATTTCTTTATTTAGTAAAATATGCTCATTATTTTGTACGTGGAATATCACATGATAAATTCAAAGCTAGCATCTAAAGAGATATTAAAACTAAAATTAGATTTAGAAATTTAAGATCAACAAAACACATGAATGTCCTGTTTATTCTTTGGCACACAACTGGCAAAATGAAACATTATAATATATTTTAATTACTACTTTATACTTAGAATAGAGTAGGAAAATGCCATCAAAAGAATAAATCGTTTGGTTTACTAAAAAATATCTCAAATACATGTTAAATTCAGCAAAATTTGTTTTTTTAGTTTTTTTTAGTTCCCTATAAATTGGTCTTTTTTCATAAAATTGCCTTTTATGGTGATTTTAAATCATATGTAAGCTATTTCTTATATAATAATAATAAAGTTGTATTTTCACTATTTTATTGGCTTACTGTCAGCACTAGTAGAGATTACTGTCAGCACAGATACTATATGTACCTGGTTTGAAGGTTGTGAAAAACGAAGAGATCTATGAAATATTCAGCCACACCATTTTTTCCTCATTTTATTTTAATTTAGCATTTTAAAATTTTACTACAAGTTTCAATAACTTCTATCCTAGTTGGTACAAAAAAAACAGGAATTTGTATTAGTTTACACAGTGCATAAAATTTATATTTTTACTACTCAAAAACCTGTTTTGTTCGGCATTCATATTTTAATATGTGGTTGACAGAAATGTTTTTTATAATTTTTATTATCATCCATTTTATCGTCCTGAGCTGTTTCTCTTCCCTTGTCATTTTGATTTCTTGACTTTATTGTGGATGTACACTCTAGCAGCTAGTTGCAAAAAGGCTTACTAGCTCCGGTTCTATGCGGAGAGGCAGACCAAGAATCAGTCACCAGGAGAAGGTGGAGATGTCCTGAGATGCAGTCTGGCCTTCTGTCATTTTACCAGTCCAGTAGGGGCAGCAAACCCCTCCTTGCTGCGTCCACAGCATCAAACCAGATGACCTCTTTCCTGTTTTTACCACCTCCCGAACTTTTTCTTACTTTCTTCCGTGTCAACAGGTGGGAAAGATGCAGTGCAGTGGCCTGTTTCGTTTTGGGATTCAGAACTTATAGTGAAGGGTGGACTTTTATAAAGTGAATAGGGAACTTTTATGAAGTGAAGTTTTTTAATTTAATTTAATTTTTTCTTTTCTTTTCTCAGTTGTCCTTTTCTCGTTCACATATTTTTAAAGAGCGGTGTTCTCAGGGTTTTTGCAAACTCAAAATTGGAACAAGAATTTGGTTGCCAGCAGAATTTGGTGTATTCATAACTTACCAAAATTAATTTCTTTTTAAATTTTATTTTCGAAATTGGCTAACCTATGAGGCTCCGGTCATATAAGTGCTGTTTTAACATTCAATTATTTATTTATAAATTTATTTGCCTGTAAACTATTTATTTTTCTATATTTGTTATTTCTTTAAATTATCAATATTTAGGTTACTTTTCATATTTATTTACTTGGTATTTAATGTTATATTTTGTTGTAGTTTTTATGTTTGTATTCATATCTGTTAATACTGATTCAAGCTTTAGAATATTAAAGAAGAGAATTGGATATTTAACATTTGTTGAATATCCAATCCTCTTTTTTAATATTTACGTACTGGCGCTCCAGATTCTATATCTGGAATAGCACTCAACCCTTCACTTGGGTTGGCCATAGTGCATTGTACAGAGGCATCAGATTGATCTAGCAGGTGCAGCCGAAGCCTGAGAGCCATCTGCCACAGCCAGGATAAGAGGGTTTGCTCAGGACTGGTTCCAGTGCTCAGTGACCCAGTCACCTTTAACAGGCAAAAGTGGTTACCACAAGACAGCCTTAAATTGTTTAGAGTTAACAATAACAGTTCAATACAATTTGGCTTAAATTGTGTAGTTAGAATAACATTTTAATACAAACAGTGTACCATTTACAAATAAAAACTTAAAAAAGTTTATTTTTGAATATTTTAATCCCATTTCTATAAATATTCTGTTAGATGATTTAATAATCATTTTCCTGTGATACGTTTCCCATAGCTAATTTTTTAGCTTTTGTTAACTAGGATAAAATTGAAACATTTTTACTTGTATGCTTAAAACTATAATATCCTTACACTTCAAATTGTCAGTATTAGTTAAAGTGAATATGTTTTAAACTTACAAAGTTACATTTGTACACACAAGAAGGACAAACACCAACACGAACATGATCCTCTTTATATGCAAAGATGAAATGATATATATAAAACACTGTTACAACACACAATCTCATATGGGCACAAAAACTATAAGTTGCTAAATCAAACACTACAACTTTCCTAAATAACTTGTTAGTCAAAAGAAAGTACATTAAGAATAGAGCAATAACAATGCGTCTCATGATTTATAGAATTTAAACCAACTTGTTTATTATATCCCCATATGGCAGCTTTTGCATTCAATTGTAATGCTACGTTCTAAATTCCTCTTTATGAAAAAACATGTTTAGAATACAGATCCTGAAACTATTTAAATTGACTTTCTTATTCATAAAAATTTTAATGGATATCAAAAATTCTTTCAACTACTTCACTCATAGCAAATAAAGATATGTTTTATAGCTTCACACTACTATTAGTGAGTGACTAGTATTGGACATAAGTTATTTTTAAAATGTCTGTATTCTGCAAGCTTGGGCATAAAACTGGTTAAACGTCACAATTCGATATAGACATACATTTTTCTTTTCATAATTTAGTTTTATGGCAAAATTCAACAAACCATTTGGCATGATATGGCAGAGGAAATCTGCTTGTAAAAATGCTTCTACTATTATTTGTAACCAACGTTTACAGTTATAATACTGAAAGTTTGGGTTGGCACTAATGCTTAAAACAATCACCTGCTTTATTTATTACCAACTGATGTTCATTGTTTTTGTGATAACCACATCTACATGAGTAAAATGGACTTGACTAGTTATGGTTTGTGAACGTTAAAAGACTCATGTTTAAATGACAAAGATAATTATATTTTTAGTGATAGATCAAGTGACATTAAAAATTATAATGATGATTATTACCAGGAAGCTTAGAAGAGGTTATTTTGGAGAATGATGATGACCATGAAAGTGATAAATTATAGGTTATTGTTAGTTTTTTCTAGACAAATAATATGTTACATGACATTAGAGTAGACCAATAATTCTAAGTTTCAAACAAGATAATACATCCTAAAATCTATATTGAGTACAACAGAGTTTGCTAGCATTGCAGCTCAGTGGAGACTGTGGATCCCAAGGTCCACCCCAACTGAGCAGATTTTTGTTACATAACTTGATAAATAAATGTTACGCAAAGACATACAACCTACGAGAGCAGTTTTTGTTTTAAAAATAATTATCCTATCTGATAATTAATCGAAAGTTATTAAGTGATTTGTTAATTGAGTGAAAGTTGATATTTAAAACTTTCACTACGGCTGTGACCAATCAGGAACGGCGCTCGACGGACTTCAGACGCTGTCGTGCCCGATCGGGAATCCTTGTCCTTTGTTGGCTTATTCATTCAGTATTGAGGTAACATCTGCGAAGGAAAGTTTTTTGTCCGTAGCATGTCTAGGTAGACCTAATAACATTGTATATGTTTTGGTTTCAGTTTTTGATTTTTTTAGTTTGTAAGTGTAAAAAATAATACTGTGTTTGGTAAGAAGTAATAGTCTAAACAATTTTTAGCACCTGAGGTGAGATTACCGACTATAACAGCTGCAGCGAAAGTGTTTGGTACAATTACGTTTTAGTACTTGGTTGTAAATATCTCAGGTTTTTAAATAAACTAAAAGGTAATACATCTTTAGGTTTTTATTTATAGTATTGTAGTCCTTCTGATCTGAGGATGGTAAACATGTTCTATTCAAAAAGCAAATATATTCCACCAAGTATATACAACAGAAGATGTTAAACATGGTTTAATAAAATAGAGGTTGAAATACCTGTTTGTGTCAAGCACTTCATTTAAAATCCAGATGGATTACTTGAGTTTCGAGTAGAGATGTGCCAAACTGCTGTTTGAAAGAAGCAGCTTAGCTGAAAATAATTGGCATCACTAAGCTGCTTAATTAAGCTGTTTATTAAAAGCAGTTTAGCTCAGCTACAGCACACATATTGGCACGTTGTTTCTGTATACTGTTGTTGACTGAAAATTGCTTAACCAGCTTCAAATTTGCTTTTAATTAAATTATAAGATCAAATAGAATAGTTACACGTACATATCAAACAATTACAGCAAATTTACAAAGACAAGGCTATACAATTTCTTGGAGATAGTTTAATAAAATTTGTGTATACTTTTCCATTAATAGAATATTTAATTCAAAGTATATCGTGCATAATGACAGTGCATCGCAACAGTGCAAGAGAGCTGCAGACAGCAAATAATATAGAAAAGCTTTTACTGTTCACTGCTCTTTGCCTACCTGCTTTCTGTAACTGTTGGGCGGGAATAGCTGCTGCCGACGAAAAGCACGTAATCTCACTCAACTAGCTGAGCTGCTTACTTCAATAAACTGCTGCTTCTAAGCTGCTTAAGCATATTTAGCACATCCCTAGTTCATATTTGCCGCATCGCAACAGTGCAAGAGAGCTGCAGACAGCAACTAATATAGAAAAGCACAGTACTCTTCTCTGATGTTGACAAACCTGTTTTCTGTAACTGTTGGACAAGGATAACTGCTGCCGAAAAGTAGGTATTCTCACTCAACTGTTTAGTAGCTGAGCTGCTTACTTTAATAAGCTGCTGCTTCTAAGCTGCTTAAGCTTATTTGGCACATCCCTAGTTTCGAGGTGATTACCTAATCATCAGATTCTTTAGAAGTTAAGTTGAATTATGTTTCATTTAGTTGATGGTAAACATCTCGTCAGTATTCAATAAACACACGCACAAATATAAATGAAACACATTTAAAATTTGAGCTGTAGGCGTACAATAAAGTGTCACCACCACTACAATGGGCATTTACAGGACATGTTGAATGTAACATCATTCAACTTAACTTCTAAAGGATCTGATGATGAGGTAATCACCTCGAAACTCAAGTAATCCATCTGGATTTAAAAGGAAGTGATTGACCCAAACAGGTATTTTAACTTCTGTTTTATGGTCTATTCACTTCTATTGGCTATATAATGTTTAAACACGGTTTAACAAAATCGATTACCATACTACTTGTACATTTTGTACTTACATTGTACTAAATTTTAGTTCTGTGACGTTCACTGTTTTGTATTTCAACCAACACATAAAATGCTAACTAAGAAACTAAGATTATTTAAAAAATTAAAAGTTAAAAGAATGTATTTTATTTTACCTGTTTGAACGTGGCCGAGATTGTTGTGCCTTCAGGTGGTGCCTGAGGACAAAATTGAACAGCAACCTTAAGTATCAGCATGGCTATATTCACATGTACCGAGCGTGCCAGGAACAGCTCATGACTGAAATATATACACATTTAGCAGACATATGAGAAAATCATCAACTTTATTCTCGAGTTGAATAATTCAATTTTTATTATAAATAACTACAGAGTCATTTAAATGTATGTAATGAAATAGATTATATTACTGTATTATTGGAAATATGCCAATCCTTAAACTTACCATATTTTTGTGGTGTTTTCACTCATTTTGTCCTTGAAATGTAATTCTCATTCTTTCCCTATTTTCCTATTTCATATACTTATCCTGTTGGACTTTGGCAGTGTTTTAACCATAGGTTTTCTCTTCAGGGCATGTGCGAGGTCTGCAGTCTCCAATATAAATATAAATTGTCAATGTAAATTGATATGTTGTATGTAATCACATATTTTATGATATAAATAACTTATAACTGAACCTTGCTTTATATTTTTTCAAACAGAAAAGTTAGCTAATTGATTTGATACAAAATGTATTACTTTCCGTAAAGTAATAAATGCTGCTATGAACTTGTAAAGTTACAGAAATAAAAGATGAGTGCAACATGGGTTATCTATACCAATGCAACAATGAAAATATGAAGTTTATTCATGATATAATGAGGAGTTAATTTTTTTTAACCCTTTCCGTACCAGACGTGCGCATTTGCGCACGAGTGGTACTTTCGAAAAAATACCGACGTGCGCACGCTAGCGGTCACGAAATTTTGCCGACAGGTGCGCAATAAAGCACGTCCACATTTATTTTTGTACTGGCTTTTAATGTTTACCAAAAACCTCAAAACTTCGTATACTCGTTCTAGACAATAAGTGGAATGAAATAATAAGAGGTTTGTTACTCTTTGCATCAAGTTGTATAACCTGTGACTTTGTTTGTTTATGACTTTTGACAGCTGTGTTTGTCTGTGATATGACGCCATTACTGTTTGTTGTAATGTCAAGTGTTTATAAAATGTAAATATTGTATATAAATAACTGTTTTCACTTTATTTTGTCTTGTTCTTTTGTTTTTATAAAAAACAGTGTGTGTATTATTTGTAATAAAGATGTAGTGATGTAGAAAAATTCAAAAGTGTAATTTATACAGAATTAGGCCATTTTCAAGAAATTTGCAACGATTTGGAAGAACTTGCATACATACTTTATTTTTGTTGATAAATACTTCAATTTTGCTATACTTACTTATATTTAAATTATCTACAATATAATAGGATATATTTAGTGTTAGTGGTTTGTAAAAAAATACTTATCTTAATTCAAACATAAAAAATATATAAGTATAAAAAAATTGTATATATATAAATTTTTTTTCAAAAATAATTAATTTGATTTTGTCATTTTTTATAATTTATCTGTAAGAACCAACTTATGTGGAGTAAAACACCACTTTTTTTATTTATTTATGACAATAAATAAAAAAGTTATAGATTTTTTTAAAAACATCTACGATTTCGCCCAAAATGCTATGGTCTTTTTCGCAAGTACCACTAAAAGTCTACCCAGTATTTTTCGAACGACCCCAAAAATTGTGTCTGGTATGGAAAGGGTTAAGAGAGAAGGGAATTACAACACTGTAGTCCGCATGCAAGAACATATTGTAATATCCGCTTTGTGTTATTTTTATTTGCCTAAATAACGTATTGTTGGGACCTTCTATTATTGATTTCTACAATGTGACAATATTAAATACTAACAGTGTTTAATAGGTTTTATAATTTTTTACAATAGGTATCAATAAATATACTTGCATAGATCTTTTATAAAACGACTACTCAAATGGCATAATTTTTAATACGAATTATAAGACTATCTGTTCAACAAAACTCCCCTTACTGAGTAGGGCCCACACTGAAAACGCTTAGTTATTGTATTATTTATTTTTTTTTTTTTTTAATCTACACATAAAGTTATATATGTACATTTGACCCATTGATATCTACAGAATTAACATTTTACTGAGAATGGGCCTCAGTATAATTTTATTGCAAATCTAACGACATTTAGTTTTTGGAAATCGGATGAAAAATAAGCAGGATATAAGTTTTGAAGAGTAATCAGTCACAACCAGCATGTGACATCGTCACCTGAGAAAGCTGACTCATAGACCAAGATCAGAACAACAATAATCATAATAATGAATCTGTAAACTTAAAAACTTTGGTAAATAATTCCGGTTATGGACATAATGAAAACAATCTATTAACATAAGTTATAATTTCTTTTTTTCTATTTGTTGAATGTGCTTGTTTTACCTTTATAATACATCTTCCTTAAATTAAACGAAACTACGGTTTGAGTTAAATTTAAATGACAGAATAAAAGAAACTGTACAATAACTACCATAAAAATTAAATTGTGTTTAAAATTAATTAACTTTCATTCATAAACTGAACTAGACTTAAAAGTCATAGATTTCATGGTAAAAATTATAAATTGTGTGATTTTTTTAAATTGTGAACTATTATTAAAGTTAAGCTCCATAAACTGATTATTTTCTTAAATTAATAATTTTGATACCATAAATATGTGAAATATACATAATGGACTGAATTCTGAATTATTAATGAGATATTAAAACAGTCTATGGATGCACTATTTTGACATTGTTGTGCCGATCTCCAACTGCATGTCAGCTATCTCGATCTGCAAGTCAACCGTTTCAAGCAGTGTCACACTCTGGTGATGTCTAGTTACACTTAAAAACTTACAATACAGTTTTGTATTGTAACATCTTGTAAGACATGATTGTTTGTTAACAAGATGATAATAAATATACATAGGGAAGAGACCAAGTAAAAATAAATTAAGAAATTTTTGCAATGCTAGAAATCAACATTACAATAGCTTGTTCGTGGTTAATTTCTCATTGGATGATTTCCTGCTTGTGCTAGACAACAATGCACAGACATGGAAAATATGATAATTTTAATTTATTGGTTTCTTACCCACAAAAACGTAATACTGCTGACTGCTATCCCTACTATCAGCGCTACTCAGAGGACTGTTGCAATTTTGTCTATACTTTTTCTTTTATTTGTACTTAAGTCAACAACAAAAATTATGGCTTGATTGTTCTTAAACTGATGGGAAAATAATTTTTTCAAGACTATTTACAAAATAAGGTGTGATATTTAAAAAGTATCGAACTTATCGAAATGACTTCATGCCGCCGATTGTCGATATCAAAACCTGCCTTAACCTGCCTGTTTGGTATCAACACATCCATCCTTGACACTAATAGCAGTTTTATATTATATTTTTTATCTAAAATCAAAAATATATTTTTTCAGTATGTTCATGACATTATTTATATTCTGACGTTTATAGAATTAATTAATCCTAATTAATATATAATAATTACTATCTAATTATTTATTAATATAAATATATGGATAAGAAATATATTCTATATATTAATATAAATAGAATATGAAAAAAATGACTTACAGGATTACCCCTGGATCTTTTGAGTATTATGAATTTTGACAATTTAGCAAGGTATAAAGATATTAGTAGGCATTATTTTAATGTAAAATACAGAAATCAGCGTAATATAGGGTATGGTCTAAGACGTAGGATATTTGATGTTCAGAGACACTACAACAATCATGGAACATTAATTTTAAAACGTAGGACACCATCACTGTTCAATTCATTGTCTGAAAAATTCAAACACTATCAAACAAAATTATTGCTTAAAATGCATTTCATTAATGTGTAAAAAAATGCTAATTAATATCACAATAAACATACTTGGCAATTCAATTATAAAGAAATGTATTTAGCTTACCTACAGCAACAACTTCATAACATATAATTGACACAACGCTTATACACAATCACCTCACTTTTTTCTTTTTAAATAGCACAGATTAAAAAAACATCTCATTTTAATCTTAGAACTTAAGCTTAAGTCATCAAATTAAATCAAATTGTTTATTAAGCCAGTAAACATAAATACATGCATTAGACAAGTCATAGTAAATGCAATAAAACAATAATCAACTAAGACTACAACATGTGAAAAGTTAGAGCAAAAACAATTTATTTACATTTCAAAATTTGCAACAATCACAGTAAATCAGAATTATTTATGGCCAGCTAGAAACTCATGGACGCTGTAACAACAAAGGTCAAGCAGAAGGCCTTCCAATTGTTTCTTAAATTTAAAATGGTTAATCTCTAGTTTAAGTGAGAGTGGAAGGCAGTTATAAAGAGCTACACCATTATAAAGGGTATGTTTCTCAAAGAAGGCAGTAGAATGCTTAGGTACTCTTAAACTGTGATTGACACGAAGAGTTTAAGAGTGGTTAGAGAAAGTGGAAAAGACAGGGAAATTTAATTTTACAAAAGTGAGGGTTTCAAGAATAAAAAGAGAAGGAAAAGTCAGAACCTTATAATTTTGAGAGAATTCTTTACAGGATTGATGTTTATTTAAGGAAAATATAACTCGTATGGCTTTTTTTAAGATGAAATAAAAAGTGGGTTCTATTGTTTTCATTTCCCCAATAGGTACTGCGTATGCCAGGTATGGGTAGACTAGGCCATAATAAGCCAAGAGAAGAACATCACTATTTACAGTTTTTGCTAAATTTCTCAACATGTGAGATAAAAGCCTATGCATACCTTTTATTAAAATCAAAATTTAGATAAAATTCTCAAACTTCAAATAAAAGCTTTAAGAACAATCTTGCGATTAAAAAGTGATGATTCAGTTAAGGAACATCTTACCAAATTAAGAATATTAACAGTTCATAGCCAATATATTTTTGATACAGTCACTTATGTAAAAAATCATAAACGTAATTTAAAAACTTTGAATGAGGTTCAATCTTATAACACCAGAAACAAACTACCATAATTTTACCTCATCATAACCCAGAAAAGTTTAAGAGAAGCACCACTTATTCTGAAATAAAATTTTTTAACTATATTCCCAAAATAATAAGAGAAGTAGATGATCTAAGAACCTTTAAACTATTGCTTAAAAACTTTTTTTGCAGAATGCATTTTATTCACTGGAAGAATTTTATTCATTAGGACCAATTTATTAATGATACTTTTTACTTAGGCCTAGTGTCTTATGTTAAGACAAGGAATATTAGTGATATATTTTAATTAGTATATATGCATAATGATACTATTCCATGTACAATTATTGTAAAATAGCGAATAGAGAAATTTTGACTTTGACTACCTTTCTGGAGACATAATCCAAATGCGCATAAAAATCCAAACCCTCATCCACCACTATTCCCAGAAATTTAACTTTATCAGATCGGTAAATTATGGTTTCATCCAAAATGACATTTAAAGGAGAACTGTGCTTATTTGTTTTTGAAACTGAAAATTGTAGAAGCTGTGTTTTTGGGTGTTAATTGACAACATGTTTTCTTGAAACCATTGGAGCAGATTATTTTTCTATCAAAAAATTATTTATTAAGGATTTTTTCATTTACATTTTTAAGCACTTTGGTTTATTGTTTTCTACCATTGAACACACACACAACACAAGATATGCAAACAAAGTAGGAATTATAACAATCAATCACTACAAATCTTTATCATCAACAAATTCTTTTTACATCGCTCACGTCCTTTTCAGAAACTTTCGCACTCAATTCGTAAGTCATACACTATTTGATTCCACGTCCATTGCAGTATTTAAGAAGAGACTAAAATCGTGGTTGTATCTGCTCAGTGATGAGGAGACCGAGTCCCTTATCTCTGCTGATTGTAGGCGGCCTTGACCTTTTCTCCTCCTCCCCTCCGCATTTCACCTTTATCGAATCGGCACATTATCTTCAGTTTTATTCTCTTTTAATTTCGTATTATTTTCTCACGTCAATTTTAATTTTGGATTCAGTATTTAATATAATATAACATAAATAGTTTATTCCAAATTAACATATTAGTTTTATAAATTGCACTTCGTAATTTCACAGGATATATTTAATACTTATAAATGCAATTAAAAAAAGAAAAAACAACTCGAGCCTACGCACAGGCCTTTGGCGCCCATGTAGGCTCATTTCCTTTCATAAATATCATTTTTATAATCAGGCAAAGTATTTATTTGTATTAATTAATTTATTTATATTAATTTAGTTATTTCTCTACTTTCGGATTCAGTTTCTAAAATAGCCATTGATAACACCGAATTATTTTACATTGTTTTATATTTTTGAGTGGTTATTTAAGTTATTTATCTTTTTTTTATGATGTTGTAAATTATGGAAAAAAGTGATATTTTGCTTGAATACTTGGTTTGTAAGGTATATTTTGTATTTTCTTTAAATGTATGTTATTTTATTTTGTACTGGAATATATTGTATGTGGAAATAAAGTGATTTTGATTTGATTCTATGAAAGACATTTGTTCTAGAGACTGAATATTGTGAGCAGACAAAGAAAGGGAGGTATCATCAGCAAATTGACATATCCTACCACTCTTCACACAAGATGACAAGTCATTAACATATAAAAGAAATAAAATTGGTCCAAGTATAGACCCCTGTGGCACTCCCCTCAAAACTGGAATCTCAGGAGAAAAGAAGCGTTGAAAACAACCAATACAGTCCACCAATGTAAATTCCACAATCTGGCTCCTCCCTCTCAGATATGAGGCGAACCAATCCAGCGCTAGCCCTCTTATACCAATGTTGTACATCTTGCTGCAAAACAGGCCATAATTGACAGTGTCAAATGCCTTACTAAGATCGAAGAAAATGCCAGAGACACACTTTCCTATATCCAGTTATTTTACAGTATAGTTCAACAGAGAAAACATAGCAGTTGTTGTATTTTTTTGTTTCATAAATCCATGTTGGCTAGAAGATAAAATATTATGTCTCACCAGAAATTTCAGCAATCTAGACAAGGCAAGCTTTTCAAAGATCTTAGAGATAGTGGATGTAGTAGATATTGGTGGATGTGGTAGATATATATGTAATAGATAGTTGTCACAGCATTTTTCGTCCCCGCTCTTAAGAATAGGCTTAACAATTGACAATTTAAGATCTTTTGGAAATGTCCAGTGATAAATGAGTGGTTTACTAAATGTTTCAATGGTTTTGTCAATTCATCAATAACATACTTAATAACTAGGGGTGTGCGAGTACTCGAAACTTCGAGTATTTCATCAAGTATTTTACTACTCGAACTCGGTTCTAAGCTCCTAAAACTACTGGAAGTTCGAGCGAGTAGTTGTATTTCACGAAATATCAGATTTACATCTTAATTTAGTTTTAAGAGTAAACGGTTTTATAAGTTATTAATAAAAAATGTTTGTGTTTTATATTACCTTTAATCATACGTTACCAGTTTGGTACACGTAATTATGAACTGAACAATACGCCTAAGAATAGGTAGTTCACGACGACAGTCAAATGAACTAGTCGACGTAGTGAAAGAGTTCGTTCATTATGATTTGAACTAGTACAGTTCAAAATGATTAACAGAGCTGGGATGGAAGCGATCACTGTAAATAGTAGCGATCACACATGTTGGTTGCCGAGTCTACCAGTCACTTATAACCCAACCTAAAATAGTGTGAATAAAACAGAAGCGCGGGTTAGTGTCTTTATGACCAAATAAAGGGAACGATAGATCCGGTTCAAGATGCTCAAAAAGACCTGTTACCGATACAAATCTAATGGTTTGTACGCCGTGGAAATTATGCATATTTTCGTTCATATCAATAATACTGCTCAATCAAAAGAGTACCGAGAACGGGTCACTTTAGATCCCAAAAATCTAACTTCCCATCTTTTCTAGGTGAAAATTCATCTCGGTTGTAGTATACGTACGTGCAAAGAACTGTTCAGCACCTTTTCGGAACTGGAATTATCGTATATTTCTTGCGAGTCGATTGAGGTCTATTTTGTTTTTTTAATCTGAGCAGGGAATCGTCCAATGATTTGACGTAAGAAAATACCGTATCATATAAAATATGGTAATGACGTTCTAGCAGCGTGTGACACAACATTATTGATTTATTTTCTGTCAAATAAAAAAAATATATATATATCCGTGGCGAACGTCTTAATTATTATTCTGAAAACGCATTAGATCGCCAAAACTATGTGTAATATTTGCGCATAAGATATTTTTTGCTGTCAAATTGTTGAATGGTTTTCTGACTAGGTTAGACAATAACACAGTTGGAGTGTAAAATGTGGTAAAGTACGATAATTTTGATTCGTAAATTCACTGAACGGTCCCCGGTTCACATTGACGTCGATGTAAACTGTAAAACAATCTCGAATCAACCAAAGTGAGGGAGAAACATGTTAGAAGACCTTTTCTAAACAAAATACGACGAATTTAGAGATTCGGAAAATAATTTTTATTGAAACGAAGTCTTATAAAACGTCTCGTTTTTTATTCATAAGTTTATAGTTTAGCTGCCCAAAATCTTCACTGTATCACTAGGTGGCACTTGGCTGATATTTCAGACTGTATGCCTTTGCCAACATCGGGTAGGCCTATTATATTAGCCGACTACGACTACACCATGTTTAATGAATTTCTCATTATGACATAATTATTTATCTGTTGTTCAGTCTAGCCTCATGTATCGAAGTACTTTCAAGTTGCAGATATTTCATTACCGATATAATTTAAAAACTAATTCATTCTAAGCGACTTTAAAATTTATTTTTAGTAAACCTGCTTAGTTATTATTATCAATTGATTGAACCACAGTCATTATCATCCAGATTTTCAAATTTGATTATATAATTCAGAGCTTATTTACGGTTAGTTGTAATCTTGTTATTACTGAATTAAATACCCATAGAATACAGATCCACTCTTCTCGGCGTGTATACTATAAATTTTTTGTTGAGAAGAGGCAATTCTCAAAGCAAATGACCGCATTTGGTGATATTGCCTGAATTTTAGCATCAGTTTGGTTGGATGCAACTTTTGCCAACAAGCTTCACTACGTTTTCGCGGTACACTTTGAACTGAACCACCAGATAAACATATAGGCCAGCTGAGAAACAGTATAATTGGCTTGCATAGAAAATCTGATCTGTTATATGAGTGAACAGATTAAATCTTTATAATCCACGTTGTTTCAATTAATAATATACTTTCTTAACTTCTTACATAATATTAGTTGTGAAAAAAGGAAAAAGTTAAACAAAACAATGCCACATAAAAATGTAGGAAGGCAGGAATTAACAAGTTTTATTTATCACATGTTACAGTTACAAACAACAAATCAAAATGATTGTGTTCAGTTTAGATGTATATATTTACGAATCTGGCAAAACTTAACATAGGCTTAGTATGGTGTCTGCCTTTTACAGTTGTCTTGGGTGAACAGGAAATCCTTCTGTAAATACTCACTCGAAAAATACTCGATACTCGAAAAAATGCCAACTACTCGACTCGGCTCGAACTCAAAAATCACTACTCGCACACCCCTATTAATAACATAGGAGGACAAATGGTCATAACCTGCTGATTTCTTATTTTGTAGTCCTTCAACTTGACTAGAACTCAAGTGCTTAGTTTTATCATAAAGTTCACGAATTTCTAATTTTAGCTTATATGTTTCATTAGAGAGCTTTACTTTCTTGTTATTACTGAATTTATTTTGTTTACGCTTCAATGGAAAGGAAATATCAAAATTATACTTCAGCTCAGTGCTGAAAGCTTTATATTTGCCATCCATATCAGTAGCTCTTATCATCTCTAACCATCTCTCCCTTGATAGCAGGTATTTAAAGGTTTTCATATTTGCTTCGTTAAACATTCTGGTTTCTATGAATTATGCTTTGACCTGATCTTTATTTGGTTGACAGTCAACTATTGCAGTTTGAGCATAATGATCAGATAAATCAGATTTTATTTCTGAGCATAGTGTATTCTTATCTGAGGTAAACACATGATCAATCAAACTTTGACTACCGAGAGCTTCTCTCGTGTAACATTTTACCACATTATTTAGGCCATATGACGCCATTAAAAATGAAAACTTGTTGGCAACAAAACTGCCCTTAGAGAGGTCAATATTAAAATCACCAATCACAATAACAATCAAATGATCATTATGCTCATTTGCAATCATATATAGTGTCAAAGAACAGATCAAATTCATTTGATGGGGGTCTATAACCTGCTAGAAGCAGTAACTTGTTGTCATTATCAAGTTTTACTGACACCGCAGGTAACTCACACACTCCTTCAATTGAAAACTGGCTACAGCTAACATGTTGACAATCAATTTTAAATTGACTCCAGATTGAAACACCTCCACCCTTTTTTTTGTTCTACAAGAAGCTGAGACAAGTTTATAATTTTCAATAACAGTGTTTTCAATCTGGTAATCTTTAAGAGCATGTTCGGTTAAGCACAGAAGATCAGGTTCATCATCAAGAAAAACTTCAAGCAAATCTATCTTATTATTCAAACTTCTGATATTTTGGTGAGTTAATTTTAGACAACTGGATCGGCCCACCCCAACATCCAGAGGTAGATTGCCCAGGGAACCTGCGGAGGTTTGGCCTAAAAAAACGTTTATTAATAAAGGTCCTCTAGCAGTTAGTGATTTAGTATGGTTAAGTCAGATCTGTTATTTAACACATTGACTGCGGACTACTTCTTTATACGTAGTTTTGGCGCTGCGCGCGTAGCGGACTACTTCTAAATTGTTGGCACCAAAATGCACACAAAGAACGGTACAACAAGCGTAGAGTGGCACAAGGTACCCGGGCAATGGCTAGCCTCACCCTGAACCAATATCGTTGAAGCGGGAGGGGTACTTCTTAAGAAGTAGTCCGCTACGCGCGTAGCGCCACCACTACGTATAAAGAAGTAGTCCGCAGTCAACGTGTTAATACTATTCGGGAAGTAATAATAATAATAATAATAATAATAATAATAATAATAATAATAATAATTTCTTTATTGTAATAAAACAATACACATTGTGTTACAAACGTCATCTATAAAAGGTTACAGTGATAATAATAGTAATATATATCAAGAAATTGAATAATTAATGAAAATGGAAACTGTAACATAAAATAATGCGACTACCTGGGTCGAAGCCAGTGTGATAAAAAGAAAAAGATTTTGGTTATTGCGGCCCATCCGTAAAACCTCGGGGGTCGGTCTTATGTGGCGTTTTTTTCTTTAATAAATATGGTTTATTAAGAGTATTAGATGGATTAATATGCGACAAAAGTATGTTGGATAATCTTTGTTTGCCTCGCCAGTTTAGATGTAGTCCATGTCTTGTGAAAAATTCACGAGACAAGTTAACAATCGGAACAAAAGTTACATTGACATAACGACCTGCCAATTTTTTAAGTTTAACATTTACATCAGAAACTTTTAAATTTAAAGAGGGGTTATCATGTCTGAGTGGGAGGCCAACTAAGAGAATCCTGAAATCCGTAATAGTACTAAAAACACTGCCCAATTTCTCTTCAAAGCTACTACAGCGTCCATTGACAATATTGTTTGTGCCACCTAGAATGATGATACAATCATCCTTACAACGATATATTGACTCATTCATGACTCCCTCAATCAACATTCTCCATTTTGCATTTGGTTTAACCCAACCTACAACACTTGATTTACTATCAATAACATTTAACATTGTTTCAGCAAAGCCTCGGCTGCACTTGTTACAAATACACTATCAGGAAAAAGTGTAATTGCATGCTTCTCTCTAACGACCATAGGAAGGTTAGTCTGGTCAGGAGAACAAAGATTCCCAATATTCACCCATACAACACGTTCCCATACACGTACAGTGGTGATGATCCCACCCGCCCACCCATACACGTACAGTGGTTATGACCCACCCGCCCACCCATACACGTACAGTGGTTATGAGCCACCCGTCCACCCATACACCTACAGTGGTGATGACCCACCCGCCCACCCATACACGTACAGTGGTGATGACCCACCCACCCACCCGTACACGTACAGTGGTGATGACTATCACAACACTATGATATCACAAACAGTTTGGTTATTTGTTAACCTCTCACTGACTACAAATTTATTTGAGTTTCTGTACTTCTTATTTCAATTATTCACATTTACATTAAAACTTTTAGTTGCCCTTTTTAAAGATTTAGTTTTTTTGGAAGGCAAGTATATTTGACTTACAGGATGTAAAGTGGAAATCGGCTCACTTGACAATAATTTAGTGTTACGATCTTCTGATAGAGCAGAAAACCTGTTTGTTTTAGAAGTGCCCTGTGATATAGGTCTACAAAAAGTTTTAATTTTTGTTCTTTTATTTTTGTTACTTCTAACAGTTTTCCATTCATTACCACAACCCCCATCTAACCCACTAGACCAAGACAAAAGTTCCTGATACCCTGGAGTCTGACTGGCCACTTCCCCTCCTACCCCACAAGAAGTGTGCTTTATCCCTGAGAGGTCCTGGTTGCAATCCGTGTTAAACTGTTCAAACCATGTAACAAATGATGTTATATGTTTATATGTAACAGAGCAATAACAGTTGAGAATTATTTTAGAATATATCAACACATTTAAGCCACATTCAAAATTGTTATTTTGCTGGGGACATGACACCTGAGAGAAATTCCTAATGTCAAATTTAAGGTTACTTACTAGACACTTGGCAGGGTTTAAGTATAACCCTGCCAAGGAGTCAATATGAAATGCTGATCTACTATCAACGTCAAGAAATAATAGGCTCCAGTGATTTCCACTGTCATGCCCAGAATCAGTTATTTTACTATTATTAACACAACAGAAAAAAAACTTATGATTATTAAAATTAAGATCATGCAACAATTTGGAGATGTTTTAGAAGAACTACTCTTTAACAATTGAGTTAGAGTTGGTCCAAAAAACAACGATTTTGTTGACAGAGCCCTGTCACTCCCATTAAAGAATGAAAAATAAGATTGAAGAGTAGAGTCTTCCATCTTATTTTTCAGATGGAATACTCTACTCTATTGTCTTGTCATAACTAGAATCTACATTTTCCGGTGACAACTGCGTCAAGGTACTATCTACAATATTTACAAGATAACCAGATGTTTCGCCCATACAGTATGACAGATACTGAATGGAGATACAGTATGGGTGAAACATCTGGTTATCTTGTAAATATTGTAGATAGTACTTTGACGCGGTTGTCACCAGAAAATTTAGATTCTAGTTATCTCATTTAAAATTCATTCATTGAAAAAAACACTCTTGTACTACTAAGAAAAACAAACAAATATTTATAGATTATGGTAAAGATAGGGTTCATCCACCCAAAACATTCAGCATGAACTAAGCAGATGATGAATGTGACAAAGAGAAATAGTACTTCTTGTTTGTTCATCATATGTGAGACACAACTGGGTCGGCCAAAGTCACCTCGCCAGGAATTTGGGCCTTTGTGTTGTAATAATAATAATGGCTTTATTGTACAAAACTATTTTATACAATTGGCGAACTTAGGACTAATAAGTCCTCTCTTACAGTTAACCCTTTTATGTTAAATTAGTAAATATAACAAAACCTAAAACATGAAATACAGAACTAAACTAAAGAAAAATAATAACAATGTGTTGTAGTGACTTTTTCAGTTATAGAATACTTGTTAAGCTATATAGAATATTTATTTATTTGTGCTTACGTAAGGTTCCAAATGTCTTTATATTTCTATGTTATTTATTTATTAATATTGATATTTGTTTGTTGTAATTTAAATTATTTATTTTATGTGTAGAATATAGTACAATTATTGTTTTGGTACTGTACCTTCCCAAATTATTTGTATTTTTACATAAATATAAGCGTTTTCCATCAATATGATGAAAACTATGTAATATATATATTTTGTATTTAAACAGCAAGAAATTGTAGTTTATTTCAGAAGTAGCAGATATGCTAAAGAGATTAATATACATGCTGCTAAGTAATTTAAACTATTATGTAATTTTATGAGTAAATTAATTGAAAAATTGAAATATATCAATAGAATACAACAAATAATATCAAAAGTAGTATGTACAAATTATTATACTAACTAAAACAGTGTAGACATAACTTTTATTTTGAGCGCCTTTTAAAGACACAACAAATGAAATGCTTTTCTTCACTATGTACAGGTTACGAAATTTGAAGTAGACTCGTAATACTGGGCTGTAGCTGTCATGTAATCAGATTAACCTGACTAGCTTAAAACATGTTGACCAACATGAGGTAACAGGCACAAAAGGCTCAAGTAGTTATATTGCCTGACAAAAAAATATATATATATTTACTTATTCATGATTCTTCTCTGTTCTAAATATCTACAAATAATGTCAGAACACACAGTTTGCTTACCTGAGATCATTGGTGTTATAACCCAGATTGAGGCCTGAGATGACATACCGTGCCAGGACACTTTTGACTGAAGTGATGGAGCTCTGCAAGAGCCACATTTCTAGAATGGAGATATCAACGTCACTGGGACACCAGAGAGCCACAGGCAACTCTTTCATCAGGTAACAACACAGCTGGCAACACACAAGTTACCACAGCTAGTTAAGTTCTCTTTAAAACAAAAATTATTAACATCTAAACAAAGGATTCCCAAGTGTTTCATTTCATTTAAATCCGCAGAGCATACAATATCTTATGGTTTGGGATATACAGAAAAACCTAATAGTATGTTAAATTACTAAAACTTATGTGTGATTGGTAGAAAATATTTGGAGATTTCCACAACGTTTCAACTGGTATAAAAAAAACTACTGTCGTCTTCAGATGTTACTTACTACCTTAGCCTACATTTAAAACTATTTTTTTTTCTTAACCCATAATTTAAGAAAACGCTAAAACTACATGCTTATAGGCTACGGTTGATAGTTAAGAAAGTCATGTGTTCTTAAAAACTATCATACATATGCCTGACACAATTATAACAAAATATAAAACACAATATGAAATACAAAATATGGAAATTTTCAACAATACATTGAGCAAGCTCAATACATTCAACAAGACAATAGTAAAAATATCAACTTATCCAACCAGCATTCCAACTCGACCAGGACAGGGGACTGAGTACTCCAAACATTGTGTTTGTTCCTTACACGCTTGAAGCGTTGGAAATCTCCAAATATTGTCTACCAATCATGAATAATCCAATGCTAACAAATAAATCTCAAACAACGCATATGCTTAGCATATGATATTTTTATTGACAATACAGTTGGATTTAAGTAAATATGAATATTTAAAACAACATTTAACTGTAAATAAACTAAAGTAAGATACATTAAGCCCATACTGTTAAGTTCCAACTAAAATAACAATCTAATAAAATATTTCAAGGGCCGGTGGCTGAGTGGTACTCTACACACTATAGAGTGATGGTAGTTAGGAAGAGTCCTATCCTACTCCTGGGCTATATTTTACAATATGGTTGAAACTTTTTAACAAATAATAGCGACATCAAAACCTTTATAAGAAGTTAACAGGCCTTCATAAACCATACTGACTAATGTTGACCCAGCTCGTAGACACTAATGGAATTCAATCATTCTTTTGTATTTTAGCTTTGTCATTTGATGCCTAATTATGTACTTAACGTTAAAAAATAGTCTTTTGTATCTGAATTAATGCAAAGCCTTAAAATCAATACTAAGTAATATTGATCATGGACAAACTGTATAATTTATCAAAATAATCTAATGCGAAACTGGCTAAAATCATTCCTGATTGCCATATAAATAAATAAGTTCGTTTTAGAAGCAACCGCTATGTAGGTTAAATTAATTTTCACCTGAAAATAATTGTTATATCCTAAATGTTATGCTAATCTTTAATTTTATAAATTAAGTGATTGTAAATTTCCAAAAATAATTATAAAAATTAACAATCTGTTGCCAACAATGATCAAACCAATATTCAGGAAAAACACTAGTAATTCCTAATGACTATTATTTCCAGAATTATAATACTTTTTTCTGGATTACAGTCTGAATAATAAGACAAATACATCTGTTCCATCTAGTCTAGTTATTGTTGAATGCCCATTTTCAGTCTAATCGGAGGATCCTGACATAAATAATACAAACTAATAAAAAGACTTATCTATAAAATACCTTTCCACAGTTGGAGGAAATATTAAGCCATTCTAGTATTTTGGATATAAGTTTGGGATGTTTTGCTGTTAGATTAACCAGCATGATCCGGGCAGATTTGAAGCATGTGTCTCTTGTTACCGGGTTTAGAAAGCCAATCTGAAATTGTTCAATCAAGAAAAAAATCAGTGTACTTTTGATAGTAAAAGGCATAAATTACATATTTAAAATATGGTAACACTAAACAATATAAATAAAGCAAGCACATGTATAAATTTAGTTTTGATATAAAACTGATCATTTGTGTTGATTATAATACCTCAAGCAGCTGAAGGGTAGTTGCTTCAATGAAGGACCAGTCTTGAGGGGACCTGCTCAGAGCCATTGTATGGACTGCTGTCAGCAGGTAATAGATCTCAGCATCTGACAGGCCCTTCAACTGCTCCCCAAGCCTTGAATGCCATCTCTCTTCATCTGAAACAGCACAACTAGGTTTCAAGCAGGCGCATCATGAATCTGTTTATTATTTTACAGCTAATCTCAATCTGAGAGTCTTTGTAAAAAATAATAATTATTTAGCAAATTTACTATAGTTAGTCTTTGTACAAAATAATAATTATTTAGCAAATTTACTAAAGTTAGTCTTTGTACAAAATAATAATTATTTAGCAAATTTACTATAGTTAGTATTTCTACAAAATAATAATTATTTAGCAAATTTACTATAGTTAGTCTTTGTCCAAATAATAATTATTTAGCAAATTTACTATAGTTAGTCTTTGTACAAAATAATAACTATTTAGCAAATTTACTATAGTTAAACTTACAAAATGATACTATATAAGCTCTTCTCACATGCTACTTTGTACTGGAAACAGCAGCAAGAGAAAAACAGATAAAACTAAGGTTTCTAAAAACCAAGGTTTGAAGCAGACCACTCAATTTACTAACAAAATTTGAATCAGAGGCTTAGTTTGTTTATGTAGCTGAAAAAGAAAGAATATGAGGCAATCATTAGATCCTAATAAAATATATCCAATTTTCCAAACAGACTTTGACCATGGTTTCAGCCCAGTCTGAGGAAACTTAGTAATATTCATTTTACTACTGATCTGGAAGTTTTATCTGTCTATGACTTTGTGACGTACACTTATGTTTCAGATCATAAAGTTTTGGTGCGCACATTCATTTAAATAAGGGTACAACCCATACCTTGCATTTACTTAGTTTAGCTCTAAACTTTCAGTTACTTTCCCCCTACCTGAGAATTTAAAAGTCCACTATTTAAATATTGTTAGGTGTAAAAATGTAGTTTTAAATAATTTAACTGATATTTGTTTCAACACCAGCTGGAACTTGACATTGTACATTAAAAAACCAATATAAAGGCATAATTACTGTAGAGAAAACTTTGTCTTATACCGCTTATCTATACATATATGTCATTCATGCCTAATGACCACTCACCCTATACCAATATTTGTAATACGTTAATTACCATCAACTTGCACGAGCAATTGGTCAAGGCCACAACAATGATTTAAACTTAGGACTGGGCCTTACTACTTCATGGGCGTCCTGCTCTTCTCCCTCGCAGACACGCAGTCTGCTTGTGCCCGAGCTAGGAGTGAGGCGATACTGAGCGTTCATGGTTCCTACCATTGGTAAATACAGTGTATTATGTTTTCTAAATTTTTTTCTAAATTCTTGCCCATCAATTCACCAATTCAAAATCATAATAATTTCTTTGACTGCTGAAAACCCTTTTTTTTATTTAAAACATTTTATAGTAAGTGGCCTTGACCAATTTGTTCTATCCTGTTCCTGCAGGATGGTGGGTTGCAGTTTCAGTTATTGCATCCCTCAGCTTCCCCGGGATCTTAAATAGGCAAGTAGCCTCATTTAATTTTGTTGTTATTAAATGTTACTTATGTGTATCAGTATATCTAAATACTATTATAATAAATAAATCTAATATATCAGCCTACTTACGTATTACTTCTACCCGAGGGTAGAACTTTATGGAGAAGGAAGATTATAAAGTCAAAATGAAAGATATGATTAATAACGGTCCATATAAATCAGTAAGGAATCCGACTAAAAGAATTGCTTCAAGTGTATCAAAATTGGTTAAGTCAAATCATAATTTTAACAATAAGATAAAAGGACAATTAATAAATTCTGACCCAAGGCCACCACTATTGTACGGATTACCTAAGATACATAAAGAAAATATACCGATGAGACCTATAGTAAGTTCCATAGGATAACCTACTTATAATTTAGCATAGTTTATATCTAAACAACTAAGTGAATTTGTAGGAAAAACTTAATCATTTTTTAGAGATTCTAGACATTTTATCAGCCTTATAAGCCAAAAGAAGTTGCAAGATACTGACATACTAGTAAATTTTGATGTAGAATCATTGTTCACTATGGTTCCAGTACATGAAACAATTGAAATAATCAAATAAATTCTTAACACCAACGATTTAGCGGAGCTAGCTGAACTATGCCTCACATCCACTAATTTTTTATTCGATGGAAAGTTCTATGAACAAACTGAGGGGGCAGCTATGGGATCACCTCTATCACCAGTTGCAGCTAATCTGTATATGGAAATATTTGAAAAGAAGGCTCTTGAAACGTTGATTTGAAACCAAAGGCATGGTATCGATGATGTTTGGGCTGTATGGCCACATAATAGAGAGAGATTGGATGATTTTCTGCACCATATTAATTCTATTCACTCTAATATCAAGTTCACAATGGAAATCAAGAATAATAGAAGCCTGTCTTACTCTGATGTTTTAACTATTACAAGAAGAGATGGACGAATAGGCCACTCTGTATACTGGAAACCTACACATACGAATAGATATTTAAATGCTTCTTCCCATCATCATCCAGCACAGAAGAATGCAGTCTTAAGCACTTTAGTTAATCGAGCCATTCACTTTTCGGACCCAAATAGTTGGAAGAAAGAAAGACAAATACTACATTTAACATTAAAACAGAATAGATATTCAGTTAGCTAAATCAATAATACTATTGAAAAACAGCTGAAGACGGAAAAACAAGAAAATAGAATAGATACAAGACAAGGTAAGGATACCTCAAAAAAGGCATATCTACCTTACATAAAGGGAACAACGGAAAAGATTGACAGGATATTAAATAAAGAAAATATAAAAACCATTTATAAGCCACCGAATAAATTGAAGAATTTTCTGAGGCCAGTCAAAGATAAAATTCCATTAGCTATGGCTGAAGTATATGAAATACCTTGTAGTTGCAGGTCAGTATATATATAGGGGAAATCAAAAGGTTAATTTCCACAAGGATTAAGGAACATATAAGGCATACTAAGAATGAAGATACAGAAAAGTCTGCAGTTGCTGAACATAGCACAAAAAGTAATCATGGAATTTTATTTGGCAAAACTAAAGTCCTTGCCAGGGAAGCTATAGAAATATATAAAAGAAGAAATACTTTTAATAAGGATGATAGTATACGGCTTCCAAAGACATGGGAGCCCATTTTAAGTAAATTTAAATAAAATTGAAGAGTCAGCCATATTGATTTTCTTTGGCCAATGACCGTAAGTCACATGGGTCGTATTTCCGCCCCCTCTCCAGCATACCTGTCAAACCAGTCCCCACCTCACCACCTGTTATAAAAGCTGGACGGTCATTCACCGATCTTAGTCTCAGAGAAACCACTGAGGATGCCACATCACAATATGGCGAAACGTCTGGTTATCTTGTAAATATTGTAGAAAGTACCTTGACGTGGTTGTCACCGGAAAATGTAGATTCTAGTTAAAATATACAAATGTTATATACTAATATTGTAATAAGTTTGTGTTCTATTATAAAAAACCAAATAAGCATACCAACTGGTTCATCATCGCCAAGAAGTAGAAAGCGGAAAAAAGCCCACAGCTGATGGGTAGAAACAGCATCAAATGGCAAAACGGCAAGGAACTGCCAGGACGAGTGACCAGGGCTATGGTACAGTGTGTGAACAGCTCTAGTGACCATTGCATCGTACTCAACTGTCAACCTTCTCAGCATGCTGTAATCTCTGATTTCACCTTCATTCCTATGCACAGTTATAACAGCATAATTAATATCTGATACATGAAAATTATGGTTAATCTTATTTCTGTACATCTTTTCTTACGTCACTGATCTAGAAAAATAAACGCTTAGTGCTAATACTTCACTAGTTGAATAAAGTTTGCAAACAGGATAGATAAGTGAATTGGAGGGGTTTTATGAGGGTTTATTTATACAGTTTGGGAAAAGCAAGTCCCAATAATATGATGATATATATTGCTTAACTTTGATATTAGTTTTTAACAAAGTAAACAGGATATTCATACGTCCTTTGCAGTTCAATCTAAAAAAGTTATGTAGTTAACTGAATAGCCAAACTTTGGGAAATATGGATTAGAACAAGAAAAATAATCAAATAGGTCAGTAAACAATGTTTCCTGTTTCTGTTTATGTTAGTCATACAGATTTTAAAAAATAAACAAAATTTTTTCCTACGTATATGACGTATTCTTATAGTATAGTATATAGAACAATAGTATATAGAACACTGCAATAACAAGGCAAAACATAACTCAATATTTAAAAAATGAAATCTTCAGTAGAGTGGTATGGTAGTGAATCTGAATCGCCCTGAAGCCATTTGGATTCATTTGTTTATTATGATTAATGGAGTGATATGCCTTTTCTTTTATTTAATTTCATAACTTTGATTCTAAGCAATGCAGTTGTGTGACAGTGTTCAAAATTTGTTCTAACTGATTTAAATTTAAAATAAAAGTAATGTGAAGATTGGTATATATCAAGCCTAATCTAAAGTATTGATTTCAATTTTTTAACCAACAACTTTCCTTATCATTCATACACATCCAATGTTAGCATTCATTACTTCTTAAACTAATATCCCACATAAGCAATACTATTCTAAATTTGTATTATGATTTAAAACAAGGAAACCAAGCAAGTCTATTTGGTAATTTTAATAATATTTCATACCTAACATAAAAGTAAAATTGACTAAGACAATATCGTAGTCAACAATAGATTTGTACATAAATCTGAAACTGCTACTGCACATTAGGTAGCTGGATACAACATATGAGTTGCCTTATTCAATGTCTACACAGGGAAACTGTCCTGTACGCAAACAACTCATTTCCAGGAAAAATTATCTAGGGACTGAATCAACCGAGGTCAGATTACAGAGATTTACAATACGATTCAATTATATACCTTATTTTTGGATTTTGGGCAATTTTCATGAAAATTATAAAGAATAATTTTAAAAAGTGTTGATTTTCAAACAAAATAACTATTTCAGTGTTTGACTTTTGAGGCTTGCCATTACAGATACTTTAGTTCTGCTATGCAATATTTTGTTAGGATTACTTTAAAGTGCTGATAATCAGTGTGATAAGCTTGTATCAAACTACAGCTGAATGAATGGTTTCAACAATAATTTTATAGGGTTTCAACAATAAATTATGGTTTCAACAATATTAAATACAGGGCGTTTTTGTACTGAGATACAGGCTCAGTGGTACTGGCCTTGTATCTCAGCATTATGGGTCAATACACACGTACAGTGGTATTGACCTACCCGCCCACCCATACACGTACAATGGTATTGACCTACTCGCCCACCCATACATGTACAGTTGTATTGACCTACCCGCCCACCCATACACGTACAGTGGTATTGACCTACCCGCCCACTCATACACATACAGTGGTATTGACCTACCCGCCCACCCATATACATACAGTGGTATTGACCTACCCGCCCGCCCATACACGTACAGTGGTATTGACCCACCCGCCCACCCATACACGTACAGTGGTATTGACCCACCCGCCCACCCATACACGTACAGTGGTATTGACCAACCCACCCACCCTTACATGTAAAGTGGTATTGACCCACCCGCTCACCCATACACGTACAGTGGTGTTGACCCACCCGCCCACCTTTACACGTACAGTGGTATTAACCCATCCGCCCACCCATACACGTACAGTGGTATTGACCAACGCGCCCACCCGTACATGTAAAGTGGTATTGACCCACCCGCTCACCCATACACATACAGTGGTATTGACCCACCCGCCCACCTTTCCACGTACAGTGTTATTAACCCACCCGCCCACCTATACACGTACAGTGGTATTGACCAACCCGCCCACCCGTACATGTAAAGTGGTATTGACCCACCTGCTCACCCATACACGTACAGTGGTATTGACCCACCCGCCCACCTTTACATGTACAGTGGTATTAACCCACCCGCCCAGCCATACACGTACAGTGGTATTGACCAACCCGCCCACCCGTACATGTAAAGTGGTATTGACCCACCCGCTCACCCATACACGTACAGTGGTATTAACCCACCCGCCCACCCGAACATGTACAGTGGTATTGACCCACCCGCCCACCCATACACGTACAGTGGTATTGACCTACCCGCCCACCCGTACATGTACAGTGGTATTGACCCACCCGATCACCCATACACGTACAGTGGTATTGACCCACCCGCCCACCCATACACGTACAGTGGTATTGACCAACCCGCCCACCCGTACATGTAAAGTGGTATTAACCCACCCGCTCACCCATACACATACAGTGGTATTGACCCACCCGCCCACCCATACATGTACAGTGGTATTGACCAACCCGCCCACCCGTACATGTAAAGTGGTATTGACCCACCCGCTCACCCATACACGTATAGTGGTAATGACCCACCCGCCCACCCATACACGTACAGTGGTATTGACCCACCCGCCCACCCGTACATGTACAGTGGTATTGACCCACCCGCTCACCCATACACGTACAGTGGTATTGACCCACCCGCTCACCCATACACGTACAGTGGTATTGACCCACCCGCTCACCCATACACGTACAGTGGTATTGACCCACCCGCCCACCTTTACACGTACAGTGGTATTAACCCACCCGCCCACCCATACACGTACAGTGGTATTGACCAACCCGCCCACCTGTACATGTAAAGTGGTATTGACCCACCCGCTCACCCATACACGTACAGTGGTATTAACCCACCCGCCCACCCGAACATGTACAGTAGTATTGACCCACCCGCCCACCCATACACGTACAGTGGTATTGACCAACCCGTACATGTACAGTGGTATTGACCCACCCGCTCACCCATACACGTACAGTGGTATTGACCCACCCGCTCACCCATACACGTACAGTGGTATTGACCAACCCACCCACCCGTACATGTAAAGTGGTATTGACCCACCCGCCCGCCCATACACGTACAGTGGTATTGACCAACCTGCCCACCCGTACATGTAAAGTGGTATTGACCCACCCGCTCACCCATACACGTAAAGTGGTATTAACCCACCCGCCCACCCATACACGTACAGTGGTATTGACCCACCCGCTCACCCGTACACGTACAGTGGTATTAACCCACCCGCCCACCCATACACGTACAGTGGTATTGACCCACCCGCTCACCCGTACATGTAAAGTGGTATTGACCCACCCGCTCACCCATACACGTACAGTGGTATTGACCCACCCGCTCACCCATACACGTACAGTGGTATTGACCCACCCGCTCACCCGTACACATACAGTGGTATTGAACCAACCCGCTCACCCATACACGTACAGTGGTGGGTGCCCACCCATACACGTACAGTGGTATTGACCCACCCGCTCACCCGTACATGTAAAGTGGTATTGACCCACCCGCTCACCCGTACATGTACAGTGGTATTAACCCACCCGCCCACCCATACACGTACAGTGGTATTGACCCACCCGCTCACCCGTACACGTACAGTGGTATTGAACCAACCCGCTCACCCATACACGTAGTGGTATTAACCCACCCGCCCGCCCATAAACGTACAGTGGTATTGACCAACCCGCCCACCCGTACATGTAAAGTGGTATTGACTCACCCGCTCACCCATACACGTACAGTGGTATTGACCCACCCGCCCACCCATACATGTACAGTGGTATTGACCAACCCGCCCACCCGTACATGTAAAGTGGTATTGACCCACCCGCTCACCCATACACGTATAGTGGTAATGACCCACCCGCCCACCCATACACGTACAGTGGTATTGACCCACCCGCCCACCTGTACATGTACAGTGGTATTGACCCACCCGCCCACCCGTACACGTACAGTGGTATTGACCCACCCGCTCACCCATACACGTACAGTGGTATTGACCCACCCGCTCACCCATAAACGTACAGTGGTATTGACCCACCCGCCCACCTTTACACGTACAGTGGTATTAACCCACCCGCCCACCCATACACGTACAGTGGTATTGACCAACCCGCCCACCTGTACATGTAAAGTGGTATTGACCCACCCGCTCACCCATACACGTACAGTGGTATTAACCCACCCGCCCACCCGAACATGTACAGTAGTATTGACCCACCCGCCCACCCATACACGTACAGTGGTATTGACCAACCCGCCCACCCGTACATGTACAGTGGTATTGACCCACCCGCTCACCCATACACGTACAGTGGTAATGACCCACCCGCTCACCCATACACGTACAGTGGTATTGACCAACCCACCCACCCGTATATGTAAAGTGGTATTGACCCACCCGCCCGCCCATACACGTACAGTGGTATTGACCAACCTGCCCACTCGTACATGTAAAGTGGTATTGACCCACCCGCTCACCCATACACGTAAAGTGGTATTAACCCACCCGCCCACCCATACACGTACAGTGGTATTGACCCACCCGCTCACCCGTACACGTACAGTGGTATTAACCCACCCGCCCACCCATACACGTACAGTGGTATTGACCCACCCGCTCACCCGTACATGTAAAGTGGTATTGACCCACCCGCTCACCCATACACGTACAGTGGTATTGACCCACCCGCTCACCCATACACGTACAGTGGTATTGACCCACCCGCTCACCCGTACACGTACAGTGGTATTGAACCAACCCGCTCACCCATACATGTACAGTGGTATTAACCCACCCGCCCACCCATACACGTACAGTGGTATTGACCCACCCGCTCACCCGTACATGTAAAGTGGTATTGACCCACCCGCTCACCCGTACATGTACAGTGGTATTAACCCACCCGCCCACCCATACACGTACAGTGGTATTGACCCACCCGCTCACCCGTACACGTACAGTGGTATTGAACCAACCCGCTCACCCATACACGTAGTGGTATTAACCCACCCGCCCACCCATACACGTACAGTGGTATTGACCCACCCGCTCACCCGTACATGTAAAGTGGTATTGACCCACCCGCTCACCCATACACGTACAGTGGTATTGACCCACCCGCTCACCCGTACACGTACAGTGGTATTAACCCACCCGCCCACCTTTACACGTACAGTGGTATTAACCCACCCGCCCACCCATACACGTACAGTGGTAACCCCTTGTTACTTCATAAGGGATAGTTTATGAAGTAACGGAGAGGAATATATTCATTCACATACAAAATTAGAAGCACTATTTCAAAGATTCCAGAAGTGTTGGAAATAACCATCGTCTTTTCAGACAGCTTCAGTGCACAGTCTCTATTTTGTCCATCTTCCAAGTGACATTTACGTAGTTGTTTTGCTTTGTTGTTTTGATTGAGTATGAATCAAATAATTGTGTAGTGCTTATTATTTTAGGTAATTGGTATTTATTCAGATTTATTCCATGTAAACAGAGACCAGAATCCGATTTTAAGTTTTGTCAGTCAGTAGGCCTATATTACAAATTAAATCAAACATTTTAGCCTTCCTTTGCAAATATTAAAAAAAAATTATTTAAATATATTTTAATATGAAGTATTATTGTACTGGTATTTTTAATGTGGTCGTTAGTATGTAATTATTGTTTTTACAATGTTATTATTTAAGTGTTACTTATGTCCCAGTTCTAAATGCTTTTATATAAAATTGTTGAGTCAACATTAACACATTCATACTCATTTACTAATCTTTTTCAGCTTAATTACCCCTTTACGTCTTGCAATATGCAGTGGTCATACCTGTGCGTTATGTGTAAACATATGTTTGACGTGAATTGTCATTCAGTGGAAACCAACTGATTGTTGATGTTTTCAATACAGTCACACGGTGTGTGGATACTTTCATTTTTTAACTGTTCTATCATTTTACCAATGATTTTATACATAAATAGATTTTTCATTAAAATATAAATGTTGAGTTTTTGTGGTCTATTGTGGAGTGCTAGTGTAGTCCCATGTAAATGTAATGCAGTTTTTAAACCAGCTGTGGTCGCGAGCCTCACTAACAAAATTACAGGCACAAATATTCCTATTAGATGGAATATCTATTGTAGGTGTATATAATCAAGGATTTTACTTTATTATACCTATAAAAATTATAAGCATAAATAAAATGAATTGTTAATAATGTCATAGTGTTATGTTATTAGTGTTTATTAACTATAATGTTCTTGAAGTTTAAAACTACAACTATGAAACATTTAATGAGTATGTATCTGTAACATTGATGATTTAACCAATGAAGTGCACATGCATAAACACTGTATACAAAACGACAAATTTATGTTATATGCAGAAAGCCTAGCTTGTATCCGCGACCACTATCTGTCAATACACACATTTTTATATAAAAGTGTCAAATAAACTAGAGTTAAATACTCCAAAAATTTCCGCATCTAAGGTGATATTTCCATAAATTGTTCCTACGGTGAACGTGATAAAACATAGTTGTCCTAAAAACGATATATAATACATACCATTTCAATACACTACATTTTCAAAGGTAATAGTTATAGAAGTTCAATTAATGTTACAACTGATATTTAATAAGGATGCTTTAAAAAATGTTGTTAACTAGAATATTTAGTTGATTAAAAATTAAACTTGTTTTTAATAGTTAATTGCATTCCTTGCCTGAACAATTGATACTGATCGGTGACATATTGCATGGTATGCCTGATGAGCCGTCCTAGTCTCTTGGCATATTGGTGGTGATGGTTTGCACTCTCCGAGTTGAGGCCCTGGCCAAGTAAGTTTAGTAGCAGGCTACATAGAGCTATTAACTTCAACAATTTGTCCTCTGTTAGTAGATGTCCATTATAATCTATTACCTAAATAACATCAAAATCATCATCAGCTGAAATTATCATTATTTAAAATACTATGGAATATAAAATACTGTATTCTGTAATATACATAATTAAGAGCAGATAAATTATTGTATTATCTTGTTTAGCTTCTGAACCTTTCACCGCCAAGAGCAAATATTATCTCTAAAATCTCCGTGGGCTGAAAAGATCAGATCATATAAATGTTCTTAAAACCATCATGGGCGTTAATATCAACTTTTGATATTTTTCTCAAGTTTCATTATTCATTGAATAAATTCTTATTTCAAAAATTAAATAATAAGAGTTGCACAGTATTACAATAACTTCAAAAATGCTATTTTCAAAGTTTTAACATTAAAATATGAAATAATCTTATTTCTTAAGGCCAAATAAATAAAGTGAAATACTCTTTTTTTTAAGAAAGACAAATGATCCAAGTGTTTTTGAACTGGATATTATTAACCCTGCAAGTATGAGCCATCAGAATTTCCGATGGTTGGTACCCATTACGGGTGTGACTCTCGGAATTTCCGACTGTCTCGTTTCGTCACCACTACATTATTATTATATGTCAAATTCCATTATAATCACCACCAATTGGTTCATGAGGTTCCATTTGTTATATTTAGATGTCTTTGGTTGCTCATTTGACTGAATACACTCTGCTAACAGCTGATGTATTTTATACTACAGTCGTCAATTTGTCAGATGTAGTCTGTGTGTTCCAGTTTTACTGTCACATTATTTTGTTGAAATCCAACCTAATTTTTACTGTTTTATTTCATACATACAGTCAAATATTGTTTATATTGTATTTACTGATATTAATTTTAGTATAAATATAGTTATTGTTTTTAGAAAATGTAAATATATATATGAACACTGCAGGTTACTGGTAGGCCTGTTTGTAGCTGGCATGAATCTTAGTTATGCTTATTTTATTTTGTAATCTATTGTTTGATAATTACAATTATTGAAATATTTTTTTATTTTTAGGCCTAGTCTAGTATATGTTTTTATTATATTATTGAATATGACACTTTATGGTTGATACATTATTAGTGTATTGAAGGTATGGCAACAAATGCAAAACACACAATTTTTTATTTATGTGCGAATTTACTTTTTGGAACCTATAACTTCCTATCAAGTACTGGTTTCTATAGATACCTATACATTTTTGTAATCTGTATAAAATTTTGCATAGTATAAGGAAACTATCAAGCTAAAATAATTATCACTGGTGTTATATAAATAAGCAAAAGACAAAATAATTATTTTATTTACATATTTATTTTGTCTCTTATCTCATACTAGATTTACAGAAATAAAGTTAGCCTTCTAATATATGTACTGTCAAATGCTACATTTCAGGCTGAAAACAATGATATACAACAAGTTATACTTATACAATAATAAGGCAGCTGGAATATTAATTTAATAAACCTTTGCGAAACAACTAATTTTGCTGCCACACTGGGGGAACAACTATATCACACTTGCAGGGTTAAAGTAGCTAGTACACAGTGGATGGGGGGGGGGGAGAGAGATAATGAGTAAGTTTAATTTTAATTTTTTTTTTTTTTTTTACTTATATTACAAGTTTTTAAGGAATCTGCGCTTTAATTCCAATTAGGAGCTGCCCTTCCTTGTCTGCAGGAATGGGTGGAATTAATAACTTATATATATATACTAATTCCTGGCCTAGTGCCCTTTAACCTAACCTAACATATATACATATATATATTGGGTACTTCACAAAATTGTAAACATAAATGAAAAAAATGATTTATTTTTCAAATCAATAATGACTATAACATAAATACATTTGTTTGGTTTGTATTTAAAATATTATCAAACATCAGATACATATTTTCATTGGACGTGTCTGATTCAATAAAAAACATAGTTTTAAAACCAATATCTGCTGATAGCTTAAAACAGTTGTTTTCCAACAGTGTGTTTTGTTATTGTTTTTGTAAATTTAGTCTTGAGATAAACATGGCTGAATTTCAGTTATCTTTTGAACAATGTAAATGGCTTTTAAGGTGTTATTGGAAAACCTAAAATATTCTAGAGGTGCAAAGGCAATGGCAAATGGAGTTTGAGACATAACCATCGACAAGATTAATGATTTCAAGGTTTGAAATGTATAGGGTAGTGATGAATGGAAAGGTCGGTAGTAAACCAAGTTATGAAGCAATGAAAATGTTAGTGTGATTTTGCAGTCATTTACTCGACCTCCTCAAAATTCTCTGAGACAGATTTCTGACACTGGAACTAAACAGACAATGTACAAAGAATTTTGAAAAGAAATAAATGGAGTCAATCGTGCAAACGAAAGATTCTGTGATTTAATTGTGTGGTCAGATAAAGCAACATTCAAACTTAATTATTGTACAATAAACAGGCATAACCTTGTGTATTGGGCTAACGCAAATTCACGTGTCATCGAACAGAAAGCAATAAATTTACCAGCTGTGACAATAAGGTGTGGACTATCAACAAGGAGTAAAATTGGACCATTTTTTCTTTGAAAGCAGAGTTACTGGTGCATTCTATTTGCAAATGTTGCAGCAAAAGATTATCCCAGATTTAGAGAACACATATCCTGATGAAAAAATCTTCTTTCAACAGGATGGGGCACCACCGCATTATCACTGTGATGTAATAGGATACCTTGCCATCACTTTCCCGTAGCGATGGATAGGGCGTCAACGAAGTGCTTTAGAGTACCCAGCATGATCTCGAGACTGATGTTAACAGTAATAATTTTCGACATTTATAAGTATCTTTTGCTGAAAAATGCAATTTTATGTATATAATAGCTTTATTTAATAAAATTTATCTGTTCAAAATGTGTATACTTTTTTTACACCCTGTGTGTATATATATATATATATATATATATATATATATATATATATATATAATTTTATCTATTGTTGTTTACCTAAGATTAAGATATTATAAGATATTATATCTGTATTAAGATCCAAGCGAAAGACAGTGGAAAGAGAAATTCAGGAAGAATAGAGGACCTGGGGAGAGATAGTGTTTGGCGCAGAACAGAGTCCAGTGGAGGTCCTTTGTTGCAGCCCTACGCCCTAGGGATTAAAGGAAATAAGTCAAGTAAGTCATTTATCTAAGAATTTAGTATTTCATGTTATTGTTGATATTTATTTATATGCATTTGTTATTATATTTATTCTTGCATTATTATTCTAGAGCTCTTTATAACGTTAATGAGCTCAATATTTGTTAATATTGAATTTATTGCTGCACTTTTTTTCAGGCCATATTCATACAAACAAACATATACTATTGTTTATTTAAGTTGTGCTCAAAGTCTGATCAATTTTCATAAACGGTTAAAAGGCTAAGTCTGATGATTTAAAAAAAGGAAATTTTGACTATGATTAACATTTATTCCCTTTTTTACATGATGTTTTTTAATTCAAAGATTTTTTCACTCTTGGAAATAAACAATGTTTCTGACTTAGGTTGTTTTAATTTTTTTTCCATCCCCTCCTCAGGGGCTCAGTTTGTGAGAGGTTGGGTTTCAAAACTGAAGTTAACAGTCAAGCTATCGGATCCATTGTGCACGTTTAGCACCACCACTGGAGTGAATGCAGCTTAAGCACTGCAGCAGACGTGAACAACACCACTCGCCAATTCTTACATATGATTGTAATGATTAGAAAGACCATAAAAAAAATAATTCTATAAGTAAACTGCTACTGTTTATTGAAGCAGCCCATACACAGTATAGTGTATTTAGTTACATTTAGTGACTTCTTTCAAATGGCATTTTTTTGTATGAACCACAGAAAATGTGAATCCCAGTCATTAAATCATACTTTAACTACGATGATCACAATTATCAGGTTATTTATAATTGTCAGCAAATAAATAATATAAATAATAGCTCAGTAGCTAAGGCCTCTCAGACTGCAGAGTTCAAGATTCAAATTTCGAATATCCAACTGAGCTGACGGATGATCCTTAATTTATTGAATAGAGTTCACACATAGGCCTGTGGTAAGTAGTTTTTTTATTTAAAAAATTATACACGCTACAGCCAATAAAAATAATAAAAATAATAAATACTAAAAAAAGTGTATCATAAAAATAGAAAATTAAAATTTGGCCATTCAAACAAAACAATAATATATTCTACATCAAATAGGATAAACAAATAACGAGGATTTGAAAAGTTTGGTATACAAAACTGTCTTATCAAATTACAAAAAGAAAATCTGAGATGAATACCTGTCTGAATATTTCACCAAAAGGCACTTGATTTAGGAAACAAACAATATCTGTTTCTCTCAATCCATTGGCATCTGGTTCATCTTCTCCATCCGAGTCAATCACCACCCATGCATGTGTTATATCTCCAGACGCCGTCATCTATATCACAATGACACAACTCACAAGCTATACTCACTAGTACGAAATGACTATTAGATTAATTCACAATATGATTAGTTTAATTCTGTAATTTTTGTATTAAAATCTTAAATAATTTAATCAGAAATAAAAAATAGATTAAATTATACAGAAAGATTATAAATTATATCCTCGATCACAACACGTCTTTACTTCTTCAGGTGAAAGTAGTTTAGTTTATAATCTGTTTCCTTTTCTGTTTTAAGAAACACTACTACTAAACAGTACTTCTAATATAATATCATTTCAATAAACGAGAAGCTGATTACCTTGGATCTATGGACACCTGGACTGAATCTAAGCATACAATGAAAAATATAAGTTAAATTCACGATTAATGATGGGTAAGTGCAATTATTAACTTGTATTGTACAAGTGAGGTATTTAGAGTTGTTGGTATTAATGCTCTACTTGACACTATCTCCCCAAGATAATAGGTTAATGTCAACTGGAGATGACTCTAGACAAGCTTTTTTAGCTGACAATAATCAGGTAGCGAGGTGAACAAATTACTGAAAACAACCGATTTTAACAGTTATTCGTACTACGTAGAGATCAAGTAAGAATAGAGATACTGCAATAGTTTGTAATTGTCAAGCACATTTGAACCCTTTGAGTAGTAATGTGGTCTTAAGAAGTGACTACTATCTCCATGTTGTAGAGTAGCGTGCGACTAACAATTTACATCTACTTATTTACTAATAAATTACATCTACAGAGTAAGAACTTTTTTTTTAATAATTATTTCAAATAATTTATAAATTTTTACATGACATCAACTAAAGTATACAAATAAAATAAATATATTACAAATTGCATAATATGTACCACAAGATTGGTAGGATCACCTTTAGTGAGATAACCTAGCCGCAGTAATAAAAAAGGCACCAAATGTACCAACAAAGAAAGCGAATTTCGTGAAATAGCTGAATCAATACCAATTTAAGTGGAGAAACAAGTGATTAGCATCTTGTGGAAAAAGAAAGCTAAACTGTGAAATTTTAGTTTGGCTACCAATATAGCCTACATTCAAAGCGGTTTGCAAACGAAGTTTATTTTTTGGGTGTAAATGATAATTATCAATGTTTTAAGGGTTATGTTAAACAAATATATTATGTAATAATAAATTATAGAACAACCCTGAAGCTACGAAATAAAGCATAAGCTAAAAATTCATTTTTGGCAGATCACTATCAAAAACGGCTCAAGATGTGATTACTCTTCTGATGCATGGCACTAAAAAACTACTTATGATGTGATTAATATTTAAGTTTAAAAGCAGTTACTCCTCATAAGGTTAAACCAAACATCCCACTTAGTTGGATGCTTCAGGTTGCACTGTTAACAGAAGCATCATTGTCATAACCTTTTGATACTGCCTAAGAAACTTTTCTTGACACAAACTGTTATCAAAGTGAATTTCAGGGTACATAAACTGTTCAGTAACAAATAGACATCTTAAAAGTAGTTAAATTTTGTGTTAAAACCTGATATTAAATTAATTGATAATAATTGAAAGATGCAAGATGGAATAGTTTCAATTTCATCAACTAAGCACAACATATACTGAATAAGTACAACTTGTAGTTTCAATGTCCTGGCTGAATCAGTGGGATTTACCAGGCCTGAAAATGCACACGGTAAATCCCATAAGATGCATTGTCTATATGTTTGTAGAGCTTGATATTGTCCTGCAATTTACTATACTACTTATTTGATTTCACTCTTAACTGGTTAAATAAAAGGTCAATGGTGAATAAAAGTAATTACAATTTGCATATAACATCAGAGAAATGAAGGAATAGCAGTTAATTTATTGTATTTTGTAATTTTTTTATTGTAAAACCAGTGATAAAATAAATTTCTTTATTCTTATTCTTTATTTAGCTAAACTTGCCTGACTAATATTTATTATTCATTATTATTATTATTCATCTCTAAGACGCCGATCGTAGAGATATGGGCGAATATGAGGTGTGAATGAGTGTGATGGGTTAGATGAACGAGTGTAGTCATTGTTACTGTCTGAGTTCGACTTAGCTCAGAAAGGACTATTTATTAATAACCCAATAGCCAGGGCAACTATGGATCCTACAACATTACGTGGAATCCAAACCACGTAGTGTTGGTCTGATTTTCAGCTAACTGACAAGTTTGACACTCAGTTCTCTTCCCTACACAACATCCGAACCTTGACTACCATTCAACACGGACACTCCAGACTTCTCTAAAAGTGTCTATGTTGATGATAACCATTGAGCGGATGCCGTGTCGGTATTGAGAGAACCGAGCATGGAACCTATCGCATACAATCTCCCAAACACTTTGTCCCCAAGTAGCTGAGTTACAGCACTGCGCCACCAGTGCCAACAAGAATTAGGTCTAAGACAAGAAACTTATTTCCACCACATATATTTCCCGAGTTAGTGACCACTTATTTTATGCGAGAAATTGGTTACAACAAACCAAAAGGCAGAATATACTGTCTGATTCAAAATTATGGATACCCGAGTTTGAACAAACACAGCAAAAAAACCAATGGACATAAAAAAATTAAAATAGCATAATAATTTCCTTATTTATTTCTATGTTAACATACTTAGGTTTAAAATTTTTAAAAGTGTTTTAATTTCTTTTAATGTTTGTAGGAGTACAAAAGTACCACTGTTTAACAACTTTGGATTAATAGATGTAAAAAAGTCACCAAATAAAAATTATTTATCAAAGATACGTGACACTTTTATATATTGTAGATACTTGTATAAAAATTTACAAAGTTTCATAATTTATTGTGTGAACAAAACAAAGTTGTTATCAGTTGATGAAGTAACTTTTTCTCAACACTGAGTTACAAACATCACAAGTCTTTTTTTTAGAAAAAAGGAGAGGCCGATCTCCTTCTTAATCTTACTTTCTGTTTCCTCATAGACTATTGATCTGTGAGAGGAACTTATTCAGACAGAGTAAGGGGGTGAACCAGCACAGTAGAAGGTGAATATTACTGATAAATCTTTTGGTCTAGGCCGTATTCGAACCACTGCTATCTCTAACCCAAGCTCAAAGTCCTAACGCCTTAGACCGCTTGGCCATTGGCTTGCCCAAACTGTTGATGTTGATAGATTGAGTATGTAATAATTTGTACAGCATATACACACAAAAAATACATTAGTGATAAAGGCTTTATGAGCGCTGAACTGTGAAATCGCTGCCGCCCATTACCACTCAGCTCTTGTAACTTGAACGCAACATTGCCCCATTGATCCACAGATGTTCTTCTGTCGAGAATTCTCACATTAAATATAGAAGGGGATCACAAAGTTAATTGATTTTTCATTTTATTTTTCTCGTTTCTGGAGTCATTGAACTCCTTATAAGTCATCTGATTCCTTACTTCATATGGTATGTGCTCTTTCCTGAAACCACTTAATATCAGATTTAGCAGTGGACAATACAAGACTACTAACATGATCTTGATGTCCTATTAGAGGAAGAATCAACCTAATTCTGTGTAAAGGATTAGTAATAAAATCCTCCCAATCGGCTCTTTTTAAATTCAATTGAATTATAGAAATCACTACTGAAACTTGTTCAGTTCATGTCTTTAACAACAAGAAATGAATGGCTGAAGGCACAGAAGAAGCAAAATTGCCTGAAAGAAACAGAGGAAACAAGATTTTCTTCAACGAAAACCTGACTACCTTCTACAGAGGCTTGCTTAGAGATGCTAAAAATAGAGCCAAGATGTAAGAATATAACTTTATTTGGTTTCAAAATGGTAAGACTCTGGTTAAGAAAAATCCAGATGGCAAAAATACTATTGTGATAGAGTTATGATGACCTGGGTAAAATTGGTAACTAAATAGTAAGACAACGTATAATTTGTAATGTGCCAGTTGTAGGGTCTAAACTAAAATATGTAGGAAACAATACTAAGTAGTTAAAGCATGAAAACCTAAGATATGCATTACAATTAAGTAGATACAAATTTAAATTTTCAATTTGATAGTTATTTAAATTTTGATACTTGGTTTGATAATGTTAAGACTGTTGATTTTGGTGGTTTTAATTTGATTCATCTTAATATAAGATCGATTAGATCAAATTGGCATACTTTTATTCTTCAGTTGCATCTTTTTTTCTGAGACAGATATTATACTATCGGAAATCAATTGCTCAGATCATATTATAAATAGTTATGTAATCAATAATTGTGATGTGGTTAGTAAGTGTAGGGAAGGTAAATCTGGTGTAGGGAAGGTTTACCTGTTTGTTTAGATCGTTTGAATGTATTGCAGGTATTATTCAGTCTGTAGGTGTAAATGAACATGTAAGTATTCATCTGCTAGCTTTGTTGTACAGGCCACCCTCACAAAGTACAGGTATTAGTGCAGTGCCGTTTCTTAACAAATTAAATAATGTACTTTCACATCAGTTTTTTAGTGGAAATTTAATTGTTGTTGGTGATACTAATTTATAAGTGCTGGATGGTTTTGATTCTATTGTATCTGACTATGAACTTGTCTTATCCTCAAAAGGTTCACATAAAATAATACTAGACTATACCAGAGAGGAAGTAAGAGCAGGTAACCTATAACAGACTTGTATTGACCATATATAAATAAAGACATAATAAAGACATTTATTTATCCTTCGGCAAGTCACATAACCAGCAATAGACATCGTCAATATTAAAAACTAAGAGTTGACTAATATGTCATGATAAGTAGTGTTTAAAAAACTTAATCCTATTAAGTAATAGTAGTCACTAGCCTATGAAATTTAGACTAAAGTGTTAAAATTTAATTTAAAATATTCTTCTAGGTTGTACAGTGGATTATTTACAAGCCATTCATGTAATCTCTTTGAAAATTTACAATGGGTTAAATTTTTCCAAAAAACTTGTAACTTATTGAAAATCCTTATTCCCATGCTTTTATGATAGTTCATTGATTTTGAAAGTCTTAATCTGGGCAGCTCGATTCTTTCTTGGTTTCGTGTATTATGAGTATGTATTGTATTTCTCTGTGTATAAAGATGCAGATTTTTCTTTATTACCATTAATACATAAAAAATATACAAATCCACAACAGTTAAAATGCTTAATTGCCTAAAAAGAGGTCGACAGTGATCACGCGAATTAGAACAAGTTATGATTCGTAAAGCTTTTTTTCGTACAATAAGAGCCTGTTGAATGCCTGTTCCATTACCCCACACAATTAAACAATATCTTATAATACTTTCAAAGAATGCAAAATAGACCATTCATAAATATTTTGAAGACACTTTATTTTTAAGATTTGCAAGTAAATAAATTACTGTAGACAATCTCTTACAAATATAGGCTATATGAGTTCTCCATGACAGATTAGAATCAATATTTATACCTAAAAGCTTCACTGTACTTAGCGGATCTAAGAGATCTCCTATTTTTAAGGTTACCAAAAGATGCTGCGTTTTTTCTTTATTTAGAAATAGGCCATTAGTTTCAAACCAATGAGTTGCCTCTAACAATGTGTTCTCTGAAATTGTTTTTAGCCGATCCACATCCTTATGATAAGATAACAATGTTGTATCATCCGCATATATTGTAGAGTAACAGGACAAGTTATTGCTTAGGTCATTAATTAAAACTAGAAAGAGTATAGGCCCTAAAACGGACCCTTGAGGTACTCCTAACTTAAATTCTAAAACTTCAGAAAAATTGCCATTGTGGTCGACCAAATGCTTACGCTCTGAAAGATATGACTTCAAAATTTCCAAGTCTTTGCCATAGAAATCATAATACTCCAACTTACTTAATAAAATGACATGGTTGACTGTGTCAAAAGCTTTACTCAGGTCACATAAGGTGACCTGGGCAGCATTTTTACTCTCTAAGGTCAGTAAAAGTTGATTAATTAAGCTATCAATGGCATGTGTAGTTGATCTACCAGGACGATAACCATACTGACTATCATTAAACAAACCAGAAGATTCAAAATATTTACAAATTTGTACTTTAAGAATTTTTTCTAAGACTTTTCCTATAACTGGAATAGAAGAGATCGGACGGTAACTACTGGGTATATCTGGGTTACCCTTTTTAAAGATAGGTACCACTCTAGAAAACTTTAAACTAGGTATTTGGAAAAACACCATCATTTATACATCTATTAAAACAATAAGTTAATAGTTCAATAATTACTGAGGCGACTTTTTTTATTAAGTCGCTGGAGAGTCCATAGACATCCCTGGATGAAGAATTTTTTAATGACATTATTATGTTCCACACCTCATTTGAGCGAACTGGTGAAATGACACAACACGAATTGGCTGACATCAAATTTACATTTTTAAGACACTGCACTGCACTCTCCGGGGAAGCTTTGACTTTTGAACTTATATCTTCTACAGCAGTTATGAAATAGTTGTTGAAGTCATCAGGCTGGATGCTGCTACCAAAATTGTTGACTGGGTTGCTTTTAGCTGTTTTATTTATGATACTCCATGCCGCCTTACATTTGTTGGAAGAATGTTCAATTATTTCTTCATTTTTCTGTATTTTAGCCTCTCGTAGTGCAAGTCTATAGTGTCTTTTCAGGTTCTTAAATAATAACAATAGCTAGTCATTGTTATATTTATTACACATGTCTTTACAGAGTAGTATTTGGTTCTTCATTGCTGCTAGCCTCGGTGAATACCAACCAGTTGAAACAGAACCTTTTTTAAATCTCGAATTAGCTGTACTCTCCTTTAATTTTTTAGCCTTCTTGAGCGGAAAACTAGTCTCGAATAAGGTCAAAATCATTCGAAAAAATGTTCAAAGCAGTTACTAGCTGTTAAATTAGGTGAAAAAGACTGGCACCACTGTTCCTCTTTGAGGAGTTGCATAAAGTAACTTATGTTCTTAGGAGTAATTAATTTAACAGTTTTTAATTGACTATCATGTGTGCAAGAAATAGACTTACTCACAGAAAACTCAAAATGTAAAGCATCATGATCAGATAAAGATGGTTTTCTGACTTCTGTAATATATTCATGTGGTTTCAAATTGGTCATTATGTTATCCAGGCATGAATTGCCACGCGTAGGCTTGTTGTTTGTGCAATATATGTCATACTGCCTTAATACAATGAGAAATCTTTCTATAGTAGCTTTATTAGTAGTTACGTCAAATTGAGCATTCACATCTCCACATAAGATTAGCTTGCACTTTAATCGAAAGAGAAAGATTAAAAGTTTCTCCAATGACTGAAGAAATATTTCAGTACTACCATCTGGTGATCTATAAAGGGACACCACGATCAGATTTAATTCCGTCAGTTCTACACCAGTAACTTCAAAATGGAGTTCATTACAGAAATTCTTCAGGTCAATTTCCTTAAAAATAATTTTATTAGCGACATATATGCTTAGACCTCCGCGAATATGAACACTGCGACAAAAACTTCTGCCCAGAGAAAAGCCTTCAGGTACCCATAGTTCAATTTCATCTGTATTTAGCCAATGTTCTGCAAGGCATGCAACAAAGTATTTGTTTTGACATAACAGGAGTTCCAGTTCTTCACATTTTTCCCTTAAACCTTGTATATTTATGAAGAAAATTTTAGCTAACTCTTGGTTTATGGTAGGTCACACTGATTTTTGTCAGGGTAAGCTGTAGCCCAACACTGGTATTTAGGCCTATCTGGGTCAATTTCTTTCTGTTGACCTAATTTAAGGTTTGATCTAGACCTACTTGTTAAGAAACTTTTTGGGCTAGACCATTCTCCTGGTTTAAAGATTCGGTTGATCTAGTCTTTCTTACTTTGTTTGTGTACTTGAGACGAATACATTCTCTGGCCAAAAATCAGGAGAGTATATGTCACTGTAGTAATTGGATGGGATGCCAACTTTAAATGATGAATATAACTCAGGATTTTTTGAATTAAGCTTTTCTACTGAGTAATCACCCATTTTACAGTTATTCAGAAAAGTTTTTAGATCTTCACACTCAGTTCGAGCACTCAGCCTAGAAACAAACAAAAACCTCATTTTATCAGATGTTGTAAGGTTATGTTTCTCTGTAGATTTGCCAGTGATGAACTGGTTCCTTTTCTTTGCATCCACTTCTCGGCCTAGATTGGGCCTAGCTTGAAATTTCAACCGGTCATCGTTATAAGCATCACTTTTGATTTTATTTTCTTCTCGTAGCTTTCTTCGTGACTTATACAGTTGAAATCCTTCATTACTTTCTCGATAAGAGCTTTTAATGTCCTTATTTTTATTATCCACGTACACTAGCTCATCCACAGAGACTGAGAGAATAGGCTTGGATGGGCTATTAAGATTAGGCCTATTATTGGATTCATTACTTCTATTATTATTAGTCAACGTTTTATTATTCGTGTTTTCTGTATTAGAAAATGTGTTTTTATCATGAAACATCAATCTACTTGCATATGACTGCCTCCCGTCACCTTTATAAGTCAAAATCTCACTGATGGCGTCAGCTTGATTATTTAATGATTGATGTAAATTATCATTGTCTTTTTTTAAGATACTATATTGTTCACTTATACCTTTTTGATTCTCACTCAGATGGAAGATTTGATCAGTTAATAATTGTATAGTGTCATTACAATATGACGTACTGTTCTTTTCAACTGAAATAGTTTGAATAGAAATATCTTTCACTTCAGGCACTTTGAGGTTATGATGGCGGCACATGTAACACATCCATATAACTTTACTGCCTAGCGTTATAATGCAATCATACTCTTTTTCATCAATTCCAACACATTTACTATGATACCATAACTGGCAATTTCCCTCACACAAAATCGCCTTACTATTTTTAGGAACATTTTTAACACAGGTTCCACACTTGAATTTGCTAGTCGGCGCCATCTGCTATTCCATTTTGAATCTATTCCATAGATTTGAATATACATGGTGATTCAAAACTATACAGCAATCTCTTGGGAACTCATGCTTTCCCAAGTAGGGGTTGTTCTGGGTAAGAACCAGAACAACCCTCTTCCCAAGGATTGTGGGTTCTTTAGAAGCTGCATACTAAAGAATACAACTGGGCTTAATGACTGGATTTTTGTGATGTCAAGCAAGAAACACTAAGTCTCACTGTCTCTCATGGCCACAAATGAAACTGATGTTGTTGCAACTGCCTACCGGTACCACCTTGCCACGCTATTTAAATGAACTAAAACTAAAGTTTTATAATTACATCTATTTATAATTTTAAATTACTTCTTCATTTAAGTTATAACATTATGTATAGTTTGTGTAAGAAAAATATACAGAATGTAAGACTGCTTAGTACAAATTGTAGTTAATGTTGGACCTTGCTGACAAGTTTGTTTTTTACTTAGCAAGGTCACAACAATTTTAAAATTATTTCAATAAACTATTCTATTCTATTCTAACTAGAACTGGACTGCTAAGAGTGGAGAAAAGCACCAAGTGTTTTCCTCTTAACTCACAATGGAATAATATCGATTGACCATATAATGATCGACTATAAGAACATAAATTAAAGTTGTTGGTGCTTTCCTCTTAACCCACAATGGAATAATATCGATTGACCATATAATGATCGACTATAAGAACATAAATTAAAGATTTTGGTGCTTTCCTCTTAACTCACAATGGATTAATATCGATTGACCATATAATGATTGACTATAGGAATATAAATTAAAGTTGTTGGTGCTTTTCTCTTAACCCACAATGGAATAATATCGATTGACCATATAATGATCGACTATAAGAACATAAATTAAAGTTGTTGGTGCTTTCCTCTTAACCCACAATGGAATAATATCGATTGACCATATAATGATTGACTATAAGAATATAAATTAAAGTTGTTGGTGCTTTTCTCTTAATACTTGTAAAAGACGTTTGCACTACGGATTCCAAAAATATGACCTAATCAGCTAGATTCCTACTGTTTTCATGGTGGGATGTATACCCCCCAAATTGGTTTTGCTAACTGTTAAAGTTGGCATGTAAAGGCCACTGTTTCAAGGTGTGTCTTTCCAGTAGTATAAAGCCATTGGATATAACATCGTTTGTAGGACTTAACAATAACTATAGTCTATACTTGGACCACTTGAATAAAGATAGCACCATGAGAGTTTATATGATTATTTGACAATACATAAGTTGCCATACACCCTTTGCCCTATAACATCAACAAACCTATAGCCAAGGATATTTATCATCGGGTTTTTTTCCTATATCTTTTCCTAATGTGCAAGAACATCAACATTATATTTGAGAAAGACTTTACTCATATAATAACTTTGCCCCACTCAAGCCCTCTGCATTAAAATTGCATATATTAGAAAACAGAACCTATGTTCTTTGATGTTTTTTTTGTTTTTTTCCCTGAAGAAGACGTTTTGGTTTAATAAGTTAGCTAAGACAGCTAGGAGATAATTTTCTGTTAGTTTACCTACCAGAATAGTTGTTCATTTACTGCCACCTGTTAAGTATGAAGAGCTTTCTTGAGTAAGTATGTATGTTTATAGTAAAATGTACAAACAAAGTGAAATGAATTTCAGCACTTTTATTTACAAGATATCTAATAGTTATCATCCCGGAAAGGCTTCCATACAACTGATTCATCTTTGCCAGGTTGCACTACACATTCAGTGTTTTCTAGCACACAATTAACTTTTCAACAAATGTACTCTATATACCTGTGAAAGGAAAAGGTCTCTTGCTTTAACAGGCTGCAAAACACAAGCCAAACAAGTAACCAGATGGTCCAGGTGCTGAGGACTGTGAGAGGAGATGGGCAGTTGGATGAAACTTGTGGCCCACTTGCTGACACCACCAGGACATCTGCAGTGCAATGGCTTTTTGCAATTACCACAGAAAGAAACTGTGTAAATTAATGTCTATCATGCAACTTTGTTATTAATTTTATTTATTAATGATATAGTTGATTGTGTAAAGAACAGTAAGGTCTTGTTGTATGCTGAGCATATAAAATTATTTAGAAAAATTAAAAATGTTGATGATTGCGAATTAATGCAGCAAATCTTGATCGTCTTATTGCTTGGAGTCAAATGGGTTTAAAATTTCATTCAGAAAAGTGTGTGGTAATGAGGTATACCATAAAAACACATAACATTGTTCTTTTTAATTATATGATGGAAAACACTATTTTAACTGTACATTCCAAAATTAAAGATCTAGGTTTAATTTTGTATGTTAAGTTTTCTTTTTTAAAACATATTATTGAAGTCTGTAAAGCTGCCTATAAAACATTTGGTTTTTGTATAGCTCAAGTTATATGTTCAAACACATTTCCACGTTTAAATTTGTATATTCCACTTTAATAAGATCTAAGATTGAGTTTGGTTTTATAGTTTGGCATCCTTATTATGCATATTAAACCAGAAATGGTTAAGCTAATTCAAATTAAATTTTTATGATTTTTATATTTAAATCATTTTGAGTTTATACTTTTCTTGTTTCTTATTCTGAATTATTGACCTTGTTGAATTGGATAGTCTGTGCAAGCCCCGGGTTGTAGGAATGTTAGTATTTTTTTTAAAAGCTGGGATGTGAGTGGAGTAGTGAGTTGTTAGCTCATATTAACTTTGCCATCCTCCGACCCTGAGCTAAACTAAGACCATTGTTTAGTCCTCATTTTGCTATTTCAACTCCAGGGACAAAATCGTCCATTAATCTAATGATGAGGCTATACAATGTTCTTCCTCAAAATGTGGATCTGCTGTCGTCGACCTTAGATTTATTCAAACAACAGCTCAGTGGAATTATTGAGCAATAAATCACCTTTTAGTACAGTCCAGTTTATTTGTTGATTCTATTATATATGTAAATATTTATTTATTCTTGTTGTTTTTGTTATTGTTATATTTTCAGTGTTTGTTGAATTGTCGCTATTGTCTTGTATATTGTTAGATTGTTCTAATTGACGAAATGAATTAAATACTTTCCAGTTATGGACATATTTTTAGGGGGTAGTAAAAATAACTTGCACTTTGGGGAATATTAAAGTATTTTAAATATTTATTTATTTGCATGTTGCTATTTACATTTGTTATTTTTTGGATATATATTTATTACTGTATTTGCTTTGTTGTTATCAGTTGTTAAATGTATATTTATAATGCTTGCTTGTTGTCTAACATGTTTAGTAATTTAGGAATAGTGCTACAATATAATTGGATATTTGTATCTGTTTTGTAGCAATGCAAATTGTATAAATAAATAAACTTACAGATTATAAACTAATACACCTACTTATTGAAGTCAAACAATATAAAACCAAATATGTAACTAATGTCTAAAGATAAAGTTCCAAATTAGTTTTGTATCAAGATACAAAGTTTTATTAAAACATACCCATTGCTTTCTAGATTAAAAATAATATATAAAAGTAAAAGGAGTGTGCTAATTGGTCTCTCTTCTTCTATTATTCTGCCTTTGTTCTACAAATGATTTGACATTGGCAGGGAAGAGTAATGAAATTAATAAACGTAATCCCTTGTCTTCGAATTGTTTTTATTTTTTTTATGAATTTAATGTATTATTTGCTTTTACAATTACACTGTGGCAAAGTATTATTTCTTGTTTATACAAGCACTTCTGGAAAATTTCTTTATCTTGTAGTCTTAATTTATTCACTATGATAGCAATCATCAAATGTGGGACTGATATGGATTACAAATAATACGAGTGAGATATTAACTATAATTACTTTTAATAATTAAAATACACTAAAAAATAATCAAATGAATATTTTTTTATCATAAATTTTTATATAAAAAGCATGTTTTAAAAAATAGGAAATGTAAACCAACTTTCTTTTTAATAATAAATCAAATGTTAACATGAAACAATTGACAATAATATATGAGGGCTGTCCAGAAAGTATATTACATTTTCATATAAAAGAAAGTAAAGGTGCAAGGGGACAAATTGTTTATATTTGATTGAAAGTGCCATTAAAATACTACTTTTATACATAGCCACCATACCATACAAATTCAAACACTTATCATAGCAGTAAACAAGCTTTGAAATTCCATCGTTATAAAATTCAGCCGCCTTAGACTTCAACCAGTTGGTCAAGCCTTCCCATATTTCTGCGCTGTCATTAAAGCGTGCTGCTAGCCATTTTTTCCTTGAAGGGAACAGATCATAATCGCTTGGAGAAAGGTCTGAAGTATATAGTTGATATGGGAAACACCTCCCATTTGATAGCATCAAGAAGTTCTCGAGAGTGATTTACCATGTGTGGTAGAGCATTGTTGAACAAAAACAAAATTGTTTCAACTTTCCTCTATATTTGTTCTGAATTGCTCTTCTTAAATTTTCTTGAGTTTGACAATACCTTTCAGAATTAAATGTTGTGCCACATTCAAATAAGTCAACATGAGCACACCTTTACTGTCACAAAACAACCACGCTATATTCTTCCTTGCTGACATTGTTTGCATGTATTTTCTTGTTTAATTGTGTGAATTTATGTAACCTCTCTGCATTGACTGCAGTTTGGTTACACAGATCTCATGTTTTACCCAAGCCTCGTCCCCAGTTAAGATTCAATCAAATAATGAGTACAATCTTCATTACTCTGTAAGACTCAAGAAATGTCAATAATGCAGCCTTTAGCTGATTCTTTTAACATTTTATTAAAATTATTGATACCAACCTGGTATAAAATATGTGGTATCCACGTGTTTAAATAACAGTTTCATGCAATAAACTTTCTTGATCACAGTTGCAATATAAAAGATCACAGTTTCTTGATATTTATCGAAAATCTACAGAAAATTTTGTTGTTATGGACCTGCCATTTTCTTTAATCTTCTCATCGACTTTTGTAAAAATGTTGTCCGTCACTGTGCTTAGTCATTCACTTCGTTCTTCACTATACAATTTGTTCAGCCATTTTTAAATCTAATGAACCATTGGCGAGCTTAATCTTCAGAGATTATATTGTTTCCATAAACTTCACACTGTTGCCAGTAAATTTCTATTGATTTATGATTTTTGGCAAGCAAACGCCTTATTACAAATCATATCTCACAACTCACAGGATTTTCAATTAGGCTACTCATTTTAAACCTAGACAATAACAAATACGACTCAGCTAGCACAGTTGGATGCCAACTGAATATTTGAATGAGCCAATACTAAGATGGCCTCGCTAGCCCTGCTCCTGGTGACTACATATGTAAACATAATCTACTTTCAGGAAAGCCCTTGTATAATAAACATTTGTAACCACAACATCCATTACATAAACGAGCAACAATATCTTAACTCATTTAGATTTTTTTTTTCAAATTATTTTCCGATTTTGAATGAATTGATTTTCACAGCACACATTCTCGTCCCTCCCTTTGCTGAAACTGTACATTCAGGATCTGAGTAAATATGAGAATGCAGTTTTAACCTTACTCTTTGGACTGATGATCAAGAATAACAGTTGTACAACTTTACGGACTGTCTTTATTTTTAATTGAACATCAAGCAACACAAATATATTACAATATAAGCACAAAATGCACAAATATACTACAATAAAAGTACAAAATGCACAAATATATCAAAATGCAAGCACAAAATGTACAAATATACTACAGTACAAGTACAAATTGCTCAAATTTAGCACAATGCAAGCACAAAATGCATAAATATTTACAATATAAGAATGAAATGCACAAACCTTATTGTGATCGATTTCGGCAAACCACGCTCACCTTCTTTAAACCAGAGGGATTCATAAAAGAATCATAAATGAAAGCCTGAAACTGGTAAGCAGATGGTGTTCCAGGGAAGGACTTTCAGTCAATTTTTCGGAAAAACCCATCATCTTGCCTTTACAAGAAAAAGAGATCTTGGAACACTGAGGGGTTTAAAAACAGAGTTACATTAAGACTTTCCGAGAAAGCTAAACAAGTCAGCTTGTCTAGAGGTAACCCATGATTTCAAGCTGACTTGGAGCTATCATATTTCTACTATAATTAACAGAGCAAAGTGGGCACTTTTAGCGTCCAGGCTAAATTAGTTGGGTGATGAGGCCGCATATGGCTCGCTGGCTCTACGAGGTAGTCGTTTGCCCACAGATCTCCTATGTGGCTCTTGTGTGGTAGAACAAGGCTTGTCAGAGCTCAGAGAGTAAAAAGCTTGCTAGTCTTAGAATGGGTGTGTTTTCAAGCACACCTACAGCAACACTCAAAGTGCTGCTCAATTTACTACCATTTGACCTTCACCTTACAGTGGAGGCTAAGAAGGCAGCCTATAAACTGAATAGTATAGGCAAGTTCAAGAGAAGCAGATCTAAATCAGGCCACTAGTGAGCCATTGAAAATGAACTACACAGCAGAACATTGGACATGGTACCAGATGTCATGGACACAACAATTGCATTCTCCAAACCTTACCTGGTCTTTCGAATACAGGGAAGACTTGAGACTAAGGATAGCTACAATCCCGCCACCAACAGAAAGTATCTGATACACGGATGGTTCTGTCATGGAGGGCATGGCTGGGTATGGGGTCTACGGTCCCTCTACTGGGACTCGCCTATGTGGCAGTCTGGGGAGGTACTGTACGATCTACCAGGACGAGATCTTGTAACATTTTAATTTTTATTCTGGAATATAATTTAGTTTGGCAGAAAGGAAGAATTGAATAGTATTCAGATTGGCTTACAGGCCTGATCAACCCGTACCTTCACATCAGCTGGTTAATAAGCTTCAGCATCAGTTGGCCAAACAAGAAATTTGCTCTGCTTGCCTGTTAAACTTTGTTTGCTCCCAGACAGGCTTTACCATGCTAAGCCACTCATTCTCTCTCTTATGTTTGAAGCTTTTGCAGTTAGTTGGAAGTGTATCTCTCCATGAGACAAAGTTATCCTTTACCTTCACTGCTCCCTCCTTACTCATTACTGGATTTGCAAAGGTTAGGAATTTTAATATGCTTAAAATTTTACTACCTTTCAGATTACCTTCACTGAATATATTAATACTTTTAAATGTATATTTTGAAAATTATTATATCGACCTCTTACCAAACTGCTGCTGAAGACAAGGTGGCGCCCTCTGTTAAAATTGTTTCTGAGCAATATTGTGACTTGGTTACCATGTGGAAAACCTAAATGCTCACACCCTAGACTGAGTGAGTTAGGACTGTTATAATCTTTGCAGGGGCTAGCAAGACAAGTGAGGGGCAAATAGATCTGCATTATGTCAGTTATTCAAGCCGCTCTTAAAGGACTTGACTCCTGTCAATTCACCTCAAGACTCACTTGGGAGTGTTTTCGAACTTTGTGTGCCTTGACCCGCCTCAATGATATTCAATTGAGATGGATTCCAGGGCACAGCGAACTCACAAGTAATGAAGAGGCTGACCTCCTAGATAAGATGGGAGTGAGTATTACATTTGTAGGGCCTGAACCAGTATGTGGCATTGGACTTAAAACTGCCAAGACTGAAATACTAAACTTTGTGAGAAATCGCCACCAAAGTGGTTGGCAGTGGTTTCACGGCCAGATCTTTGCAAACTCTCTGGTGAGGAGACGCAACTCTACGCTGACAAAATCACTCATCGTCATGAATTGGAAAGACTCAGGTTGGTAATTGCGTATATTACTGGACTCAGCAACTTCAGGAAACATTGGCAACTGTTCTCATTCTACAGAGAAGACACAAGTTGTCGACTTAGTGGTGAGGCTATTGAATATGCCGAATATCTATTAACTGAGTGTGAAGCTCTGGAGCTCAGGAAAAGGATTAGCTCTCAGAAGACAAAATGGTAGCTACTCTGGAGAAAAAGATTTTAGAGCTGGCTAAGCCGCTTGGAATAGGTACCCCATTCTAGTAGGCAACAGGGGGGCACAATAAACCTAAGGTTAATGTGCAATCTAGGAATGGCTGAACTTTCCTTCCCCTCAGTAAACTATGAAGTAGCAGATAAAATTAAGAACATTTAGTAAAAAACAAAGCACATAACACAATGACAAGCTCACCTCGTCAGTCTGCCACTAGGCCCGCGCAGTGCATGACGAGCCATCTTGTCAGTAATTCGCAATGTGTTAAAGTAGAATCTTATTTCAAAAGTACAAAAAGTCAGTAGTTTTTTTGTCTTCAAACCACAATAAAAAAAATTTATCGCTAAAATAAAAGTTAAGACGCAGAATTAAATGAGATGAAAATGGTATATAATTTTTAGAAATTGAATTAATATTGGATTCATATTAGAGATTCAAACTCGAGTACATTGCATTTTGAAACCGACAGTAGTGTTACTCAAGAAAATCTGTACAGGCTCATTCTCACTTCAAACGAGTACTTCTTATATTTTATGTAACAGTTTTTTTACTCAAAATCTAAAGGCATATACATGTTAATGCCCGATCTTTGATTTACCATTTTGATGAATTTTTAACAATTTTAATAATGATTTATTTGATCTTATATTTATATCAGACACTTGGCTGAAACCACATATTAACAATAAATCAGTCGAATTACCAGGCTGTCTTCATTGAAACGATCGTCTCCACAAGGGGAGGTGGAGGTGTAACCATCTACTCAAGTTTCACCTGTCTAGTTACATACTGCATGCCTCCGACACTTCTAGAGAAGAAAGGCCTGAATATATGTTCTTAGATATCAGCGTTAATGGAACGCATATCCTTGCTAGTTTATGCTATAGAGCTCCAAATCTTCGTTATCTTTCTGAATTTGAGGAAGCCCTTCAAGTCCACATGGCTCACTACAGTCATGCTTTGATGGGGGACTTGAACTCTGACTTATTGGACATGTTACTTATGATCAAACTTAATTGACAACTATGTTGCACTCACGTAACATGACAATACTACAACTGGACGCCACTCATCACACTGCCACTGCAGACACTTGGCTTGACATCATAGCTGTCTCTGACCCGACACTAGTTGCACACCATGGACAACTCTCTGCTCCTGGTCTTTCAAAACACGATCTAATCTTTCTTGTTTATAAACTTCGCCCACCAAAGCCTAAGCCTAAATTCATTCAATATCGTAACTACGGTTTAATAAACCATCAAGCTTTATTGTCGGAAGCGGCAGTACTGCCATGGAATGAGGTTTTTCATCTAACAACATCAACTTAATGGTGGATAAATTCAACTTTCTTTTAACCAATCTTTTTGATGATCATGCTCCAATGATTAAAAAACGAGTTACTAAAGGACCAGCTCCTTTGCTTACTGATCATTTTTGCCATTTGCAAAAACAAAGAGACTCAGCTTTTCGTCGTGCTAAATGGACAAAATCTGCCCAGGACTGGGCTGTTTATAAAAATTTTATAGTTTATATAGTTTATGGGCTAATAAATAGAACCCAACAGCAAATAAATTCTAAGATCAGATTTTATTATATCCTTTTCTCAAAATCTTTCTACAAAAATATTACGGTCCAAACTTAAGGAGCTAAGAATCAGGAAATCCAAGCAGGAGCCCACCATTGCGTTTCACTTGAACTCTCTCAATGATTTCTTCGTTAATATCCCTCTTGCCATGATTGGTGCATGCAGTTATGTTACTGAGATTGAGAATAACCCAACAGTGTTCCCCAACCATCAGTTTTATTTTGCACCTGTAACTGAGGCTGACGTGTTTAAAGCTGTCATGAGGATGTCCAGTGGCGCTGTCGAGGCTGACAGTATTCCCATCCGATTTATTAAAGATACACTACCAGTTACTCTCACTACTGTTGCCCATAATGACTAAAATATTTAATGTATCTTTAAAATCAGCTTCTTTTCCTGTTCTCTGGAAACATGCAGTAGTACGTCCATTGCAAAAATGATCCTCACCTGAAAATCTTTCTAACTTTTGGTTTATCGGTATACTTTCCGCCCTCTCCAAATGCCTTTAACGAGTCATACACCAACAATTTATATCGTATCTGGATCATAATCAAATTCTGTTCAAATATCAATCTGGCTTTCGTTCCAATCATAGTACTACTACTGCTCTTCTTAAGATCACTGATGACATTAGGCTAGCCATGGATAAGAGACACGTTACTATTCTAACTTTATTTGATTTTTCAAAAGCTTTTGATTTTATCTATCATCCTTTACTTCTCATTAAATTTAAAATGGCTGGCTTCTCCGATGGTTGCGTTAACTGGGTTAAGTCATATCTTACTGACCGACAGCACTTGTGAGTGCAGGAAATGCTGAGTCAAGAGTGGAGGCCCGTCACACGAGGGTTCCCCACGGCTCCGACCCTGGTCCTTTGTTATTTTCCCTTTACGTCAACAATATTACTGAAGTTATTTATCACGGTAAGTTCCACTTGTATGCCGACGATGTAAAAATATACTACCATTTTTCTATTAAAGATGCAAATGCTTCTGTATCTTTGATAAACAAGGACATTAACTCGATCACTATATGGACATTGAAACATGGACTAAAACTGAATGAGACTAAGACTCAAACCTTGGTGTTAGGAACTAGACAGCTTCTTTCTCAAATTGCCTTTCAATACTTCCCAAAACTAAAACTGAACAATTACAAACTTGAATACTGTGACAAGCTAAAAAAACCTTGGTCTTATTATCAACAATACACTGACGTGGAATGAAACTGTTACTTCAACTTGCAATTGAGTCTTTGCTGGCATCCATAGTTTAAAGTGTTTTGCTTTATTCCTTCTGTTCAATGTTTAAGTCATGCTGGTGAAGACTCTGATGTTACCTCATTTCAACTACTGCAACGTAGTCATTAACGATATGACTATTGAGCTCTCAGAGAGACTGCAACGTGCACAGAATTAGTGTATCCATTTCATTTTCAATCTACGACGATTCGATCATGTTATTCTTTATTTTGAATATTTGGGTGTTTTGAAACTAAAACAACTCTGAGAATATCATACCCTTACTTTGTTGTATGTTATCATCAGATTAAACTTACCATCTTATCTCTCCGAAATATATTCTTTTTTGTCCCAAATTAGTTCTCGTCATAGACGAAGAGGAGCTCTACTTCTATCGATTCCACAACATAGAACTACGATTTTCAATCAATCCTTTTTAGTCACTTCATGTCGTTTGTGGAATTCTCTTTCTGATAATTTGAAAGTTATATAAAACCGTGCTCGCTTTGGGGCCGAGGTCAGGGAGATGTTACTTGAACTGCAGTAGTGGGGGGGATGCGTGGGCATGCATGTGAGCGAACCATGTATTAGTGAAAGTAGTGAATGAACCTAAATAGTCCAAGATATATTCATAGTTTATAATGTATTATGTAAAATTTATTCTGTTTGAGTTATTTTGTTATGTTTTTTTTATTTATTTTATTTATTGTTATGATTAATTTTTTTGTATCATATATAAATTTCCTTTTTTTTTTTTTTTTTTTTTGTTAAGTGGAAGAGAGGGCTAAATAGTCCTAACTTTGCCACACTAATAAATAGTCATAGTCATAGTCAAATCTCTTTATTTATCTTCATGTACAAGTGGTACAAATAAATAGCGTCAACATTTCTAATCTAACAAGGTACATAAGAAAATAATAAAACAATACGAAAATAAGAATTATGTACATATATACATTTACTTTCACAAATTGCATAGTCTATTTAATAAAAGAGATTGAAGTGTGCTAGAGGGAGGTGGAAAGTTCCTCAACTGAATACAAAGATTTGCTAATTAAATATTCTTTCAACATTTTATTAAATTTTGACCCAATTTCTGATTTTATATTGAGTGGAATATATTTCAAAAACTTTCTCCCCATAAATGTAGGTTTTTTTTCAAAAAACTTGAGCCTATGTGCCTGCACGATTTCATTTCTTCCCCTTGTATTATATGGGTTTACAACTATATCAGAATTAACATTTGATTGTTCATTTCGCGCAATTAAAATAGTCTCAAAGATATATTGACCATAGACAGTGAATATTTTTAAATTCTTAAAATGTTCTTTTGCTGAATCATCATATTTTAAGTTTAACATAATTCTGATTGCCTTTTTCTGCTGTTTTAAAATTTTGTCTAAATTTATTTTCCTAGTTGATCCATAAAGTGCGATACCAAATGATATATGTGAATGAATATGAGCAAAGTAAATACTTTTTAAGGTGTTAAGATCGCAATAATATTTCATTCTTGATAACGCATACATTCCAGAATTTATTTTGTTTAATATATTATGAACATGTTCCTCCCAATTTAGATGTTCATCTATCTTTAGTCCCAAAAAATTTGTGTTATTCTTATTTTCAATTTGTTGAGTATTATAAGCTAGTAAGGGATCAGTTAATATTCTATTTTGGGGAGTTTTAAAATTAATAAACTTAGTTTTTTGTATGTTTAGAAGTAAATTATGCTTCTTTAAATAATTTTCTATATTTTCCAATTCAATGTAGGTGTAGATTTCTGTTTCCTCTGGTGATTTTGATGAAACCACCAAGTTTGCATCATCAGCATACATATAGAGGTCACTATTACTTTTTTTGTATGATAATGACTTGTCTATACCCACTAAGTAACAAAGAAAGAGTAATGGTCCCAAAATAGAACCTTGGGGAACACCAAACCGGAGAACTTTAGTGTATGATGCAGTTTTAATGATTTTGTTTTTTGTTAAATTTGTAATCTCTACATATTGAGTTCTATTTGTGAGGTAGGACGCAAACCAGTTACGGGCATTTCTTGCAACTCCAAGGGTATCTAATTTCTCTATAAGCTTAGAATGATTGACACTGTCAAAAGCTTTAGATATATCCATAAAAATGCCAATTGTATGCTTTCCTTTGTCTATTGATTCTATGATCGTTTCAATGAATGACACAGCAGCACTAACTACTGATCTTCCTTGCCGAAAACCATGCTGACCGTCGTCCAATAAATTAAAAGTTTCTAAGAAATTTGTAAATTGTAAATGTACTGATTTTTCATATATTTTTGAAAATGTTGGTAGAATGGAAACCGGCCGGTAGGAAAGATACCCGAAACAAATGAAGAGTTGATTAGATGGCTCAAAACTGAACTTATATTAGTTTTTATTGCCTTAATTACTGTTATAGGTACCTCATCATAACCGCTGTAATATTTATTCTTAAAAGAATCTATTAATTGTTCCACCTCCCTCTTGTCAACAGACCTTAAATTAAATGTTGGCTTTACAGTCAATGCATTACTGAAATTATTGTACATGTTGAAAATTTCACTACTTTTTTTACAGTTTACATCAAGGTCTTTAACAACATCAGCAAAATGCTCAATAAACTTATTTGCAATAAGCTTTGGGTCAGAGATATGTTTTTCTCCTTCTATTAAGGATATGTTGTTAACCCTTCCCTTGTCTTCCACCCCAACTTCAGAATTTACCAGTTCCCATACTGTTTTTTGGATATTGGTAGATTTATTGATTTTTGATTGAAAATAGATTGACTTAGCTTTATTCAATTTGGATTTATAGCTTTTTTTTGTCCTATTTAGCTGTACTTTCACTTCACAGCTTTTTGTTCTTCGAAACTCCTTAGTTAATCTAATAATATTTACCTGCTCATTTTTTAGGTCATCCGATATCCAGCAATTAACTGATTTATTTTTCTTGGTCAATAGTGTTTTAGGGAATGCTTTGTTAAAATAGAAGCTAAATAAGTTGTGAAATGTATCATATTTTTTATCTACCGAAGCAAAATAAACATCATGCCATGTTTCTTCAGCTAATAATTGTTGAAAGTATTTCATGTTTTCGAGTGAAAATTTACGAATTTCATGTTTTATTGGTGAATTAATTTTTTTTACAGATCTGTTTACTTTTAATTCTAAAATTTGGCCATCATGATCTGAAAGACCAGTTATTAGCCCTTCTATTTTAATACTGTTAGTTTCAATATTTTTTACAAGAAAATTATCAATAGCAGTTTCTGATTGTTCAGTTACTCTTGTAGGGAAATCTACAAGGTAACTCATATTTTGACCCTTTAAAAATTCCTCAAATAACTTGTATTTTTTATCATTTTTTAACACATCTATGTTAAAATCCCCTCCAATTATTATTTTATTGTATTTTACACTGAAATAATCTATTAAACGACTAAGTTTCTCCAAAAAAATATTAGTATCTGAGTTGGGCGACCGGTAAATTCCAATTACAATAATTTTACCTTTAACTGTAACAAAACTGCAAGCAACAAATTCAAATTGCATTTCTTCCAACAGTTCGTCACTTAAAGAGCCTGGCACCGACACCCGCCTCAACTCAAAACTCCTCTCTGACAAAATCATTACTCCTCCTTTAGATGTATTTTTTCTTGAAAAATTTGCCCTAACTATGTAATTATTAATATTTAAACGCTCCTTTTCTTCTTCTTTTAAATCATGTTCCGATAATATTATAATTTGTGGTCTAATTTCGTCCAAAATAATTTCTAAAGCATTAATTCTAGAGGAAAGGTGCTGAATATTTTGGTGAAAAATTTGTATTATACTATTGTTTAATTTAGGCCTGATCACGTTATTGGGGTTGTTGTGAGAATGGAAAAGTTTAAAGGTAAAGCAGGTGTCGAGGGCATTTGCACATCAAAACTACTGACAGCTGAACTTACTTCTACACAAGAAGCACTATTACCTTTACCATCACTACTCTGCTTTAGCGCCTCACTATATGTGAGGTCGCCCGGCACCACTAACATCTCAGAAAACACTGGTGATGGTGTTGAAACTGGACTCGGTAATTGCTCATCAGGTGTGGGAAGGGACGATTCTGTGGACACATGCAGCACCTCCTGCTGTTCATCATCTGTTGTTTGTGAATTGTCAATTTGCTCTGTGAATGTTGGTGCCATTACGCTTCTGCTGATGCTTTTCGTTTCTTGGTTGTAGGAATTTGTCTTGATTGTGATAAGTTCTCTCATCTGCTGTAAGAAATTCTCATGAGGTATGCCACTTCTCAATATTCTTAAGGCCTTTTGAGGATAATCAACAATTGTAACAGAGGCTTGTGTTATGCGTTGGAATTTCATTACATTGGATATAAAAAGATTCAAATTTATTTTATCTCGCACGCAGCCCATCGGGGAGCATATTAGATGTTTTAATTTTTTTTTTAAGAAAGCATTAGTCAGATGTTGGAAAGCAATGTTATAGTCATTGGTTGTTGGTTTGCCATAATATCTTTCTTTTGTTATTAAACTAAATACAGATGGTCCACATTGATTTTCCTGAAGAGCCAGATGGTTAGTAAGGCACTGTGATTTGGCTGGCCTGCCAAAGATCTTCCTAAATATCACGGCTATTCCAGCACTCATGTGACAAGAATCACTGAAGTCTGATGATATGCTATGTGCCAGTCCAACTGTCTTGTCATTTCTATACTTTTTTATTATTTTTGCCATAAGTGAGGTAGTTATATTTATTTTGGCGTCAACGACTTTTATTTGGCATTCCTTGTTGACGGAAAGCTGCAAATCCTCTTTTTTAGAGATCATGACATATCCAGTACGCAGGCTTGGGACTAACGATTAAAAATAATTAACGATTAAGTTTAATCGTTAGTTTTTCTGTTAACTTTTCAACTTATTCGTTAGTTTTGGGGATGTTTAACTTTTAACTTTAACTAGTTAACAAATTCACTAACGATTAAACTAACTCAGTTAGTTTTACAAACGAGGTACGGTTTGTCCCGTGGAATGTAGACAATGGCGGAGAAAGCGTCCAAAACTTTGGTCAAAGACCGGGCGTTTTCCTCGATCCCAAGTATTCGCCGACAAACAAAGTCATGAGTCACATCCCACCCCTTTCCGCCATCTTCCTGCCCTGCCCATAATTAATAGACACACCCAACGTGTCCCATTGTTGTTTGTCCAATACGTAGTCATAGTGTTAGTAATAATACTGGGAGACTTGAAGGTGGATTCATTTCAGTTTTAAAGTTTGCCGAGTGAATAATTAAGTGTGTTGAATTAGTTTCCAGACGGTTTACATTATGTATAATAATAAAAGACAACAGTGTTTTTGTAAATAATTGTATGTATTCTTTCATGCCACACAAACTAACTTTTAACTGTGTATTTTATTTAGTGATTCTATTAACATGTAACACAACTTCTTTTTTCCATGATAATTTAGATGTAGACCATGGTGAGTAAAGTGAAATCTTCTAAGTTCTTCCAAGTCAATGACATTTATTTTTGTCATCCTCAGCGCAAGTTCTTTAATGTAATTGTTAATTTTGTCTATTTCCTCATGGAGTAAGTTATCAGGACCTAAATCATAGCGGTGGGGTATTGAGGTTAAAATTACTGTTTTATTTTTACTGAGCAGTTCTAAGTCTTTTTCCAAGTCTTGATAGATGTTTGAAGTTGTTTGTTTACTGACATCATTTGTCCCAGCAATCAACACCAAGGGATGGTCACCAGATCTTGCAGCTTGTCTATAAACTTGCTGAGTTGTTGCACCAGGCATTACCACACCACTTAATTTGACCTTACCCATGCTACAGGTATTCATTAATTCAGGAACCCCTCTTCCATGGCTGTCTGAGTAAAACTCTACTTCCATTGGGTGACATTTTTCATTTAATTTCATTTCATTTAAATTACATTTTATTGTATATTATGATACTGTTTTATTAGTTTTAGTATATTGACTAAACAATAATGGGTGGTTATACTTAAATCCAAATTATGGTTCTTCTAAACAATTCTGTGATTTAGTATGTTTTATTTATCTATGCTTATATAACTTTACATTACATTTTATTTCAGTCAACTCATCATCAGTTAAAAAGTAATCAGTTTTATATATATGGCTGACAGCATTTTCCATTATTATATGGTGAATAGTTAAATTGTTTTCCATTATTTTATACATTCTTTTTGTTGCCTATGAAATATGTTATTTTAACTGTGACAAATTACATTTTTATAATTTTATAAATTACTCCCCACAACAACAGTAAAGTACAACTATTGGCATTTAAATTTAATGAATTCAATGCAGAGCCATCAACTTTCTTTATTACTAGCTTTCTATATTTGTCCCTCTTTTGACTTAATTAAATAAGCATGCTTAGTGTTAAACCATTAAGCCATGAAATTCTATTTCAAAATAATTGTGATTTGGTGTGCTTTAGGCCTACTGAATTTTGTGAATCCCTTCCTCTTACTTCCGTATATTATTTTAAACTGACCTTCTTACTTGTATGTAAAGTTTATTTTTATATTTTTGTTTCTTACATATAATATTAACTAGCTAACATTTATATGATCAATAAATTTATGTTTTTAATTATCTCTCTTTGTACTAGCAAGACATGGTACTTGTAACAAAAGGTATTAATGTTACTCTTCTCCTTTTAAAACTTAATAAAAACCATGAATTCTGTATGTGGACATCGAATTGAGTCACATCGAATTCTTTTAATCACATCGCTGTATCGAATCGAAAAAATTGTTGCATCGCCACCCCTACTCAAAATACAAGAAAGATTGCACCAACTATCTTCTGTATCACTTTCTATGACAAAATAATATATTAACCCTTTGCACGCTACATAAGAAATTTGCTATTTCTTTTAAACGTGTCATAAATTTAAAAATGTTTAAAGTTCTATTTGGAATTTTGTTATAAGGCCAACAACTGTTAAGAAAACACAATCCAAACTGACATTTTTAAATCAATATTTAATATACAGCAATTTGTAAAATTCCCATTGTTGAACAATTATTCTGTTTATTTACTCATAAATCTATAAAAAAATTAAATTAGATTAAGCTAAGATATATATGTAATCATAATAATTATTTACAAGTTTACTAATATAGATGACATACAAGCACTTACAAGTATCCCTAGAATGTTTTTTTTGTGTGAAATAACTCAAAACACTCATCTGGGTGGTCCGAGAAATCCCGTAATACGCGCGGCGTAACAGCACAAAATGGCCGCTCGGTTGCCATAGCGACGGTGCGTGAAGGTCACGATGACAAAAAACGTCATCCTTTCTGTTGTCTTCAAAATTACCTCAATAACTATTTACGTACACGTTAGTATAGTTTTATCACTTAAATTTAAATATTTATCTCAAAGTATTCAAATGCGAGAAATACAGTAATACGCGTTTTACGTAAATATAATGTTGCGAGAAATCCCGTAATATGTGTGGAAAGGGTTAATAATGAACTTGCTTCGTTCATTGGGGGCTTCGCCCCCAAACCCCCTTTCAATGTAAGCTGATCATTGAAGGCTACCCAAGATGATCACAGTTGTCAACCCAAGCTGATTTCTGCCCAAACTGATCATGAATGCTATCAAATTTGTACATAATTAGCACTCAAGACGATAACAGAGCTACCCAAGTTGATCAAGGTTGCCACCAATGTTAATACTGAAGGGGGAAGACCCAAGCCTTTCATGAAATGAAACAAAATAAAATAAAAAAGTCTTTATTTTATAAGACGAGGTTTGGACTAGACAGTCCTCTTACTACATAACCTTACGTAGAGCTCTGTCCTGGGTCCTTAAAGGGATGCCTGGCTCCATGGTCGGTCCGTGATATATAATGAATGCTACCTAATTTGATTACGGATTCTACCTAAGTTAGTCACGGTTTACCAAACCTACATTGATATGGTAAATCACGGGTAAACCTACATTGATCACGGGGGATACCCAATTTGATGATAAGTTGAACACGAGGACTAACTACGTTGATCTGAGGGCTACCTACCTTGATCACATGTGTCTACACAAGTTGATCACGGTGGGGCTAACCAAATTAACTACAGGGGCTACCCAAGATGATAATGGTTGGTTACCCAAATTTATCAAATAGGGCTGCCAAAGTTCATCACGGGGACTACATAAGTTAATTGATCAAGATGAACCACCTTTGTTGATCAAGAGGGGGCTGCCTAAGATAATTAAGGTTGGCTACAAAGTTAATCACGGGGCTACCCAGATGATTACGTGTGGTTAACACGTTGACCCCGGGGGACTATATAAGATGCTCAAGAGGACTATCTAAGTTTAGGACGGTCGGCTACCCTAGTTGATTATGGGGGCTACATACGTTGATCATAGGCAGCTACCTAAGTTGATCACGTGCGGCTACCTACGGCTGATCACGGGTGCTTTACAATATGATAACGGGTGACTATCAAAGTCGTTACCAAGAGCTTTCCAAGTTGAGCACAGGTTACACAAGATCATTACGGGTGGTTACCATAGTGGATCACAGGGAACTATGGGGCTACCTAAATGGTTGACGGCCGGTTAACCTAATTGATCAGGGGGGCTACCTAAGATAATTATCCAAGTTGATCACAGGTGGTTCCCAACATGATTACGGGAGCTAAGCAAATTGGTCATGGAAATCTGCTCAAGTTGATCACAGGCGCTAACCAAGGTCACCACGGAGAGTAGCCTAAGTTGATGCTACCAAATTTGATCAAAGAAACAGGTAAACGGAGAGGTCAAGGTAAATAGTATCCAAGGTTTTAAGTATCCAGTTTGTTGTAATCATGCTGAAATGGGTGGATACATTCAAAAATCACATGTTTTTGACAAAATAATCAACTTTACCGACTTTTTGTGCAGTAAGTGTAATTTATACAGCATAGAGGTATATAACCATTTACAATATTTGTATTGTGCAAACAGGTAAGCGGTTTTTTCGTCAGCCATTTTGAATTTTTGTTGGGTTATGAATAGTGCAAAATCTAATTGTATAGCATTTTATAAAAAGTAAATGTGAAGGTAAATAGTATGTAAGGTTGTGCGTTTCTGGCTTCTTTTAATCATGATTAAATAGGAGGATCTCTTCCAAAAAAATCACATGTTTTCGACAAAACTTAAGTTTACTGACTTTTTGCGAGGAAAGTACAGTATGTACCACAAAAATGTACATTACACTTTTGTACAGCATTTAATTTTTAGGTTCAACATTTCATTAGATGCTATCTAAACTAAATGTTACAGCTTCAGTAAAACAAAAACTTCAACTCAGCAAACAGTACAGCAATTTCACATCAGCCATTTTGGATTTTTTCTAGTTAAACACATATAGTGTAAAAAATAATATTTTTGACAACAAATTAGTAAAAGTAAGTAGTGCTTAGTGTTTTAAGTTCTTAAATTATCGTAATAATTTAGTAAAATACGAAAAACAGAACAAAATAACATTTTTTGAACGAAATGTGAAAATTAACGATTTTTTGTGTAGTTATTATCAAAAATACAAAAAATTTTTACCATACCAAAATTGTACCAAATTTAATTACAAATCTGGAGTATGCTTTCAGATTTGCTCTACAACCAACAGTTTGCCCAAAATGAAGCCGAAAGTAAAACTCTTCACACAATTCAAAATTCCCGTCTGCCAGTTTGATTTTTTTGGGAGGTTAAAAATTAAAAATTTTTAGTTTTTGGGAATTTTCCCGTTGGTTGCTACAAGTGTGCAAAATTTCAAGTTTCTAGCTTATCTGGAAGTGGGTTAGAATTTGTATACTTGAGTGAGTGAGTTACACATGCGGCTATATAGATATTAGATAAAATGTTTGAAACTTTGAAACAATCTATTGCATGTGCTGGAAATAAAAATATCATAAAATGATACATTATTATCTACCTACAGGTAACATCCATGAGACGCCAACAAGAAAAACAGAACATAAACATGTTGGGAATACCTGAGAACATGGTGAAGTAGGAAGAGATGTTCTCTCCAAGTAGCCACGCGGAGAAGAACTGCGATAAGCCGAGTGAGCCAGTTCCTACAGTCTACTATGAAGCCTTCATCTCTATGAGAGTGACGTTGAAAGGCAAAGAGTACAGACACAGCCTCTTTCAAGTCAACAACACCTTTGCCAACTTCTATTGACAGGGTCACAGGGGCATTGTGCGGTAATGAGAACTGAGCTTCTTGTTGTTGGATGAAGTGATCCACCTAAATAAAATATCCAAGACATCAAAGAGTAATGACAATTATTTTAACTAAATAATAATATAAAATAATAAATAAAAATAGTGTAATAATTTAATCCTCCTTAAAAACCGCATGAAATATCCTGTAAAAAGCATATCATTGAGGTGTAAAGGAGACAAATGTAAGGTGCATAAAAAGGAAAGATTACTTGTCTAGAGGCAAATGAAAATGTTCTGCAGATAAGGTATATAATTCCTATGCACAGTAAGGCAGGATTACATGTCTAGAGGCATATGAAAATGTTCCACAGATAGGGTATAAGTCCTATGCACAGGAAGGCAGGATTACATGTCTCATGTCAGATTTAAAAAACAAAGTACTCGAGTTTGAAACTTTTCTACAAAATAAATACTCATTTGATTTGTTGCGTTTTACACCAAAATTTAGCTTATTTAATTCTACGTAATATCATATAACTTACATATTTTTTTAAGACTTTTTTATAGCAGGTAGAATACAAAAAAGACACAACATTTTAGCACTTTTGGAGTAAAGCTTAACTTCAAAAATTTCTAAACCAAAAACTACTAAAGTTAAGTCAGTGAAACTTTAACCACATGTGAAGAAGACTTAATTTTGAAAATGGCTGATCATACAAACTTCCAAAACGGTTCAAAAATACCGGACTAAAAAATAAAGTAAGATTATAAAACGGTAAGTGCAGTAAAAAATGTTGCAATTTTATATCACATGATAATTCAACTGACATCGATGTGAGTTAATTTGCGCGAATGGTCATGCAGCTGGACTTCCACCCCGTATTGTTAGCTAAGAATGAGAGGTGGACGTTACAGCTAAAGGCTGATGAATCACTCACAGTTACTAGAAATGTGATTTGTACATCACCAATATAATGGGGTGGCTTTCATTTTCACATTGTGTTCAGCTTGTTTCATGTGAAATTTACATAATTGTAAATAAGTCATTTTATAGTTTGACAATGTTTTTAGAGCTATACAATTTTTTTAAATCTGTCGTTGAAGGTCCAAAGCTCTCATGAGAAAATGTGATTGAAAATGGTTTAAATTAAGTTAGAACTGTTCAATACTTCCACAGTAATAAACCTTTCATGCATTGTTTAAATACTTCCAGGCGCACGATTTGGCAATGCCGCAATGTTCAGTTGAAACTGGTTTTGAAGTGTTGGGCCGGGCGATTTGCTCACACGTGACTGCACATTGATGTCGGTTGAATTATAATGTGATATAAAATTGCAAGATTTCTTTATAACACGTACCATTTTATAATCTTACTCTATTTTTCAAACCGGTATTTTTTTAACCGTTTTGGAAGTTTGTATGATCAGCCAATTTTAACCCTTCGCATGCGGCAAACGATTATATACCCAGCCTCTACTTTTCCTCAAACTTTGGCCAACTCCCTCAGCCTATTAAAAATCTAAATCATCTATGAATGAAAAGGGGCGGGGCAGCCAATTAGCGCATGCATAGGTGCGGTTTCGTCTCCTGCCTTTGCACACGTGTAAAACGAAAATATCCTCCGTCTGTCGCTCCACCCAAGCACATTGTATTCAAAATTTATCGTTCTTCTTCTTTGTTTTCTAATTTTCAATTTTTTTTTTTGTAGTTATTATTGTATCATAAATGAAAAATACTGTTAAAAGTTTCAACTAAAATGTTGACAATTTTTTATATATATACTTTTTATTATAATTGTACAACTACAATAAAATAGCGTTAAAAATTATAATTTTAATTTTAACTTTAAATATAAATTTATATAGTTTTATGAACCTTTATGTTTCTAAAACCTAAAAAAATTAACTTCACACTTAATTAAAAATATTTTTTTACATAATTGTGTGTTACTTTAAAATAGGATAAAATAATTTCCGTGTGCGAAGGGTTGAGATTGCAAAGGTTTATAAAAATTACAACAATCTTTTAAAAGAGTCAAAATTCTAGATTTTGGATATACTATAAACAACAATCTTCTTTCTTCACATGTGGTTAAAGTTAAATTTCTAAAGTCAACTTTAGAAATTTTTAAAGTTGTGCTTTACTCCAAACGAGCTAAAATGTTGTGTCTTTTTCGTATTCTACTCGCTATAAAAAATTATTAGTCTTCAAAAAAAATCTAAGTTATATGATATTACATAGAATTAAATAAGCTTAATTTTTGTGTACAGCACAATGAAATCAAATGAGTATTTATTTTGGAGCAGTGGTTCAAACTCGAGTACATTGCTTTTTGAATCTGACAGTAGAGGGCATGTGAAAAGGTCACAGAGATAGGGTGAATAAGTCCTATGTATAAGCAGGAAGGATTACTTGTTTATAGATGAAAAGGTCACACAGATTAGATGTATAAGTGCTATGTACGAAAAGGGGGATTAAATGTCTATAGTCATGTGTATGCAGAAAGAATGGATCTAGAAAACAAATTTCACAATTCTAATAATTGTGTATTTCAGAATTAAACATAAACACATATAGTGTAAAAAAGAGTTGAAAATATAGCCTATGGTAACATTTTATTATTTTACCTAATTTTTAGTTCATAAGTATTTTATTAGGCATATTTAAATGTTAGTTTGTTTGTTTGTTTGTTTTTTGTTTTTTTTTGTTTTTTTTTTTCCTATTCCAACAAGTTTCATGTCTGTATTTGTTGAAGAGCTGAGTGTTACTTCAAATCCTATAATGTCCATTTTTAGGATTTTCAATTTTTTAATATTTTTAATACATAGCCATTATTTGTATTGAAAGTTGTATTTTTACTATTAGCTATTCAAATCAAGAAATAAATAAGTTCAATAAAACCAAAAACAAATTAGAGAATGTTGTGTTCAGAAATTAGTTATCTTTAATTCACCCTATAACTGTGATTCACTGATTAAAAATGTAATAAAAAACCTTTTTATACATTAATTTTATAGTTTTAAAAATAAATACTCGTGTGCATTAATTAAACTGAATCAAATAATGATTTGAAAAATTCTTTATTTACAAAGCTAACAACTATTCCAAGTAGTAGGTGACAACAGTAAATTTGAAATTACTCTTCACTAGCTCAGACTAAACAAATATATTGTGATTGATGGAAGCCATTAAGGCAGTAGCCACAAACCTAGTCAAGAAGAGGAGTCCACCAAACACATAGATATTACAAGAATTACCAAGCTGGAATTATGTCAGAGAAGGTAAAATCAAGACAAAAATTAAATTAATCTCTTAGGTGTTATATATATCATGAATCACCTGAAAACACCTGAATTACGATTTGTGCAGTATCATTTATGTTGGTTCTCATTTTCTAAATATTTTTTGAAATCTATAATTTAGCCCAATGAGTGTTGCTCTTGTCCTACATTCATGTAAGTTTTCTATCAATTACTTTATATACCAATCCTGGGAGATATTCCATGAACAACTATTAATAAATACTTTTTAATTAGCATATGTGTTAGTACATATACAGTACAAGTGAACACCACACAGCACAAATATATAACAATGTAAGCAAAAATGCACAAATGTACTACAATACAAGAACAAAATGCACAAACATATTACAACATAAGCAAAAAATGCACAAATTACAACAATATATAAGCACAAAATGCACAAATTGGAACAATACTAAAGTAAACACTGGATATTGTGGGGTGAAGGGTAGAGCCATAGGCTGAGTAAATAAAAATAAACACTGGATATTGTGGGGTGGAGGGTAGAGTCGTAGGCTGAGTAAATAAAAATAAACACTGGATATTGTGGGGTGGAGGGTAGAGTCGTAGGCTGACATATAGAGGAAAGTATACACTGGATTTGCGAGGTGAATGGTAGAGCCGTAGGCTGACATGTAGATGAAATGTTAATAGTAATAATTTGATTGAAGATTTCTAAAACGAATAATTTGTATTGTCTATCATTGGACGAGAAGGGTATATTGCAATGATAAACATTGTTGTTTTAGGCTCCATGAAGTTGTGAGTGAATGGAGTAGCGTGGGCCTGACGGTTCATATATGGAAGGTATATGGGTCGAACCTTATGTTATTTAGGCCTACCTGAGATGTTTAGTATGAGAAGAGGGATGGATGGGACCCGTGTGTTTTAGCCAACGCACAAGAATCATTTATGAGAGTAGGTGGTTAGGATGATTCCATAGGAATGTGTTTTGTTTGGAATCTAGAGGAAGAAAGGAGAAGTGAGTTAGCATTTACTGGAACACAAATAGGTGGGTGGAAGCCAATACGTTGTACGCGTCCCTTAGGAGTTTCACACTGGTGGGTAGGAGCCACTACGCTGTACGCATCCCTTAGAAGTTTGGGTGTTTTCAAAAAGTAATTTACGAAGGGAGAGATATTCCTAAATAAATACCCATAAACGAAAGGTGAATGGGTGGGACCCAATGTGTTGTGTCCATCGTCCAAAAATCGAGTACAAAGTGATGAGTGTTTGGACCCCACATTGGTCATGGTCGAAAGGGGGGTGGCTGTAAGTAAATGGATTTTCTTCATACTCTACCCATTCACGTACGGTGTACTGAACCAACCGCCCACCCATTCACGTACGCTATACTGACCTACCCGCTAACCCATAGACGTTCGGTGTACGTTACGTACAGTGATAAACCACTGAGCCAGTATGGGTGGGTGGGCGAGGATATTTAACATGCTATCATCATGTATTTGTTGATGAAAACATACAAATAAACAACAAATCAGTTGTTTAAGTTTAAGAACATTTCATGGACAAATGTAACTGGATTTGTTCCTTTGAACTTGACAAAATCATCAACATAAGCTTAGGTCGAGTTTGGTATCAAATGAAAGGTCTCTTCAAGAAAATTTAATTTCGGCAAACCGAACTTGGAAAGGTTTATCCTTTCCAGAGTAGCAGTCATTTGAATTTCAAAGTAACTAATTTTAACGGTGTTATTATTAGTTACCCACCCGCCTACCCATACCCGTACAGTGGTAATGACCCACCCATACACGTACAATGGTAATGACCAACCCGCCCACATACGTACAGTGGTACTGAAAATACACGCACAGTGGTACTAACCTACCCACCCACTCATACCCGTACAGTGGTACTAACCCATCCACCCACTCATACCCGTACAGTGGTAATGACCCACCCGCCCACATACGTACAGTGGTACTGAAAATACACGCACAGTGGTACTAACCCATCCACCCACTCATACCCGTACAGTGGTAATGACCCACCCGCCCATCCATACACGTACAGTGGTAATGACCAACCCGCCCACATACGTACAGTGGTACTGAAAATACACGCACAGTGGTACTAACCCACCCACCCACTCATACACGTACAGAGGTAATGACCCACCCGCCCACCCATACACGTACAGTGGTAATTTCCCACCCGCCCTCCCATACACGTGCAGTGGTAATTTCCCACCCGCCCTCCCATACACGTACAGTGGTACTAACCCACCCGCCCACCCATACACGTACGGTGGTACTAACCCACCCGCCCACCCATACACGTACGGTAGTACTAACCCACCCGCCCACCCATACACGTACGGTGGTAAATACAGTGATATTGACGTGTAAAGGTACTAATCATGAAATACACGTCAATACCATAGTACATGTATGGCAGGGTGGGTGGGTCAATACCACAGTACGTGTATGGGAGGGCGAGTGGGTCAATACCACAGTACGGATATGGGAGGGCGGGTGGGTCAATACCATAGTACGTGTATGGGAGGGCGGGTGGGTCAATACCATAGTACGTGTATGGGAGGGCGAGTGGGTCAATACCACAGTATGTGTATGGGAGGGCGAGTGGGTCAATACCACAGTACGTATATGGGAGGGCGGGTGGGTCAATACCATAGTACGTGTATGGGAGGGCGAGTGGGTCAATACCACAGTATGTGTATGGAGGGCGAGTGGGTCAATACCACAGTACGTATATGGGAGGGCGAGTGGGTCAATACCACAGTACGTGTATGGGAGGGCGAGTGGGTCAATACCACAGTATGTGTATGGGAGGGCGAGTGGGTCTTCTTATATTAGAGATATTAAAGGAGGTGTATAGTGTAAAATAGGATAATAGGAATAGGAGCCGTAGGCTGACATGTAGATGAAAGTAAACACTGGATAATGTGGGGTGAAGGGTAGAGCCGTAGGCTGACATATAGATGAAAGTAAACACTGGATATTGTGGGGTGAAGGGTAGAGCCGTAGGCTGACATGTAGATGAAAGTAAACACTGGATATTGTGGGGTGAAGGGTAGAGCTGTAGGCTGACATATAGATGAAAGTAAACACTGGATATTGTGGGGTGAAGGGTAGAGCTGTAGGCTGACATATAGATGAAAGTAAACACTGGATATTGTGGGGTGAAGGGTAGAGCTGTAGGCTGACATATAGATGAAAGTAAACACTGGATATTGTGGGGTGAAGGGTAGAGCCGTAGGCTGACATGTAGATGAAAGTAAACACTGGATATTGTGGGGTGAAGGGTAGAGCTGTAGGCTGACATATAGATGAAAGTAAACACTGGATATTGTGGGGTGAAGGGTAGAGCTGTAGGCTGACATATAGATGAAAGTAAACACTGGATATTGTGGGGTGAAGGGTAGAGCTGTAGGCTGACATATAGATGAAAGTAAACACTGGATATTGTGGGGTGAAGGGTAGAGCCGTAGGCTGACATGTAGATGAAAGTAAACACTGGATATTGTGGGGTGAAGGGTAGAGCTGTAGGCTGACATATAGATGAAAGTAAACACTGGATATTGTGGGGTGAAGGGTAGAGCTGTAGGCTGACATATAGATGAAAGTAAACACTGGATATTGTGGGGTGAAGGGTAGAGCCGTAGGCTGACATGTAGATGAAAGTAAACACTGGATATTGTGGGGTGAAGGGTAGAGCTGTAGGCTGACATATAGATGAAAGTAAACACTGGATATTGTGGGGTGAAGGTTAGAGCCGTAGGCTGACATGTAGATGAAAGTAAACACTGGATATTGTGGGGTGAAGGTTAGAGCCGTAGGCTGACATGTAGATGAAAGTAAACACTGGATATTGTGGGGTGAAGGTTAGAGCCGTAGGCTGACATGTAGATGAAAGTAAACACTGGATAATGTGGGGTGAAGGGTAGAGCCGTAGGCTGACATGTAGATGAAAGTAAACACTGGATATTGTGGGGTGAAGGGTAGAGCTGTAGGCTGACATATAGATGAAAGTAAACACTGGATATTGTGGGGTGAAGGTTAGAGCCGTAGGCTGACATGTAGATGAAAGTAAACACTGGATATTGTGGGGTGAAGGTTAGAGCCATAGGCTGACATGTAGATGAAAGTAAACACTGGATATTGTGGGGTGAAGGGTAGAGCCGTAGGCTGACATGTAGATGAAAGTAAACACTGGATATTGTGGGGTGAAGGGTAGAGCTGTAGGCTGACATATAGATGAAAGTAAACACTGGATATTGTGGGGTGAAGGTTAGAGCCGTAGGCTGACATGTAGATGAAAGTAAACACTGGATATTGTGGGGTGAAGGTTAGAGCCGTAGGCTGACATGTAGATGAAAGTAAACACTGGATATTGTGGGGTGAAGGTTAGAGCCGTAGGCTGACATGTAGATGAAAGTAAACACTGGATATTGTGGGGTGAAGGTTAGAGCCGTAGGCTGACATGTAGATGAAAGTAAACACTGGATATTGTGGGGTGAAGGTTAGAGCCGTAGGCTGACATGTAGATGAAAGTAAACACTGGATATTGTGGGGTGAAGGTTAGAGCCGTAGGCTGACATGTAGATGAAAGTAAACACTGGATATTGTGGGGTGAAGGTTAGAGCCGTAGGCTGACATGTAGATGAAAGTAAACACTGGATATTGTGGGGTGAAGGTTAGAGCCATAGGCTGACATGTAGATGAAATGTTAATAGTAATTTGATTGAAGATTTCTAAAACGAATAATTTGTATTGTCTATCATTGGACGAGAAGGGTATATTAAAGGAGGTGTATAGTATAAAATAGGATAATAGGAATAGGAGCCGTAGGCTGACATGTAGATGAAAGTAAACACTGGATATTGTGGGGTGAAGGTTAGAGCTGTAGGCTGACATATAGATGAAAGTAAACACTGGATATTGTGGGGTGAAGGGTAGAGCTGTAGGCTGACATATAGATGAAAGTAAACACTGGATAATGTGGGGTGAAGGGTAGAGCCGTAGGCTGACATATAGATGAAAGTAAACACTGGATAATGTGGGGTGAAGGTTAGAGCCGTAGGCTGACATGTAGATGAAAGTAAACACTGGATATTGTGGGGTGAAGGGTAGAGCTGTAGGCTGACATATAGATGAAAGTAAACACTGGATATTGTGGGGTGAAGGGTAGAGCTGTAGGCTGACATGTAGATGAAAGTAAACACTGGATATTGTGGGGTGAAGGTTAGAGCCGTAGGCTGACATGTAGATGAAAGTAAACACTGGATATTGTGGGGTGAAGGTTAGAGCCGTAGGCTGACATGTAGATGAAAGTAAACACTGGATATTGTGGGGTGAAGGTTAGAGCCGTAGGCTGACATGTAGATGAAAGTAAAATCTGGATATTGTGGGGTGAAGGTTAGAGCCGTAGGCTGACATGTAGATGAAAGTAAAATCTGGATATTGTGGGGTGAAGGTTAGAGCCGTAGGCTGACATGTAGATGAAAGTAAACACTGGATATTGTGGGGTGAAGGTTAGAGCCGTAGGCTGACATGTAGATGAAAGTAAACACTGGATATTGTGGGGTGAAGGTTAGAGCCGTAGGCTGACATGTAGATGAAAGTAAACACTGGATATTGTGGGGTGAAGGTTAGAGCCGTAGGCTGACATGTAGATGAAAGTAAACACTGGATATTGTGGGGTGAAGGTTAGAGCCGTAGGCTGACATGTAGATGAAAGTAAACACTGGATATTGTGGGGTGAAGGTTAGAGCCATAGGCTGACATGTAGATGAAATGTTAATAGTAATTTGATTGAAGATTTCTAAAACGAATAATTTGTATTGTCTATCATTGGACGAGAAGGGTATATTAAAGGAGGTGTATAGTATAAAATAGGATAATAGGAATAGGAGCCGTAGGCTGACATGTAGATGAAAGTAAACACTGGATATTGTGGGGTGAAGGTTAGAGCTGTAGGCTGACATATAGATGAAAGTAAACACTGGATATTGTGGGGTGAAGGGTAGAGCTGTAGGCTGACATATAGATGAAAGTAAACACTGGATAATGTGGGGTGAAGGTTAGAGCCGTAGGCTGACATATAGATGAAAGTAAACACTGGATATTGTGGGGTGAAGGTTAGAGCCGTAGGCTGACATGTAGATGAAAGTAAACACTGGATATTGTGGGGTGAAGGGTAGAGCCGTAGGCTGACATATAGATGAAAGTAAACACTGGATAATGTGGGGTGAAGGTTAGAGCCGTAGGCTGACATGTAGATGAAAGTAAACACTGGATATTGTGGGGTGAAGGGTAGAGCTGTAGGCTGACATATAGATGAAAGTAAACACTGGATATTGTGGGGTGAAGGGTAGAGCTGTAGGCTGACATGTAGATGAAAGTAAACACTGGATATTGTGGGGTGAAGGGTAGAGCCGTAGGCTGACATATAGATGAAAGTAAACACTGGATAATGTGGGGTGAAGGTTAGAGCCGTAGGCTGACATATTGTGATGAGTGTTTACTTTCATCTACATGTCAGCCGACGGCTCCTATTCCTATTATCCTATTTTATACTATACACCTCCTTTAATATACCCTTCTCGTCCAATGATAGACAATACAAATTATTCGTTTTAGAAATCTTCAATCAAATTACTATTAACATTTCATCTACATGTCAGCCTATGGCTCTAACCTTCACCCCACAATATCCAGTGTTTACTTTCATCTACATGTCAGCCTACAGCTCTAACATTCACCCCACAATATCCAGATTTTACTTTCATCTATATGTCAGCCTACAGCTCTACTATTCACCCCAAAATATCCTGTGTTATTTTCACCTACATGTCAGCCTGACACTGTATTTCTTTTTATAACTTGTAAAACATTTAAAAATTGTGTTTATTTATTTACAATCTTTATTCCAAATACCTTGTTATAGTTACATTGTAGCTACAAACAAGCAGAAAGTTAATTTTTTTCTCTTGCAGGAGGGTTTTCAGAAAAACTTCTCATTTCCAATAGAAAGAAAGGTTTTTATTTTTTACAGTATATCATCTTGACAATTCCTTCCAAAATATTACAATAATTATCTTATCCTATTTTACACTATACACCTCCTTTAATATACCCTTCTCGTCCAATGATAGACAATACAAATTATTCGTTTTAGAAATCTTCAATCAAATTACTATTAACATTGGCTTCAATATGCAGCCCGGTAAATCAATAAATTCAAGAAATATTATCTACAAAAAGCGACAACAAAATCCTATAGGTACTATTAAATCACAATCTACTAAATAATTATATAAACCTTACATTAAGAATCAAACTAAATAAGTATTATACATGCAAAACGTCTATTCTAACAAGTGAAAATTATATATCAATAACAAGTTATACTCAAGAAATGGTCAATCACTTAATTCCAATCAAAATTAACAATCAAACAATAATATACAGACCTTACTAACTATGACGATCTAATCAATTTACCGTACGATTTAAGTTATATTATTTTACAAATATCTTTCAAGAGATAAGTTAAATATATTCAAATGGTCCTAGTTGCTATACTTCATTCTTCCCAGGAACTGTCCAATATTTATGGTTTATATATTCAACGCAATATTTATTTATTTACTATATAGCTATATCAATAATGATATAGCTATATAGTATAAGGATATACCTCAATAAGGATATACCTCTATAATTATTGCATATTTTCTTACTCCATTGCGTTACATAAGAAAGGGAGTAAGAAAATATGCAATAATTATAGAGGTATATCCTTATTGAGCCATACAATGAAGATTTTTGAAAGGATAATTCTCAATAGGATAAAGGTTGAGATAGAAGAAGCTCTTAGTGAGGAGCAGCATGGCTTCAGACCGGGAAGGAGCACAGTTGATCTCGTCTTCGCCACTAGACAACTCATGGAGAAGCATTGGGAGTTCAATAAAAGACTGGTACTGGTTTTTATTGATATAAAGAAAGCTTATGACAGTGTTAAAAGAACAATGGTGTGGGAGAGCTTGAGAGAGATTGGGATAGGAAATACATATATTGAGTGGATAAAGGAGCTGTATAGGGTGAATAAGAGCAGAGTGAGAACAATAGTGGGCGAGACGGAATGGTTTGATGTAAGGAGAGGTTTGAAACAGGGTAGTGTGTTATCGCCGGCACTGTTTAACGTTGTGATGGAAATAATTTTGAGGAAGGTGAAATTATTGGTTAAAAGTGACGTCAATGTTATGATATTTGCAGATGACATTGTAATTTGGGGGGAAGATGAGGAGGAAATACAACGACAGTTGAATTGCTGGAACGATCAGATGAAGAGGAGGGGTTTATATATAAGCACTGAGAAAAGCGAAGTAATGGTGGTGGGGAGAGATGCTAATCTAAGACAAAACATAACCGTTGAAGGGAAACCATTGCAATTGGTTAACCACTTCACTTACTTGGGGACAGTAATGACGAGTGACGGCAGGCTTGATAGAGAGATTACTGCTAGATTGGAGAAGGGGGCACGTTTTTACCGAAGTGTTAAACACCTGTTGTGGGATAGGAAAGTGCCAAGGACTGCTAAAACCGTCATGTACAAAACGTATTATAGGCCCGCTCTCACGTATGCAGCAGAGACGTGGAAAATGACAGAGAAAGAGTGGAGTAGAATACAGGCGGGCGAGATGGCTTTCCTGAGGGCAATTAAAGGAAGAAGTAGGCGTGACAGAATCCGGAATGAGGAGATAAGGGAAGGTTTGGTCAATGAAAGCTTAAGGGTGAGAATAGAAAGATCTAGGATCAAATGGCTGGGACACGTGAAAAGGATGGATGCGTCTAGAGTGCCAAGGAGAATGGAAGAATTGGCCATTGTTGGGAGAAGACCAAGAGGACGACCGAGAGTGAGATGGAAAGATGATGTGATTGGGGACATAGGAAGGAGAGGAGCACAATGGAACACGATTTGCGAGGAGAAGCTGTGGGAAGACAGAAGTAGATGGCGGAGGCTGGCTGATACCCCGACCCAGGACTAATCTGGAACGGGAACGGATATGGATGGATAGCTATATCAACTTAAAACAACCACTTATACGGACAATGATCAATTACATGGATTTAAGTATTTATATATTTACAATTTTAAATTAGCAATCTCAACACATTAACTTATACCAGACTCAATTCCCTCAATCAGTGAATTATATTTATTATTAAATTGCAATTATTATTAGCTTCTTATATTAGTAATGTTCAGCCTGTCGGCTTACGCTTTGGTGTAGCTAAAACGTAATTGAACGCCCTTACAAAATTTCCTTTCGTCTATAAAATTTATAGTTTTGTTTCCCTTAAACCCTGGAGGTGTTAAACAAATTTTAACATACCCCTGGACTCTCCTGCAGGTATGGGGTGTCCACGGGCCGTAGGGGATTTAGAGTCCGCTTATCCCTCAGGGTCAGGTGGGCTGGTTGGGTCTGGAGTCGCTTGCAGTCCCTTGGGGGTGGCTGGAGTCCCTTGCAGTCTGGAGTCTCTGGCCCTCAGGATAGGCTGCAAATCCAGTCGTCCCTCAGGTTCAGGTTGGCCGCTCGTGAAGTCCTCTGGGGGTTGATATCGCAAGGGGTTGGACTGTGGCTCCAAATCCTTCTCCTAGCTCGTCCCGTGTTTGCTCTGCAGGGCAGGTTGATGAAGCCTAGGTAGTTGGACCTCCAGGTATTGGTCCTCCCTATTGGTCTATTTCCCAAAATCCTATCGATTATAGATCTCTTCTCAGACTTTCTTTTCTTTCCCAACTCTTTCCCTAGTATCTCATCCCCCTGCCTCTCACTGGACACGCCTCCAATTTCGGAAATACCAATTATTATCGGTGGTCCTATTACGGATCACCCTATAGGCCTGTTTTTGTGATGGGCGGGACCAACTCCTTCCTTGGGCTTCTGCTGATTCTCCGCCGCATCAGCATTCATCGGCCTAATTTTTGGTGAGTCTAAAAATTTATTATTCTGATTATCATTTGTACACTGCTAACCCTGCTTCCTTGACATCCGATCCCTTGCTTTCTGAGTTAAAACTCTCAGGATGTCCTACTCAAATGTTACCTACTCCACTTCCTGTACCGTATTTCCTGTTGTAATAAAACCTCTTTCTCATTCTTACTGTTAATCTTTATTTTAATTTTACTATTATTATTATTAAAATGGTATTATAAATGTTTGTAATTATGAGGGAATCTTGTACAATCTAGTGTTGCCGTTAAGTAGATCTCTAAGGTTTACACCCTCTGTATTTAAAAATAATGAATCGGATTTGTCATCAAATCATTTAAAAACTCTTATCTTTTAACTTTTTTATAAAATGTATGGTTTTTAAGGTATTTAATTTAGTAAATTTTAGACAGCAGCCATTTTCAAATGGATAATCTTGGACTTACCGCCTTAATCCTACCAAGAATAATGTGTCTTTCTACGATCAACTTTCGTACTGAATTATCGTCTTAGATCTCATATCGGTTTTAGGATATTTAGCTATGTAAAAAAACACATACAAACAGAGATACAAAAACCAGATCAAGAGAGGACACATGCTGCATTATTTGTTTGTTTTGATCTAACATACAATTCTATAAAACAGGGGACAGTGGAAGATGAACACCCTGTATAAGCAATTTTAAACCATTAAATTAATCTACAACACTACAAACCTGAAGTTTGATGACTTCACATGTGTATGCACTTAAAGCATATGATTCTGAGATCAGTTCTCTTAAGGAACTAAGACTTCTGGAAAGGTTGGCTGCAACAGTCTTGTTGAAGTGGGCTGTTTGGAATTCATGAGACGCTTCCACAGGATTACCATCCTAATAAAAACATAAATATACTCTAGTTTTAAAGACAACAGACAATTTTCAAATACCAATATTGTGATCTGAATACATCTGTGTTTTAAAAATTACTTCACAGTTTTTGTTAAAATTATTATTTATTTAAGCTGTTAAAGTTACAAACAAAAGTTAAATAAAAGTACGTAAGTTCATACAAAAATGTTAAAAAATCAGCAGTAAATATGAAGTATAAAATGATTACCCATTTATGCAATTTATCTTGTTATCTATTAATATACAAAAAAACTGTAATACAATCAGGGAAGATTTACAATATTCTCCTCCTAAGCTTCTGGTGTCAACTGCGTTGAAAAACTATTTCTTAAGATCAGTTTTCCTGTACAGGTTTTTAATCCTACTTTTTAAGCTTACACGACTAGTGTTAATTACATATATGATGGGTTTTCCTTTAGAAGTACTATGTCAACCGCCAAAGAATTAAATTGTTTGTGACCACAAATAACCTAGCTACAATGGCAGGGTAGCTTTAAGGGTACCTAAATGTCGTACAAAGTATTTCGGTGTTGGATCAGAGGCACGAAATAGTAACACTATTTAATTGCGCTTAATCATCATCTCCACATGTATAAATGAAAATAAAAGATGTCTTCTACGTAGTTAAAAAAAATAAATAATTATATTTATCTCCTGTAACGTCTACTAATAGGGGAGGAGGGTGTGAGGATTCAGCACCGTACGCAGCTACAAGGGTCACACCTCAGTACAACAAGACTATAACGTAGTTACGTCACTTATACGTGTATCTCGCCAGTATTACATACTGTACAAGTTAGTGTTACAGTTGCCATGTTCCCCTGGTAGGTTTATCACCATACAATACCACCTCTAGGTTCAACACAGCAAAAGTGTTATTATAGGTTTATCCACTGTACTAGTTTTCTGAGACGTATGATACTTATATACTATCTGATAAGCAGCATGGGTTTCAAGCTAAAAAGTCAATTTTTATAAACATGATCAATTTTACAGAATACGCATTGCTTCAGTTGGATAATAACTTGTAATTAGATGTAATCTTTACAGGTTTTACTAAGGCTTTTGACACAGTAGTTTGATTTTAAGTAAACTGCATCACCTAGGTTTCTCATCTGATTTTAAGTAAACTGCATCACCTAGGTTTCTCATCTGATTTTAAGTAAACTGCATCACCTAGGTTTCTCATCTGATTTTAAGTAAACTGCATCACCTAGGTTTCTCATCTGATTTTAAGTAAACTGCATCACCTAGGTTTCTCATCTGATTTTAAGTAAACTGCATCACCTAGGTTTCTCATCTGATTTTAAGTAAACTGCATCACCTAGGTTTCTCATCTGATTTTAAGTAAACTGCATCACCTAGGTTTCTCATCTGATTTTAAGTAAACTGCATCACCTAGGTTTCTCATCTGATTTTAAGTAAACTGCATCACCTAGGTTTCTCATCTGATTTTAAGTAAACTGCATCACCTAGGTTTCTCATCTGATTTTAAGTAAACTGCATCACCTAGGTTTCTCATCTGATTTTAAGTAAACTGCATCACCTAGGTTTCTCATCTGATTTAGTCAAGTTTTTTTATTCATATTTTTCTAATAGGTGTCAGTATGTTTCTTATATGGGGCACAACACTAGTAAATATGTGGTGACTTTAGGGGTCCTCAGGGATCAAATCTGAGTCATGTACTTTTTAATTTATTCATTAACGATATTGTTAACTATAAAAACTTCACAGATATTACTTTTCGCAGACGACCTCAAACTTTATAGAATAGTTAATGGCCAGCTGGACTCTAAAGCATTAAAGGAGGATCTGGATGCAATTGTAGCTGGACTCTAAAGCATTACAGGAGGATCTGGATGCAATTGTAGCTTGGAGTGTTAGAAATAAGGTCTTTTTTAATATTAGCAAATGTAAAGTCATGACATTTACCAGGGAAAAAATATCTATTTTATACTATTATTCTATTAATGGTAGCACTCTTGAAAGACTATATGATTTTAAAGATTTAGGCTTGATTTTGGATTGTACTTTAAATGTTAATCACTTGTTAGATCTCATTTAGGATTTGATAGTTTAATATGGAATGCTTATTTTGCTCTTCACATCAATTCAATAGAAAAGATAAAAACCGTTTTTACGTTATTTATATTTATTATGTTATATTATATGTGTGTGTTTGTTATTGTTATTTATTATTTATATTTTTACTATTAGTTTATTAGTATATATTTATAACACTGGACTGGACGGAAATATGTTAGACTTTGAATATTTAATTGCATGTCTTCTTCTGCAGAACATGCATAATGTAATTGGGTGTATAACCTGTATTGTTGCATGTAAAATAAATAAATAAATATACCGTATAGGTTCAGCACCGTATGCAGCCACAAGAGTCACACCTCTATAAACAAAAACCATTACGTATTATGTTGGCTAGTGGTAGTAAACTATAATGTTTGTCGTGCATTGACCAACCTATACATTCATATTATAACTGTAGTTGTATATATGTATGTATAGACACTACGTACGTTATTATTATTGCTCACGAGATGGATGGTTACAGTGGCATTGCTTCAGTATGTTTCTCTCAAGAGCCAGAACGGATTACTCCAGGCCAGTGCTCAAGGTATTACTCCGTCCCCCCATTCATGCACTCCCACTACGGTGTGGTGGAGGCAATGCCTGTAGACAGGTTCACTTGCCTACCTGATCGGCCGTTAACGAACAATAAAACACGTTTTCAAGATTAGAAATTTAAACTTTCCCTCGTCGCCAAAATGAATTGTTACAACCATCCAACCGGAATTAACATCAGAACTCTTCCAAAAGCAATGTTCACACTCGTGCCTTTTTAAGCGCAAGCGTTGTCACCAGGACGAATGTCTTAAGATTTGGAATTCAAAATACCAGTTTTTCGTAGTGCATGTCGCAGTGCATAGAGTTCCACCACAGTTGAATTTCTGTACGCTTCAATGAGCCATCTTCTTTGACTTGATGACAGTTTGGTGTGTTGTGTTATCACAAATAACAACAAACTCTTGAGTTTTATGAAAATAGTCTTACAATTATTTATAGGACATACTTTGGTGATTTTTCATCCAGTGCTGTGCAACATAGCTCATCTGGATATAAGACACAAAGAGGCACTTCTTAGAGAGTTCAAAAAGATCCTATCTACTACGAATCTCCCCATTTTGCAAGATATCCCACAACGTGCAGGGCAACGTAAATCTAGATCTCAAATTAGGCTTCGCTAAAAAGCAACGATTCCAACCAATGAGAATAAACGTGTAACTTGGGATATGTTTGACAGTCAAACAAGTTTCTGGTACAGACCCCAAGACCATAATCGGTGGAATGAACCTTCCTCGTAAGGAATGGACTTTGTTGAATCGCTTTAGCATGGATGTGGGAAGATGCAATTACTGGATATAAAAGTAGGGAATGGCCAATGATCATTCATGTGATCACATAGTTAATTATTGCCTATTGCATTATTATCTGGGAGGATTAGCTTAGTGAATGCAAATTTTTTAATGTAAAAATATTTGTTATCTACAAAATTGTCTGAATTGTATACAGTTTGACCTTGTAAACTTGATTTACTAAATAGTATTAATGTAAAAAAATATATAAATAAAAGACAGTCTTTGTTAGGAAAACATATACATCACATTTTTTTTATAAATAATCAAACCTTTTTAATATCTGATGGTTGGGACTGAATCTTGAAAACCCTTTTGTATTGATCAAAATGAAACTGAAATAAGCTGCATTATAAATTCAACCTAACTTATGTCTAGAAAGTCTCCTAATTAAATCAATACTCTTGCTGATTTACCTGACATTCTCCTGATTCAGTGATTAGACATTTTTCAAGTGTCCAAAGACGAAACTGATGTTCCTGACAAACTTTTCTCAAGGAAACTGATTCCGTGTTGTTGACTGACAGCTTAGCCCGAGCTCGCTGGTAACTGGAAAGCAGCTCATAGAGAGGGTGACTCACAATGTCTCCTCTTCGTAATTCAGTCTCAATAAACTCTGTCACAAAATCTTCTGCAGCTTCTAATTCTTGGTTGTGGTACAAAGCTGTTAACTGAGACAAAGTAAATGGTTTTACCACCTCTTCAACATTATTTTCTTTTTCTTTAACAAACGGGAAAAATGGCTTGTGATTTAAAACCAGAGTAGGTGTTACTTCATTAACATCTACGTCAATTGAAGATGACTGCAAAACCGGTGCTGATGGACAGGCTTCATTAGCAATTTCTGTTTCTTCATTTGATTCAATCCATAAGTCTAGAGGACTTTCAGTAGAGGGCCTGGGTGGTAAGTGTATGGGTGATTCAAATGCAGTATCAGCATGGTATGAGCCCTTATGGAGCTGTGACACTGAGGGCTTGATTTCATTTAGCTCAGTTAAAGAAGCCTGGAAACTGGAATGTTGTATACATTCGCTTATTTCTGGATTCTGAAGTAAAGTATTTTCATTGGAGCTGTCCCAAGAAGAATGTGTTTCATTTGGTGGACACTCCAGATGATCTTTGCCCTCACACTTCAACAGTTGTGCTGACTCTTCACTTGTGTCATTTCCTACACACACAATCTGTGTTAGCAAAGTTTCTTCACTATCTGATAGCTGCAAACTTTCCACATTTTGAGGCAATGTTTCATAAGAACAATTCCTGACATTGTTCTTGGATTTTGCTCTTTTTGATTTTTTTCTATCCTAAAATAAAATTGATGATAAATATTAGTATTTTGCATATTTAAAGTAAACCATTTGGCCGTAAATAAGCTAGATCTATTGTACGTACTTAATTTGTACTTGCTAACATGAATTTAATTTTAATTAAAGATCGTATACATGCAATATTCCTTGTAGTTCCGTTTACAACTAACTTAATATAGAGATTTCAATTTGGAAGATCAATATAAAGCACAATTTTTATTTATAAGATCAATAGAATTAAATAGGAGTTTTGGACGCATGTTGTTTTTGCTTTCATTGGGAATGAAATGTCTCTTGCATACATGTGTGCACATAATAACATGCGCACAGAAAGTGAGAGAGAATATACTTATACGTACATTACAATTGGGGGTAGTTTTATATACAACAATGAATTAAAATCATAACAATGCCTTTATTTTGTCACGATATTTAGGGGAATAAAGCAATATGAATCAAATGTAACAGATCAGACTAGGCAGTATAATATTACCACTGTTTTATCAGAAAGAAATACAACACTAACAAGTAAATCTCTCTCTCTCTCTCTCTCTCTCTCTCTCTCTCTCTCTCTCTCTCTCTCTCTCTCTCTCTCTCTCTCTCTCTCTCTCTCTCTCTCTCTCTCTCTCTCTCTCTCTCTCTCTCTCTCTCTCTCTCTCTCTCTCTCTCTCTCTCTCTCTCTCTCTCTTTCTCTCTCTCTCTCTCTCTCTCTCTCTCTCCCTCCTTCCCTCCCCCTCTCTCTCTACATAATATAAACCCTTAATTAAAATATAAAAATGATTAAGAAAAAAATTATTTGTACATTTCATCCAAATGGTTGTAATAAAGTCTTAGAAGTTGTACACTTTATCAAACCAAATGCATAAACAAAAAACTTTATACCACTTTTTAGACAAGTACTATTGAATCAAATTCTTCTTCCAAATTTGGACTGTCCCCAATCGTCCTAGGAGGGCGAACCCAACTCATGTACTCTCTAAGAGTGAACATATTCAGTCAGGTGACCGTGTTTAACAATAGAGATACTACCAAATATATGCACAAAACAAGAAACACACAAACTATGTATTCCTGTACACGATGCACAGGGCAACCTTCACTTTATGAGGTTGCCTATTTCGATAAGTGGCACAGCAAACAAGTTCAAAGAAATAAATAAAAACTGTAAATAATGTAAATATTTTTGTCAGTACAACTGGACTGTTTATTGTTAGCCTGCGTACAACTATATATGTACTCTATCAAGAGAAACTCAAGGATCAGTGGCTCCTCCTAGAATCTACAATTTGTATAACTAATCTTTCTACCTCATTATTATTTATTTTCATTTTTTAAATTTTACAGATAGGCCTACTAATAATTGTCATTCAAAAACATTATTCACACTTGTTGCATTGCTGGCTCCCATTGTTGGACTGCCGGCTCCCAGATGCTAGAATTTGACTTGCCTTGGCAACTGCCAGCTTTAGAAAAAAATGCTAGCACAATTAGTTGGAGTCAATAAAATATGACATCATTTTTCACATATTTGAATGAAAGATTATTTCTATAATCTTCACAAAATAACAAAGCTTCCAAATTATATATATAGCCTAATAAAATATGGTTAACTTATAGATAAAATAAATAATCAGTATCACATTGAAAATTGAAACTAGTTGGTATATCTAGGTGTCCTAGCAATCACAAGCGGTGTTTCACTTCTACAAGAATTTACTCATGTAAAGTGTTTTACTAATTTTTCTAAATGTACTATCAGTAAATATCAGTACTATCAGCACAATAATTTCAAATGAAAAAAATGTAAACAATGAATGAAGACAAAACATCTGACCTCTACACATCATATACACAGATCACGCACGCCACAAGTTGGGTTATGCCCATATCAGTATGACGTTTATCTAATATGTACCAGATATTTTTAATTAGTTATTTTTAATTTTGAGTTTTTATGATAAAAATAGCACTGCAGCAAAATTCTTAAAAATTTAAAAATCATAGCATAACACATTTCAGCAGAAACACATAGCACAATATCGTTGTGAAACAGTTTTCAGTAAAAAAATATGCACAACGATACATCATCCCCAACAGTCAAAAGGTTGAAAATATGTTAAATATTTTCCTAAAATGTCTTAATGAGTGTGATTTTCCTGAAGCTATACATTTTTTTTTTAAATGTCAAGTTTTCCTTCAAAAAATATATAGGCCCTAGTTTTATAGAAGATATTCTTGGTAAATATTTACAAAGAGTTCTTTGGTTTATACGGTTTTTTACTCAAAACTCCTATAAAATGGCATAATTTTGAAGGGACATACAACACTTTTTTCGGAAAGTCAATGTTCCCCAAAAAATATATTTTTACCCATCAAAATTCAACTATCTCAATTGGTAATTATTCAGATAATTGGTAAATATAGCATTATTGGAACTCAAATTGTGCGGAATTTTGTCCCGATCACTAATGTGGGAAGGGTTTAGCAAATTACGAAGCTTGTTAGCAGCAGAAATGTTTCTAACTTAACCTTACCAAACCTAACCAACTAAAACCTCTACATTTCCTATGCTTGCACGCTTAATAATAGTGAGTTGGTAGCAATGGAAAGTAAATATTGTCTTCACATTGTCTGCATAGTGTATCTATCAACAGTATGATAGTTACAAAAGATATCAACATTTTTATTTTCCCCAACTGTTATTTGATTTATTTAATCTTCTGACACCATTTTACATTCTTTTTTACTTTTTAAACCTGAACATATTAGATTTAGTCATTGTAGATAAATACCACATAATATTTTTCTGTCTTTCAACACCAGTAGAATTTCTTACTTGGTGTTTCAGCTTAGTCATGAGACTGCATTCCAAACCTATCAAGCTAGGCATAAATTTAATTGTACCCTATCTTCCAAGATATGAGACCATGACAACTGAATTAACAAATTATTTTTTCAGCTGGTATTCTGTTTGGAACCACTGCATAATTTCAACCTTTCAAACAGAATGACAGCTGAAGAAATAATTTGTTCAATGGAGACAGCTATTAAAGATCTGCCATAACAGGAAGCTGAAGAAGTTAGGCAGGACATTGCGGTAGCACTGTGAAAAGTTAGACCACCAAAAAGTAATCTGACTCGAAGTTGCACTAAAATGTTTGAAAGAAGACACGACAAAGATTGTACTACCAAAGGAGCACTGCAAACCACTAGTTGGAAACCTAAGGCATGGTTCCAATATGTTCATGATGTATGGGCAGAGTGGCCTCATGGAAGAGAAAATATGGATGAGTTTCTTCAACATATTAACTCTGTACATCCTAATATAAAATTCTCTATGGAGATTGAAAGTGACAGAAATTTTCCAATTCTTGATGTTTGTATTGGTGTTGTCACCACAGAAGCAAACCACTTTATTTTCTAAATAATTTTTTTCTATTACAGACATTAAGTGAGTTGATAAAATCCCCCCTATCTCACCTGGGGCTGTTTGAAAGCTAACAGCTTTACCTTAACTCCCTCTTGTTGAGTGAAATAGCGTACAACAAACGGAACTATCTTAACCTCTTTCTGTTCGAATCATCCATGCTTAAAGATAAGAAATTGTTTTTCTTAAGATCATCAATAAGCTCCCCATGAGCCAGTGGAGCTAATATGTTAAAAACTATAGCCTCACATTTTGTCTTTCCTAGAGAAAATTTGGGCTCGAAAACTTGCTGAACAATTTAGAAGAGCAAACATCGAGTTGAATCGTAAATTATGGTTTTCAGTGTGGTATGCCAACATCGCTTCTATTGCTGCCAATTCCAAATCTGTGTCTTATAGACATTTATTGCTAAAAAAATATGTCAATTTGGATGAACCAGCAACAGCTTTAACTGTTTCCGTGGTTTTTTACTTCCTATGTGATCATTAATATCTGATCCTACCTCCATGTTGTACTGAAAATTCAGAACTGCACTGTGTGCACCAAACTCTACTATCCTGATTACGTTCCTTTTTTAAGAAAGGAGATTCTTTTTGAAGACCATCTGTAAACTTAGTTTCTTTTTGGCTTTGTAGTTTATCTTAATAATTACGGGCTAGGGGGGCACTTCAGAGGCCACAGGGGTCCCTGGGGGCGTGGGTACGCTCGGGGGGAGGTGGCAAAAGGAATATGGATGGCCCTTGGAACTTGAAAACGGACACACACACACACACAAATAAAACAACTTAAAAAAAATGGACAAAAGAAAAGAGAAAACAGCCTTGAACGTGCCAGAGGTGAGTGAGCAGCCCAGCTCAGTGGTGGAGGCAGACAAGGGCGGCGTGTCTTCGGACCCTGCCCAGTTTGGTAGAGACAAGAAGAGGCTTGGGCTACCCGGAGCTAGAGAGGGGGACCGAGGAACAAGGTGCTGGAGTGGAGGAAATGGTAAGTTTTTACAAGCCAACCTCAATCATAGTATTGAGGCCTCTACTATACTAGCTAGAACTGTAAGAGATAGGGGGGTTAATGTTGCTCTGATTCAGGAACCATGGATTCAGGATAACTGTATTAAGGGTCTTAACATTCCTACATATAAGCTCTACGGGGGATCAGGTGGGCTGAAACCGCGGGCGGCCATTTTGGTTGCAGGCATAGGCAGTTGGCTGATACCGGAATTCTGTGGGGGTGATGTGGTTGCAGTCATAATTAAACTGCAGGAGGTCAATGGCGTAAGGAGGGAACTGGTGGTTGCATCGGTATACCTCCTATACGATAGGACGATCCTCCCACCATCAAGAAAGATGGTGGCGTTGGTGGATTACTGCCGGAGTGGGAACCTTGAGCTAGTGATCGGCTGCGACTCCAACTCTCGCAATGAGGTTTGGGGAAGCAGTAACACAAACGAGAGGGGCCTTGCGCTTGCAGAATACCTGGGAGGTACCGACCTTTTGGTACTCAATAAGGGTAATCTCCCAATCTTTTCGAACATCATTAGGAGGGAGGTTATAGACATAACTATAGCCTCAGCCTCAATGTTTCATGACATTAAGGACTGGGAAGTTTCACAGGAACCCTCGTTGTCGGACCACAGACACATCTGCTTTGTGCTTGAGGGCCAGACAATACTGAGGGTGTACAGGAATCCCAGACAGACAGACTGGGCCTCCTATTTGGTGGAACTGTCTGACAGACTGGATCTAATTCCTAAAGGCCAGATTCGATCTGGACAGGACCTAGAGGAGAGGGTGGCACTCCTTACGGAGGCCGTAATCACATCTTTTGAGAACAACTGCCCTTTGATTACACAAAGGGATGCTCGAAGCCGGAGATGGACTCAAGAATTAGAGGTCCATCGAAGGAGACCAGAAGGCTCCTCGGCAAGCCCAACAGATCCGGTAGTGATGCTGACTGGCTGGCCTACCGGGAGTACCAAAGAAATTACAGACGAGAGGTTCGCAGATTCTCCAGGAATTCCTGGAGAGACTTTTGTACCTTATAGAGACGACCTCTGCGATGTCTAGGCTTCACAAAGTGTTGGCTAAGGACCCTGGGGGAGGACTGGGACCCCTCATTAAAGAGGATGGGGAGTGGACCAGATCAGAAGAAGAGACTTTGCAACTTTTATTTGAGACTCACTTTCCGGGATCCGTCAAGGAACCAGCGGCGAGCCCCCCCACTTTGGTGAGGCGGGCTTGCACCGGGGTCTCGCACGGGGACTGGAGTGAGGCAAAGAAGGTTATCACAGAGCAAAGGATTAAGTGGGCAGTTGAGTGCTTCGCCCCCTTCAAGAGTGCTGGGCCGGATGGCATCCTGCCTGTGCACTTGCTGAGGGGCCTGGAGTCGCTCCTACCCCACCTGACCACAATATATAGGGCTTCCATGGCCTTGGGTTTTATCCCAAGGCTGTGGAGGACCACAAAAGTGGTCTATATCCCCAAATCTGGAAGATTTCAGACCGATCAGCCTCATGTCTTTTCTATTAAAGACATTGGAGAGGCTGGTCGATAGGCATATGAGGGACGGGGTATTGAGAGATAATCCGCTCCATACAAATCAACACGCATACATGGCTGGGAGATCTGCTGAGTCGGCTCTTCACAGACTCGTCATGAGGGTTGAGGAGACGATTCGGCAGAAGGAGTTCAACAATGTCTCCCTGCAGCCTATGATCGCTGCTGTCGTTAGAACGGGCGTCAAGGGCAGAATACCTAGGTACAGAATTGACAGGCAGGTCAGGGCTTTCCTTCCAAGTAGAGATAAGTGGATAGGGAGTACCGAGCCTGCACAAGTCAAAGGAAGCGTCTGGTATACAGACGGCTCACTTACAGAGGAAGGCGCAGGTGCTGGGGGTACGGGAGGGGGGCACGGAAAGTTCTGTCTGTACCTCTGGGGGCCCATGCTACCGTCTTCCAGGCGGAGGTGATGGTTATCATGACAGCCACACAAGAAGAAATGCGTCTTGGTGGCTTCGGAGGAGTATTCAATCTGTTCGGACAGCCAGGCGGCGATAAAGGCGATCATGGCACCACGTACCAGCTCTAAATTGGTATGGGAGTGCCAGGGAATCCTGGAGACTCTTTGCCAGCGTAAACAGGTGAGATTCATATGGGTCCCTGGGCATGCTGGTATTGATGGAAATGAGAGAGCCGATGCACTGGCTAGGAGAGGGGCAAAGTGACCTCTGCTGGGGCCGGAGCCGGCTCTTGGTATTCCTATTCAAAAGGTAAAAAGAAGAATTGACAGGTGGACCTCTGAGGAACATGATGGCAGATGGAGGACCGAGTCCAGGCTCAGGCAGTCTCGTGCACTTATCCAAGGACCGGATTGCAGGTACAGCAGAGATATGCTGAGCTGTAACTGGGCCAAGGTGAGGGCGGTTACGGGAATGCTGACCGAACATAATCTTCTTCACAGACATATGAAGATAATGGGCCTAACAGATGACTACACATGTAGGCTTTGTGAGGAGGATGAGGAGAGCTCCATACACATCTTTTGTCATTGTGGAGCTCTCTCATCTCTTAGGCATAGGACTCTGGGTGCCGCTTTTCTGGAACCGGAGGATATTAGAAGGACTACACTCAGGGAGATCATGTCCTTCATAAGGGGGACTGGTCTCTTGTGAGACTGTCGTCAGGCTCGGGGCGCAAAGGGCCATGGAGTCTAGGCGCGGTGGGTTTGGTGACAGGACCACAACCCGGTGTATCTAATCTAATCTTAATAATAGTTCACCACTTACAATTAAAATGAAATCATACACGCTTAATACGTTAATACTGGTTATAGGCGAACAAGAACAAAGCAACATAACCACAACACAACTGTGGAAATAGCAGTGGGGTTATTCGTTGTGTACACCGTTACGTGCATCTCCACTGTCCTGCCTTCCCCCGGCCACTATTGCTATTGACTCGTCCAGTCAACTCTTACCTTCTCCACCCAACAACCACCAAGATATGAGTAAAATTGAATGTAGATTCGGTTTGCAGGTATGCTTATTGGTTTGTCCGATCATCAAACAGACGCCGGAACTGATGGTTACTAAATTTATATTTATAATTTATTATTTTACCCATATTTTTACTATAACCGGGGCAAAAGCAAAATATTGGGACTGTCCCTGTCAAACCAGGACCTATGGCAAACCTACCCATAGACACAATGTTAGGATAATAAAATGAAAAATGTGAAATAGCCAAAATATTCTAAATTTCATCTAGTTAAAGGAAATACATACATTATAAATCACATAGGCATATTAAATTTACTAGAAATTTATTATCACAAACAACACATCAGCTGATGGTTTGTTACCATGGAAACACTATTCAAAAATTTATTATAGAATTTAGTATAAAAACTACAGAGTTCATCTTTATACTAAAATTTAGCTAAAACATGCTCTATAAAATAAATAATGAGGTTATTTATGAAATATTTATAGCCTTGCAACATAGTTAAGTACACCAAATAATATCTTATCAGGTTATGACATAAATAAATATTTTATTTTATAAGCTATTTTGGCCTTATATAACACACTTCTATTTCACTTTATATTATTATAATATCACTAAATAAACTCCCAAATACACACTTATCAATATGTAAACAGACTAAAACACATATTTACATAATAAATAAATTTCCATGGTCGTATATTTACAAACAATTATTAACCTGAAAACAGCAACATTCTCCTATTCGAAATCATTAGGTCATGTCAAATAATAGATAACCTGTGCATATCAAGTTGTAATCAACAACTAATTTAGATTCCATAGAGACCAAAACATTGTTATAACTTTTAAGATTTGTACTGTATGATTTTTTGCGCCCATGTCTCAACGCCTGAAACCAGGCGTTCGCTACTTTGGTATCACATTTCAACGCTTGGAATAAGATATTCGCCATTTTTATGGTTAAGCGATAAATGTACCAGAGTTTGACAACTACTGCTTTGCTGTATAACTTAATAATAGACCTAGTATCGCTTATGTTATGAAATCAATAAATATCAGCAAAAAACCTTCGAGAGTCAGAATCAAACTTTCCATCTTTTCAAACTAGTTACAATAATACCAACTACTAAAAAGTACACTAGAACCCACCCGCCCACCCATACACGGAGAGTGGTATTGCCCCATCCGCCAAGCCCATACACTTACAGTGGAATCGAAAATACACGTACAGTGGTATCGACCCACCCGCCCGCCCATACACGTACAGTGGTATTGCCCCACCCGCCAGCCCATACACATACAGTGGTATCGACCCAACCGCCCACCCATACACGTAGAGTGGTATTGACCCACCCGCCCACCCATACACGTACAGTGGTATTGCCCCACCCGTCCGCCCATACTCGTACAGTGGTATCGACCCACTCAACCGCCCATACACGTACAGTGGTATTACGTTTTGTGGTTGCCCATACACGTATTGTGGTTTTCAATTTGTATTCAGCGCAAAAAACACATCAAAATAAAAAAAGATGACTAAAATACTATTTAAATTAATGGAAATATGACAAAAATACTAAAAGTTGACATAGTTTTTTTCGAATTTTTCAATAAAATGTGTTATTTCCGCGGAATAAAATGCATATCTCGTCAAAATACAGCCAATTCTAGACCCTTTTCAAGAAAATGTTCCAAATTTGTTTGGTGGCAAGAAACTGCATAAATACCTAAATATTATTGACCACACACATATTTTTCTTACTGATAACTGATAAAATATGTAGAATAATAAGGAATTATTCACTTTGAATATTAAAATAGACAAGTGTTATAGAAAAAAATACAATAGGCCTAACTATCCTAGTTTCACTATTGGCATTATCATACCTGGTTAGGTTTTGTTTTCAATGTCTCCATTTTAAATACGTCCCTTGCACATTTTCAGCTACAAATCATAATTTTAATAATGCGTAAATATCTGTTTAATAACAGAACCAACACAAAAGAAAGTAAATACAGTAAAAGCCTATCACACAACTCAGATGCTGAGTAGACAATATTTCAAAATAACTAACATCTGATGACTATCTGACATTCTGACAGATGAAAACATGATAAGATAAGCAAGCAAAACAAAAATATTCTGATTTACTTTACACCATAGAAAACAAAACAAAACTGTAAATTATATATGTAAGCCATTTGATATAGCTTTATAATATAGCCCTTCTATCATAAACCTTCTATTATAGCTATAATAGAATAGATGTAATATACCTGTAATACGACTATGCTTCTATTATACCTATAATAGAAGGTATATGTTTATACTCATAGTAAGTCAAGAAGCTACAAAATACGATAGGTTAAACCATTATAATACTAAAAAAAAAAAAGGTCATGGTTATTATGAGATGATTTTGTAGTCCCAACGTCTCTAATTGTTACATTCTTTTATATAAGTTCTTTTCTTTCATTCTAAATAAACCAAAAGTATGACAAGAGTTTAAAAGTGGTTATATAAATTATAAATATATATTTTCCTAATGTAATATTATTCCTGTTTCTTATAATTTAACATGTATCAATTATGCTTTAACCGTATTCTACCAAAATACTATAGTCTAGTAACATACGGTGAAGACAGTTTCATTGCAGTGTTGTAGAGCTAGAACGATGTTACCTCTCCCAGTAGCAGGAGCATACAACTACATCACATTACCAGTAGCGGCTCGCCCATAAGAGGTCTAGGGTGCAGCCCATTCAATAAAATTACAACAACAACAAATTTTGTCTATAAACACCTTACAGACTACAGAAGTTATAATGAAACTCGATGGACATGAGTACTCAATATATTTTCAATGAATGATATACACCAAAACGAATGTTTTCAGGTTGCTCTGTACACGGAGCTCTTGCTAAAGCACCCACCACTATAAATGCTAAAGGATAGGAGAGACAGTAGTGGGAGGGTATCTGCGAATGTAACAGGAGTATTTGGGTCCGCCAGGCTGACGGGTTTAGCGTGGCTCGAGAATCAGCTGTTTGGTACGGCATTCGACTACGTGCGTGGTTTGACGTTTGCGCGTATTTTATTGACGATATTTTTATTAATTATTTGGTATGTGTTAACATTGATTGTGATATTTCTGCAACGTTTAAATTATAGTTGGATTGATGCCGTCTAGGTATCAATTATTACTCTTAATTATATTAATAAAATACGTCCTAACAAACAAATATAACCCCACCTTTAATCTCTATTTCAAACTCTCACCCCAAAACAATATAACAATTATTTTTCATATGGTTTCAACATATGTTTAAATAAATATTAATTAACAACACATCTCTCCTTCTTTTTAAATAAGTTCAATTTTCACTTAATAATCAGCATGCATCCATTTCGGTCAACTACTCTATCATTCCCCTCATTCTTATCTCATAGCGACGTTATACTCCTTTTATTTTCCAAACAATTTTTCCATACTCTTCTCTATCTTTTACAATATCTCTTTCTTATACAATATCTCCCTCTTGAAGTTCGGGCAAGTCTTTGGTTTTATGTCTTAAATCATAATTTTTTACACCTGTTCTTTCTTTGCTCGTCATTCTTTTTGAACTCCTCCAGGTCAGACCATTTCGGTTCTAAGTTTATTGGATATATTGGTAAAGTTCCCCTAATTTGTCGTCCCATAAATAATTCACAAGGGCTGTATCCCAGCTGTTTTAGTGGTACGGTAAGCAAGTAAAACCAACTCCATATCTCCTCTTAATATTATTCTTTTTGCTATTTTCACGATAGCCTCCGCAAACCCATTACTTTGGGGATACTTTGCACTACTAGTTAATATGTGAAATCCCCACGCTTTAGCGAACTCCTTCATTTCGAAACTGTAGACATTAGTTCCTTGGTCACATCTTACAACATCGAGAATGCCAAACAATGCAAATAATCTTTTTAAGTATTTTATGGCTGTATTTGATTTTAAATCATACTTCATATTTTGTATATCAATATATCGAGAAAAATAATCTCCTACAACCAGATGCCAGGATCCATTATTCTAACAGTAATCAAGACCCAATACTTGCCAAGGTCTCTGAGGAACCGGAGTAGGCATGAGAGGTTCTGGTGGTTGTGTTCTCTGTTCTATGCAAGCTCTGCACTTTGAAACCATACGGTGCCCTTAGCTCTCCACAATGACTTCTTCTGACCACCATGTCCTTCATGTATTTTCTCTAAAATTTCATTGCGTAATTTGAAGAGAATGACGACTCTGTGATCATACATCAAACCCCCATTATTTATCCAAAATCCATTCTTAAACCGGCTGTACTGAACACACATTGTAGGAATTTCTGTCGGCCATCCCTTCATTATATACTCCTTTACCATTTGGATTTCTTCATCACCATCTTAGGCTATTTTTACTTCTTCCATTCGCCTGTCTGAAACATTTGAATGTCCTGCACACCTTACAAAGATTTCCATATTCTTCTCTTAACTTCTTATCACTATTTTGCAAAGGACTTCTTGAAAGAGTATCTGGTGTGTAGAATGCTTTTCATGGAACATACTTCATTATATACTGAAATCTCATAAGTCGCATTCTAAATTTCTGTATCCTTGGCGTCAATTCACTTAAGGGCCCAGGTCCTATGGTTTGCGATTCGTCTGAATAATCACTTCTCCACCTATTAAAAACTCTTGAACCGTTCACACGCCAACACAATCGCTATTGTTTCTCTCTCAATATTCGAATATCTCTTCTCAGTGTCTGACAAACTACGGTATGCATACTGTACTGGTTTCCAAACCCCACTGTCATTTTGCTGATCTAGAACTGCCCCTAATCCATAAAGTGATGCATCAGCAGCTACTCTGGTCTTTCTGTTTGTTTCAAAGAATGCTAGTAAAGGAGGTTGAGTCATAGTTTTCTTTATACTTTGAAAACTTTTTGCTTGTTGGGTTTCTCAGGTCCAGGTATTTTGTTTTCGTAGCAGATCACGTATAGGTTCTATAACTGTTGCTAATTGAGGAAAATATTTTAAGTAATAGTTACACATTCCTAACAGACTGCGCGCACTTCCGGTACTTTTTAGGGGCTTCAAGGTTCAATATAGCATTGATTTTATCATTATCCGGGCTTATCCCTCTGTTTGAAATTATATGCCCCAAGAACTTAAGTCTTTGAGTTCTGAAAATAGACTTTGATTCATTCAAATTAATCCCATGTGATTTAAGTTTGCTTAAAACAGCATTCAATCTACTGTCGTATCCCTCTACAGTCTTCCCATAAATAATAGAATCGTGTAACAATGTTAACACCCCTTCTAGGCCATGAAATAATTTTGTCATTTTTCGGTGGTATACTTCAGGTGCACTCGTTATACCCATGGGCATTCTGTTGAAGCAATATCTGCCCATGTGCGTAATAAATGTGGTAAGCAGCTTCGATTCTGAATCTAAGGGTATCTGATAGTAACCCGACCGACAATCTAGTTTTGAAAAATTTCTACGCCTTGCAGCTGTCCCAGTATATCATCCACCAATGGCAGCATCAGTCTTTCTCTTTTGATTGCTTTATTCAGCTGTGTTTGATTGCTTTATGCAAATACGAACATCCCCGTTAGCTTTCGGGACTGCTACCATCCCAGCTACCCTGTCAGTAGGCTTATCAACTTTAGAAATTATGCTATTTTCTTCTAATTTGATCAGTTCATTTTCAGTTTTCGATCGTAATCTATAAGGAATACGCCTTGGACACCCAATAGCATATGGTTGAATACCTTCTTTTAGGCCAATTGAATAAGCGTCAGTTTTGAACAACCTAATTCCATCAAATAGCTCAGGATATTTATTCACTATATGAGTATGGGTTTTCAATGAATTAGCCCTTTTAATTAGGCCCAATTCTTCAATAGCTGGCCTACCTAATAAAGGTTTTGTTCTCCCTACCATAATATTCGTGCATTTTGTGCTTGTATTGTAATATATTTGTACATTTTGTGCTTATATTTTAATAAATTTGTGTTGTGTGACGTTTACTTGTACTGTATATGTACCAACACGTATTATGCTAATTAAAAAACTATTCTCCCAACATAACATAAATATCTTGCCAGCAAGTCTTATCCTCAGAGTAGACCAACCTAGCTCGGAATTTCCCAAGTACATGTATTGGAGACCTACCAAGCCCAAACAGTTTAAAATCACAATTATCAGAACGATATTTCTTTTTAAAGCATTTTTCATATGTTGCTTCAGATATAATAGTAACATCTGCGCCACCATCTACACAGAACTTGAGTAAATTACTCCCTATAGGTAAATCTACTTCCTATGATTGATATCGAACACAGTTTGAGTTATTCAAAAACGCTTCGCCTTCTGATATTACATCTAATTGCGTTACATTCTGATTGTGGAATTCAGTGTTTTCATTACCCGCAACATAGATGATTTTGCTTTTACACATCTTTTCAAAATGACCAACTATGAAACATTTCCGGCATTTAGCTTTTAGAGCAGGACATTTAGAATTAACATGAGGAAATGACTTACCACAATTCCAACATTTTCTGTTTTCATCAAGCTTATGTTCTTATTGACTTCTTAATGGTCTTTTGGCTGCTACCCCAATAACAGATTCCGATACATGACTTCTAACTATTGATTGCTGTTTCTTTACTGTTTCACTTTTCCTTCCACAATTCTCAGAGTTAAATTACCTTGTATTTGCATTTCTTCCGATAGTCTGGTATCTTGGATCCGTTGTATAATCTTAGTCATCACCAGCTCATCTGTAAGGTTTCCAAACTTGCAATTTACAGACATATGATGCAAGTCTTTAATAAATCTCTTAACTGGTTCTCCTTCCAACTGGTTCCTTCCTAAAAACTTTGTACGTTCATATACTACGTTTGTTTTTCCTTTAGAATACTCAATTAGACAATCTATCACATTATCATAGCAATTCAGTTCGTTGGAGGAGAGGTGACACCTCTTCAGAACGTCTTCTGTTTCGTATCCTAGAGTATAAATCAAAGTATTCACTTGGTAAATATCTCGAGCCTCATTCAGCTTCGAAACAACTCTATATCGTTCCTAGCGTCTAAGCCAATTCTCCCAGTTGGGATTTTCCCGATCCAGTTTTTCGGGAGCATTTATAGGTAATGGACGAAATGTTATATCTTCTTTGTCTTCTACACCTGACACCTTGGATTGATGCCGTCTAGGCATCTTAATTATATTAATAAAATACGTCCTCACAAACAAATATAACCACACCTTTAATCTCTATCTCAAAACTGTCACCCCAAAAGAATATAACAATTATTATATATATGGTTTCAACAACACAACAATTCAATACGTTATTATTAATAAAAAACTTCAAATTTTAATATTTATTAGAGTTAACGAAACCCTTTTATCCGGGGAAGGACCTCCAAATTCAGACCTAGCTTGGTAAGATATTTCATACCCGCTCCCCCCCCCCCAAGCCCCGCTCGTGCCGCTCCTCCAAATTGGTAGTCCACCAGCCTCTACTGCACATTACCATTGCATTGCATTGCATCTTGCAAAGAACTGGAATAATAATAAAAGAAAATTGCTATGACGGATTATAGATATAAGTTATTTTACATTTAATAATAACAGCTGGGGATATAAACATTGCAGAAATACACGCTACTCTGATCCGGCTACTAGAAGTGGCTGATCTCACGTGTACTAGTAGTTTGAAAATTTTTAAGGGAGTGTCGCGACTGAACATATTAGGGGTGGTGTTGTTCACATCCACAGCAAATCTTTAAAGCTGTACCCACTGTTGTAACCACTGGGTAATTAAACGAGTAACAAATCTGGTAGCTGGACTGTCACGAATGTGTGATCTTCCAGCTATGGTAAATATAACACCAAATAATAAGGTTCTGTTTTGAACGTAATTCATATTAACCCCGAGGGCTTAAGCAAAGCGGATAATGAGTGTATCAGTAGGGTTTTTCATGTAAACAATGTTGATATCTTTGTACTCCAAGAGACCCATATTAAAGATAATAAGAGGCAATATTCCTAGGTACAGACTTGCTGATTCTGTAGGGCCGTATGGTGTATGATATTACATTTTACGTGAAGGAAGATATTGACAATGTGTCAGTTATCAATAAGAGCTCTGACGGTGGCATCTTTTTCTTGGCAATCCAAATGTCAGAAACAACAATAGTCAATGTGTATAAGCCATCTAACATTCAATGGCCTGATGACAGGATTTTACCAAGTTTTTAAGACCCTCTCCTCTACGTGGGAAGCTTTAATAGTCACCGTTGCCAATAGGGCTACAACACCGATGATGAGAATGGCAGTAAGCTTGCTGACTGGTTGAAATGAATAACCTTTTCCCGGTCTTTGATGCTAAATTTTGAGCCACTTTTTATTTGGCTCGTTGGCGTCGAAGTTACTCACCTGACCTAAGGTTCTGCTCATTAAAACGATCAATGAGACCAAAGCCAATAAGAAGGACAGTTCTTGATGTTTTTCCTCACTCTCAACATTGGCCAGTACTGTTTTCGTTGGGGTTCCAAATTACCATACTTCGATCTTTTCCAAGACCTAGATGGAATTTTAATAAAGTACACTGGGAGGCCTTTACCACCAGGCTTGATGATAGCATCAGGTTCATTCCTCCTACGATAAGAAATTACTATCGTTTTACAAATCTCGTCTCGTCCATTGCTAAAGCTCTCACACCGAAATGATACAGAAAGGAGTATATAACAAGATGGAGTAAGGAATCAGATAACCCTTACAAAGGTAGTAATGCTACCGAAAACTCCAACAGGGCTAATCAGCTGCTGCACTCTCTAGACAGCACTAGAAGAAAAAATGGGTTAAAACTGTTTTAAAAAAGATATAAACTTTCCCCAAAGCAGTAAAAAAACGTAGTTACTTTAAAAAAAAAAAACTCAACTGGCAAATCAAAGAGAATTGCTCCGCCCAAACTCCACTAATATAGCTAAACAGGTCGTCAATTTATCAAAGTCAACCAACCACCATCCTTCTGACAAACATGTACTTTACAAGTTGAATGAAAAAAGAGTCAACTGGCACTCTTGTAAGTCTCCAGAATTTTCACGGAGGAGGAGATAGTCAAGGTGATTTCCGTTATAACAGCACAGAAATCAGCCGGTCTTGACGGTATCTTTCCGGAATTTCTGTTACATGCTGGTAGCAAAGTGCAACAATGACATTAAACAATCTACAAAAATATACTAGTCATTTGCCAAAAGCATTCAAGAGATCAAAAGATGCTGTTCTGAAGCCTAGCAAAGACCCAAAATGAGTAGAAAGTTATCTCTTTATAAGTTTTACATTTATTCATATCTCCTTAATGTTTAATATAACTTCCTGGACAGACTATTATACAATAGAATATCACCCATTATTGATTTTAATGTTTCAATTGAGCAGACTGGTCTTCGCTTGGTTGAAGTTGTTTCGATAGATTCTAGCTCCGACATCATTTATCGAGAATGGGTATGAAATGAAAAGAAATTTAAAATATCTACAGCTTTTGTTGATCTTACAGCGGCTTATGACAAAGTGTGGAGCAAAGATTTGTTGTTCAAGTTCTACAGCCTTCTACCATGTCCCTTTATTTTGTGACCTTTGGAGTCATTGCTCAATGCCAGGCTAATAAAAATTTATCTCAGTCGTGAAAAAAGCTGTTTTAGACGACTGAAGGACGATGTGCCACAGGGGTCTCTACTTACTTCAACTGGGTTCAACGTGTATACTGGTGACATCCCAATCACACAATCTTGAAAATCTATATATGCAGACGATATTTCTTTAACTTACCGACACAAACACTAAAGAAATACTCACTACTGACCTTGCAGGCCTCGAAGAATATTTTAGAATCTGGAAGTTAAATCTAAATCCAGCAAACCGACTGAACCTGTTTCCAATTAACAGACTAGCTAATTGAAAATTTAACATCTTTCTGAATTGTCTAAAACTCATCATAATAATCATTCACAGTACCTAGGAGTAATATTAGATTGATCACTGACGTTCAAAATCTTTCTTAAAAACAGCAGCTAAAATTTAAACCAGAGCAAATGTATTACTGTGCATCATATTACCGGAACAACTTGGGGAGCCAACAATATACTACTTTGTCGCTGGTCTATTCATCTGCTGAATACAGTGCTCCCATATGGCTAAATAGTGTACAGACTCAAGCGATTGATGTTGAGCTTAATAGGGTAATGAGAGCTGTAGCACTTATAAGTGGCACTCTCATAGCAAATTCACTAAATTGGTTCACGGTGCTGTGTAATATAGCTCCTCCAGAGATAACACGTCAGTAGGCATGACTTAAATAATTCAATAAGATCTTAAATGCTCCGCAAGTCCCCATCACACAGGACCTCCCACGTTAGGACGGTCGTTTAAAATCGTATTGTTCTCCAACTGACCAAATCAAATTTACCAATAATAGCTGAGCCATAGCGTGGAACAGTTTTGATGGACGAAATAAGTTCCTTATTAACGATGCGTCGATACCTGTAGGTGGGATGAACCTCCACGAAGGGAGTGGACACTGTTGAATTGGTTTCAAACTGGCGTTTGTAGATGCAACAACTAGAAGTATAATTGGGGATTGACACTAGATGAGTCATGTGACTGTGGGGAGTTCGTCTAAACAATGGATCACTTAGTTATAGGTGCCCCTGCGCTTTTTTAGATCTAGTGCATGCTAACCATTTTTCCATTGGCCAATAGTAAAATTGACCGATTAAACAATTGCCTCGCCCGAATGTTGCGGCGCACACTATGGTGATTAATCACCTGCAGATTAAGGTGGTCCTATAGTTAAATACTTGTGTATGTGGTCTTGTTATTCGTGTGAGAAAAAGAAGAGATATGAAATCTCTTCTTGAGAAAAAAAAAAGATCAAAGATATGAAATCTCATAGAATTAAACTAAGCAAAGAAATATTTGTACTAAAAGAGAAGGTGACTGATCTGTATATAACAACGAAAGATCTCCCTTCTGATAATTTTATGAGGCAGTATTATCTTAGAACGAAAAACAAGTACAGGAAAGCAATACATCAGGCCAAGGCTGAGAATATAAAAAAAATAATTGAAAAGTCAGATCAGAAATCAAAAGCTATATGGGGTATAATAAATGAAAATAAAGCACCGTTGAAAAAAACAAATACAATATCAGAGTTTTGCATTGAAAAAGATGATGGTGAGCTAGTTTACGACCCTGGTGACATTGCCAACATACTCAACAGTTTTTTCAATAATGTTGGAGAAAATAAGAAAACATCTCAGATATGTTCACCAGACAGAATACTCCAGAATGGCACATCAATAAGCAGAGAATCCCTTTTTTTATTACCAACGTCAGAGGAAGAAGTAAGCTGTGCAATAAAAAGTAAGAAATCAGCTGGTAATGATGAAATACCTAATATTTTGATAAAAGAAATGAACGAGTATCTAGCTGGCCCTATAAGTTACTTGATAAACGAGTCTTTTGTAAGTGGTCTGTTTCCTGACGCACTGAAGCTCGCCATTGTAAAACCTATCTTGAAGAAAGGCAACAAGTTTAAGTGTGATAACTACAGGCCAGTTTCCATTCTTTCCACCATGTCGAAAATCTTTGAAAAAACTCTAAACAGATTGAGCAGTTTTTAGAGAAACACAGCATTATATGTAAAAACCACTTTGGCTTTGTGAAGACAAAATCAACTACCAATGCTATATTCTCTCAACTACATAAAGTAGTTAGAGGATTGGATAGGAAAAACCACTGTGGCGGCCTATTTTTTGATCTGAGCAAGGCCTTCGATACAGTCAACCATACCTTGTTGTTAAATAAAATGGTTCCCATCGGAATACGAGGCCATGCTCTAGAATGGTTTTCGTCTTATCTTCAGGGTCAGAGGCAGTTCGTGGAAATATCTGCAGTGAACACTGCGGGTTTTCAACTGCGTCACTCCTCTGCTGTGACCACAGTAACTAGTGGGTCCCCCAGGGGTCTATACTCGGCCCAATTCTGTTTTTAATTTTTATTAACAATCTTCCAATGACAGTAAAAACTGCCCAAGTTTGCCTTTTTGCTGATGACACTTCCCTCTCACTGTCCGCTCCTTCTCGTGAACAATTAGAAATCAATGCTCTTCTGGAATCTAATAACCTCCTTCAATGGTTTGAGGATCATTCACTTAAAGTCAATTCATTAAAATCACATCTCATTAAATTTCACCTTAGTCAAAATTCGTCTGATTTTGACTTTGGGTTCAGTGTTTTCCTTGGAGACACAGAACTAGAATCATCGGAGACTGTGAGATTCCTGGGTCTAACTATAGACGATAAATTGAGTTTTTATCCACATATTATGAATGTATCCAATAAAATGAGCACTGGAATTTTCATATTGAGGAATCTGGCAGGGACGGTGGGCCCTGAGGTCCTTCTCACTGCCTACTACGGATTGCTGTATCCACATCTTGTGTATGCAGTTCCCGTGTGGGGTGGGGAGTCTCGGAGGACGCTATTCTTGTTTAGATTGCAAAAAAAAGCAATAAGAGTGATATTTTCATTAAAAAGGCGTGACTCTTGCCATGAATACTTCCGAACGTTTAACATTCTTACCTTCCTTTCAATTTTTATCCCAGAAACCCTGAGTTTTGTTAAACAAAATTTCCAACATTTTTCAACAGCTTCTAATCATATTTACAACCTCCGCAATAACCACATGATTAACATTCCTTCTCATTCTACTTCTTTTTTTAAACGTAACCATCTATACAGTGGAGTCAAAATCTTCAATAGCTTACCAACTGCACTGAGGATGGAGTCCGATAGCACTAAGTTCCGGCGTCAGGTAAAAACATACCTCATTGAAAAATGTCATTACAGCGTCAAGGAATATGTGGCTGGTGGTCATGTAAAATAGTTCCGACATTCTTGATTTAAAGGTAAATAAGTTTTATGTATTTTTAGTTTTCTTATTTTGTAAATACAAATATTGTCTATAGTTAATACTGACTTTGTAAAATTATTTAGCTATATACTCAATGTATAATATTGACTTGGCAAATGCAAGATACATTGTCAATTGTGCCCAATAAATGATTGATTGGTTGATTGAAGAGATGCTTTCTTTAGTGAAAGGATTTTGAACGGTCAACTTTATAAAAAATATACAGTTATCTACGTGAAGACTAGAACGAATTATGTCTATGTTCATTAAATTATGTCTTATCACTGTTTTAATACTTCACTATTGGTTTTAAGGGAGATAAAGTATATATTATATTTTGAATTATAAACTTTTCTACGTATAAAATTTATAGTGCATGTTAAAAGTAATCTAACTACTAATTTTAATTATACTCTACGTATTAATATATATATATATATATATATAATTATGAACGCATATAAATAAATACTTTTGTAGCCTGTTTCATCTTTTAACTTACACCTAAAATGAGGCCTCTCTTTCGAAAAAAAAAAAAAAATAAAGAAATCCGTCATTTTATTGTATCAAATACAAAAACATCAAAATTTAATAGAAATCTTTAAGCTATATTGTAATACTAAATTTGAATTAAACACAAGCAGACGTATGTGTAGAAAAATGTCCGTTTAAGTTAAACGGTATGGTTTTTATGCCGATGTAAAATATGTTTGTCTATATGAACTAGTTAATATATGACATTAAGACTACATTTTCCCCTTCTTTCTGTGTCATGAAGGCAGTTGAAATTTGTAATAAACGTAATGTACAGTTCATTCCAAAAAATTTCTTTAACTTTTCTGTCACTAAACTCATTGAGATTTTTTATTATATAATTGACACTCTATTTCAATTCAATTTCATTAATAGATATGTCTGTGTACAAAACAAACCATTTTCAATAAAACACAACAGAAAAACTTTTAAAAAATCAAGGTTGGTAACTAGCTGATGATACAGACAGGCGATTGAATGTGCGTAGAGAGGTTAAAACCTGTACGTTACAGATTTTAGACCGACTATCACCTCCCCTGCAAATCTATAACAGCGGCGGCAATTTAAAAATCGCCGTTCACTCTGTGTACGCAACATTTTAAAACTATGTTGCATAGATTTGCCGATTACATAATCGGCGGTGATTAATCGCTAGTGTGCATCTAGCCTTATGGAGGGATTAGCCACCATAAACAGATTCAGTGAGCCAGGTCTTAAATGGCTTGATGGATTTTACAGCTTTGTGACAGGAGATCATTTAGATTTTATCCTTATTATTAAACAGCAAGACTTGTGTTTAATTCAAATTTAGTATTACAATATAGCTTACAGATTTCCATTAAATTTTGATGTTTTTATATTTGATACAATAAAATGACAGATTTCTTTTTTTTATTTTTATTTTTATATATATATATATATATATACAGTTACGACACTTCCGTTCCAGCGTGATAGAGCTAGCTAGTGCTTCAAGTAGCCAGCTACACAACTACACCAACTACCATTGTATTGCACAGTATCTTGCAAAGAAGTGGAATAATAACAATAGAAAAAGTGGCCATGACAGACCATAGACATCAGTTATTTGACATTTACTATTACTAATCACAGCTGTGGATATAAACAATGCAGAGATACTGCTGGTGGCTGGACGCTTTGATCGCTACCACCCTGCGTATCGTCAATTTAAGCGGAGTGTTGTGACTGTATGTTTTTAGATCGTGCTTTAACCAAGTAGTTTAGGATTGAAATTCTAAAATGTAAGTTGGATAAAATTTAAAACTAATTAAGCATTTTTGCGTCAAAACAGCATGGTCATCCTCACATCTACTTCGAGTAGAGACAAGCAATTATACGATGATAGATCGGAAGATATATGATTTATGATCCGACATTGATGCTTCATGAGAGATTTTCCAGTCTTTTACGAAGTCTAATAATTATATTTACAGAAAGTAGCAATCTCGCTACACACCCTTTTAACGAGGATTGGATTGTTAATGACATTTTTTAATCTGTAAGTTATTAGCTAATATAAATTCAAGGAGAGACTCACCTCTAGTATCGGAGCTCCCCCAGACAAGTTTGTGGTGTGCGTTGGTGTCACACCCCACAGGAAGGTGTCACACATGTGTATGTTTGTTAGCCAGAAGTCTAAGCTCTGGCGTTGGGAGTGGACTAGTTGAGTCATAGAGGAGGTAAACTGAACATAAAGTTAGGTTTCGCATACCTAGCTCAGCTGGTATGGTGTTTATGTCCCTAGAACAAAGTTCAAAGATTATAATAAACTGCATCCCTTGCTTAATTAGAAAACAAGTGCTCATATTGTTAGTGATATATGATATTAGCTTACTTTTAGAGTCTCCCAGCACAACAATGAGACCTCGATGTATACAAGTTAATATCGTATTTACCGCTGGTAATATGTTAGATTAGCTAAAATTTAAGCTAAAAACTAAACTAAAGTTCGTTGAGGCCGTCTTACTCTGGTGGAGGTTTACTTGCAGAACCCTTAACGTCACTGCGTTCCTTTTGAAGAATCTCAAGTGACGCTTTCCAGAGGCTAAATGCGTTTTTCCTGCCGAAGCTCTGGTGGAAATAAGGACCTTGTCGAAAAAGAGAAACACAATGGTGAAGCCTTTTGGGTCCTTTCTGGTTATAAGAAACTACCACTCAGCCACCTCCAAGGACGAGTTTTGCCTGTCAATCGTCTTTATGATGCATTCCGGAGAGGTACCCGAAATTTTGCCAGACACTTTGGCGAATAACTTGGTAGCCTTTAGGATCTCCTTCCTTTCACCAGCAATCATCCTGACAACCCCCTGGAGAGGGCTGAGTGTGGAGACTACGTTAAGGATTCAATCCTTCGTAGCCTTGTTGGAGCATAACACAATGACTGTGCCACGCTTAATGTTAGTACCCTCTAAATGAGCGAAACTGCTATACGAAAGAGGATTGAAGATTTCAATTGTATCCATAACCAGCCCATCAACTCCCATGTCCTGCGATTCTGGAACCTTAGAGGAGTGATAATCCGAAGGATCCACAGCAACTTTCAAGATTGAAAGCACATCTTTGAAGACTGGTCCGAATGAAGTAGAAGCTTCCGTCTGGCTTTGTCGGGGCCTTTTCCGACTGCCTGAGAGTTTAATATATATTAAATCAATCGCGTAGGCGAACGGGCGCACACCAAAGCAAGTAAGAACATTAATTTTACATTATATAAATGGTTTATCTAAGGAGCTATTTTTCAAAACCCCATCTTTTAATAGTCTGTAGCGATGATCACACGCGATTAAAAATATATTTGATAGACTTATCTAAAAATAATAAACATTCTGCAACCCCTTTCTAAATGTATCCCCACTGCTAAATGGTTCTCTTTATTGCTAACCACAAATGCGGGTATTAAATATTGTTTCCCCCATAGATGCTTCTGTATGTATTCATTAATTTTCTCTCTAGCCATTCCTCTGTAATGGCGAAAGGTTTCCTCTATTTCCTACCAATTCTAAGATTCAAAGATTCGTTTCCTCATACTCAGTACATAAATTTGTCGAAGAAAATTTTTCTGATTAATAGAATGTAGGGGTTTTTTATTACTGTTCCTCTTTCGCAGTTTCTGGGGGAAATATAATTAGTACTGATAACCCCTACAAGCAAAATATATTTATCGTATGATGGAGAAATGTGTGTTGATAAAAAAAGAATCCAATGCCTTAATTTTACACGTCATGGTTAGTTTGTACATTGACTTCACCACAATGTTCTGTTACTTCTAATTAATTAGTAATTTATAGGAAGGCAATTAAAACTAAACACAGAAAGAACAACCGAACAACTTTTTATGATACTGAAGACCATTTGATAGAAATTTTATTTTTTTACACCTGTTAACTTTATAGTGTTTCCATTAGCCCAATCAAAGTACTGCAAACGCTGCACAACACCTCTTTTGACACAAGAGACACCAGCTATTTTAACGTTACGATTAACACCTTAACAACCCAACCCTTAACAGGACACGTCTGCCTTGGAAAATATCTTGATCGTTTTCGAATTTATGAACCGTTAGCCTTTTTTGTAAGGCCAACGGTAATTGTTATTCACTAAGGAGAGATAAGGAGAAAGGAACGAAAATTCACGTTAAGATATAAGGGTGCGTGATTCTATTTATTAAACTATTGATACCCATTTAGGAAGTGGATCGGTTTTATCCTTTTTTTAAAACTGACGATAATGATTTGGAATTAATAAGGAACCAAGAACTGGTTCTTGACAGTCGTTCCAATTTTGGATTTCAATATTTCAACCGAACAATTTTAATTATACAAAGTTGGTTATATTCATGCGCATAGAAATGTAGTTTTTGTTCCTCATATCAGAATGTATGTCATAATATTCTTCTATTATCTTATTACTTCTAAGCCTGTAAGTTTGCAACTCAGTATTAATGAACCTAATATTTTTCTTATAATCTTTCTTTCTCTTTTTTGAATTCGTTCGATGTCAATATTTCTGTTTAAACTAATTTTTTTGTTTCATAGAGGCATTTGGTTTAATTTATTTTGCTATAGTATCTGAGTTTTTTTTAACATATGGGAGGGGTTTCCTACATGTGACTCAATTACAATTAAATGTTTTTGTATAGGAACGGATTTGGCATTCCACTTTGCTTGCTATCCAACTGTCTAGAGGATGAATACTAAGAAATTAGCTATTTAACATTTTCTTGATACTTTTAAGTTTTCTATAATTTTGTTTTTGAACCCTTTGAAAAGTCATAGATTTTAAAAGTTCATTAATGTTTGAACTTTTGGAGAGTAACACAAGGTTCTTAGAAAAATAATGGTTCATTGTTTTAACATTAAGATAGAATAGAAATGTCTTCCTTTGTAACTAAACGTTCAAAAAAAGGTGAAGTTAGGTGCTCATACTTAAGGTTAAGTTTCTTACTCTTAACCTTAAGTAAAAAATTACTATGAATATATAAAAAAAAATAATCATACAGAAAATAAAATCTTTTAATATTTTATATTAACTTCATTCATTCTCACAGTCATTCTTTTCTCTCTCCCGTCCATAGCAAGCCAGACCCGAGACCTAGACAAATCCTGCAATGGTCATTCGTTCCAAGTTACATTGTTTCAATGACGTCACAAACCGGGATTTGTCCGGCATGGAAATTATATCAACAGGAAGGGAATTCCATTGGCGGTAGGCTGATATGGTGAATGACCTGTCTTACGTTGCAATTCTGTGGTGAGGCATGCGCAGAAGTAACGATCCAGAGTGGGAACAACTATGTCTTCTTTGAGAAACAAAATTAAAAATATAAGAGAAAATATTTAGGAGTTCTTGAATTAATAAAAGAAAGTCGAATATAGATTTTTTTGTCTTTGCTAAGCCAATTTTAGAATTTTTGAATTGATATAGTAAGGATATGTTCATATCTCCTTAAATCAAAGGCAAACCGTAGACAGTAGTTTTGGGCACATTGCAGTAGTTCACTAAGTAACACAGTCATATCGTTTACAACAGAGTTGCAGTAATAAAAGTGTAGGCAAAATAGTGATTTTACAAGGACGAGTTTGATTTCAGTAGGAAGAAACTTTTTTTCCTAAGAAGAAAGTAGTCTTTTTTTCCAGTAAGAAAGAAGTCTTTTTCAGTGAATGTATTTCAGAAAATGCTTAGTTACAGATCTCGACAATGACTTCATCCCAAGTAAGTGATCCCAAAACACTTTACCTCATTACAGAAGGGATTAGCTTGCTTCATTACATAAATATTTAGTAGATTGTTAAAGTTTATTGATTTCCTTAGCTGAACATGACTGATTATGATAGGCGTAATCTTATTACTATTTAAATTAAGTCAATCTTTATTTGTACACTCTACTACTTTTAAAATGTAATCATTCATTATATTTATACTGTCATTTATTATATTTAGGCCAAAGTTCAAGTGTATTTGGAGGTTTTCAGCATACCTGTGATATTTATATTGAGAAATACATGAATTTATATCATTGCGAAGGGGGTAAATAGAAGAGTACCCAATATTGAACCTTGAAGCGCACTCCACTAGTCACTGATTCTCAGTCTGAGGTCCGGTCACCTATCCAGGGCCGCCCAGAGACTTTTGGTGGCCCCGGGGCAAAGTTTACCATGTGGCCCCTTCCTTCACTTCAAAATAAATGTAATTACCCTGATTGTCAAATATATTATAATTAATATTTTACTTTTAGCACATTCTACGATATTCTTACCATCTCTTTTATTATATTACTAATGTGCGAGTAATTAAGATTCTTGTTCATTGACGTTTTCTCAGGGCTAGCTGCGAAGCTCCAGTAAGTTTTTCTCTAATTGTCATATAGTTTTTAAACATTTCCTTAAGTATTACCATTACAATAACATCATCTCTTATAACAAAACTGCTATTCTTTAATATTAAATAAATAATAACGAACCAAGCAATGCCACAGTCAGTTGCATAGTTGGGCGCAGCAGCTCTTCAATTGCCAGTTGAGGAACCATCCTCGCCAATGATATTAGCTGTGGGAGAGGGAGGGAGGGGCCAATAAATTTGTATAGGCCACTTGGCTTCGCTAGCTTAAGAGCAAGTGGCCGAATGTTCACGAAGTAAAATAATTTGGTGAGCGCGAACACCTAGTGCTTTAAAAACAGTCAACTGAGAGTTGAGGTTATGTTATTGTTTTCGAAACAGGTTGTAGACCACTGGGTACGTAGCTTATTGATGTTGGACATTAAAACATCTAGTTTATATTCGTGATTTTAGTTTGTCTTTGTGCTAAACTTTAAAACTATTCAATTTTTATTTCACAGGCATAAAAGGCATTTTGTACCAACTCAATTTTCTCAGCATAAAACATAGTAAAATTTATATCTGTCAAATTGGATACTATATCATTGATGTACATCACAGTGTACACATCCGTACAGTGACAGTGGTATTGACACACCCACACACCCATTCACGAACAGTGGTATTGACCCTCCCGCTCAACAATACACGTACAGTGGTTCAATCTTAGTTAATTTCACGTATCACGCAACAAACAATAAATAAATATTATATTAATGATTGTCAAAAATATAAATGGCTTACTCGTTCGTCAGTGACAGTAAACAATTATGAAAACTATTTTGATTGGTCGTAGATTTGATATGTTAATGAATGACAACATTAATCAATTATGCTATTTGTTTGGGAACAACCTGTACGTGGGCATAATTGGTTTTTAATCAAGAGCTACTCTACTGAATATGTTGAGAATACACCCCTGTTCCTGTTACAGTTTCAGGGTAAATTAAACCAGACAATAAAAGAGTTACAACAAGTTAAATGTCACAAAATAAATATTATTCAAAAGGAGTTTTACAAATCTGAACAATGATGAAGCTGTTTTATCTATTAACGGTGTACTTAAGAGCTCCTCTTTTCATTAAGACCTATGTCATAATATATTGGTAAAATGTCTTTACGAACATCCATGTCATAATAACTAGTAAATTTAAAATGTCTAAGGAAACATTACAGTAGAGAGAAAGTAAAAAAATTGCATATACAGTAAACTCTGGTTAACCAGTTAAATATGATGGAAGATGAATCCGGATAGTACAGAACGTAACAAAATTATAATTTTTAGACAATATTATGCCACGCAATTCCTCCCGCGATAGCGTAGGGCAAGTTGAATGTAATGCATCATACACACATATTGTTGCACATCCGATAAGCGAGCGGTGATGTTGTTGTATGCATATTTACCAGATTTACCTAGAAATCTACTGTAATTTAGTGGTTTCATCGTTAATTTATTCTTTTTATACTGTAAAAATATATAATTTACTTTGCAGTATATTACAATACTATATTGAAACATTTATAGTCTATTTTTATTGATTTCAATAAAACGTTACCATAAATTACTGGGCTTAAACTTTAGCTTTTTGTTCTCTCAAACTCTTTAAATGGAATATGAATCATCGCAAATTAAATTAATTGATAATTATAGTAGGTTACTAAGAAATCCAAAAGAACTCATTAAATTACAGAAATATCACTATAAAATACAACAATAACAAAATATTTCTTTTGGAGTTTACTGGAGTTTACTTAAGTTTACTGGACGACAGTAAACAAACAGACTGATGATTGACGATGTTCCCGATCTACCCTTCATGACAATTAATTGAACTCTTCCAGCCACGTTGTTACAACATTGTATGTTTTGCCTGTGGGTTTTTTTTGGGTGCAAAACACAGTTACTACTGAAATACGACTACTATGTCTTAAATTTTGTGCATATATTGAAAAATTAGCTGATCAGTGTAATCAGTGAAAGAGTGCAACGTTACCACGTTCGAAAGGAGTGCCGCCGCCTACTACCACCTTTGAAACCAAGTTTGTAATATTTGATTATGGTATTGGTTTATTCCTAATAATTGTTGTCTTTTCAGGTTAAAATGTAATTTTAATAGTAGTCTCAGTCCTTCCGAGTCATATATATATATATATATATATATATATATATATATATATATATATATATATATATATAATTTTTTGTGCGTGTTGAATGTTATTTTAAATTAATTGTGTTTTTCAGGTACCATATATTTATGATTAGTTAATGTAATCTTATTTCAGTCTGATTTGAATATTAATTTTATTGTGTTTTACATTTTTCGTTGATATCGTGACCTTGACAGTGCCTATTTGGCTATATTAATTTAACCCTGTTAATATTTTTTATATTGAGTAGAAGTTCATTTTGTTGTACTCCATTCTAGGATCTAGGTTAAAATGTAGATAATTATTAAAGTAGATAAGTTTATTAGTTTAAGAACGTAGTTTAATAACATGTTTTTGTAGATGTAATTTAGTTTTTAGCACTTGAAAAAGGTTTGGGTTTTACCAAATCGAAACGTCGTGATTGTTATTTTTCACGTAATGATGGCAAATGTCCAACTACCTTTGTCTCCCTCATCAAGTTTGTAAGAACCTTTTCTCATAAATACTTTTCGACCTTTTTAAAATGACAGATTTAAAATGGTTTTACTGTAATTTTGTTTTCTTATTTAATTGTGTTGTTCTTAGGCTTCCACTTTTTTACTACAATATATTAATTTGCATACTTTAGGCCGCAGGTTACTGATCACTCGTTTTCACATTATATAGATCTATTATTTTGCTACGATGAGTCAAGGGATTTTCGAAACACTAAATCAAGATTATTTATCTACATAAACAGAAATTGTGAAAAAATACAAAATAAGGATAAAAGCTTAATCAACAAACCACTACAAATACAAATCAATTCGCAATTGCTGTATTATCTTAAGTTTATAATAGTAATATATCATAACTAATGGTTTTGTGAGGATAATAACGTGACCACGCGATTGATTTTCCTACCACTAAAAGCCAAGATAGAGTTGAATTTAGGACAAGTATAAAAATTTTGTTTGAACTAGTATATAAAGTTAAAAAATAAAACGTACAGAAACGTATTTGTCCACCTTGTATTAAACACGTCCAAAAACGGAGTTTTGAGTAATACAAATGTAAAGTTAGTGGGTCTTTTGACATGTTTTATAGAATATAATAGAATATGTTTTATTGCCGTAGGATATTTTACAAAAATACATAGCAAAAGTCATTAAAACTAGGATTGTCAACGGTGACTACTTATTTAAAATCTGTCCAACTCCATAGTCCATCGGTAAATTCTGGAATGGAATAAAACACTTTCTTCATAAGAAATTTATGCACAGTCTTCTTGAAGATTTTAATGTCAAGGCCTCTGACTTCCACCGGTAGCTTGTTCCAGAACTTGCTGCCAGTAATAAGAGGGTTTTGGTCACACTTATGTAGCCTACTACGGGGAATATCAATAGTAACATTATGTTTAGTGCTATAAGTGCTGTAAATAGTGTACGAAAACAGGACAACTCATAGAGGTGGCCCACTGTCGAGTGTCCACACCACTCAAGCATATTTATATGTTCGCATACTGGAATTTATAATTTGGTGTGTTTAACAAGCTACATGCCTTTACACTTGTTCGCAAACAAGACAACTGGCGAGGGGTACAGTTGCAATCACACACCAAGCAGAGCGTATGCTGTCACACCACTATGTCCACCGCTGACAAACTTCAAAGACCAGTGTACAACTTGCTCCAAAAGGCTCCCTGGTTGCTATAAAACCAATGGTTTAGTTTAAACGTTTTATAACTAAAATTGGAAGACTTATCTGGCCTAATATCACTTTTGATACAGGCCTGAATCGTTTCTTATCTAGTAGATTATTAAGTATTTTCTTTTTTGTTGCATGAAATGTGGCCCCCCTGTTAACTAAGTCTGTGTGGCCCCGGGGCAATTTGCCCCCTTTGCCCCCCCCCTCTGGGCGGCCCTGCACCTATCTGCACACGCTGCCGCCGGTCAGACAAATAGGACCTCACCCAAGAGATTGCCTGTTAGAAAATCCTTTTGCTGTAAATTCAATTAAGTAAGTCTTGGGCTGATACACATTTGCACATTTGCGTGAAACCCGGGCTGGCAATTGTATATGCTATTGTTTTCAGTCAAGTATTCAGTTATATGACAGTTTAAACTCTTTCAAGGCTTTTAGAGAGAGCGGGAAAAATAATAATATACTGTGGATCGGCTAGAAATCCTTACAGATGAAGGGGTTGAGGTCTTTGCCAAGTGACGGACAAGGACAGACTTCCATTGAGCAGGGAAAATATGTCTACCAAGAGATGTATTATATTTTTTTGTAACCCTAGGTAATAATTCAAATGAAATGTCTTTTACCATAAGAATTGGAATTATATCAAAGCCCCCAGCATTACTAGTTATACGGCGAAAAGCCTTCAAAATAGCCTGAAAGATAGGTTTAAAATAAAATTCAGAGGGATGAGCTGTCTGCCGATCATTAGAAAGTTTAACAAACTCTTGGATATACTTCTCAACTGAAACCTGGTCATTGAAATGAAATGAAATAGTTGTTATTGCTTTATGAAAATATGTACATATTGTATAGCAAAAGCCATATTATTAGTAATAATGATCATACAAACTAATGATACATTAAGTGATGGGATAAAATAAATATAATAACAATTTCAGCAAAGTTTAGTGGGGGAATTAATAATAATAATAAATCTTTTATTGCGTGAACAATATAAAAACATTGTATCGCAAACGTCAGTATTAAAATGAATTAATCTAAGGCTTTATTTTAAACAATCATTCATAACAATAAATACACACAAACATACATACAAGGAGGGCATTCACACACATCTACCTATAGTGTTTGAAACTCCCACAACAGTCAACGGGATGTGTCTAGCCAATTAAGTTGGTTTCCCAGTCGTGTGCTAGGAACTCTCCGATGCTGTAAAAAGCCTGGGACAACAGTATGTCTCTCAAGCGGGTCTTAAATATTTTTGAATTTGGAGCAATTTTAATTTCTTTAGGTAAGCTGTTAATTAATTTGACACCCACCTGCGAGGGCAGGTGTTGATAGACTACCGTTCTGTGTTGCCCAGTACGGTAGTCATCTCTGCCTCTAGTATTATAATTATGTAAGTCACTGCCCCTTATCAGGTTGCAAGGCAGAGTCAACAGCTTGAGTTGTTTGAACATTGGTTTGCACGACTCTCTGCTCATTAAATTTGCAATAATTCGGACTGACTTCTTTTGTAGTCTAAACACTCTCAAGAATTCACTATATACACCACCTCCCCAAATCACCAGTCCATAGGAAAGGTGAGGGTAAATGAGACCACAATATGCCGTCATCAGTACCTGAATAGGGCAGTATTTAGAGAGAGTTCTCAGTACATTAATGCCTGAGGATAACTTAGAGCATACACTATTAATATGGTCATTCCATGTCAAACCTCTGTCGAGGTATATTCCAAGGAATTTAGTGGACTCCACTTCTTCTAGCACAGAGTCCGCCAGTAACACAGAGGGGCTACTTCTGAAATAAATGGGCCTCAAACAAAAGTTGATGACCTGTGATTTTGTTGAATTTGTTGTAAGGTTCAGCATATTAAAATGCTGAGCACAACTGTTAAAATCAAGGTAAACGTTTGATTCTAGATTTTCTTTACAGTTTTCACTAAAGCAAAGAGTCGTGTCATCGGCATATTGGACGAGTTGACCATGCTGCAGGATGAACCAATATCATTGACATAAATCAAGAACAGAAATGGGCTGAGTATTGATCCCTGGGGGACGCCATAACTCAGCTGTTTGGATTTTGAACGTTTGTTTGAAATTTGGACTTGCTGAGATCGATGGTTCAAGAATGATTTTAACCACAGGTGTGAAACACCTCTGATACCATACGTCTCAAGTTTTTGTAGTAGTATACTGTGGTCAACGCAATCGAAAGCCTTGGAAAGGTCTAAGAATACACCTAGGGTGTGCTTGCGACCTTCAAGGCCCCTGACAATTTTATCGACAAGGCTTACAACAGCTTCTGTAGTCGATTTACCTTTCCTAAAACAAAACTGATTTTTTGAAAGCACATTGTGTTTTTCAAAAAAGTTCATCAACCGTGACAGAAAAAGTTTCTCGAAAATTTTACTGAACACGGGTAAAATAGAAATAGGCCTGAAATTATCTATTGAATAGAGATCTCCTTTTTTAAATATTGGTGTTACTTTTGCTGCCTTAAGAGAATTTGGAACGGTTCCATTTAAAAAAGAAAGGTTGACTAACATTGTTAATGGGCATAGAATATGCTGATAACATTTCTTAATCAGCCACATTGAAAGATAATTTATATCATTCGATTTTTTAGAATGGAGGTGACGGATCAGAGAAGCCAGTTCGTCCTCTGTAACCAGAGCTAATGCCATGGAGGCTAGTGGATTATGACAACGAGAAGGAACTGAGGATGACTGTCCCGTTACAGGCCGTTGTTGGGCTTTGTAGAGAAGAACTGGTTGAACTAATCCGCCACTCTAGTAGCATCAGTTACCAACTCGTCACCAATCTTTAATGATATATCTTTTGTTGTGCTTGTATTTTTTTTTTTTTTTAGAATTAATTATGTTCCAGGTCGTTTTGGAAACATTACGTGAGTTTAAAATGTCTTTGTTAATTTCATAGGCCTTGGAAGAGTTTATCACCTTATTGTATAGTTTCTTATATTTTTTAACTTATAGTTTGAAGTTAACATTATTTGTACACCTCATTAGTTCGGAGTAAAACTTAATTTTTTCTCTCGCGACCAAAATTCCTCGTGTAATTCAGGACCTACTTTTAGACTGAATACAATATTTGATTTCTTTAATTGGACAGCACAAATTTACGTGATACAAAAAACAATTTTCAAATGCATTGAAATTATCCTCAACAGAGTTGTTGTAATTTAAAAACTGCCAATTTTCTGTAGCTAACGATTGGTTGAGAAGAGTTATATTTGCGGGGCTAGTGTCCATTATCTTACGACAGATAGGAGATTCCTTTTCTGGGCAGAGCCCGCTGATAACGGCCTCTAGGCCGTAATGGTCGCCTACAGCTGTGTTGACCACTGTAACTACGGTGTTTGGTATGTCAGTGATTACGATATCAATTGCCGACTGAGATCCGATTGTAACCCTTGTGGGAGAGTTCACTAGCCACTCGAGGCCAAATGATTTTAAAGTATCTGCAAGTCACTCTGTGGAGGGATTTTCAATATCAATAGTATCAATATTGAAATCCCCCACAATAACGAAATGAGATTTACTACTGGTCGTCACGTTTGTAAGTAGCGTTTCTAATTTATAAAAAAATTCATTTATATTGCCACTAGGAGACCTGTATAAGCCAATAATAATAATGCTTTTTGTCTCTGTAAGCAGCTTTATAGCTGTTACTTCAAAATCTTTTTCAGTCAAATTTTGAAGGGTATAACCTTGTAACTATTTTTTTGTAAATATTGCGACACCTCCCCCTTTGAGGGAGGTTCGACAGAAGCTGTTTGCTATTGTGTAGTTCTCAAGTTTACAGAACTCTATATTACTGTTGCTGAAGCCAATTTCTGACAGAACCAGTACGTCTGGATGGCGTTCTTTCCATAAAAGGTTAATATCGTCCAGTTTGTTAGTTGCGTACTGTGCGTTCTGATGGATAATATTAATGTTTTCATTGGTTATTTCGGATTTTAAATTTTGAATGTTGTTTTTAAATTGTTGCTTTTTTAATTTTTCCTCGTTGACTTGTGTGGGGGTCCCTAAAAAAGATAAAACACTTGAATTTACAATATGTTCCCCAATTAACAAAGGAGATGGAACATCTTCGTGAGTAGGGGACTGCAAAACCACTGGCTGGGAGCTAGTGACGGCTTCGGCGTAAGTGTCGTACCGCAGCGTGAATGGGCCGGGTGAAGGCAGCGGTGAGAGGTTCATCGCTGGTTTTCGGGGGACGGGTCGTCGACTCTCAGTTGGAAGGCTCCTCACCACCATATCCGCCAGCAGCCTCTTGTCCCGCATCGAGAGGTGTTGGCCGTGTGTGGTAAAATACTTTCGGTCCATTCTGTCAAGGTTCAGCACCGGGATGTTGTGTCGGGCAGCAAGTTTCTCAATGAAAGCATTTACCAAGACGATCTCCTCATGGACAGGGTCAACTGGGTCATGCACGTCGTGGCGATGTGGTAGGATTGCAACTATCAATTCAGTGGTGGCTGAACGGGCAGTGATAATATCCTCAAAGTGGCGGTAGATGTTCCGCTGCGCACCGACGGCAACGTCATTCGAGCCGGCGATCAGCACCTCACAGTGAAGTTCGGGTCCAGGTGCTGGTGGAACTGCTGCTCGGCTCAGGTCAACAACGTTGAGGAGCCGAGCGCCAGGTTTACAAATCCCGCTCACCGAAGTTCTGAGGCCGATCCGATCACTCACTAGTCTTGCGATATGACGAGTGTGACTGTCACCCTTTATGATAATAGATTTTATATTAGAATTGTAAACTGAGAAAAGTGTTTTACGGAATTTTCGATTTATTTAGCTTTTGTTTAATATTTGGATTGCTTTGCCCTTTTTTAACTGGCCTTGGTAGGAATTCCTTTGGTATTTTATTTTCATTTTTCAAAGCCTATGGTTTGCGGTAATTTGTGTTACGAACTTTTTTTTTTTTTTTTTTTTTTTTTTTTTTACTTTCTGCCATGCTTGATTTGACTCCTTACACGCACAGTTTTGTAATTCGAGTTTGAGGAGGCAGTTGTTTTCTGCACCAAGCACTTCTACAGTCGTCCTTAGACTGGTTATTAACTCGCTACACTCGTCGTCTGGCAAGATTGTGTTCGCTTTGGGATGGGCTAGTGCGTCGCATTGTACAGAGATATCCCTGGTGTCCATCGTGGATGCAGCATGCGCGGAAAAATTTAAAGATGGCATGAGGTCACACTGTACACTACAGTCAGCTGACGAAGATGCCTGGTTGACATGAGGCGAAGAAATTGGAGAATTTACCACAAAAATCTGGTCATTGTACTGTAGCAAACGTTTGTCAGATTCAATGGTGTGATCTAAGACTTTTTGCATTTCGTCTTTGAGACGGGCAATCTCTTTCTTGAGGCGGAAGATCTCTGACGCCTGGTTCTCGGGTGTAGCTGGGGTCACGAAAGAAGTGACGGGAGTAGTCAATGTGGCACAGGTTTCGGAGCTGGACGTATCCAAGGCAGGGGTTGAAACAGAGAGGGGTGAAGAGTCTTCAACCATGGATGGCAGCTGGTAGCGTCTTTGCTGAGGTGGAGTGGGCGTCAGGGCTCTCATAGTGACTGGGTGAGGCCCGTTGTGTTTCTCGTCAGACAAATAAATTACATTTTTGTCTGGATTAGTCCTTATTTGGGCTTTGCAGACTTTACCTAAGCATCGCCAGACAAGATCTCCATTCTTTACAGCGTAGCTCTCACGATATTTGTTATTATTGTATAAGATCCTGTCTTTGCCATTTTTACCGTCTCTAATATAAAGGACATTGTCAATAAATTATTTACAAATAACTCTTATAGATTTAATAATATAAAATAATTGCCAGTTAAATAAATAATATTAATAAGTTAAGGTTGAATTATAAAATTTTTTTTAATTCCAAAGATTGCACATTAAGCAAAATCAAACACTTTTTCAGGCAAAAAGTATTGATATCCATGCAAGTATTGAACCCATTATATCCACTTTACTGAGTGGAGGCGGTATCGGTTACGCCACTTCTACTGATAAGCATCTGCCGTAGTTTGTTATTCAAATGGTGCGTCACTCGCAAAGTTTGAGTCAGCGAGGGAGTATAGAAGTTTGTTCAAGTCTAACCTAGAACTGTGAGTGGTTAGAACGTTACTGCATTACTCACGTAAATCATTCAGTTTGAGTCCATATCAGTGTTCAAAATACACCCCTTGCACTTGCATGTAAGTCACTACACCAGTAAAGTGTTAACGGATGGTAAAAAACCTATTTAAAAAGTATAAAAACTCGGAGCGTGCCGTTAGTCGTGTGTACAGGTAGAACCAGGCCTACCAATTCATTCATTCACAGAGTCACGCATACATTCGCTACAAAAACTCTTCTACAGCAAAAACATTCTTACAGGATCTCTCCCAAGCCGTCTGCAAATTAGAGGTCTGCTATAAATTCACCCACAGAATAACAAGTGAGAGCCACTAAGTAGCCTTTTATTCCAGGCTTAATTTGTTTAAATTTTGTTCCCTTATAATATAATCTGGAAGAATGTTTAAAATTTTGACGCCTGCTAGAGATGGTTTGCGTTCCATGGCCGATGTACGGTGCCGAGCCACTCTAAAACTGTGACTACTTCTTGTTTCGTGTTGATGGATGTCGCTACCTCGTGTTAAATTACATTTGAATCTACAATAAAATGCAGTATCCAAAATGTAAATGTAAGGCAGTGTTATCAAACCTAATTCCCTGAAGGGCTTTTTACATGACTCTCTAACTTTTAATTTTGAAATTATTCGGATTGCTCTTTTTGGTAGCCGAAAAACTCTTTGAAGTTTGTCTATGAAACAGCTATCCCACAGTATTACTCCGTAGGTAAGGTGAGGTTAAATGAGACCAAAATAGGCCATTAACTGTACATTAACTATGCAAAATTTTGAAATGTTTCTCAAAGCAAAAATACCAGTGGCAATTTTTGCACAAACACTGTCAATGTGACAGCTCCAGGTCAACGCCCTATCTAGGTGAATTCCCGGGTACTTGACAGAGTTTGTTTCATCAAGAAGAATGCCATCAACCATTATCAGTGGCTTTAAGCAAGACTCTTGATCTCTTAAAGAAAACTGAATGTAATTTGTTTTTAAATGGTTTGTAGATAAATATTTCTTTTCAAATTGTTGAACACAGGCATTAAGATTAGTGAATGCTTCAATTTCAAGTGCATGAATGGACTTAGCTTTGAAGCAGAGTGCTGTATCGTCCGCATATTGAACGATATTTCCACTCAAGACAGAAGACCCTACCTCACTAACGTAAACCAGGAAGAGAACTGGGCCTGTGGAACTCCACAATGAACTCTTTTACTATTAGAAAATGAATCACCAATTTCAACACATTGACTTCTGTCGTCCAAGTAAGATTTGAGCCATGAGTAAGGAAGGCCGCGAATGCTACATCTTTCAAGTTTTGCTAATAAAATGTTGTGATTGACACAATCAAAGGCCTTGGACAAGTCTAAAAAAAACACCAACCGTTTTTTGTCAGTTTTCAACGATATCTTTTTGTCATTCACATGATACAAGTGGTAAAAAATATATACAACTCGTTTAAGGGTACATAGGCTGGATGATACTCTTTCTGTTTGCCAAAGACAAGCAAGGTCTTTAACTTTCCGCTAAAATTCACGGATTGACTGTTTTTGGTTTAAAACAGAATATGATGTGTACACTTAAGTCTAGAATTTCTTAAAAGTTGTTTAACTCGATTTCTCATGTGTCGATATTTTTGTTCATTCGGCATTTTACGTTTGTTTGGATTTTCTAAAAAGTGAATCCCTCCAAGTCTAATTAAACATTCTGGCAATATTTTAATCAGACCCTGAATTTTTTTATATCACGTAATGACTAGGAGTTGGCTAATACATAGTAAAAATATAAGAAAATTAACACTCTTTCCGGTAGTTATTAGCCGCTAATATTAAACTATTTCCGTTCCGTTTTTCTCTCCCGGAACATGCTAAACCGAAACCGAAACTGAACAGTCCAAACACGGAAAAAACCGTTTTTGTAAAGTGAAGTAGTTCAGTTCAGTTCTAGTTGTACTTAGAGTTTTGGCTTTACTACATTTAAACTGTGTTGAATACGTAATGATTGACGTGTTTTGTGATGTTGTTTTCAATTTAACTATTTTAAACTAGATTCTAAAAATGAGTAATTTACCAGAGGAGTCGTACTTCAATTGTAACATGTCTTTCGATGTAAGTACACTAAATTTGAGTTATACTGTAGGCTTAGTTCTTAATAGCTTTAGTGAAATCCCTGTAGATTAACCATATCACTGAGAGTGTACATACTTAGAGGTTTAGTAAGTTAATTATTTCTCTCCACTCTGAAGTAGGTTCTTCTGTAGCACAGGTTAACTAGGCTTTGGCCCAAGTGTTAGACTTACTACTAGGCCTGGGTGTTGGGTTTAGGTGAGATTTGTTTAGGCCTACGCCCAACATGATATTGGGTATTTGTACACTTCCATTCAACAGAAAAGTGAAAAAAGTCATACGAAATAAGAAACAAATCTGTGAAATGGTTCGAGACGAGCTACATTTTTATATGATATTCTTTTGCCATATTCTACTGAATGGGACAACTAAATTATAATTTGTAGTAATTTTTATGGAAGCTGAATTTGTGCTAAGCTAAGTTTTTAATGTAACTAGGCCTAGATGCACATTCTAAACAGCAATTGAATTGTGGAAACTTTATGAAATATGTCAAGAATGGACTAGGCCTATATTCACAAGTTGTTTGGAAGCTCTGTACTTCCTACAAACTATTGAAGATAAGAATTCTTGTTAATAAAGTGGGTAACTAAGCAGTTTCCGCTCATCCTACAAAATTTGACAACTAGGCCTATCTGAATATAGCCTAGCCGCTATATCATTAGCTATATTTTCACTGCAGCTGTGCTACCTAAAGATGTTTTGGTATCCATGCTATTTCTAGATGCTTCTCAAATCTTGAATATTTCATTACCAATGAGTAGAATCAGGTGAATATTTTTTTGGTAAATGCTTTTTATTTGAACATGTTTTGTATAAAATGAAGGAAAATCTTGCAGGGTGGCTTCTCACCGGGAATTTCGGGAAAACCTGAAATTATGCTTGATTTTTACGGCGCCTTGAAAAAAACCTGGAAATATGCTTGAATTTCGATTACAATCAGGAATTCTCGTCGAGCGAAACGAGATTAATCTGGTGACGTCAGCAAGGTTCGGACTTCAAGGCTCCATTTAAACACGCGATAAGTTCGGGAAACCTCGTCAATCTTCGTATGATAAGACACAAAGTCGACTCGGCACATTGATATGTTCAAAATAATACACATGGAATAGTTGACAAAACGGTTGCAACCGAAACAGTTTTGATGTCAAAACAGTTGAATGAAACTGTTGCAGACAATATGATAGCTTCACCCACCGCATTTTGCCGAGACACACAAATCAATCCAATGTCAAGCGTCGCCCCTTAGATTTGTTGACATTCTGTTGCGACTAAACTTTGGGAGTTTTCGTTTTGTTCTATTGATATCCGATAACGCTCACTGTTGCTGTCTGTTCTACTGCAGCTATTTGCAAAATTTTGAAACGTTTTGGTGCCGAATTATTGTTTCAATGAAACTGTTGCTTTCTTTTTAAATAACGAAAATACATCGACAACAGGCTGGGCAAGGATGGGCCGATGTATTTGTTTTGTTTACGTTTACCATTATCGGCAAAAACAGGTGGGCAACAAGAAGAGATAATGTGAACGGTAATTTTTCACCAGCTCAGATCGTGTTTTGTTAATTAACCTTCCAGTTTATTTATTCAGTTACTATCAATTAACCCTTTCCGTACTAACGTCCTGATATCCGGACGTGAGCCGGGTAGTCGAGAAATACTAACGTCCGTATATTAGGACGTGGGCTGGGCGATCGAGAAATACTAACGTCCGTATAACAGGACGCTTGGAATTTTTTTATTTTTATTTTAAAACTACCAATCATATTTTATACGAAATTAATCTAATAAACAGAGATTACGAATATATAACTATTTATTAACATAAACTTCCATTTTGTTGTCATTGTTTGGCTTCTGATTTAGAAGGTGTTGACAAGTCAGCTGTTTGTTTTGCTCGATGCGCAGTTCAGGCAGTGGTAGCGTCAGTCAAGTGTTTGTCGTTGTATTATTATTATTATTATTATTATTATTATTATTACGACAGCTGCTTACCATTTTAGGTTATAGTTATTAGTGAATTATGTTATACTGCTAATTTCTAAAAAATGAAACGGTCAAGATCACCAGTAAGTGAGAATACAGTTCGTGTTTTATTGGACGAAGACGATCTAAGTGATGGATTATTATCAGACGATAGTGAAGACAGTTCTATTGTTGACGATACCGATGAGGACCCTTCATATGATCCAGATTAACCATCAACATCAGGTTTGGTTAATCTAAACATTACTACCGATAGGAAACGACCTAGGCTATTCAGTTTTTCAAGTGAGAGTAGTGAACTTTGCTTACCGACGCACTTTGCTTACCGAACCACAAATGCTAATTTTTTTTGTTTACTGTAAATAGAACTTAATTTTAGTCCAAACTTTACAAAAATTTGTGTTTGTGTTCAGTGTTAGCTATAGTTGTTAGTGCAGTTACTGGTTTTTGGACTAGTAATTTTTTTGAACATGATTTTTTAAGTCAAAATGAAAAAATTAACAAAAGCTTTTTTTGGTAAGTACATTTTAACATTTTTATAAACAAAATAAATAACTTATACGTAAAGTTATTGTATTAATTGATGCAAATTTTTTTTAAATTTAATAATATAAAAAATTTACAGGTGTATGTAAAAAAATAAAGAAGTTATAGGCAAAAATGTAAATTAGGCTAAAAAGGCCTCGGTATTCTTCAGTAGTCCCTTGGTTAAACTCAACGGTATTTTTCAAATAGAAAAATTTTTTTGCTCCGTTACCGAAAGGGTTGAATGCAGAATTACTTAAAAAATTTATTGTTGATAAAAACATTAATATAAAGTTCATTGGATGTTGTTTCAAGTGTGGAACGTTTTGTGTTGTTTATTGACGTAAAGGTCTAAGCCTACTAACTCTAAAATCGTAATTTTTGACAAAGTATTTTAGTTTTGTGTGAATTATTATTTATTAAAACCAACAAGGTTATTAAATGCAGTTTCTTGCCACCAAACAAAATTTGAAAATACCTGAAATGGGTCAATAATTGACTACAATGTCGTGAGCATTTTTATTCTGCGGAAATCGTTTTTACTGAACAATTCGAAAAAACTAATGTCACATTTTTTAGTATTTGTGATATATTTCCGTTAATTTTAATGATATTATAATCATATTTTTGATGTGTTGTCTTTGCGCTAAATACCTATTTGAAAACTATTTTGGTCTATACAAATTATTTCTCGAGATAATACGGAAAAACTACTTTCGTGTCGAATCACGATTAGCGATCATTATATACATCGATTTTAACCACAAAAAACTGAATTCACTCATACCCCTTCCAGAATGACGGACGATAGGCCGTCACGGAGGCCAGGCACAATAATTTAACGCAAATTACGTCTTATTTGTTGAGTAAAAAGTCATGATAGGTTGGGTTATGTTAGTAAAAAGTGTATTTTTCAGGCAAAAAAAAATGTTTTTTATTTTTGTACTGAATACAAATTTGATCTATTACCATTATTTCTTGAGATACAACGAAAAACTACTTTCGCAGCGAATCGCGATTAGCGGCCATTGCACGATCATTGTATACAACAACTATTAATCACAAAAACCAAATTCATCTATATTTCCGCCAACAGCCGCAGGTCGTCATGGACGCCAAACACCTGAATTTAACGCATATTACGCATATTATTTTTTTTGAGTAAATAGACATTTAGGATAAGTTAGGTTATGTTTGGTTAGGTAAGTATAAAATGCATTTTTCAGGCTAAATAAATAAGTTTACTGCAAACACAATTATAAATTCGTGTTCAGCTTTAAAAAACATGCGAAATGGAAAAGAAATATGTCGGAAAACTATTTTTTTTAAAGTTGTTTTTTCACTATCAGATTAAAAACTAGTTTTTTCAGTTTTCCGTTAAAAAAGAGTTTTCTGCGGATGAAATCAACCTCCTCAAGAAAAACTCACATTTAACCACTTTTTCAACAAAAATTTGTATTTTCAGAGGTGACAAGAAATCGCATAGTTACCAAAATATGTAAAATGAAAAAAAGTTGTCAAAAAATAACGATTTTTAAAAATGTTGGTTTTTTCACATACTTATCAGATAAAAAACGAGTTTTGTTTTCAACTCATTGTGTTATTGATATAACAGTAATTAATTAAAGCTGGGCCTATCGCAAATAGTCCGTAGGCTTATTTGTAAAAATTTTATTAAAGTAATTTAGGCATAGCACTAGATTTTGAGCCTACTTATCAATGAAATAAAAAATTGTACGTAACTGCTAATTAAACCTAGGATACTTATGCAATAATTCAATTTCTTTATGGCCTACAAGATTATTGACATGCCTAGCTATAAAACATGTGCTTTTTTATGTATTGTACTAAATGAGTGATTACGTTGATTCAGAAATATTTTCCTCTGTAAGTGCGCCTTGAATTTTGTTTGAAACCCCTTGGAAAAAACCATGAATTGTGCTTGAATTTTTTTACTAGAATGAGTAGCCACCCTGTCTTGACTGTTGAGAAAGTTTTTTGTTATGGCCTATCTTATTTTTTCATCTTTTTTTGTGATTTTATGTAGGCTCAGTGTTTTATACATAGGCTTGCCAAACGTCCCGGTTTACGAGTAAGATCCCGGTGTCCCGCCCGGTTTACTCGGGCTGTAATGTATTAATCAGGCAACCGTTCGTCATCATTTCCACTCAAAATATCGTACGTTTGCTACTATTGGTACCGTATATGTTATGTGTTCTTTCTGTGTACAAATGGAGTCAAAACAGTGTTGTGAACTGTCAATATTACAAAATGTTTTAATGTTGTACATTTATATAACTGTGCAATCTATATATTTAAAAACGTTTTAGTTACTTTTGAATTTTTTTCATGGATGAAAGTGAATAACTGTGTGCTTTACAATATTTGAATTCACAATTGGCATTTGATATTGAAACGTTCTTTGTTGCCATATTCCAATTCTCCATTGGACAGAAATAAGAAAATACAGCTTGCTATTGGCGGCACCGGACCAGATGTTCGTTGATCAGTGTTTGTTTTGTTTATGGTCTATTATATCGTTTGTTGGATTAGAATTGTTCAAAGTGGTGGGCATCTAACTGGCGTGTTTTAGTGTTTAGTTGTGCTTTAAACTTTGTATTTGTTAACGGAATTTCGTCAACTTTATAATTCTCTTCTGAGTCTTAAAATTACTAGGCCTATTATTACAGTTAGTTTTTGTTAGGCCTACTGTTTGTTTTTATGTGTATAGCAATTTTGATGTATAAAGAACTTTAGTATGAAATTGTTGGTTTTTATTATTGTTCAATATAGGCCTAAAATCAGTCAAATAAAAGTAATTAGTGTTTGTGCACAATGACTGGAAAGTTCAAATTTCAGAACTTGTGGCTCTAAGAAGAAATTTGGAAGAAGTGGCTTCGAAAAAATGAAAGTGATGTACATTCAGCATTTTGTATGTATTTCAAAAAATCATTTGATATATTTGGGCTCAAATAGAATTAAGTTGCACTCTCAGGGGAAAAAAACCATAGCTCGATATAAAATAACCAAAAAAGTGGTAAGCAATTGATGCTAGTTCACTGTTTTGATCAAAATAGACCTTCATCTGATAACCCCTATGCCTTCATGCTCTATGACTAGGCCTAATATGAAAATAGAAACAGATACTGATACAGGTAATTTATTAAAAGCTTCTCTAACAACAAGCTCAAGACATGAAATAGAATCTTCATTTTCTAAAGAACAGGCCTCACCAAGGCTTCAAAGTTGTTTATTGTCTAAGAGTGTGACCAAGGCTGAAATTTTATGGGGCTGAAGAATTGTTTGTTTATATGATTTTTAATTGTGTATTGAAATTTTAAATTTATATTTACTACAAAACAAATGACAATTTTGTTTATTAGTGTTTATAATAGTACATGGGAGCACATGGTGGTACATAGGAACACTTAGACTGTTTACAAGGTAAATTAGTCCACTATACATTCAATTTACTGTTCAACTTAGGTTAGGCCTATTTGATTTGTTCATAATGCTAAATTAAGAATTGAACCAACTGCAGACTTGTGTCATCATCACAAATCATTGTGAAAATATTAGTAGGTAATGTTCAATTTGCTGGGTTTCTGGAGTCTGAACCTGTTTTTTGTTTTGTTTTCATATTAATAGTGAAATATGTCTGCAAATCCATTTTACTCACACAATACTGAGCTTATTTTAATAAATAGTGTTAGCCTACTTTAATCTGTTGTATTTTATGTATATTTATTTGTCTATTAAAGGTTAATAATGGCATCTTTAATTTAGTAGAATGTTATAACGTGAACCGTATTCACCATTATTCGGGTGATGAATTTCATGTTGTAAGGTCATGAAAAGTCATGAATTTTCATTTCTATTTGACAGTAGACACCCTGTTACTACACGTCCCGGAATAATTGAATTTTGACGAGATTAATTTAATACTAATAGATTTCTATAAAGTAAACGATAAAACAAAAATACAAAGTAGACTCTCTCATTACGTTCACGCTATAGAACCTCGGCTCTCCACTAACCTACACCCCCTGTTAGTCGCATAATAGACTCGCCTATGCTGTGGGCTCGTTCCGTCAAAGTCACTGTTGTTTTTGTAGGCTTTGTAGGTCAGTGAGAGTCAACCTTCTGCTTCTGCTAGATGCCGTGCCGACTGTGCTGTGACTGTGAGTGAATATTACTGTTGAACAAAGTAATCGTATGGTGTGCTTTGTTACTGTTGTGTGTTGGATTTTTTTAGTTTATAACATGCCAAAACGTACATGTAAATTTACCGAGGACTTGCAAAGTGATTTTCCTTTTTTTAAAAAGGTATGTACATCATCTGGTCTTCTAGATCAGAGGTTCTCAAACTTATTTTGTCTACCGCCCACTTCGAGAATTAATTATTTTCTAACGCCCCCCCAAATTTGTTACTTTACTATATCTTAAGAATCACAATCGCAGTCATTATTTTAATAATTAAATTATGTGCGTCATGTGAAAATAAGACTTTCTGGTGAGAGTATTTAAAACACCGTATTGTAATATTAGAACAAATTTTATTCATGTTATTAAAACAAACACTTCAATTTGAATTTTAAAACTAATGTGAAAGATGAATCTGATGATTTTTAATAAGTTTGTTAATATCAGGCTCGAATTTATTAAAAAACAGCCGTAAGTCATCGCGTTCGGTAATCTGCAACCGATTTCTCTTTTTAGTTAGCATTCTTGCCATAGCACTAAATCCACGTTCACACAAATACGATGATGGGAATGCTATCAAAAATCGTTGAACGATGGACCACAATTCAGGGTACAATTGCAGGATTGGCTATTGTAACCAAAATTCTTGGTATCCATTTTTTAATTTTATTTTTATTTCCTCGTTCGTTATCAGTTCTATGAGTTCTTCTTCCAGCTGGGGTGTTCCTGCTGTGTTGACATTTGAAAAAGGATCCAACACCCAGTCCGGTATTTCCAATTTTTAAATGTCCTGGAATCGTTCTGTGAAATCACTGTGGAGGTTCTCCAAATGATGGCAGTAAACAAGCAAGTCTCGTTGTTGATGTTGAAGGATACTGCTGACAAATTAGGGAAATTGTGAAACTCACGTCTGCCGATATTATTCTTGTATAAGAGCAGTTTGGCTACAAAAACAGCAGTGACATTTTTTGTTTTAATCAAATTCAAGTCGTCATCTTGAAGTTGGAGATTGACATCATTCAATGACTTATATAGGTCTGTCAAGTACGCAATATCATTCTTTGAAGTGATGAGGTTGTCGTGCAATTCTTTGTCTTTGTTTGCTAAGAACTCTATCACAGAGTCAAACAGATTGTAAAATTGAGTCAGACAGTTACCTCTTGATAACCAATGCACTTCTGTGTGAAATAGCAATCGGTTGAAATCTTCATCATTAGCAACACAAAGCTGATTAAATAATCTGTCATTTAAAGAGCTGTTTTTAAGTACGCTATGAAGCCTTTGTGACATCCCGTCATAGCCGGAGCGCCATCCGTAGCAGCTGATATAATATTTTTCAGTGGAATTTCTTTCTCATCACAAAATTTTTCCAGTGTATTAAATATGGTTTCTCCTATTGTATCTGTCTCTAACTTTTTGGCAAATAGTAGTTCTTGACATATTTTCTCATTTTTAATAAACCTCATGTACGATAACAACAATGCTTCATTGGTTGGTTAAGTAGACTCATCTAACTGAATTGAGAATTTAGAAGTCTTCAGATGATTGCACAATGACTCTTCAATGTTTTCAGCCATCTCATCAATTCGTCTTTGCACGGAACTATTGCTCAAAGTAATTTTTCGGATAATGTTTATAGAGCACAGTAGTTATTACTTCTTTTATTGCCAGTAAAATTAAATCATCTCCAATAGTGTGAGGTTTACCTGTTTGAACAATTAGCTAGGCGATATAGTAGGAAGCTCGGAGTCTGTCGTCGTATTGCTTAGAAGCCGCTGAAAAAAGTATTGACACAGTTGCCTGAGTTGCATGCTTCTTTTCCAGGTCTTGAAAATAAGTCACATTTTTGTATTTTTTATCTGAATGCATTTTATTCAAATGATCTTGTAGCCTATAGGGTTTCATCGCTTCATTGGAAAATGTTTTTTGACAAAGAAGGCACAAAGGTGAAGATTGATTTGTGGGATTTTCAATAAATCTATATTTTATATATTCCGCACTATATAGTCCAGTCAATAAATGACCCAAAATGAGGTGTAGAGTGCGTGAGCAGGTAACTAAGCGATTCCTTCAGAAACTTGTTCAGGGGGCTTAGGTTGTTAACATACCAAAAGTCCTGACTCCTAGGTGATGAGCGGGGGGGAGGAGGGGGGGCTAAAGGTACGAATTTTGGGTTTTTCGCTTATATCTCGAAAACGGTGCATCGGAGAGAAATATTTTTAGATAATAAAATGGAGTTCTTAAAATTATCTAAAACTTTTATATCATATGTTTTTTTTCTAATTCCTAACCCTTTTCGAGCTATACCCTCAGAAAAAGTTGAAATTTACAAAAAAAAATCAATTTACGTCAAAATATTTATAAACATTGCATCATATTGTCTAAACCTATTCATAAACGAAAAGTATGAATAGGAAAGAAGTTGTAGATTTTTAAATTCCCTTTTAGAATATATATACATATGCTGATTAATGTCCAACCCGCCTAAAGTTACAGCTATTTTAAAACTTGTATAGCATTTTGCAATTTTCAGAAAATTAGTTTGTATATCATATTCTTAACCCACAACCTTTGTTCGTGTATTTTGTTTAAATTACAGATAACAATATCAGCAATTTGTTAGTCAATTAAATTTAATATTGTTAGTCAATTAATTAACTTGATGCTGTTCGAGTTGGTAAAAGGGCTATGAATTCAATAGTTGACTTGACATTTGCAGACGTAAAGTTATCGTGCAAGGATCGGGCATTGCCAATATCTTCTGTCAGCTCATTGATAAAAGTTCACGATGAAAGGGTAGTAGTTACCCAACATTGCTCTTTCAGCGGATATGTATAAGCAAACGGTCAGATGAGGATTTGACGACATATTTTGAGTATGAGTTGGCCCTATTTCCCTTAGCACTGTTCAACGAAAGTGGCATGAGAAAGACAAACAAATCAGTGCTGTACAACTTGTTTGAGCCAACCAAGAAAGATATTCTTCTGCCTCAAATGAACATTGTAGTCGATGGAGGATTTCTACTCCACAGAGTTATTTGGCCAAAAGATGCATCGGTTGTGACTATTTGTAATAGTTATATCACCTACGTCGACCACCATTATCCTGGGACTACTCGCACTGTGGTGTTTGATGGGTACGCAAACACAGCCAATAGCACTAAATCACAAGAACAAATGCGTCGTTACAGACTAAAAAGGTCAGCCTACATCAATTTGACATGGGACACACAAATACCTGTTAAACAGGAAGACTTTTTATAAAATCCTACCAACAAAACTAACTTCATCTCCTTACTGGAGATAAAGCTGCAGGAGAAAGGGATACATACTCTTCAGGCTACCGATGACGCTGACATCCTAATCGTGAAGACTGCTGTTGAACAATCCACTCACAACTCTGTGGCTGTCGTTGGTGAGGATGTAGACCTTGCTGTCCTGTTGTTTGCTTCCACTCCTGCGACCCGAGATATCTTTATGCTGAAACCCGGACGAGGGAAAACCAAAACAATAGTACTGTCCACCCAAGAGATGCAGCACCGTAGATTTGAACACATCCTGTTCCTTCATTCATTTACCGGATGCGACACAACTTCTGCTACTTTCAGGAGAAGCAAGATGGGCTTCTTTAAATTGTACTTGGAGTCAGAAATCATCCAGCAAGCAGCAATGACATTTTCTAACCCCTCCTCTACTTACGACCAGGTTGAAAAGGCTGGGGAGATGTGCTTTCTGAAGTGGTATAAGGTGCCAAAAAAAACAAACCTCCCTTAACCAGTACCGCTTCCAATCGTTTACGAGGTCAGTGGCAAATATGAAGCCTGAAATCAGCTCCCTACCTCCAACAGAGAATGCAGCTAAACAGCACTCTCGGCGAACCTACCACCAAGTGCAGCTGTGGCTCGGTAATGAGCTGCCCCCTCAAGATTGGGGGTGGAAACGTGTAGGAGACACCCTGGTGGCAATTACAATGGAAAATCTACCAGCACTAGAGGTTCTTCTGAAAACTATATTTTGCCGCTGCACCAAGGATTGTGTAATTGGAAAATGTGGCTGCCGAAAAGCGATGATCACCTGTTCTGCAGTGTGCCTCCACTGTCAAGGGAAGTGCCTGAACAGTGTGCCTGTTGACGATGAGGACGATGAAGACGATGTAGAGCCCATTCAGCAAGAGCCACCCGCTACTGAGGAAGAAGATGCCATGGAAGAACAATCATTGCCTGGGCCCTCAAGTTCAAAGAGGATGAAAATTTGATTACTTTTAAAGTTGAGAGTAAAACATTAGGAATATATTGAGAACAATGGGGTTTACAATTATTATTGTAATGGTGTAACGAAACTATCTGTAGAATAAAGTGTGAAATTTGTCATCATCATTATTTTTTCTACTTAATTTAATAACTTGCTTATAAGTGGCCATATATGTTATTAGATGAACGAACAAAGGTTGTGGGTTAAGAATATGATATACAAACAAATTTTCTGAAAATTGCAAAATGCTATACAAGTTTTAAAATAGCTGTAACTTTAGGCGGGTTGGACATTAATCAGCATATGTATATATATTCTAAAAGGGAATTTAAAAATCTACAACTTCTTTCCTATTCATACTTTTCGTTTATGAATAGGTTTAGACAATATGATGCAATGTTTATGAATATTTTGACGTAAATTGATTTTTTTTTTGTAAATTTCAACTTTTTCCGAGGGTATAGCTCGAAAAGGGTTAGGAATTAGAAAAAAACATATGATATAAAAGTTTTAGATAATTTTAAGAACTCCATTTTATTATCTAAAAATATTTCTCTCCGATGCACCGTTTTCGAGATATAAGCGAAAAACCCAAAATTCGTCCCTTAGGCCCCCCTCCCCCCCCCCCCCCCCCGCTCATCACCTATGAGTCAGGACTTTTGGTATGTCAACAACCTAAGCACCCTAAACAAGTTTCTGAAGGAATCGTTTAGTTACCTGCTCACGCACTCTACACCTCATTCCTTGACTGGACTAATACTGCTGTTTCTTCTTTTTTGCTTCCAACATAATTTTGTTTTCAAAAATGCCGAAGTAAAGAATCGAGTATTAAAAACTTGCAAATGACACCACTCACAGTATTCTTACTGAGAAAATAAGGGACCGTACGTACAGCACTTTATCTCGTCACTAAATTCACTTGTTTTCGTAATATCGTCGAATGACACTGACTGACTAGATGTATTAATAGTTTTTTAATTAGCATAATACGTGTTGTGTGTCGTTTACTTGTACTGTGACTAGATGTCGCACGTTTTTATATGAGGGTCATTCCATGTCAAGTCAACCAGGTCATGACACCCATCTCTTTAGATTTTGATGAAACTTGGCACAATTGTTGCATTTGCTATCCTATTGATAAATACCAAATTTTATTTCTCTATCTCTTATAGTTTTTTTTCTACAAATTTTTTAATTTTCTTAATTTAACGCGATTTTAGGCCTCGGATTTCGCGTCTTGCAATGTAACTTGTAGCTTAAAAAATTAATATCTTGAAAACTATTTGAGATATCACCATGAAACTTTGCATAATATTTAATTAATATATTTAAAATAAAGAAAAAATACATTCACTAACCTATCTCAACTCCAAAAAAATAATAAAAATATTATAATCAGAAATTTTTTTATTTGAAAACCGTTGTCGGGATTTACTTAAATTGCAATATCTCAGGTCTCAGACCTGGTAGAGTGTTCATATTTTTTTTACATACTCCTAGATACATAGGCTAACAGATAAACAAAAGAGATGTATGGCTTTTTCACATGTTAGACTGATATTCAACATTATTTATGAGTAACAAAATTACAGACCAACTAATCAATAATTATTATAACCAATAAAATCAATTAATTATTGATAGAGCAAGGGGTCAGAACTAAGACATGACAAAGATTTATAAAAGAGAAATTATAAGCACTAATATTTACACAGCTTGTATGACTCATCTATCTTGTCTCAACAGGATCCTTTCATGTTGGTTCATGCTCCTAGCTCTACAGCTAACCACTGAACACTGCCTCAGTTTAGATCTTGCTTTGAGTGAGTGAAGACCTATAGTGCAAACTTCTTGTGCAGTGATTGTGATTTTTAATTTTATTAAGTGAAAAGTGAAACATAACAGTTACAGTATATAACTATGTGATTTCCATTAAATGTTTTAATTTAATAAAACTATTTAGTTTTGAAGTAAAGATGCACCTTTTAATTTTGGAAATCAACAAGAGTCAATTTTCTCTGACTCAGTGATTGTGTAAAACTAAGTGAATAGGCTAGTTACAGGTTGTATCTATTTTTCTTCTTGGACTTTAAAATAGGGTAAGCGGAAATCAAAATGACAAATCCTCAAGCTTGTAGCATTGGACTATTTAAACAATCAGACTGTTTTCAGACAACTTATACACCTTCCAAAAAATTACAATCTGTATCAGAATTAACTGAGGAAGAAAAAGAATTAATTCAACTTAGATCTGGAATCAATTTAATTGAATTTAAAAATGTTTGTTCTCATCACAGCTACTACTTTCTCAATGTGCTTGAAAAATATCAAACAGTATGCATAGATCCATTAAAAAAACACAAAAAGCCAATAAAAAAGTCACTAAGAAGTGTATCTTTAAGTTTTTCAAAACAATTGTGTGAAAAAAATATTTTAATTAAACCTGGACAAAAGATATGCCCTTCATGTCGAAACTTCTGTGAAGAAAAAACTAAAATCACTGAAAATGAATCTGACGACGAACTAATGATTGAATTGGATTCATTTGAATCTAGAAATGTCTCCCTTTCACAAACAAATGCAGCCTTAGATGATTTGGGTTTAACTCCAATTAAACTTCATAATTTGTCATCACATAGTAAGGGATCGTATTACAAAAGAAAAGTTGAAAAAGTAACAAAAGAAGTAAAGAAAAAAATCTCCAAAGCTCTAGATTATGACATTGAAATGTCAGAAGACGAAAAAGAAGATGAAAGAAATGTTATCAAAAAAGCAGAAGATTTTGATAAGCTCGTGGGCCTTTTAAAAGAAAAACTTATGTCTGTTGGGAGATCCCAAAAAGTCCAGATTCTGACTTTAGTGCCAGAATCTTGGAGCCAGAAAAAAGTTGCTACAGAATTTCAGGTGACCGAATATATGGTAAAACAAGCAAGGAAACTTAAACGAGAGAAAGGTATCCTAGCTATCCCTGACCCTAAAAAAGGTAACACACTCTCCGAAAACACAGTTAAACTTGTGACAGACTTTTACCAAAGTGATGAGAATTCAAGAGTTTTACCCGGAGCAAAAGATAAAGTGAGCATTAAAAAAAATATTTATATGCAAAAAAGACTTATTCTCAATAATTTGAGAGAGCTTTACTCTTGTTTTAAATGGAAATGTTCCGACTTGAAAATAGGATTCTCGAAATTTTGCAGTTTAAGACCAAAGTGGTGTGTCCTTGCTGGGTCAGCAGGTACCCATACAGTATGTGTATGCAGCATACACCAGAATGTGAAATTGTTACTAGATGCTGTAAAAATTGAAGAAAGATACAAAGATTTGATCAAGATGTTGGTTTGTAATGTTGAAAACAGTGAGTGTATGCTACGCCATTGTGACAACTGTCCGTCTGATGATGCACTGATTGAATACTTAACTGCAACATTGAGCGAAGATTATGATTTAGAAGAAGAAATAATTATAAGCCAATGGGTTAATACTGACAGGACAGAAATGGTTAAGCAATCAATCAGCGTTGAAGACTTTATTTCTTTACTGAGCAAATCTGTAGAAAACCTAATCCCACATTCATATATTACAAAATCACAGTCTAAAACTTTCAAAAAACTGAAAGAAGATCCGCCTTTGAATACAGCAATTGTAGTAATGGATTTCAGTGAAAATTATTCTTACACCATTCAAAATGAAATCCAAAGTTATCACTGGAACAGAGGTGGATGCACAATTCATCCAGTTGGTCTCTACTTGAAAAAGGATGATAAAGTTTTAATTTCCAACCACTGTTTCATAAGTGATGATTTACAACATGACACTTGTTTTGTGAATTACGTACAAAAAGAAATTTCGAAATGGCTGAAAGAAAATCATCCCGAAATAAACCAAGTTCATTATTTCACTGACGGCTGTGCTGGTCAATACAAAAATAGAAATAGTTTCAAAAACCTAACAAACCATCATGAAGACTTTGGAATGAAAGCCGAACATTCATTCTTTGCAACAAGCCACGGGAAATCAATATGTGATGGCTTGGGAGGAACTGTTAAGAGAATTTTGAGAAAAGCCAGCCTTCAACTTTCAGATGAAAATCAAATCAAGACAGCAACTGCAGTTTATGACTTCTGTAAAGTCAACATTGAAAAAATAAATTTTCACTTTATTGACACAAAATATGCTGAAGCTTTCAGATTGGAGTTAGCGTCACGATTTTTAACCACCAAGACTATTCCCGGTACTTGAAGTTTCCATTATTTCAAACCATTAAATACAAATGAAATTGAAATAAGGAGGACTACTGATAGTCCTAATCCTACTCTAATGTTTTCTTTTGATTCTGCTACGGATTGGGTCTGCATTCAACCATCTTTAAACGATTATGTGGCTGCAAACTACGATGGAAAGTGGTACTTTGGACTCGTTAAAAATGTGTTTCATGAAGAAGAAGATGCTGAAATTCTTTTTCTTCACCCTCCAGGACCTGCTGCCAGCTTTTACTGGCCTCAAAGAGAAGACTTGTGCATAATACCTGTGGAGCACATTATCAGTACAGTTGATGCACCGCAATCAAGTAGCACTGGCAGAATGTACTACTTCAAAAAAGAGTTTATCAGAAAAACAGAAGAGTGTTGGATGAAGTGGAAAAAATATAACAAGCACAACTAATAATTGCTATAAAAGATATTGATTCTAGACTTCAGTTTTTATTTTATTTCACATTTATTAAATGTAAGTAAACCGCAAATTTATAATTTCTTAATAATATTCTACTTTTTGGAATATTAACCCTCCTAGTGTTTATTGTCGGCTAGCTGACCTATTATTATCGTGTCGAAATGTTAAAGGTCGGTTTACCGACAATTGAACAGGCCTTTGCTATAAACGCTGTTACTATGCGACCGTTAATTCAACAATTATTATTTTAGTATCTATTGAAAGCTCAGATGTTGTATGACGTCACTGACCAATCAGACTTCAGTGATACATAAAACTATGTATCACAACTCTTGTAATAGAATGACTAGGAAGTTCTGGAAAAAAATGTTTTTCAACCTAGTCGACATTGCAGTATTCAATTCCTATATTATTTATAAAGATAATACAGATAGGCCTATGGCTAGAAGGGACTTTATAATTGACATTGTAGAGTCTCTTGTGGAAACTGAGGAAGTCCAGCCAGCTCATGACACCAATTTACACAAATTGGAAAAATTACCTGGAAAAACCGAAAGAAAATGCATAATATGTTCACGGCCTAATAAACGTGACAGAACAACTTTTTACTGTCCAGGTTGCAATGTAAGTGTCCACAAGCATTGTTTTCACAAACTGGATCACTATTGGAGGCCCACTAGGGCTGGAAGAAAGAGAAAAGCTTCTGAAAGTGACTCAGACTAAACTTAGAGGATTTCCGAGTGTTGTATATAGCTGTATATATTTATTCTATAAATTTAAAATTAAAAATAAATTCTACAAACTATATATTTTTTAAATCTAGACAATATGTGAAACAAAATGGCTATTTTGGATTTCTTTTTTGATGTGTGTAAGTGTGCTCTGCAAGGTTGCAAACTTTGAAAAAAAAAGAAAAAAAAACATTTTTTTCAACTTTGAAGAAAAAAAAAATTGAAATAAACAGGTATGTGAATATTCTTTTACGTATTATTATTGGATAGTTTATTACAAATAAAATAGTGTAAATTTTATATTTGTAGTGTATCAAATAATCATTTTATGTACATTTAAGAAAATGTATGCGAAATGGGTCAAAATGGCTGAACATTGAAGGTTAAAACAGTGAACACAAGGAGGGTTAACTAAACATGTGAAAAAGCCATACATCTTTTTTGTTTATCTGTTAGCCTATGTATCTAGGAGTATGTAAAAAAAATATGAACACTCTACCAGGTCTGAGACCTGAGATATTGCAATTTTAGTAAATCCCGACAACGGTTTTCAAATAAAAAAGATTTCTGATTATAATATTTTTATTATTTTTTGGAGTTGAGATAGGTTAGTGAATGTATTTTTTCATTATTTTAAATATATTAATTAAATATTATGCAAAGTTTCATGGTGATATCTCAAATAGTTTTCAAGATATTAATTTTTTAAGCTACAAGTTACATTGCAAGACGCGAAATCCGAGGCCTAAAATCGCGTTAAATTAAGAAAATTAAAAAATTTTTAGAAAAAAAACTATAAGAGATAGAGAAATAAAATTTGGTATTTATCAATAGGATAGCAAATGCAACAATTGTGCCAAGTTTCATCAAAATCTAAAGAGATGGGTGTCAAATTAATTATTTACTGGGTGATTTGACATGGAATGGACCATGAGGCAGCGGGCGGGCTTAGTTCTTTCCAGAATGTTCCAGTCAATCCTCGCTTCGCATCGTAGCTTAACGCCATCTATGGTACAGCAGCAGTACCACTCCGTTTGACAACTATCCCCTAGCTACATTATACCTTCCCAAATTGTTGTTTTAAATTTATGGAGCTATTAAAAATCATTTCCTTTAGTAATATTTTATTTTTACATTTTAATGCATTATTTACAATGTTATATATATATATATATAACATATATATATATATATACACACATATATATTTATTGTTTTTCAAAGTATTGTTGAACGTTTATGGGCCTAGATAGCGTTACACGAGGAAACACGCGTTATGCGTATAGGAGCAGTGAAGTTTGTGTTAAAATAAGGTGACCATCCGTCCCACTTTCGGCGGGACAGTCCCGCTTTTTAGGTTAGTGTCCCGCTGTCCCCAGATTTACTCGAGGGACGCTATTATGTCCCGCTTTGGCAGGATAAAGATAAACAAATAAACGTTCCGCTTTAAATATTATCTAATATTATATCCCAAAATAAAATGTTCTTGACTGACTCTTTCACAATATAAAAGCAACAAGAACATTGCATTCACTTAAACATTTAAGCGTATTGTTTATTTGGTTCCCTGTAAACTATACCTGCATCGGGGAATTTTGTAGTTTTGGATAGTTTGTAGTTTCATGTAGCATAGGTTATCTCAGTGAGTGAGTTCGCTACTTTTTACCTTTGTATTGTTACGGGAGTGACCTAGGGACCAGAGAGAGAAAGAGAGAGAGAGTGAGTTTGAGACACTTTGGCACCACAACTTTGTTTGTTTGTATAGTTGGAGTCACTATCGGAAATAAGTAAACAGTTGTGCGTCTTTGTGTGAATTCTAGTTTCTTCTGTGTACACAATGAGAACGTTCCAGGACCTTCTCTTTGATATTAGAATGTTCTAGTAATCTAGTATATTCCAAGTAGACATATCAGCCGTTTCTGTTTACATTCTAGTGTTTAATTAATTACTAATAGAAACTTCTAGAAGACTTGTAGTATATAAAAGGCTTCTGTTGTGTTAGTTTTAGTCAGTCTTAGTCGAGCAGTGTGACAGTCGTTATCTAGTCTGTGGAACAGTAAGAAAATTATTTCACAGTGTTAATATGCCCAAGCGTGTGAGTAAGTTTAACGCGGATTTAGAGAAGGAATTTAAGTTTATAAATAAGTGTGCAATGGAGAGTTTAGTGTTTCCCACGGCGGAAGGTCTGATATAACAAAACATATAAACAGTGACCGACACAAGAGAGCTCTTCAATCTGCATCTTCTTCAAAGGCAATAAGTACGTCTTTTTTAATGAAAAAATTGGAGGGAAAGAAGCGGAAATTGCGGCAGCCGAAGGGACAATGTCTTACCTTACTGTTTGCCACAACCATAGCTTCAGATCAACAGACTGTACTTCAAGGTTAGTGCAGAAGATTTTTGAGCCAAAATTCACTTGTGCTCGCACAAAAACGGAAGCAATAGTTGTCAATGTTCTCGCGCTATATGTAAACAATTCTACTAAATCAGAGCTTGAACAAACTAGATTTGTCTCAGTATATGTTGATGCATCAAATCACAAAGACATAAAATTGTTTCCTATATTGGTCCGATATTTTCACCCATCCACAGGTGTACAAGTGAAACTACTCAAACTTGGCTTTACCTGGAGAAACGTCAGAAATAATAACAAATTATTTAATCAGGGTTCTTCAAAATAAGAACATTACTGATAAAGTTGTGGGGTTTTGTTCAGACAACACAAACACTAACTTTGGTGGGTCTGCTCGAAAGGGTACTCGAAATGTATATTTCAAACTTAAAGACTCTTTGAATAAAGACATTATTGGCATTGGTTGTGCAGCCCATATAATTCACAATGCGATCCAAACAGCTGCAAATGAACTGCCCGTGGATATTGAAGCTATAATTGTGAAAGTATACACTCATTTTTATTTATATACAGTACGGGTAGAGAAGTTTAAGGAATTTTGCGAGGAAGCCTCTGTACAATATCAAAAATTCCTAGGCTACAGCAAAACAAGATGGCTTGCTTTGATGCCAGCTGTGGAGCAGATGCTCCAGCTCTTTGTGCCTCTCAAAGAGTACTTTTTGACCAACGAAAAGTGTCCTAGACTTATCAAAGATTTTTTTGAGAACCCAGCTGCAGAACTTTGGTTAAATTTTATTCATAGCCAGTCAGCAATTTTTCATGATGCAGTACTGAAGGCAGAAGGTCAAAATATCAGTGCAGTTGAAGTTGCATTGATTTTAGCTGATTTGAGAGAGAAATATGTTGCTCTGAAGAACAGTTCGTTCCTTCCAATGTCAGTTAAATCTTGTCTGAAGAACAATGAGGAAGTGCTTGATAAAACTCCCATTTTAAATGCAATACAGGTGTTTTATGAGACATCTGTTACATATCTTAATGAATGGGCTTGCCACTTTCGATCCTTGGAAACCTTGTCTTGGTTTAGTTTGAGAGAAACACCAGTATGGGAGTCGGTGATAAACGGAGTAGAAGTGTTATCAAACTTGCTGAAATCAGTCATTATTGATTACAACAAACTGTTTGATGAAATAAACTGTCTAAAAAAATATGTCACAAATAAAAAGTTGTCAGAATGGTGTGAGCTGAAAACTTCGATCGACCAAAGATGGGTAGAGGTATTTCTCCATTTTGAACAAAAGAACATTCCATACGAAAACTTACGTTACACCGCTGAGTTGCTTCTGTGTCTGCCAGGAGCTAATGCTCCAGTTGAACGAGTGTTTACTAACATGAACAATATATGGACTGAAAATAAATGTCAATTGAACGTTCCAACTTTAAGAGCAATGCTTATGCTGAAGTACAATGTTGGACTAACTTGTGATAAGTTTCATGACAAAATAAAAGGAGAACCAGCTCTCCTTAAAGACATACATTCATCAAAAAAGTATGCCAATGAGTGAACGTGTAAGCTAGTGGACATACTGTACTCTTGTTTTTATATTGAAATGTGTTGAGATTGCATTGAAAATTTAAACTTTACCAATTGCCAATTAACCTTTTTACAAGTCTGGTAAAAGAAGATGTTTCACAAACTTGTCTACATAGTATTCCAATTATTCTCGGACAGTAAACTTCATTCAGTTGATTTTTCTGTGTAACTTACAATATTTTCAATTGTTAAATGTGTATTTTTGTTTGTTTCATTATTAATAAATTAATTTAACTGATGTTCCAATAAGTGTAATTGTGTTACTTTTACTACCTGAACAGTCAAGTTTTCCTATGCTTATTTCTGTGAATTTAAGTGCAAAAATAGATAAAATAATGAGTTTAGGACGTTTAGTTCTGTCAATTTTTGAAAATACTTTTAACATGGTTGGGGGGGACCCCCTGACCCTCCTAATGTGTGTCCCGCTTTGAGGTCATTACAAATATGGTCACCTTATGTTAAAAGCAAAAAAATTTTTAAATTAGCCATCGCCCCCCTAAACCGCTTCAAAGCCCCCCCAATCTTCTCTGTGCCCTTTACCGCCCCCCTATAGGCCTCCAGCGCCCACAAGGGGGCGTTATCGCCCACTTTGAGAAGACTGTTCTAGATGATAGGGTAAAGTGTCCGCATTGTAATGCGGAATTTTGGTCGCCCATGGTGGTCGATCCGATATAAAAGATCACGTGCAGTCAAATAAACACAAAAAGAGTTTATCATATGCTGCTTCTTCATCAAAATTAACAACATTTTTTAAGACTGCCAGTTCTGATGACAAAAACTTAGACTTAGCAGCAAAAGAGGGAACATTTGCTTACCACATCGTAAACCACGGTCTGAGTTTTAACTTGAGTTCTTGTTGAACTAAATTAATTTCTAAGTTTTTTGAACCCAAGTTTTCACTTGGTAAAACTAAGTGTGAGGCTATAATATTAAATGTTATAGCTCCTTTAGAACAGGAAGAGCTGAAAGAAGACTTGAAAAAACTCTAACTTCGTATCTGTAACTATGGATGCATCAAACAGAAAGGAGATAAAACTTGTGCCAATTATTGTGCGCTACTTTAGTCTTAATTCAAGAGTCCAAATCAAAATTGGATTTTAAATTACTACTGGGGGAAACGTCTCTAATTCTTACTGAACATTTATTTTCTGCTTTGATGGAATATGGTTTAGATAAAAAAGTGGTTGGTTTTTGTGGAGATAACTGCAACTCAAACTTTGGTGGGATGAAAAGAGAAGGGTCTAACAACGTTTTCAGTCGACTCAAGGAAAGCCTGGGACGGGAAATCAATGGAATAGTTTGTGGAGCACATATTGTGCATAATTGTGTGCAACATGGAGTAGATATTCTACCAATTGACATTCAGGCCCTAGTAGTGAACATATACAAACACTTTCACATTTATACAGTGTGTGTAACCAAGCTGAATGAGTTTAGTGAATTTGCGGAGGTTGAGTACCGAAAACTCTTGAAACATGGGAACACCAGGTTTCTTTCACTGATGCCTGCTTTGGGAAGAATTTTGCAGATTTTTGAAGGGTTGAAAGGATTTTTCTTGGATCAAGAAATGTGCCCATTAATCATAAAACCCTATTTGATGATCAAAAAGGTGAGCTCTATTTGTGGTTTGTCCACAGACAACTTGCACAATTCAACAAGGCCATCCTGGGAATGGAAAAAGACCACGCTACAGCTACAGATGTTGCAGAAGCTCTTAAAGCGCTAAAAAGAAACCTTACAGAAAGAAACGCTTCAAACTTTATCCCAATGGTAGCAAAAAAATATACATGGTTCTTGATGAACAAGATCGTATTCAAGTAAAACAAGAATTTGATGGATTTTATGACAGATGCATCGCATACTTGGACCTTTGGGAGAATAGCTTTGGAAACGCTGAACAATTTTCCTGGGTAAATCTGGCATCACCAAACATCGTTTCTTGGGAAAATGCTGAAAGTTCCGCTGAACTTATAAACAGCAGTTTTCCTGGTCTTGGAGAGCTAAAAATAAACGTTGATGAATTGTTTAATGAAGTTGTTCTTGCCAAAGAGTATTTGCAGTCAAACTGGGAGAAGAGGACAAAGGAAGAAGCCTGAAATGATCAACGTATTTCAAGCGAAGATAAATGGGTAAGGTTGTTTGCTCACTTTAAAAAAACCCATATCACAGCAAGCAACTTATTTAAGATTGTTGAATATGTGTTTTGCTTACAAGGGACATCACCACCTGTTGAAAGGGTTTTCTCGTTAATGAATAATGTCTGGGACTGATGATCGGGGCCTAATAAAGGAATCGACGGTGAAAGGCTTAATGACTTGTAAAATTAACATTGGTTTGAGCTGTGAAGACTTTCATTAAGATAATAAAAACAAGAAAGAAGTGCTAAAATTGATTTTGGCAAAAGAAAAATATAAGTAAAAAACTCTTTTAAAATGGGTCCATGTATCTGTTATTTATTAAAACGTGTAAACATGAATAAATGCTAATTTATTCAAAGAGACTTTAAAGAAAAATATAAGTAAACTCTTTTTCTTGTCACTTTTAAATTGTGTGTATTTTGCCTTTTTGGAACTTTTAAACAAGAATAAATGTATAATTTATTCAGTCATACAGCCATTAAATAACAATGAAACTATAAGTAAAAACTTTATCTTATATCTTTGAAAATGTGTATTTTTGTTACTTTATTAATACCGGTAAACAAAATAAATGTCTAATTCGTTCTTACAGCAATTAATTTTTCACCTACTATTTTCTGCTAAATTAAATGATAAATACAATAAAGTACCCTTTTATTCATTTTTTATAAAAATATATTACCGGTTTCGGCTCTTAGGCCATCGTCAGATAGTAAATTTATCTGATTTACTATCTGAAGATGGCCTAAGAGCCGAAACCGGTAATATATTTTTATAAAAAATGAATAAAAGGGTACTTATTGTATTTATCATTTAATTTATTAAAATAGTAGCCCTAACGTGAACTAGTTTATATATTTTCTGCTAGTTTTTAGTTACCAAGATAGCTTAAAATGTGATTGTCAAGCATGTAATTTTTAAACATTTTGTGGGGGCAGGCCCCTGGACCCCCCCCCCATGCTCTGGGGTGGGCCCCCAGACCCCCCACCATTTGTCCCGGTTGCAACTTTGGCAAGCCTATTTATACATATAGTTCTAATAAGAGTCATGGTAAAACTTCATATTACTTAGTCAACTTCAATTCTTTTCATATTTTTATATGATAATGTGGTACTCCTCGCTTAGTTAGAAAAATGAAAATCAAAAGTCGGAAATTCAAGTCCCACAATTTTTTTTCAGATTTTTTAATTGAAATTTTAAATTAATATTCCAGTGATAGTTCTATGAAGGAAGCACCCTATGGGTACGAAAAAAGACTAATTAGTTAATTTACAGTGTTGAAAATAATTTTTTAAAACCATTTTCGTTAGGTCGCTTACTATCCTCATCAGGCAAAGTCATTACATGAAGCTGTGAATTTTATAAATAAAACGATTTAAAATATGTTTAAATATTCTTTAATACCCTTTATTTCTATATTTAAAGTGTTTTTAATAATGTTTATCTGATAATGTTAAACTAGTTGATTTTTGAGTTGTTCCAACAAATTCATTTTGGAACTATTCTACAAAAAACTTTATTTAGTTAATTCTTGAACAGTATGTTAATTATTAATAGGGTCGCTTATATCAATATGAACGTTTATAACTTCTATATTGATAGAGAAAATGTTTCAAGGAGCTTCAATGCATAACAACCACTGATGTCTGCTTTAACCTTAGTTTGTTTGGTGCAATGCGGGGTTTGCTAATTCAGTGTAGGCAAAGAAGTCAAAATTACTCAGGTCGCTAACGGTCAGATCGCTAATGTTGCGACCTGGCCTGATCTCGTTGCTCATATCGTTACCATTAGCGACCTGGTTAAATTGTGCTTAATAATGCTAACAATGTAATATTGAACCTTTTCATGTGGCTTTCAAGGTATTAAAAATTTGAGTTTTTAAAATAACGTTTTTAACTGCTTGAAAAGTAATATATTCATGATTTGAATCGGTCTTCTTAGTAATTACTGTATTTTCTGAATTTTATATTTTTAGATTAATAGATTTTTGTTTGTGATCCAATTATAATAAAACTATATATTTTTATATAACTTTTGGATGTTTAATACTTTTTAGGTCACTACAAAACATAAAATCTTGCCGTTTCAACTTCAACAATTGGCCCTGATGTTGCATTAACTTAAGAAGTTTTTTGTTCACATGTGACAAACTATTTTAAGTTGTCTTTTTTTGTAGAAGTTGTATGTTTGTACTTATTATTATTTACTGGTAAGCCTTAACGTCGTCATCTCCCTACCCAAATGTGATCAGATCGCTAACGTTAGTTATTTTCATAAATGTTGGCCAAAAATATAATTATGTTTAATTTAAATATCTTGCAATAGTTGTATGGTGTTTTGGCCAACTTATGTTTTGTTTGAAATCTTTGTTATAATCAAGTTTGATCATTTAGTGCAATACTGCGCAATTCTCGGCGATAGCCAATGTCAGATTGCTAATGGTGAATCAGGTAGCTAACGCTCACTAAAAATGCATGTAAATTTTCAAAACTATAAATTTTCATTTAAATTTTATTTTATTTTGTCCATATGTAAGCTCTTCTCTTAGCAGTTACTTGAAAGAAGAACAAACAAAATTATTTGTTTTAAGTTTTGCACGTTTTCTAGACAAACTTATTTTTGAACAATTTCACTTTGATCTCAATTTTATATTAAAAAGGGGGAAAAATCAAATAATTTCAATGTGACAATGCTTTCCTATCTAAATAAATTAGATGATAACATGTTTTATACTGTCTTCAAGAATCTATTTTGAATTTTTTTATTTGCTTAAAAAACATTAGTGACCTGATGACATTTCAGAGGTTAAGTAGGTAATTCATGGGGAAAAAAACGAAAAAACTGTAATAACTAGATAATTCAGCTCTGTTTAGTATAGCACTGTAGTTGCCATGATATTGCACAGCAATTAACAAACAATTCATGTAATTCCCAGAAAAGATATTTAAAAAAAAACCTTGCCATTTTATCCCTCAATTTGAAAATGACCAATATAATTAAAAATATAGAAAATTATAAATTTTTGAAAACGTTCCTTTTCAATTTATTTCCCTTTTTTGTGATGTTTCCATCATTTTTCATTAATTCGATGTAGTTTTTCATGCTGCTTACAAATTTGAAAACTATTTTGGTCTACAATAATTATTTCTTGAGATATCATGGCAAATCGCCAAAGTTAGTAGAAGCTACATAACTTGCCATAAAAAAAAATTTGCATAGGTCCCGCAAATTTGCATTCCCGCCGGAGGTAAGCAGGTTGTGGCTGAATTTGAAGCAAATTACAAATTTTTATATTGTAAATAGAATAAGTTGGGTTATGTTTGGTTAAGTAGGTAAAAAATGTATTTTTCAGGCTGAAAATTTAGTTTTACTGAAAAACCAATTATATATTCGTGTTTAGCATTAAAGAACAAGTAAGAAGAAAAAATTAAAATTGTTGAAACATACTGATTTTTAAACACGTTGATTATTTTCACAATGACACAAAAAAAAAAAAAAAACTTTTCCGCGGCTGAAATCAACCTCCTCTAGAAATATAAACTCATTTTGCATCACTTTTTACTACAAAAAAATCATAATTTCAGAGTTGTCTTTAAGAGTGCACAATTACCTAAGTTAAGTTATATTTGGTTAGCTAAGTAAAGTGTATTATTTGGCCTACAAACTAATTGTATTGCAGAACCAATTATATATTCATGTTTAGCATAACGACCACTACTTTTAGTTTTTTTCCACATTTCTGTTATTCTAAGTATTTTCAATCATCTTTATTTTAAATTGGCATCTTTTTTTACTCTGAACATAAATTTGAACACTTTTGGTTTATTACAATTATTTCTTCAGGTGTGATGAAAATACTTTTTTCACAGCGAATTGCGTTTAGCGACCATAATGCAATCATTATAAACACCAACCATAAACCACAAAAAAAATTCGCATACCCTTTCGCTGGAGGTATGGCAAGCACCAGAATGTAATGCAAATTACGATTGTTTGTGAAGGATTAAATTAAGTTTGGTTAAGTCAGGTTGTAGAAAGTGTTAATAAATGGGTTAAAATCTTAATATTTTTGAAAAACCAATTATGTACAGCATAAAAATATAAAGAAACTTCATAAAATTGATGTTAGAAAAGTTTAATTTTTTTACAAATCAAGTTTTGTGTTTTTCCCGCCTTTTTTATATCAAGTTCTGCGTTTTTCGAAATGATTTCATCTGATAATCTAACTCAATTGTAACAACTTCAAAATAGGCATTGAGGTTTATTTGAGGTGGTCAATTTCAATCACAGAAAAATCGTTTTTTACTGAAAACTTGAAAAACTAATTTTTTACCGATATGCTTAATGAAGTAAAACGTTACAATCACTGAGCATTTTGTATTGATATTGTTATTGATAAAAATCAGGTACCGTACGAAATCAGGTAAGTAAAAATTTAGTCTCACCTGAAAACTAATGCTAATTAGGGATGTGCCAAATTGTTGTGTTTTCACTCAACCAATACACCCCTCAACAGTTGGATTAAATTGCTGCCAGACATTAGGTTGGTGTCTGGTGGTGCGGCAAACCTGACATGCTGCTGCTGACCTCTAATGGTTTACTGCTGTTCTAGGATTAACGTACATGTTGACTATTGTGTATTTAACACTTTTGCATATTCTATTGATTAAGTCGTTACCTTTAATTTATTTTTGTAGGTATACAAATATTGTATTTTGAAATTATTGAATGTGCATTTTGGTATTTGTAAAACGTTTTCTCTATGTCAACTGAACTAAATCTTAATGCTTAAGGTTTTAGAGTTAATTCTTTTATTTTTAGGGATCAAGTGAGCCTGCAGATGAAAATGATTATGACAGGCATAATGAGGAAACTTTCGGAGAGAATTTGCTAAGTAAGTATATTTCACAATATTTAAGAAATTTATTTTCAACTTTTTACATCAAATCAAGTGAGGCTTGTTGAATATTTCTGTTTTGTGTGGTGAATAATCACAAAACATTAAATAATCGTACTGTATATTGACTTGTGTATAATTATATATATTTACTAGCACATGTATTCACTGTGGATAGAACACCACAATTTATGTTTTTCTTCCTACTTTCCCTCTCCTTTTGTAAGGTTTGTTTTTTGTGTTCCACTTCATACAGAGTCAATATCTCGGATGAGCTTCAAATAATAAAAAGTATGCTATCGTGGCTGATAAAGTGCTGTTAAGTGTTTAGAGATGTTCTGTAAAACATGTAGGCCTGAGCTTACCATTTTGGAGAGGTTTTAATGCTGTGGTATCCAGGCAAGTCTTTGATTACTAACTGCTAACAACAAAGCTTTTCCTTATATATTTCTAGGTCTGGGATCACAGGGACATTATCTCCTCTTCTTCAAAGTGCTACCTGGCTAGCTTTTGATAGCAGAGCAATATTCATAAGTTAAGTGAAAACTGCTGAGACTTAACTGACCTTAAATGCAGCAGGATTGTAGTTTTTTGTAGGTTGAGTGCATTTATGCACAGAGTTTTGGACTCGCCCTGCAGAAAACCATGAGGGAATACCTTTTTAACCCCCTCTGGCCCGTGGGGATCCAGGCTGGAACCCTTTCGGATTACTCCATGCCTTGCTGCTTGTCTTGACTCACTTTTAATCAGGGTCTATCAGGCATCCTTCTTTGCGTTTCTCGTATAGGACCACGTGATCAAAAGCTAAACTGTGTTTCATGCATCCTTGCCTCTTAGCATTGCCTCAACAATGGTATCTGGTGAAACACACCAATAATGGAGGCAAGATGATTTCTTTCTCGATGAAATGCCCACACCCTAAGAATCTATGATAAATACCATCATTATCCACCAGCGTACAGAGGATCCCTAACTTTCTCCATCCTGTTGATTTACTTTCTAAAGTAGCCATGCCTATAAAGAACTGACACAGATAAAAGTCAATTTACCCGTTACAATGATCTATTCAGATGCATAGGTTGGGAATGATACGAAAAGTCCACTTGATTAAGTTCGTAACTGCCAGTGCCTCTGTCTCATCTCCATTGCTAAGCTTTTATGGTTTCTGCTCGCAGCTGCCGATGCTTGTTTTCTTTCGTTCTTGGGGGCAGGCGAAATACGGTTTGCCTCTCAACCGTAGGGTTTTGCACGGTTTGCCTCATGTGAATAGGGGATCACTCCGGCCACAATCATGACGATGACTGCTGCACCAGAAATTGTAGGTGGTTATTGAGGGGCTGCTCTGCGCCGGACTGCCAGCAACGCTTGCTGTACTTGTTTACCCCAATAGCACCCCCCTCAGATTCCGTACAGAAGAATATCGTTCAGGGTATATATTGGAATATAACAAACTTGTTCACTTGTAGAACAAGAAAATCCTTAAATACAAATAGCCTAAAACAACTAAATTATAATAATAATACGGTAAGTACTTAACTGTCATAGTAAACATAAACGTGAGTAATGACGCATAACATCTGGCTGAATAAGTATAATTGAAGTACCGATAAGCTGTGAAATACACAGTTAAAAAAGTGTTAATTGTAATAATTTGTATTGCTATTTGTCAAAAGTACTTAACACAGTACTGATTGTTGACAACAAATTGCTGCACATTAAGAATGCTTGGGAACTGACATCAAAACTATTACGACGCAATCAAAAAATTGAATCAAGTACGGTGTTTAAAAAACCCCAGAAAATAGCCTGCCACTAGGAGGTTATAAAAACTAAAATTATCTAAATTTCATAAGTATTGGAATTGTTGTAAAGATTTATTTTATATTTTTCATAAATTCTACTTTGGAAATTTCAATTTCTATTGATATTTCCTTGTGTATAATACTGATTTTCTTTAGGAAAAAAAAAAACTTGCACCCGAATTTTAAACATGTGATTGCACATATTGTTAATAAAGTACCTGCCAATATAGGAGTTTTAATTGCCAGATGTAAGATCCAATATTATTGTCACAAGTGAAACACATAAAATGTTTTGTAAAAATATTTGCATGGTAATGTTGTTTAGAATGAATGAATATGTTAACAAGTACAAGCCAAAGTGAGAAGTACCTTAGAATTTGTATAGGATATCAGTGAGTGAGTTATACAAGCGGCTCTTTATTATTATGATTTAGATTACAAACATAATGCACAATTTCAGTAATAATAGCACTTCTGTGAGGCTGGTAATAACAAAAAAAAAAAAAAAAAAAAAAAAAAACTACAGCAATTTTCCAATAAACATCTTTTAGTTTTATAAATTTAACATGGAAAAAGTATGACGAAGTTTGTCAAAGCTTGTTCAAATTTTGTTGTAACAATATTGATCTTAATATGTTTAGTAGATTGCTTATTTGTTTCCTCTAGTAATATTAACATTTGCTTGTTTTTAGATTGGGAAGAAGGTTATGAAAAGGTTTCCTCAGATTTGGAAAAAGTATCCATTGATTATGAGGTAAGGATAGTAAATAGAAATTGGGAAAAAAATTAACATTTATTGTTTTTCAGCAATTATTTTTGTATAATATCTAACTCAAATAGTTATTCATCATTTAACTTTGTAATTACCACTTTTTTTGATTTTTATTCTGAGGGTCACTAACAGTTGTCTACATGTTGGGTAGACGAATGCCAAGGTATAAGGGCCACTAAGATGTGTTTGCTAGAATAATGCCAACATAGGAATGCCTGTAGTTTTAGGCAATGCTAAGGTAGGAGGGTCAGTAATAGTCGTCTCTGTGTGTTGGCTAAAACAATATCAAGGAATGAGGGCCACTAATAGTCTACGTGCGTTGACTAAAACAGTGCCAAAATTGGAGGGCCACTAAAAGTCATCTACGTGTGTAGGCTAGAACAATGTCGAAGTAGGAATGCCATTGTTAGTCGTCTTTGTGTGTTGGGTAGAAATGAACAATAACAAGGTAGGAATGCCCCTAAAGCAGAATAACATGTGACAGAAATTGTCTAATTTGGAACTATTTTACTGTAGCCCAAAATTACAATATTATTGTTGCAGAAAGATCTCTGGCTTTGTGTTAAACAATTAATTTGAACCATAATAGTAGTGTAACTTAATAACAAGCAACAAACTTGACTGATTTAGAATGTCATATGACTTACGAAATGAACAACAGCAGACTGCAGAGTAAATTAATAACGATGAAGACTATAACCAGAGGAAACATTAGAGATTATTTCAGGTCAGACGGGTCCATAGCAATATATAAAATGAGCATTTAGAAGAGTCAGAAGGTAGCTGGTACCCATGTTAGTGTTGCCAATGAGAGAAATGTTACGCCACAAGGTCCATTTAGTAAAATATTAAATTAACAAATTTTACATTCTTTTCTTTGGTATTGGTATTGTAAATAAAATATAATAATTAATGTATTTATAATATCTAATAATTAATTACAACACTATTAACGGAAGATATATATCCAAACAATAATTCATTTTTCGACAAAGAACAAGATTAGTACGTGAGTGAATAAATACAAGTTCTGAATAAAATCTAATTTAATTGTATAGAATCGTACAAAATCAGTGAGTCAACTACCTATATTGTTTTCAGTTTTTTTGCTCACAACGACCTTTCATTATCTTTTCATCTCTATTCTTTCCATTTTAGAAACATGTTTCCATACAATTATTACTTTGCCATTTATTAACCCTTTTAGGAAGAAGCGGGTGAATCATTGCCCGCACTTAATTTGAGAAAAAGATGATGCAGGCGATGTACAGCGATTGACTGTACAAAACCAGCGGAGCGGGCAATCGCCCGCCCGCCAGGAATTGCACCGGAAATCGGTAATAACTGCCCATATGTTGTGCTATTTATGCAAGAAACAGATTCTAGAAGAGTTGAACTTATTAGGCCTATTTTAATATTCATTGGCATAGATTGTTGAGAATATTCGGTAAAACAAAGTTTATTCATGAGCTGTTTTCGAGACGCTGTTCCCCTGCCGATCTCAGTTCAGGTGTCAGTTAAGTGAAGGAGTTATTTGTTTATGTATCTATTTTGGTTATTGTGTTTATGTTGAAAAGTATGCTGTTTGTAAATAGTTGTGTTGTTTTGTATCTTATTAGTATAATAATTTAACTATTTTCATTGTGTGAGAACAAATATGGATTGAAATAGAACACACCACTAAAAATTGTAAATAATTGACTATTACATATATTCAAGATATAAAAAACACAATTTCACCTTTTGGAGAAATTTAGTAGGCCTAATAATTTTACAGCATGTTAGATTTATTTTTGATTTCATTTTTTCTTTTTTATTTCTCAGCTAACTATGATAAAAGTTAGTACTAAGCAAAAGGACTGCATATATAACAGAAAGAAGAGGTTTCCCACCTAAAATATTTTTATTTATTTTCCTATAATGTGTCAAAAATAAAAATATCGCTGTTTTTTCATTTTTTTAATATATATATATCGTGAACCTAAATTATATGTGTAAAAAAAGGATAATATTTCATTATTTTGTATTACCCAGTTATAAAGCTTAAAAAAATACTAAAAACTGGGTGAAATTACTTGTTTTTAGAAATAAAGATAATATTTTTTGTAGATGCTTACAAATACCCCTAATCTATGCCAGTCTTTTTCTGTAGGCCAGGGTCTCATATCACATATCTAAAAAGGTAGTTACCCCCAAAAAGCCATATTTTTGTGCAGTACTAAAAGGGTTAATATAAAAAAATTTCATTATTGAAATATATTGTGCTCCTTTGACTTTAATATTAGTGAAATTAAGAATGTATCTTTTTACACAATTTTTCGCTATCCAAATATTTAAAATTATAACTGTCTGTAAAATAATACAATTAATTAATGTATTTTATTTCATCTTTTTTATTTATGTGTTGAGTTTTAATGTAAGGAACAAAGATTAAGTAATGTATTTAAACATATACCAGTGTGTTTCTATCTTATAATTTTAGTAAAAACATGTTTAGGCTGTATTTTTTCAAATAGACAACTAAGCAATGGTGGTGGTTTTTTATGAACTGTTGCAGGAAGATATAAAGTATTGTGCTTTAGGGGTTTAAAATATGTATATTTCATGAAATGTTTTATTACATAACATCATTATTTTAGTAATTAATTTTTGCTATTCAATATTGTCAAGAGTTATAGCTTTTGGACTCCATATAATTCTTTAGTCTGATTTACAATACTGTTTTGAATCGAATTTGTAAATATCTTTTTTGCATAAGCAAAGGAACTTTAACATTGATTATTTTTAAATAAATTATTGATTTACTGATAGAATTGTTGCTTTTTTTCAGAATAACAAACTTAGTGAGAGAGTGGCCTCTGTTATACTGGATGACGAGGTATTTTGTATAATCTAAGTCATATTTGTTTGTATCATTGTACTTCTTAAGCTGTCCATCTTCTCTGGTATAATCCTTCATAATCAACTGTAAATTAGTGTCTATTATTACAACCATATTTAAATGGGTCGGTGGTTGGCTCAGTACTATTCTACGTGTATGGTTGGGTTGGAGAACAATTAATGTCGGGTGTTTTAGATAGTATTAAATTGGTACAGGCTTACATAATTAATTTTCATGAAGTAAAACCTTTTCTTTTAATGTTATTTAATTACATAATCCAATTTATGTAGTTTTAACTAAATTTTAATTCTATGTCAATGCTAAAATTTTACTTTTGTTTCTTGTAAATTATAATTACATATCTAGAAATACATTGAATCAATGTTGTCTCTTCGCTTTATAGTTTATTTTGTTTTGTAAAACGAATATTGCATGTATTAGAACAATGATACAGACATAATTAAATAGATAGGAAAATGGTAGTTAATTAAATTTCTACCAGATAATTTAAAATGAGTTAAACTGCTATAATTAGTTTAACTAGTAGTTATATTTATTAAAATCCACATTAGAAAATTACCATAAACGTTTTACGTTAGTTATAATTTTTCAAACATTAGTTATAATTTTTCAAAAAAAGTGGTTTGGTATTTAAGCAACTATATAGTTGCTTAAATACCAACTATAGGTATCAGATTCAATAACATTTGCCTATCTACATTTTGCCATATACAATTTTCTTGTACTTTACGGGTTCTATTGTATTCATGGTTTAGTAGATTGGAGAGATAGGACATCAGCAAACTTACCGTAGAAAACAAGCTCACTAACACCAGAGTAGTAGTAACATACACAAAAGAATCGCATGATCACACGAATTTTCAGTGCCACTGGCGCTTTCTTCGGGTGAGGAGAGAGAGAGAGAATCTTAATTGGAAGGAGTGTAAAAATAAAACAATTTTTACGTACAATTTATGCTCCTCTTTAGTGGTTGCAATCTTTGATAGTTCAACTATAGATAAAATGTGCAAAATTTTATTTAAATTTAGAGCATGGTAAATACACTTTATTAAGTATTAATTTACATATTTGACATGTTTATAGTAGTTTCTTACTTAGCGTATGTAGTAATTGGTAGAAATACAAAACAAATAAATGCCACACAACACAAGTGGCCGAGCGGTCTAAGGAGTTAGGACTTTGAGCTTGGGCTAGAGATAGCGCTGGTTCGAATCCAGCCTAGACTGGAAAATTTATAAGTAATATTCACCTTCTACTGTACTGGCTCGCCCCCCTTACTCTGTCTGAACAAGTTCCTCGCACATATCAACAGTCTATGAGGAATGGGCAGAGTAAGGTTAAGAAGGAGGTTGGCCTCTCCTTTAAAAAAATATATATATATTTGAATATTCAAACAACAAGTTTTTATTTGAAGAAGGTTTTGTTATATTTTTATTCTTCATGTATAATTTTTTTTTAAGGGAGATGACCCCTTGAGACCAACACGAACTTCTTCATCAGTATCAACAGTTCCATTATGGGATGTAAATAGAAGTAGTAAGGTAAGATAGTAAACTTAATGCAGTTTTTAATGTTGTTGATTTTTCCTAAGTAACAACAGTTGGAATAGATGCTTTGGAAATATTGGGTTGCATAAATTTAGATATCCTTATTTAGTTGAAGAAGATGGATGGAGCCTCTAGAATTGATTTTAAAAATGATTTTATTATTTACTAATAATAATCAGTACATCTTAGGCTAGTCAAAGAAGAAGGACTTTTTGACTCAGCATTCTGACTTATGCTTGAACTGCATGGGTCACTGTTAGCCGGGAGTGAACAACATTTGACATAAGGAAATGGTTGCAATGTGTATTTTGAACTGAAAAATAATGAGAGTGAATTGTGTTTAGTACCAATCATCTTTCCATATGCTCTGCATTATGGACAGTTACAAATCTTTGTGTGATAGTGGTAAACTGTGTTAGACTTGGAAATTCGTCAAATAAATAGTCAAATACTGCTGCTTACATCCAAACGAAATGTCAAGTTATGTAAATGGACATCAGATCTCAATTAGAAATAATAAGATTGCTTCATTAACAACTTAGCAGAGGCTAATGCTCGTATAGAGGAACTTGCTTTAGAACTTGACCAGATGACAAATTAAAAGCCTCTCCAGCAGTGAAACCTCTACAATAATTACTATGTACCATCGGATAGATTAGTGGATGCAGGTACAGTAAAAACTCACTAACTCAACGGTGTGAGTAACGTGACAATGGTTGATGGTGTACGTCTAGCTGGCTTGAGGAAACAAGCTGAGACTTGTTGGATATTTCAGATTTTTTTTGCAGATACAGTAAATATATTCATGTAATACATTTTTTATACAACTCATCTATTGTGTGTTAATGTACGATAAGACTTTTAAAATATCAGTGTTCTGGATGATTCGACAATCCTTGGGTCCACAAAGTGTTGAGTTAGTGAGGTTTTACTGGACATGTCACAATTTCCAAGAGACGAAGCTTTAGTGCTATAACATAAGGACTACCAGTCAGTGTTCAACAGGTCCAAGAGTCTTCAGAAAAGAATGTTGAAGAATCTGGAATCTGCCCCTCTGCTACAACCTTTTTTGTAACTCAAACCCTTAACAAAAAAAAGCCCATATCGAAGTATAATCCTGATGGTTACAGATAGCTTTGAGCGTGACTATGGACCGATTCTTCAAAAGATGCTGGAGGATATCTTTGACACTGATGTGCCATTCAGATTTATATCAATATGGGAGCTTGTCCCTTGAATTTCAGCTCTGATAGGATCACATCATCATCCTTAAACAGAATATCAAACACTCTTCTGTAGATCAATCAATGCTTATGCTCAACTTTTTCCCCTATTGAGTTACTAAGCGGTGTTTAATTAGACTAAATTAAAGTGGCTTTGGCCCAGGAAGGTTCTAAAGTTATCGCAAGAACAGCATCAAGCTACATTGAGTGTGGCTGTTCCTTGGATAGGTGATTGGTGATGGATCCCCTCATTGCACGCAAACCAACTGCCAGGTCACGTACAGTGTAGTGGTTGTTTGGAAGTCACCTTTAAGCCGTAGTCAATAAATCTGTCTATTGACTTTATCATTGCATAATTGTTTATACATTTTTGGAGTGGATAATGAAACGATAAATTACAACATTTAACCGTTCCATTATCATTATGAACTACATAATAAGTACAATTATTCAAGCAACAAAGAATGTGGTGGGGAATTTTAAGAATTATAAAATCTCCCCAAAATATCCTTCACTACCCTTAGCCTCAGCAGTATAGGTGTGAGAATTCTCTGCAGATAACTAAACTGTGGGAAATAATTGGTTTTTTGTACAACAACAACAAGTTTTGTTGTGGCACACCTTGTACAATACTGATGAACATTTTTTTAAACAGATCATGATAGTTTTTGAAAAAATTTTATATCCAATCTGTGGTTAGTAAAAAAAATCTTGATTGGTAAACATGTTTTCTGCATTTTGTAGCTGTATATATGCCAAATGCTTTAGTTAATCATTGCTTGTACAGCATTTCATTTGGTCTTAGAAGATCAGTAGCCAACTTTCCATTTATCATGTTAGATATGTACTGTTTATCAGATATGCAGTTATATATCAGTTATTCTAGTCTGAAAGGATTACATGTAGTGGTAATTATATAGAAGAGGGCCTAGTCGATTTTTTGGTTGAAAATTTTTCATAGTAGATACATAGCTAAGAAATAAGAATATGATAATTTTTTCCAGCAGAAAAGCCAGAAAAATTATGAAAATGAGGAAAAGTGGGAAATAATTTTGTTTCGTACATATAGGGTTGGAGGTATTCAACTTATATGAAATTTCGCCTTGATTACGAAAATAACAAGGTCTCTGCAATCGAACTCTTATTAAGTACGTTAGCGCTGGAAATGTCCCGATTTCAGTAAGGTTATGTTCTATAACCCTTTCCACTCCAATTACTGGGAACCCAGTTTTCCTATCAGCTCCATTTACTTTTAAGCAAAGATTGCCTACTATATTTCTTCAGTGGGAAAAACATATTTCTGATAGTTCCAAAAAGCTGATGTATTTTTTGTTTGTTTCTTCTCTGACTATAGTATAGATTAACCCTTTGCACGCTACATAAGAAATTTGCTATTTCTTTTAAACGTGTCATAAATTAAAAAAGAAATATTTTAAAAATGTTTAAAGTTCTATTTAGAATTTTGTTATAAGGCCAACAACTGTTAAGAAAACACAATCCAAACTGGTATTTTTAAATCAATATTTAATATACAGCAATTTGTAAAATTCCCATTGTTGAACAATTATTCTGTTTATTTACTCATAAATCTATAAAAAAAATAAATTAGATTAAGCTAAAATATATTTGTAATCATAATAATTATTTACAAGTTTACTAATATAGATGACATACAAGCACTTACAAGTATCCCTAGAATGTTTTTTTTTTTTTGTGTGAAATAACTCAAAACACTCATCTGGGTGGTCCGAGAAATCCCGTAATACGCGCGGCGCAGCAGCACACAATGGCCGCTCGGTTGCCATGGCGACGGTGCGTGAAGGTCACGATGACAAAAAACGTTGTCATCCTTTCTGTTGTCTTCAAAATTACCTCAATAACCATTTACGTACACGTTAGTATAGTTTTATCACTTAAATTTAAATATTTAACTCAAAATATTCAAATGCGAGAAATACGGTAATACGCGTTTTACGTAAATATAACGTTGCGAGAAATCCCGTAATACGCGTGGAAAGGGTTAATATAAAATAAAACATATTTTTATTTTCAAAATTTTTTTATTATATATATATTTATTGGAACAAAATTAAATTTCTAACAAAAAAACGGATACAAGAATTTTTTTTAATTTTTTAGATAGGAAGAATAGTATTTGTTTGTTTGTTTTCTGTTGTTTATATCCTAACAAACAAAAAAAGTCATTTTGAAATATTTTAGAGAAAATTATATATAAAAAAATATATATTATTCTAAAACTGGGTTTTTATGAAAGACAACATTTTTACAAAAAAAAAAAACAAAAAAAAACAGTTGACTGCAACTAGTAAACAATTGCTCCATAAATTTTATTTTATTTCTTAGCAACAGTCAAAAAGTACATAATTCAGACCTAATTTGTTAGAAAAGCTTTTTTCAATAATTCAAAACATGTTATCAGCTAAAAATATAAACAGACAAAATCTAATAGCCTACTTGCAACGCTCTTTCATTTTCATACCTGTTACACATAGGCCTATGGTAAAAATACTTATGAACATACAGAAAATGTAAAGGATGAAAAGAAATGTTTTAGGCACATAACTAGTTGGATAATAAATTGGATAATAAATCCTCGTCATATAGTAAGCTGGTAATACCGTCATCACTGAGGTTCGAAATTGAAACTATTCTGTCGCCACTTCCATAATTTGGTAGAATACTACTGCCGTCGTCTTCGTCCATTTTATTCGATATGAATCATCGTCGTAAAAATAAAAATATTACAAATAAACAGTAAAACAACAACGATAACCTAGCACCATCAATGCGTTGTATAAGCTCACTACGAACGATAACATATGACGGAACAACGCGAGAGCAGTCAGCCAGCTGTTTACAGAGCAGCCACAGACGACAAACATTACATTTTCTGATGTTTGTTTACCGATAAAAACTAAACTCAAACGGTTCCAAAAAAATTCTACAGATAGTTATGTATCTAATATGAAAAAAAATGTAAGCCAAAATATGGACAAGCCCCCTGTTGTATATAATTTACCCCTGCAGTTACTTACTGAGTGAGCCAATCATGCAGTGATGTCATTACTTTTAACATCACCGATTTAATTTTAGCATAATTTTACATTTTTGTACATAGTGAACAATTGTCTTGCTAATAGATTTCAAGATAGCAATCAATAAAACTTTGTTTTTTTAAATGTATTTGGCCATAGTAGGGTTAATTAGGATGACAAATCCTTCATTGTACATAAAAAAGAATATTATTGTTTGTTTTAACTTGTATAAATGTTGTTCTATGAAGTATTTATAATTTTTTATATTGTTACTGTTTTTGGGTCATTCTATATCACTTCATCTAAGCCTATCACTCGTAGTCTCATATTTTCATGAACATTCTTTTATTTTTTCCTTTTGTCATGTTTATCAACCACGTACAATTTTATTGTTATATCTGTTAACTCTTTTTGAGATACAAAGTATAATAGTAGCATGCAAAAGCTCCGGTTTTATCTTTGTAAGTATTTTAATGAAATTTCTTAATTTTTATATTAAAATATTATGTATTGACATTTAAAAAGTGCTAATTAATTGTCTTCCACATACTTCATACTTGAGGATTAATTTAAAAATTTATTTCCATTCAAGTTACACATTGACCAATAGCTGCACATTAAAATGTCTTTTTTTAGTGTTAAAAAAACCTAGGTTTAGATTAATAATTGATGTATTAGCTAAAGTTTATTTTGCAAAACAAATTTATCCTTCAAAAATATTTCTTTACGAGTATTTAGAAACATTAATGCAAGAATCAGTACAAACTAACAAAGATATAATATTTTTCTTGAAAGGTCGCCGAAGCTTACACATCCGAAAATGTTAAAAATCAGTATTTACATGTGAAATTTATTTATCAAAAAGTATTAATGATACAAAAATAAAATGTTACATGGTAATAGGATAGCAAAAAGAAAAAAAAGCTTGAACCTTTCACATGATAGGTGTCTGAACCAGTGATGTGACATTGAATGACCCTTTTTGTTTATTATAACTTATGTTTTTTCTCTTCATGTACTTTCTCTTTCAAATGCAGTTCATTTCACTATTTATTATTTTGTTTAAACCTTCAGTTATTTAATCTTTTAGGTGGTCTAGTTTTTATTTCACCATCATTTTCCATGTCACCTTTCATTCTTTCTTATTGCTTTCTTAGTAATTCCTTCATATCCAAATATCATGTAATATGAATCTAATATTTGTATAATTCTCATTGGTTATGTTTATTTCTTCCTGTTTTCTTTCAACTATTAAACTTATTTCTCTGTCTTAATCAACATCATTATTACTACTCTTACTTATTATCTGCTTAGTGCTCTGTCTTGAATAAGAATTACTTGCAGAGTTTCTAGCTTGCCAGCGTGGTCTAAGGCTTTAGACTGCAGAGGGTATAGTCCAAAGTTTGAATCCCCAACTGAGCTAACGGTCAGTACTTCACTCATTGAATAAAGTTCACATACAGGCCTGCAGATCAATGTAAACTATTGAGTGAAGTATACAAAAAAATTAATGCAACCGTTTCAAATAATAAAAAATCAAAAGGTCTTAAACCAATTAATTAAATGCTTAAGAATAATAACAATTACAGTACCAAGACAATTTTATAAATCAGTTGTTCAATAAAGACATACACATTGATTGGCCATTAAGGTTTAGGTTTAAGTTCATTTATTCATTATTAAGACGCCGATTGTCAAGATAAGGGCGAATGAGTGTAATGATTGTAGTTGAACGAGTGTACTCATTGTTACTAACTAAAGTCAACTGTTCCTCAGAAAGAGCTATTTATTAATATCTCAGTAGTTAGAGCAATTAATAAATAGTTAAATAACAAAACAAGTTAACTAAGTTTTGTAATTTAAAAATTGCTTTTTGAATCAGCAACGTGTTAATATTTACCACGAGTAATAATGTGCCAAACTGTTATTTCATTGCTATAAAATAATGACTAGCATAATTCTTTTTTTAACTTACTAATGAGTGTAGCTGAAACATAAAAACTGTAGCATGCAGTCTGGGAAAAATTAAAAGACTCAGTAAAATAGGCTAAAAATTACCTATTTACCTAATCTCCTAATTGATGCTATAGAATACACTATCTATAGACTTTCCTCCATTAATTGTCAAGATAGAGCTGTCCATAACTTTGCCAATTCTATGACTCATAGACCACCTCATCATTTTCTTTTCCTTCTGATCATTACAATATTCACTTTTATCTCCATATTTATTCTATTTCTATCAATTTCTTCTATTTTTAATCAAAATTTGAATTGTACTAATGCTAATTATAACTTATTAGTTTATTAAAAGTACTAATGCTAATTTCAAATGCTTTTATTTTATAGCCACATCGACCTTTGGGTGTATTTTTGTTCCATACAAATTCTATTTGGAAAGATCATAGTGGAGATCAGGTTAGAATTATCTCCTAAAAACTTCTATGTTTAACCCTCTCCTGTACCCATCAATTCAAAGCAGCAATTTTATAGTGAGTTTATTTCTGTACCCATTGAATGTCAGCTGCTTTCATGTCTTTATTGTTACAAAACCTTATCAAAACGTGTACTTTACTTTTTTAATTAGAGGAGGAATTTTAAACAGTCATAAGCGACCTTAAATACAGTCAAATGGGTCCGTAACGGCGGTTGTGGCTTGCCAAAAGATAGTAGTATCTAGCACGCATGCGCTGGCTGGACGCCGATCACAGCGCTACAGCGGTGGGATTTTATAACAGTACTTACTTTAAAAACACGCCTCGTAATAAAGAAAAAGGCACTAAAATAATAACTTCCTCAAAGCTTTTGGATAAAATTCACTTACACTGACTTAAGGCTATTGGTGAACCAATAGTGTTTTTATTTTTTTCTATTTACTTTTGAATTTAATTGACACTTTTCTTCTTTTAATTTACTTAGTTTAATAGTATTCATAGGAGCAACTGAAACATTTTGTGGGATTTGACGTCGCATTATGTTTCAAGTTATACTGTTTAACTATTGTAACGGGTGCCATTACTTATAAATAGTTTTGCCGGTTCGAGTGTTAATGGTAAGAATACAGGAATTGCACACTTGTAGTATAAAATATGTTTAACTCTCGTGTGGTGTTAAACCAAGTCGTCCTCTTAATTTGCAACCACTTGAGGTCATTGGCTGAATCACATTGTGATTTTATGATTTGTTTCACTACCACCATTGTTATTTCTTGTGTTGCAATGATTGGGACGGCATTTAAATGAGTTGACATGATTATTTTTTTTAAATTAATCTATTAATTGAAGCAGAAAATGTTCTATAATAACCAGCTAATAAGGTGAAGTAAATTTGAAGTGCAAAAAGGGTAGGTAGCAGCATTTTGTAGAAACTGACCTTTGGCTCACCACCGTACATAAAAGGATGCGTTCAGGTGTCATTTGTACAGGAGAGGGTTGAATTCTCTTTTCAGGGTGTCTAATTTCAGGACACGTAGGAATAGCTCAGGTAAACATTCTTACGTTATCCATGATAAAAAATATTGATTTTTAATCTAAATTTGTCGTTTCAAAACATTTGTTGTGTCTTTTATAGATAACATAGTAATTAATTAATAACTAGCAAAAGTATTGTTTCAAAAGTTAGTCTGACAAAGTTTTTCCTTTTTTATAATATAAACAATTTTTAACTTTTAGTTTTCAAAAGTAGCTTAGAAGTTGATTCATGAAGAATCGGAAATAAAAGTATAATTATCAAAAACTCATCACATATTTGTTTTTCATTCAGTTTGTTTTCCTAACTTTGCTTGAAAAGATAAGGTTTATTAAAAGGTTTTCGTTATAAAAATAGCTTGCTTTACATAACAAATGAAACGTCAATTTAAAATTAATTAAATTGTCCAAGTTTATTTTTTGCATATTTTAGTTTATTTATAATTTATTGCTGCATGTTATTTATAATTTGTTAATTTTAGTTGTTTGGTTAGTGTAATATTTACTTCATTTTTCACTGTATTTATTTATTAGCCCTTTTGTGACAAGTCATTTTAAAGCTACAGTAGACTCTCCTAACCGGCCACCTATCAGCCGGCCATCGCTTTAACCAGTCCCTTTTTCCATTATAATGACTTTTTTAACTGGCGAGTTTTCGACGAGAAGTCACTTTAACCGGTCGTGATCAGCCTAAAATGGATGGCGGCAATATTTGTAATATTTATGATTCATGCAGACTTGTCACAAGGTGTTAACTATTGTCTGCTTCATTCCTTTAATGACATATACCTATTTTTACAACTGTCTGTCTAAGAGTTTCTGTGGTGTGTTGATCTTTACTGTTTATGCAAATATAGGTAATCTTTGTTTAAATCGTTTGTCTTTGTGATAAATTGAGTGTTTTGTGAATATACTTCCTAAGGTGAGCAGCAGATTCTTAATTATTTATTACAAAACATCAATTTTACAACTTATTCACTCAACTGACAAGTGAAGCTTTAAATTAAAAAATTTTAATTTTCTGCCGAAAACTTGGAAAACTGTAATGGCTGTGTAATTTTTACGTTATGTCTTATAAATTTAGCATTAGATAAACTGTAATTTAAAGATTTTTTGAGCTCCTCGGTTTAACCGGTCTAACCAATATCCAGGCCAGGCCCACGGTTCCAAGGTACCCGGTTAAGACAGAGTCTACTGTACTGTTACTTATTTGTGGTGGTTTAATTTTTACATCAACTAACATTTTCATTTCACATTAGCTTTTATATAATTTCCTCAATCTGATTACAATCTTTTTATTCTTATACTTTTTATCATTTTAATTTATCATTTTTGTGTCAGTTAATATTTTTTATTCTTTCTAAATTTTGTTAAATTTCTTTAATAACAGAAAAAATAAAATAATTTTGATTAGTCAATAGAATATTTTTTCTACACACTACCGTTACAAAGTAAGGTCGTAAATTTTTTAATTCAAGTATAGCTGTACATTATTTTTGTTTGTGTTTAGTTTCAGAAATGGATATAATTGTTTATATTACATTTTAACATATGTAATAATTGTACACGAAATAGTAACAATTTATAAAAAATGGAGACCAGAAAGCCTTAACATTTTTCATAATTGATATTTACAATACACAGTTCACGTCTTTTTTAATTTGCTCTTTTAAGATAGTTTTGTCTTTAATTAGAGTTTGGATTATGATTTTTTTAGATTGAGGAAGAAGTACTTGAAACAGTGTAGCACTATCATATAATACCTATATATTGTATGTGTTTTTTCTTGTAATAAAATGAACAGCACATTTTAGTTTTGGGCATAGTTAAATTTTTAGGCTATTAAAGTCTTTCTTGTTTTGGTATAAAAGTATTAACTACATCAGTGATCTTAATGCTGCCAAAAAAAAGTACTACGCCCTTTTTGAAACACATCTCAGTTACGGCATTGCTATATGCAGAGCCACTAAAATAATCAATTTGCAATGATTCCTTGTAATTTAAAAGAAAGTTATAAGAACTCTAAAAGGCCTACAACCCATGGACAGCTGCCGGGAAGGATTCAAAGAACTCCGCATCTTGACGGTTGTAGCCTTATTCATCCAGAAAGTGGTTCTGTTTGCTGATGGGGAATAATTTCCCTCAGAGGGCAGACAGCCACAATTATAACACACGACATGCTGCAAATTGAAACCTGCCAGCATACCATATCTCACTGTTTGAGAAAAATCCAATGCACATGGGATGCAAGTTGTACAACTTACTACCAGCCGAGATTAAGACTGAAGGCGAGATTGACAGAAGGGAAAGAACCTGAAGTTAGCATTAAATACATGGTTGGTGACCAGGCCATTCTACACGCTGGAAGAATTTCTGCAGGGGGATAACTGACATATAACCAAGAACATTTCAATTCTCTTTCTAATTTTCCTTTTCCAGTAAAATATTGACGCCATTACTTTTCTTAATGAAACTGTGAATAAAGAAATGTTTACTATGATTAAGTTAGGTGTGAGAATGAAGGCTTAAATAATCCCAAGTTCACTTTGTAAATGAAGATATTTCACTTTTGGCACTATAATTAAATGTAAGGAATAAATACTACTGACACACTGACAGTACGTTATGGCCTGTATTGGCCAGAGGCATTGTGACACTTGCCTGACTGTGGGCAGCAGAACAGTTATTTTTATCTAGATTTAGGTCATGGAAATGGACACGAAACATAATGATCACCATCTGTCAATCTTGCCACAACTGTAAAAACATATAGAACTAATAACAAGCAAAGCAATTCCGAAAATGAGCTACAATTGATTTAGGCCACTACATACTGAGATAAAATTACAACCTATAGGCCAAAATAAATCTCAAATTCCTAAGTTTAACCCAGGAAATATCACACCAGCCTTTGCAACAGAAATCTACAAAACTAGCCCAACAAATTTGCAAGAACTAAAAGACAGAATTATTGGAACTGCTAAAAAGTTAATCTCGATAAAGAAGGTTAAAAAATGTAATTGTAATAAAACTGAAGATATGCTGAGAGATAAGTCTAACATCCAGGAACAAAAGAAATTCTTTCATAATGATGAACCTTATCAACAGTTATTACTCAAAATGGAGGAATACTAAGCTAGTTCAAACACATCCTTTCCAGAACAAATTATAAATCTAAGACTAATCCTTAGTCATTATAGAATTTGTAATATAGAAATTGTTTAATTTTTAGACTTTAAAAGGCACATGATTCCATCAACTGTGAAGCTCCTTCAATTTTTTAAAGAGCAGAGCCTGAACCTAAAACCTTTAGAATTGATGAAGGAAACACTACTTACTAATAGTAAAGCAAAAGTAATATTTATGGGAGAAATTGTGAACTAATTTAAATAAAAACTGGAATTAGACAAGAAGATGGTATTTCTCCATAAGTGTTTAACTTTGTTTTAGAAAAATAAATCCATGAATGGTGAAAACAAAAATTAAAGTGAATCAAACCATCAAATTTGGTAGAACCAATATTATTAAAATCATCTATCTTGCTTTTGCTGCTAACTTTGTATTTTCAACTTGAGAAAGTGTCCACTGTTAAAAAACAAAATGAACAAAAAGAAGTAGCAAAAAAACTGCCTTTATAATCAACATAAAACATTTAATTTTATTAAAAAAAAAAAACATTTAAGTGTGAAAAAAATCAGACATGATATTACAAGTAAATGAACCAGACTTATGTAGGGATAAAAATTAAGTATTGAAAAGTAAGATTGACATCAAACAAATTCAAAAAGCTAAAGAAAGATGATCTGAAAAATATTAGATCCATTAAGTACTGAGTTCCAAACCACAGCCTTAAAGTAATAAGGAAGAAAGACGATTACATTGTGCATAACACCTGACAGTCCGGGGTTGCGCATGCACAGCAAGTTTTACTGGAGGAGGTCAGTACGTGTGGCGATACAGAGAGTGCTCTGGACGGTGGGCAAGCATCTCACGGGGACAGGACATCGGGCCTACAAGACTTTGATAAGTCATAGTTGTAATTAGAGGAAAAGAGGATTCACTTAGAGGTTAATGAGGAAAGAGGAATGGGTTAGCACCTTTTAGCAGCCCATGACATAGTCTGAACGAAGGACTTGTTGCTTAAATATCACAATCTCATTCCGTGCCCTAGACTGTTTCGATTTCTTAATTCCACTCTCAATAACAAATCAACCCTATTAAAAAGAGAAAGTTCTTTTAGGCACCTTACGATAGACTTCCACAAGGCTCTGATTTTACTGATCTTTTCTTTAATGCGTGCATTGCTGACATTTCTACCACACAGTCAATAATATAATATATATATATATGAAGACGATTTTGTCCTCATATCTAACCCAAGGATGTACAAAAAAATGATGTATAAGAACACTTATAGTTGATCTTGCCATACTTGGCAATTATTTTAACATCGAAGCTATAACAGAAGTAGCCTGCTTTTATTTGAGTACTAGCTAGGGAAAAAACAATATTTCTGTTTCAACGGGGTGGGCTGAAACAAAACCAGCTTCCACATTCTTTAGAGTCAGCTTAGTTTGATCTCCGTTTTAAAAGTCATTTTCAGAAACTGCAGTTAAATGAGAACCAGAACTAACATTGTACAACAACTTCCTGGATCATCATAGGGGTCAACGCACAAGTCCTGCATACTTCACCACCTCCAATCCTGCTCTGATCCATTGCTAAATATTGTGTTGTCTTGTGATTTAACTAACAGTGTTTATGTAAGAGTGGTCAGTGTTAGGACTATCAGCGGTTACCTTATTGCCCCTCCTCCATAGCTTCTTGTGCTGTTCAACATAGCTCCTCTTGAAATACTTTGAAAAAAATGCTATACTCAAGGAGTTTATAAAGATCTGGAATTGTATTTCACAATATTTTGCGCAATTTAAACCTAGAAAACCACCTCTTCAACTAGCTCAGTTGAGTTCTCATCAAAAACACTGGGATTTAAAATGTAATTTGTCAGAACAAGTTTCTAGTACCAGACAATATGATTGTTACAGGAGGAATGAACCTACCTCGTAAGGAATTGACTATTTGCTATGAATCACATAGTTAATAAGTTAGTACTGATAAGTTTTTATTGTTGACCTCTTTTTTTCTTTAATTAATTCATTTTTTGTCCAACAAGAACAAACCATACAATATATGTACATATTAAAAACTCACCAACTCAGCTGATATGTCACATAATTTGGAGTAATAAGGTACACGTTGATTGAGGTTGTAGTTAACTAAGTAACATAATTAATATCTTTATATTCATAACAGTTGTTCTTAATCAAATGATAATATTGCAAACACATATTAAAAAAATTTAAAAAAATCATTGATTCAATTTTAGATGGAGGGAGTTTATGGATTATTAAACTCAGTTTTAAAGAAATGTCTTATCATAAAATTCTAACTTGAAAAACCACCCACAAATTTTAAAATATCACTCAACAATTTATGAGATAGTCCATCAGGCTGTTTTTAATTTAACTTTGATGAGTCATGACTGGCTATTTCTATTACAGTAGAGTCCCGCTAATCTGAATTTCAGTAATCCGAAAATCTGCTTAATCCAAAATAGAAATTGGCTAAAGATTTTGGGAAAATATAAATGCAGTTAACGTAAGACCCACTACTTTAACAACTAAACTGAGTATTATGTAAACACATGAGTTCGAACTGTTGATGCGAGACTAAAATTGGGAATATAGCGCGAGAACGTCAGATATATGCAATCCACTTCCTTCAGCTGCAGATGCTGTCAGCCATGTTGGTTTTAATCCCATATAAACAATGTTATTTGCAAATCCATATTTTTTCGTTATTTATTGACGAACATTTGTGTATTAAGTGTCATTTTAAACGTTATATTGCTCATTGGGTTTGCTTTGAATACATACGCCTAGTTTTGAAAAATAGGTGAAAATAAAAACTTCAAACTGAATATTGTTGTCTATAAAACTAATTAGGACTTCTCAAAGCAATTCCAACATTCAATTTTATTCTTGATCAAATGCAATTCGTTTGGAAATAATCCGTTTAAAAATAACTGTTTAGTTTGGATACACATGATCGTATGTCCGGTTCGAAAATAAGATTGTTCTTATGGGATTAAAACCAACATGGCCAACAGCCTCTGCAGACTCTCAAGTGGTCTAGTGGCAAATGTAATGTAAAAATGTAAAAGGGTGTTCTAAGAAAATCTGTTTAGACAGAAAAATTCGGTAATCCGAAATGGGGTCCCAATTATTTATGATTATCGGGACTCCACTGTACATCTTCTTTTATGAGCTAAAAGCTCATTACCATAGTAACTTATGTCTATTCAATCTATGTTTAAAAATGAGTTAAATAACCATCAACTAAATGAAATTGTTACTTTGATTTTATAGCTGGATACAAATTGTCAGAGACCAGCTATAAATCCATCTGCAGGAGATAGTTCGTCGCAGCCATTTGTCACTAGGACTCCCAGTGTCCTTTTTCCTTCGTCCCAAATAAGAAATCCAAATGTACCAGTTTTCCCTAGACAGAATCCAAATATACCAGTTTATCCTGGACAGAATTCAAATGTACCTGTTTTTCCTGGACAGAATCCAAATATACCAGTTTATCCTGAACAGAATCCAAATGTACCAGTTTTTCCTATACAGAATCCAAATGTACCTTTTTTTCCTGGACACACTTCAAATGTACCAGTTTTTCCTGGGCAGAATCCAAATATACCATTTTTTCCTGGGCAGAATCCAAATATACCAGTTTTTCCTGGACAGAATCCAAATATATCAGTTTTTCCTGGACAGGTTAGAATTGAACTTCAACTAGTTGTAATTTTATAATGATATAATATCTAACCCTCTCCCTAATGTACCTAATTGAGCCGTTGATTTTTATGCTGACAAAGGTAAAAATCTTTTTTGTTTTGGCTTTTATTTGATGAGAAGTTTTTTCCATACTCACGTATATATTTACATAGTTGAAATTATGAGCAACCCCTGTTTTTGGCAAATATATTTCAACATTACACAATTCAAATTAATTTGATTTTGACGGTAATATAACATGTTCTTTACTATAGGGCAAGTGTCTGAATTTGTTAGGTTTTGTTTATGACAGAAAAGTACCTTTTTCAAATGTTCCTTTGGTAAAGTTTGAAAAGGGTGAAACAAACTTAAATGTATTACCTTATCTTCAGACCATATTCAGCTCCATTAACCCTCGTCTGTGATGGACTGAAAACAAATCCAGTGGCCTTGAAATATCTCCATGATTATTTTACCTCTTTTGTGTGTGTCAACTTAAAAGGATTTAACAAAAGAATATTTTTTTTAATATTCTTTTGGCAAATCCTGAAAATACCTAAAAAGGTAAGCCTGCCCTCCTGTCCTGAACAAAACCTAAACAGTACACTGAGTAAGTTGGAATTCATTTTCAGATGTTTGCCTTATTTGCTTTTCTTAACATATTTCTGCTATGAAATGTTTTACTACTTAATTTGTTGCTGTACAGTTCATCCAATAATCCAAGCCCAAAATATTAATTCAAATAACTAAAATAATATCTGAGTACATTTTTAATTCATAACAAATGCAACCCTAGGTTGGCATGTAAATGTGTGGGTAAGGACTGTTTATAAAGCTTGAACCGAATGAAGATGAACATTTCTGTGACGAGCAGTAAGGAGAAGTGAATTTAGAAAAATAAAAACAAAGATTGTAGCTCTTTTTTAAAAAAGCAATACTATGCTTATCTACACTTAGTTGCTTGTTTTAGTCCAATTGTGTAGGAGACATTTAACTGTCCATGATTAGGGAGAGGGTTGATTCTCTGATTTTCTGTTTTATAAACTCAGGGTGCCTGTTAAGTCTGAAAGCATAAGAATTACAGAGTTAAAATATAGTAAATTTAGCTCTGATACAAGAATATCTAAAAGAAATATAATTAAGGAGATGTCAGTTCAGCTAGCTTACCTTGTTTTAACAAGCACAGTGGACTCTCCATAACTCAAACCTCACGGGAATGTAAGTTATATTCAAGTGAATTTTATCTTGTTCTATGTACATTTTTCAAATGATAATCTTTAAACATGTCCGCTAATGAAGCTTTCCATTCAGCACATACTTTATTATTTATACTTTTACTACGAACGTTCATAAATAAAATATTCTGTCTATTTTTAAAGTTCTCTAGCCATCCGCTGCTAGCTTGAAATTTTTCATGGCCCAAGGCTTTTGCAAAACTTTCAGCTTTTTTTCATCAACAGATCTCCTAAACTAACTTGGTTATCCCTATTCCTTAAACTACTGAACCATACATTGTTCAATATCTGGAAACTCAGCCTCCCTTTTTCTCTTACATTACTCTTACTCTTACATTACTGGCCCGTAAAATGTGTCAGCCTCGTTTTTCAAAATGGTGCAAAGCTTACTACATGGGATACTGAATTCATCATCATTGTGTTTTTCTTCTGCTTTCTCTCATTTACTTTCCTTTTATCATCTTTATTGTTACTTGCACTGGACACATACCAAGGAAAAGTAAACACACGAAACAGTGGCTAACTACGATAAGAAACAAAGCATGTCAGTGTTCTCACAATACATTGGCGTTGTCTGCAACTGCTGTGTACAAAACAACCCCAGACAGATGACTTATAGTTATCTTGAAACACGCTAGTTTATTCCAGTGATTGTTTGAATTATTGAGGTCCATTGACAAATCTTCAAGTTAATAGAGGTATTAATTCAAAACGTTTCGGCTTAACTACTGTTCTTTGAGTTACTGAGGTAATTATTTTATACTAGAGGTTTATATTTTATATTACCTTATATTCAGTCAAGTGGCCCAACACGTTGACAGATGGCGACTGGTTTCGACTAACTCATGTAGACATTTTCAAGCCGAAAATACATAAAATCTTCCCTATTGTGAGGTTGTCAGAAGTCATGAAAAACACTGAACACATACAAACGGACGTAACACAAAAAACACAAAGTGGACATTTATTCAATTAAAATGTGGCATAAACACGGTTGGTTCACGGCACTGGTGGGGCAGGTTGCGAGCCTAGACTGACGCCGTGACCTTGCACAATCTTGCTCCCCCTCCCCCTCTCAAAGTTCTTATCAGGTTCCTTATACTTTGTTATGATTCCCGTGATGTTTGAGGCTGTTTCAAAGAGCAGGTTCGATTCAAAGGAGGATTTCGATTAGAATAAACTGGGGTTGTTTTCTGGCCTTGTAAATGTGGTATTCCTCAACCATGTCTAAATATCTACCTCTATCTTTATGTATCTGTAATATTTCTAAATTTTTGCCAGAATAATTATGATTTGTATTGATTAGGTGCTCAGCATAGGCAGAGGTTTGTTTTTTTTAGGCAGGTGTTCTTTGAAACGGGCTTTGAATGAACGATGAACTTTGAATTATATAATTTGGCATATAAAAAAACTCTTGCAGCTCTCACAATTAAGTTTATATACTCCTGCTGCTATAGTTTTATCTGAAGATGGGGGTTTCCGTTCTTTTAAAGAAAAAAGATTATTTTTTGTTCTGAATGAAAGTTTCACTTCATTTTTGGCCAGTTTACTCTTTAATGTGCTACTTAGATTATTTTCAAAATCTGTCGATATGTATATTGTTCTTTTGTTTTTATCTATAGAGGTGGTTTTATTTTTATGGATAAGATTATCAATAATGTCACTCTTGTACCCATTAGAGACAACTATATATTTAATGGCGTTCAATTCATTATTATAATCATCTTCATTCATTGGAATAGAGATTAACCTATTGACAAAGCTGTGTTAAGCGGCTGATTTCTGGCTATGAGGATGGTGTGAAGTGCTGTGTATTGTCTGAAGTGTTGTTAGTGGGCTTTCTATAAATTTTCAATTCAAACTTGTTTATGGTCCTTGAAATGGTCAGGTCTAAAAAGTTAAGTGCTCTGTTGTTCTCTTCCTCTAGTGTTAATTTAAATTGTTGTGCTTGCAGTTTAAATATACCTCAAACCTTTTTAATTGCCTCTTTGTTCCATTAAACAGTACTATGGTATCGTCCACATAGCAGTAATAAAATATAATTCTGTCTTTGTGGCGATTATTTTGTGAGAACAAATGTTTATTTTCAATATGGTTCAAAAAGATTTCCGATGAGATATTTGATAGAGGGGACCCCTCAGCTAGACCGGCTCTCTGTGAATATATTTGGTTTTCAAAAATGAAGTAGTTTTGTTTGAGTACTATGTCAGTTAGCTTTATGAGTTCACAAATCGCCTCTTTACTTAATGAAGAGTGCTTATCTAAATTATCTTTTAGAATCATTAATGTTTCACTGGGCGGAACATTGTGAATAGATTTTCAACGTCAAATGACAATAGTTATCTTTTATTTTGTGTACGAGATCTGAACTGTTTCTGAGGCTGTTGTTATTTTCAATCTTTTATTCCCGTGTTGGGCCTCTTGACTGAATATAAGGTAATATAAACCTCTAGTATAATTAGACAGTAGTCTGGAGGCAATTCACTATGTAATTATTTTGTCCATTCTTATTTTTGAGCTTTTCTCCGGCTTTTTTTTCCAACTTAGCAAGGTTTTCTGAAGGGAACAAAATATTATACGAGTTAACAAGGAATTCGAGATACCAAGTTTCAAGTTATTGAGAGTGAACTGTAATTCAACTTCTGGCTAGATATATCAAGTTCTGATATTGCTCTTGTTTCAGGCTTTAGCAGAGAAGAAAATATTAATGTGCCACGTTTCATTGTTTACTGTTAAAGCCCCAAACAGGGGTGAAATATCAAAATTTTGTAATTTTTTAGAAAGCTGAATTACTTTCAGTACCAAGTAAGCCAGCTGAAGCTGAAGTGCCTTCTCCTTGATAAATTCTCAGCTGTAAAGCTCTTTTTACAACAATTAATGTAAACATCATTAAACTTTTAGATATACAAAATTAATGCACAAAATTGCTCTGAACATTTTTAAGTTTTTAACATATATGAGGTATAGTCAAAAAGTCCCCTTAATTGGTTGAAATATAAAATGTACAAAGTTGAAAACTTACAAACCTATTCTCTTTCAAAATACTGCAACAACACTTGCCCCTACGATTATTCAGATGTTCAAGACACTTTTGAAACTTGTTATCTGAAATGTCTTTCAATGCTTTTGTCATATTTTCTCGGACAGCTGCAGCAAATCGTTCTTCTTTTATTGATATTTCCAGCTGTATGATCAGAAAGAAATCGGCCGGCGGAAGTCAAGGGAGTAGGGAGGATATTCTAGCGTGGTAACGCTGTGCTTCCCTTGTGGTAGTTACGTACAAACAGCGATCAATGTGCAGGGTCATTGTCATGCAGCAAAATCTATTTCTGTTTAAAGTTTCTTGTTCACTTTAAACATGTTCACCTTTGGGAATGAACTCGTAGTGAATTAAACCTTCGTAGTCAAGAGAACCTCCAGCATAACTTTTCCCTTACTTTTGTTCAAGCAAAATTTTACCCTCCTAGGTGATGTTGTTTTACATTCAGAGGGCTAATGTTTTGTTTGAGGGTCGTACAGAAAACACCAGTAACAATTTTTTCCCAAAAAAATCACAATCTACAACAGCCATATCAATAAACTCAACAGCCATTGTCAACCGTTGTTTATAGTCTGAAGTCAACATTTTTGGAACCACTTGCAAACAAAATCAATGCACATTCAAATGGTCACGAAGAATAGTGTGGACATTTCTATGTGATAAATTTGTCTTGATGTGATTTTATCAATTGTTATTCTTCTGTTTGCACAGACAATTTGCTTAGCTCACTCAATGTTGTCATCTGTGGTTCCAGTTGAAGGGTGTCCTCTACGAGGGTTATCTAGATATTCATTTTGGAAACTTTTTGACCCTACCTCGTATATTATGTAGTGTTAAGCTGAAATTTGGTCTACAGTGTGTTTTAGTAAACATTTTTTAACTCTATTTTAATTTCAACTTGAAAGTCTTATTATGTACCTCTTAGATCCATTTCTCTGTAGAAAATATTTCATATGAAAAATATCAAAAAGGCTTAATATTCATACAAATAAATAATAAAAATGTTAATTTTGTGTTTTAGTCCATTTTTGTTTTTTATTTTGTAGTTATAGTAGATAGTGCACACGCAACTCATATAATGACTCTCATTTTGTAGCTTGAACCTCAAGGCTGGATGTCACCTCCATTTATTAGTTCATTTTTTAGTATTGTATGGACAGCACATCTCATTTCACATCACATCCACCAAGTGAATGAAAATTTGCCAACTAATCCAGGACAGGTTAGAATAGAATTTCATTTTTTTATTTTTTTTATTTTGAGATAAAGTGTAACCCTCTCCCACATGCATATAATTGAGCAAATAGTCCCATTGTTGGGCCATTTTTCTTACTTTTTTTCTTGCTGCTTATATAAAAACATTTGTTCTTGTGACTTCCGTTTGACTGGATATTTTCCTTAACTAAAAAAAATCTTTGAAATCAAGTTTGTTTGTTTTTTTACTTCTTTAGTAAGGAGAATGCCGATCTTAAATATTGTAATCATACACAATTCATATACAACAAAATCATAATCAACCACAATGTTGCGACCTACTCACATCATGCTTGAGTGGCATCTGAGTGTAGATGAGAACCATTTGTTAAATGGAAATTAAACATATGCGAATACAGAGCATTTATCAACAAGTTAATGTCAAAAGCGCTTGTTTGTCCATTCTAATTTGATTGTACAAGGTCTTTTTTTTGGGAGAGGGTTTATTCTTTGACTTTTTTTATTTTTGTTTTATTTTTTTTAATATTGTGTCTGTAAACTCTGGACACACAGGAAGAAATTGCACAGATGTCATTTTAGTTAAATTAGCCATTGTAAAGAAATATTTTAAACATTTTAAGGGTTTATTTTATATCCTGACAAATATATCTAGTTTACAAATTTTCTTTGTATATTTATTTGAAAAGAGTGAAGATGGGACCTAAAGAAAAAATATACAATAATTGGGGGGAAATCACTACTACTATGTTATTTTCACAATATTAAAAAATTACAAGAACAGTACTTTTATTTCAATTGTTGTTTATTTTGGCACAGTAATATTTCTTTCACAAAATAAATGCTTGAGCGCATAATAAATGAAATAATACATTAAAGCTTTAAATTAACCCTAGAGATTAGTTTCAAGGTAGGCAACTTATTTTGCATGTTCATTATTGTTTGCATGTATATATTGTTTATATTTGCTTATTACATGTATCATATATGATTTGTTGGTTTCAGTCAATATTAGGTATACATATATTAGTATAACTTCACATTTTCTTGCTTCAACTGTTATCTTCAGCAATATAATCATTTAATTCATCACAGCTTCTTTCCTTCTACTTAAGGTACCAAAATGTATATTCCTTCATTTTGTGTTTCACTATACTTAATCATTTAATTTTGTGATAGTTTCTTGATATCTGAACATTACAGATATCTTTGTGTCTTGATATTATGGTGCTGAAATTTCTTCATCAGTTAAAAATCTGTATACTCTTAAGTTATAAATTTGTATATTCTTCTTAATCTAACAATTGTTTCAAATTATTTTTTCCTTTTAAACTTTTAAGATTACTTTATTTATAGCTATGAAAAGTTCATGTTTCTAGTTAAACTTAGACCACGGCATATCTAATTTTTGTCCATAAATAGTGGGCGGACCGCCGCCATCAGACACTGCAGGAATAGTCGACCACGTCCATTCACATGTTCTTACTTTGCATTTTGGCGCTGTGTAGTTATCTCAGTGTGAAATTTCAGTAATTTTATTTAATGAATATGTATGTTCTATTTTATGAGACTTACAACTGTATTAAAATTTTTAATTGTTGAACTAAGGATATAATGAGCAGTTTTCAATACATTGTAAACAAATTCTACAGTAGAACCTCGCTTATCCAACGTATACCGTCGTGATGACATCGGATAATAGGAAATTGCAATAAAAAACGCTAATTTTTGTATAACTAAGTACTTTAATGCATTTTACTAAGAATTGACACTTAAGTACTGATTAAACAATCATTACTTTGGGTTATAGAACACAAAATAAAACTGATAACAATAAGAAATACAATGTAATAAAATTTCATTACAGTAAAATGTATAAGTTGCAATAGCTAAAATGAAAGGTAAATTAACAAAATGTACTAAATATAAAATTAAACAATTATAAAGGAACTTTACACACAAGTCTAAATATACACTTCTTATAAGAAGTGTACGCACACACGGTACAGCCTGCGCTAAAACTGAACGTAAGGTCAGACATTAAGCAACAAAATTACTGTATCTGCTCATTCAAAAATACAGTAGTTGACCAGTTACTTATTGCTGTATTACATTGTTACGTAATTCACGTAATACAGTACACAATCAAATTTAGCAACAAAATAACCGATTTTCGTTGTACAAAAGTCCATTCATTCCGTTCTTGACTATCTCGGAAAATCAGACCTTTTTTACAGTAGTGATTTCAGGACGGGTATGTCGGTTGAAACGGAATGTCAGATAACGAGGCTCTACTGTATTTAAAATGTTTAATAGAACTGATACTAGCTTATTGTTATTTATAAATGTTGTCAGTTCATTGTTTTCCTTTTTTATTTATTTTGATTTTATTCTATTTTACATTTTATATGTCAGTGCTATGTAAGTGTGTTATTAGTATTGATTAAAATTTATTTTTCCTTATAAATAATGTTATGTAATAATTTTTTTATTTCATCACTTTTTCATTTGTGCTATGTGCAATTTTACAATATTTGTACATTTTCTATGCCAGCATGTATGTGGATGTTTTATTTCATTCGAAACTACTTGGATAAATAAAAAAAAGTTAGCTTTAGACATTTAATTTGTTGATTATATGTACCCTAAAACGAGATTTCGTAATATAATTTTGGGCATACAGATGATTTATTACTTATTGATGCATGGTACTTAAAATTGTGTACAAGTTTTTGGTATACGACCATTGCATACTAAATCCATTGTTACCAGTGTTTGTTTAGTGGACTTATTTCGTCAAAATCTAAATTATAGGAATAAAGTTGCTTGTTTTTCTCTAGATAATTTATCATGAACTCTTCGCTCAAGTATTTTAGGAAAACTGATAAATGAGATATTGGCCTATAATTGTATTTTTTCACTATCAGTTTTGTAAAGCAGAGTGATCTTAGAAATGTTAAAAGGGCTTGGAAAGATGTTTTCTTGAAAATATGAATTAATTATATTTGCCATCAGTTTTCCAATATTTTTAGAGCAGTTATTTCCTACTGATAATGGAATGTTGTCACAACTCATAACCAGATGATTATTGTACTTTAAATTTATTAATTATTCTAAGCAAATACTGTCCTGTATTTACACTTTACTAAAATAAGATACAATTTCAGGACTACTCTTTACATAATCATTGGATACTGTCTTGTCAAATGTGTTATTTCTAAAGCCTCTGTTACATTTATAAAGTAATCATTTAAATTCTCCGCAGTTGCAGTGGGATTACTTATAACATTTTTCTTTTGTTTTCAATGTACTGTTTCTTTTTAATTTGGGCTGCTGTGTCTGATGGTTTATTACTTTCCAGACATCTTTAGTGTTGAAGTTAACTGATTTTATTTTTTTCCTTTCGTACATTTTTCTCATAACTTTTTAAGCATTTATATTGAGGCCACAGTTTTTGGTCTTGTTTAATTTTAAGCTGTTGGTATGCTGAATGCAGATTTTCTTTTTCAATTAATAGTTTATGAGTGTATTTTAGATTACATTTTGGGTTTTTTTTATTATAATCAATCAATTTTAAGGGGAAGTATGTATTATAATGATCTGTAAAAAATGTACTTTTAGTCAACACAATATAAATAAAATTTGTCCCAATTTTGGTTTGATAGTTGGATTTTTAGCTGTTCTATTGATTCTTTACTGATCATCCTTCGCTTTTGAACATTTTAAATTGTAATTTGCTCTGAAATGTTATTTCATCGATTTACTACCATGATAAGAGAGTGTTGTAATTATCATCTCTGCTTGGCACCCAGTGCTCTCTGTCAGTACGTTTTCAATAACTTCTACTATTTTGAACAGCATTGTCAGATCAGATGGAATGTCACGCTTCGTTATTGGTTGTAACAGCTCCATTTTTTTTCTTGCAGTTCATCGAGGGCAGTATCAAGATATCCTATAAGGTCTGGGAATCTCTTAAGAGATCTGGAGGCTTTCCTTGGCCACTATGATAACTTGTGCCCCTGTGTCCACTTTAAAATTTTTAGCAGCAAAGTATTTTGGGGGAACATTGTCGCATACACATCCCATCGGAGAGCATATTACCTTAGTTAGCTTTCACTATATGACATCTTTACTTCTTTTTAGACCAGGTTATAATCTTTTAATAACAGTTTGTCTTTAAATTTGGATGTTGTTATTAGTTCATATACTGTTGGTTCATTGTTAATAATCTGGTGAGGTAGGTGGTCACTTACACAATCAGAGACTGAAAGATGTCCAAATTTTTTTATCACTGCAACTTCACTGTGATCAATGTTATTTTCTCATTTGTTAAAGAATTTTTGTTTTGGTTTTCATAAACTTCTTGATAGTGATGGGTTGTTATATACGTTTCATTTTGTGCTTGTGTAGTTTGCGGAAGGTTTTAAATATCAGTAGTTTTACTTTGCTTGAAAATTTGGTTCAGAGCATTAATTATTAAAAGGCAAGTTTTGTTTTTCCTCTTTTATTTAAGTGGAGGCCTTGAAGTGTTTAGTGGAACCTTCTCAGCTCTTCAAGATCCACTTATTAAACATTGCTAATACAAGCTTTTAACTGTTATTAATGTTGTTATTTACATAAACAATGTTTAAATGTATCGGATCATATGTGCAGTAATCAAATCTCTCTGGGATGGTAGTCATTATTATTAACTCAGAGTCACAAGTTTGTATTGAAAGTTATTGTATTATAAATATCAGATCATTGTTTATTATATCATTAGTTCCATCAACTACAACGGTCCTATCACTTTTTGAACTGTGTGATATAGCTTCAGTTACGTAGCCAAGGTGTGCGTTTGCCATTACTTGAGCCTCACATTTTACTTTAATGTTTTATCTTTGTTCAATTATTTGCCTAATTTTTTCCTTGACAATCAGAGTACAAGGATAGTTTAATTTTCTTACCACATTATTCAATAATTCTTTATTTTTCACTGTTTGTAGCGTATCTTCTTGTATAATTGATTTTTTGCAATTGTTTTTGTTCTCTGTAAAGTGCCTGTGCTCTGACTACTTGACTTTTTAGTATCCTCCAAGTTAAATTGAGATTTGTTTAGAACTTGAAATTTGTTTGCCTTGAACAAAAGTGTATTTGCCTTAAAAAATATTTGTAAACATCATAATTGTTATTTTAGGTTTTTACTGTAGCAGAAGTAGAAGCTAAAATGAGGAGAGAAGCTGAAGTCCAAAATGATAGTGCTGCTGTAAGGGAACATCCAGCAAATGTACAAAACAGAGGGGTTTGTAATTATTTTTCTTATCACAAATTCATATCCTATTTATCGTAAATTAACCCTTCGAGCGCTGCTGTGTTTTCTTGAAGTTATATGCGTTAGTAGTCAATCAGTTGGCAAGTGATTAAGAGAAAAATTATGGAATAAAAGACTATTGGACCAATATTTATAATCCTTTTTAGGATATAAACTATTCTACAAAACTCGTATTAATTTGTAAGAGGTTTGTGATAATATGTTGGCTTAGAAACATTTTTTTCTCATTTTGATAAAAATTACTTTTCCAATAATTTTTTTTAATTTTGAATTATAACCATTGGAAGATTATTTAACAAGGAACATATTTGAGCTATAAATTATTTTTTCTGAGCTATAAAAATAGCTATAAAAACAAGCAAGCTAAAAAAAGCAAAATAAAAACTCTACAAAAATTACTTTATTACATACTTTTGCGGAAACCCTTAATGTTACCTGTTACCTTACTTATTATTCAAGTAATCGAAATAAACTATTTTTTATATTGTTGGCAAGAAGCAAAAGAATTAATAGAATACACAGCCAAGTAATATTACCTATAGTCTGACTTTTTCTCTTATTTTACATACTATTGAACTTGTAATGACTTGTACATTTTCATAGATCTACATTTAGTTTGAGTGGCATCTTTAAACCTGGCAACAGGGTGACTGCTTATCACAAAAGTTGCTTAAATACATATTTATATATTCATGCAACTCATTCACAAATTGTAGAGCTTAATATTAAATTACTACTTCATTTAATTTATAGTTTACTTTCTTTTGACATTAAACATTTTGGGGCTGAAATTAATCCTTTATGATTTCAGGCGATAAATCGAACTGCCAATACTCCTCGAACTCCTAACAATGCAACTCAGAACAGCAGATACCATCATAATGAGGGTGTTCATGACAGGTTCCAGCCCCGATATCCACCCTACTTCCCTCCAAGGCAGCATGCCCCTCAAGGAATTCACCCCTGCCCTCCTCAACAAAGGCACTTAGGTACATCTTATTGTTTAACCTTTTATTTGTATGATGTTCATCATGAATGGAGCCTGATCTCATCATGTGCAGATTGATTGATATTTGAGTAGCAAGTTATTAAACAATATTAATCTCTATATTATTATTATTTTAAAACCTTTTTTACTGACCATGTTTTCTCTCATAACTGTTAAAGATCCCCTTAACATAGGTCGTAGCAAGTTTTAATTGCCAAAGACATCAAAATTATAACTAAGACTGAATGATAAATGTTAATTTACTGTAATGTTATATGTAGAGAAACAAATATTTTGGATGTGAAGAGTATAATGTGGCCATTTATAGCTGTACATTTAATTTCCTTTATCTTGTTAGCATATATGCTTTAAGAAAGAAATTTCTAAAATTAATGTTCAGTTTTGAAATTTAAGCTCAGAATAGCTAGTGTAATAGAACTTTGTTAAGTTGAGCTCCTTCAATTGAGTGGACACTGAACTGGGAAACTGGGAATTAGGGATGTGTCGGTTCCACTTGTTTCGATTCGGTTCCGGTTGAGTTCTTTACTGAAATCAGTTTCCAAAACTCGGTTCTGAGTACTTTTTGAGCATGTCACAATAAACTTTGTAATACCTATATGCCGGTGAATTAAAGAGTAATGCATGTTTGGTCAGTAACAAATTCAGGAGACTATTTTAGGTAAGAGATTTTACGGTTTTCTGTAGCAGTGTATAGTTGTTTGAACTTTTTTGCAATATATTGCGTAATATAATACCCCAATACTGTATTACCATATTCTTATCATATATTTCCTAAAACTAGAGAATCAGTTAATTTCTTATTCTTTGGGTATGATTCTTTACATTTGTTTACTAAGAAACATTTATTTTTTTAAAGTTTTTTACTGTTATAAAAAGTATAAATTATTTTATTTATTCAAATACAAAATATATACCATTTTGTTAACAGGGGTGTAATAAACAAATTCGTATATAACATTATAGTAGTATTTCATTGAAATTTACTGTGGGAAAACCACAAAACACTATTTTAGGGCCTGGGCCAGTAATAAAACTTCTATAAACAAAAATCACATCTCAGTTGATTGAAATAATCAAAACTTAATATAATGGTTGGATGATATTAAGCTTTTCAATTAAAATTAATTCATTACTTGATTACTATATGATAAAAGTAAACCACCAAAAAGTGTAATAACTATGGAGCACAACAACCAGTATGGCCTCACTTAACACTATTCTCAATAACGTCTTGGGTAGCATCTGTGATCAACTTGGATAGCCCCTAATGGAGGTTTTTGGGATTATCGCCCATCGAGCACAGCTAATCTGTTTACAAATGTCCACCACAACACTTAAAAATTTTAAATTACATTTTTCCTAAGATTTAAAATTAAGGATTAATAAATAAGTTGTTATGGATTCTGGAAAAAAAGCAACTTTTAGTTATTTTGTTTTAGGACAAATGAACAACCGCCCTTTCTTCGATCCTAGACAAAACCATCCAAGAATGAGAAGACCATATCCAAATGCACCACTAGGAAATCACCAAAATAACCATCATCACCTACCAGGCCCTCATCAGCCTACTGAAAGATTCCCCTCCTATTTCAACCAACAGGTAACATTATTTTCTTAAATATTTTTAAAAAGCATGTGCTTTTTTCCTATTTCTTAAGGAAAATTTCAATATGAATACTTTGAAATAAAATAATTTGTGGATAAGACCCTTTCCTCTTCATATTTGCTTGTACCTTTTGGGGTTTAATAGTAAATTGATCCTCCAATATGTATTACCTACATGTGCTATTAGCCTTTCAGAGAGTGTGCCAATAACCGGTTATATTGAAACTGTCAGCTACATGCTTTATCTGTATATTTTAGGTTGGATGTAAAAGTCCCATTAATCCTGGAATGGTAAGCTTATAAGAAATCATACTATCAGTAAGCATTCGTAATTTTTATGATGTATTTCATTAATTTTTATTGTCATGTAAGGGAGTGAAAAAAAACTACAACATACGAATTCAATACTTTATTGTAATAAAAAAAAAAAAAACGATATTACAATTCTTGTTTTGAATAGTTTTGATTTATTCCATTTTTATCACAAAAAATAATATTTCTAAAGCGAAAATGTTGTTAATTTATCTATAGTTCCTATAAAAATCGAAAGCTTAGAGATCATATATCTTTAAAATATTCGTTATAAGTCCAATTTTATTATGTTTGCAGAAATGTCAAGAAAGCATTTTAAAAAAGAGGCATAAAAATTATGTTATTAGTATGCATTTGTATATTCTACGACTAACCCTTTATATCCGGTAAATGATGCACAGTAGACGGCAGGTCAATAGGAGACTGGCCTTGAGCATAGTGGAGGGAGGATTAGCTAGCTTGACAAGCCCGACAACTGAAAAGTGACATATTTATGGCAGTTTGTTTGGGGTGCGTCGTAAAATGTACGAATGCTTACCATTCCAGGGTTAGACAAAAGAAGGCTTTATGATACAATTAAACATTTTTTTAATTTAAATTTAAACAAATGGTAAGAAGTTCTATTAAAGCATATAGAAAAACTGATGATGTTCAATTTTAGTAATGATGTCCTTTAAAAATTGAGACAGTGATTGGAAATTATTACCTTAGATTTTGGACAAAATCTTAAGTAAAGCTATTATTTTGCTTAGGTTAAAATGCTTGATAATTTGCTATTGATGTAGTAAAATATGTTCCCAGAACATAATAAAAGCTAACAATATTTAAGCATCAATCGATCAACATATTATATGTTATTGCATAGATTTAATATGCCAGTTCTACCCAACCTGATGAATTATGCTGATTAATATCCTCAGCAACATCTGCATCTATCAGCAACAGTTAGTGCACCTTACAATTCAGATGACTACTACTTTTTAAGATTTTTCTATGAAAGATATTTCTGATCTTTCATTATACTACAATTAATAAATTTTATTTAAACATAAAGATACCAATCATTACCGGAAATATGACATATTTTAGTACAACTCATCAATTTACGAGAACTGAATTGAAGGTGTGTGCCCTTTATTGTTTAATTTACAGTTTTAAAAGTACAATGAAAATATTCAACAAAACTTAAAAATATCACGTTTCCAATCATTTTTAAAATGAAGGGACGAAGGGAAGACAATTCAATACATGAATGATGTTGGCATTATTTATCCATTATGAAAAAATTTTATAACAATCAAATAAAGATAGAGTGGTTATAATTTTTATAATATAGACAAAAATTTTTTTCACAAATATAGTTTTGGCATTAACTAGAAATAAAAGTACTGAAGAAGCCCTTCGCTTCTTTATGCAGGGTATTTTAAATTGTATAAATTAGTAATCAAAAAGCAACTGGGATTTTTGTAGATTTCTCTAAAGCTTTTGATTTGGTCAATCATAGTATATTGTTAAAAAAACTTTATGCAGCGGGAATTCGGGGGGTTTCTCTTGATTGGTTTAAAAGTTTTTTGGTGGGTAGGACGCAAAAGGTGCGTATCGAAAATATTCTTAGCGAGTCAAAAACTTTAGATGTAGGCGTACCACAAGGGTCCGTTTTATCAGCAACGTTATTTATCATTTTTATCAATGATTTACTTCAAGTACCATTTTCAGGAATAGTTTCGGCTTTTGCTGATGATATATCTATCAGATATTCAGACAGTAATTGGATCAATATATGGGATAAATTGAACAGTGACTTAAAATTGTTGAACCAGTGGTGTAGTACTAATAAGATGGTAGTAAATGCAGAAAAAACTAAATTTATAAATTTTGATCTCAAAAAGTTTTCTTTCGATGATAGTTTACAGTTTCATATTATTAACGGTTGTGATGGAAGCGTCGCATTATGTAATTGTCCACGCATTGACCAAGTTTGTCATATTAAATATCTCGGTATTACAATCGATGAATCGATTTCCTGGAAAAATCATATAAGTCAATTACAAAACCAACTAAGGAAAAATATTCGTAAGTTTTATTTTTTGAGAAATCTAGTAAACGAAGATTTATTGAGAGTTCTATATTTCGCGTTAATACAATCACGTCTCATTTATGGAATTGAATTATGGGGAAGTGCGTATGATGTTACATTAAAACCATTAGAGATTATTCAAAAACATTTTATTAGAATAATAGCTTTTAAAAATAAGAGGGATCGTTCCCTGCCTTTATTCCAAAGCCTGAACATTCTTCCGTTAAAATATCTTTTTGTATTTAAAGTGCTTAAAATCTTTTACGTTATCAGTGGCAACAGAAGTATAATAGGGCCACCACACCTTACTAGATCCATCGCACAAGGGCTTCTTAAAAGACCAAAAGTTAATAAAACAAATTTTAAAAACTCCTTTATCTTTTTGGGCCCAAAAATTTACAACTTATTACCAAAAAACATAAAGTTATGTAGAAATGTTGAACAATTTACACAAAAAATTAAAACATGGCTTTTTGGCAAGACACAGATTAGGGATCTTTTAGAAGTAGTTACTTAGTATAATAATAATAATAAGTAAATAGTATATATAGTAAATAAGTAAAAACATTTGGTTGTTTATGTAATTGTAAATAGTTACATTCGTTTTGCAATATTTAAAAACATTTTTTGTTGTTGTGAATTTAGTATTAACTATAAATGTACGACATTTGGTACGTGAAGAGTCTAGTATAAGGTATAACTAATTACACAGCACCTAGGAGACCACACGTGCTGCAGTGAGCCGCCGAGATCATTTGTCAAAAATGGACTGTTCAATTTTGTTAATTTAATTAAGTTTTAAGATGTGCTAGCCATATGTACTGGAAAAATGGCTAGTATTTCAGAGTGTTATACGTATTAATATGTAACTGTAATTTGAAGGCTGAATAAACATATTCTTATTCTTATTCTTATTCTTATTCTTATTCTTATTCTTATTCTTATTCTTATTCTTATTCTTATTCTTATTCTTAAAAATCAGGTTCTTGTTATGCTTTATGTTGACAAAAAAATAGTGTTTCTACTGAACATTTAAAACATTTTTAAAAGTTTTAAAATTTTAAACAAATACTGTGTTAAGGAAGACTGTACTAACTTAAAGCCATTATAGAGGAAAAAAGCCCTTTGATGATGTTCATTTTTAGTTTAATGCTATAGTCCCTTATATATTTGTAGACATGTTGATTGGCAATACTTATTACCTTTTATGGTTTGGTACAAACAATCTTTTATTTTATGTAAGCTTTTTTATTTTTAGCTTAGTGTTAAAATGTCTTTGATAATTTGCTTATTGATGTAGTAAAATGATGTGTTCTATCATAGATACATAAATAAAAAGCTAACATTTTATTTTAAGCATCCAAGTTCGATCAACAGTATTGATGAATGTTTTTAGCAGAGAGGATTTAATATGCCAGCTTCCTCCCAACCAGTTGATGAATATGCTGGATTAATGAGTCCTCAAGAAAAACAATGGCTGCAGTCTATACAAGCAATGCAGCTTAGTGGCAACCAACCAATTCAAGATGACTACTACTTTTTTGTAAGTTTTATTCTCAGAGAAAGATACATTCTGGATCTTTTTCATTACTGCACTACCACTATTTTTTTTTTTTTTAATTACTACATTTGTATTTAAACATAAAGTGAGTTTACCCACCACCTTTTACTTTGACATATGAATTGAGTTGCATATTTTAGTGCAACTCAACAATTTACGAGTAACATAGTGGTTTTATTGGTGTGCTCCCTTTATTGCTAACAATTAAGGTAAGATTACAGTTTTAAAAGTTCAAGTATCAATGAAAAATTAAACTGTATGTCAAAATATGGGATCAACGGTTTCCAAAGTAGTACATTTTTATCAGAAAATGATAGTGAACAACAGGAAAACAAAACATTATGATTATGAATGTGTTGGTTTAAACATTTTATTTATCACTTATATTGAAAACCCAATTTTACTAGAACAATCAAATACCGTATTCTGAAGCAGTTTCCTCTGAGCATTCTAGGTAGATCGTATGTTCCATAAATATATGGCACAAAGAAAGTATGAATTATAAAAAAAAAGTATTTATGGGCATGGGAACTCATAAGATTGAACACATATAGGCACGTAACAAGTGACTTCATATTTCCTCAGACAGGATTTATCTTTGAGTTAGTATAATAATAGATTGTATATGACACATTTTCTATTCTCAACAATATCACTGAGCAAGCTACATCATAGTATGGGCAAAACGTTTGGAGATGTAAATATTGTATATAACACTTTGATGCGGTTGGGACTGGAAGCTTTACTTTTTAGTAATGTGTATGACTCAGTTTGGTAAGTTTCCTGTTATACAATATAATATACAGCTATAATGTATTTTTGTGCAAAACAATTAACACATTGTATGTATGTGACCAGTACTGCCATACTGATATGTTTCCAACGGCAAGATCGTGAAACCAGCACTGCCACAGGAATCTAGATCATCTTGTTTAAAGTTCCAGTGTAATTTTGTCCACTTAAGTTTTTAAATTGTATTAGAGAGAAGTTTTTAATGTTTTGGTAGTAATTAAATCAACCCCAGATCAGTAATTAATTGTTCAACGTCCAAAGAGATTGTATTAAGTTTTAATCAATTACAATTGATAGTTTCTACTTTATTTAACTAATTAGAAGTTTCATAGTAACATATGGTCTTTAATACTTACTCACTCTTACTCCCAGGGCCATCTATATCGCAGGTGATATTTAGCCGCACCAACAAAGCCTCTCCAGATTGGCCTGTCCTCTGCATTCTCTTCCATGGCTCCAACTCGCTGTATATCTAGCCTAACCTGGTCCCACCATCTTTGTTTTGGCCTTCCCTCAGGGTTATTTTTGCTAACTTTCTTTAGTTGGGACTCTTCTCTCCTTCTCAACACATGCCCAGCCCACCTTAGTCTTCTACTTTTGACCTCACTCACAATGTCTGCGTCGTTATGCAGGTCTCTAATCTCCCTGTTATGTTTCCTTCTCCACTCCCCTTGGTCATATGTGGGCCCATATATCTTTCTCAAGACTTTGTTTTCGAAGACAATTAGTTTTTTTTCCTCTTTCTTATTTAGTATCCACGTTTCAGATCCATAGAGCTTTAATACCTTCATTTATTGATTCTTAAAAGAACTAATTAAATTAACTAGAACAGGTACACGAAAAAGTAGTTAACCACAGTTGTGGTTGTATGATTAATAATGTCAGTATTTTGTATCAGAATTATATTAAAGGGCCGTCCAAATTAAATTATACTAATTCCTTTAAGTCAGGACTATCAGCTGTTCCATTAAATCATATCAGTTGAATATTAAGGATGCATATAAACCATTATATTAAATTGTATCTAACCTATATTAAGGGGGCGTCAAAACTGTTATTTTAAATCAAATCAGATATATATTAATGGTTACATTTAGAGAACATCAAAACCACCATATTAAATTTTATCATAAATTGAATAATAACTATAATTAACCCTTTCGATGCCGCTGTCCGATATATCGGACAGCGGTAGTTATGCTAAAAATGCCGCGGTCCGATATTTCGGACCGCTCGTAATTTTTTTTCCGGTAAGGCATTTTCGTTAATATGCCACATATACGGTACCAATCTGTTGAGAATTGATTATTGTACTCAGAAAAAGTGTTTTAAACATCTTTTAAATGTGCGTTTGTTAAAATATATTTGTCACGCTTGAAATAATCGCTCGAGTGTGACAAATATGTGACTTTGTACTGTCGAAAAAAATTACGATAAATCCTGGGATTTTCAAGGTAAGACTTTGAAATTTGGTATGCATGTTAGTAATTAAATGTTCTTTCAAATAAAGTCACTTTTATAGCCCTAGTATTTTTTTTGTATGGTCTGAAAAGTTTCAAAATTGAAAAATTAAAAAAAATTTTAATTTTTAAAAAAGTTGATTTTACAAATTAAGTACCCTTTATTCAGTTTTTATACTATATACGAATAATATAATAAAATAATATATTATTCGTGAACCAACTTATACATTTAAATTGTATTAAATTATATGTAGGCATGGCTCCCACAAGGGTGGGTTTGGGTGGAACTCTGGCCTCAGGGCCCAAGCCTTGGGGGCCCGGGCATTAGACAAATTTTTTTTAAATTTATTACAAGCATAGCCTCTTTCAAATAAAAATACTTTTAAGATTAAATTACTGTAGGGTCTACTCTACTGTAATTATTTAAAGCTTAAAACGTAACCCAAATACTAACATAAATTTGTTTTGGTTATCAGTAAATATTGTAAGTGGTACGTGTTTGGACGATTGGAAACACTTCCTTGAATGGAAAACTCATCAGACATAATTGAAAGGTCGTGGTATAGAACTAACAACGACCTCCAACAAATGATCAAATGTGAAGCAACAAAATTGAAAGCTATATTACAAAGAATACTGGATACAACTTTATTCTTACGTAGTGTAGAGGTTAAGCCTTTAAAGTGGAAAATACTTAAATCGGAAATGTGCACAATGGAAATTTTTTTAGAATTGGAATTCATTGCAAAGTATAACAAGGTGTAGGTAACTAGTGAACATCTTGAAAAATTAAGGAGAACCAACTTATGAACAAGAGTATGATAGGCCAAAACTCACTAATTATCTTGGTACTCTAAAAGGAGTTTATTTCTTTATGTGGAGAAAAAATATTGAAAACCATTTTACAGCAAAAAGAAGAGTCAATTTTCTCTGGAATTATCGTTCTATTACTTATCGATGTTACTCTGACACTTCCCATCAAGAGCAGAATTTACTAATTCCTTTTTTACTATCCAGAGAACAATTCATCGCAGTTTGTTAATGATTTATTGAATTCATGAAGTTTACCGGGAAAACAGGCGTAACAATAACCGGTGAAGTACTGTCCATATTGAAATCTCTTCAAATACTATTAACTTGTTGTCGTGCTCAGGACTATGACAATGGGTCCAACATGCGAGGTCACACTAGTGGTGTTCAGTCAAGAATACTAAAAAAAAGTGTTATTTGTTCTTCCTGTGAAGCACATTCTCTCAACAGAGTTGGTGTCAATGCCACTGGACTAAATTCTGATGTTATGTCAATTTTTGGAAACATTGAAAGTTTTTACTCTTTATTCTCTAGCAGCCCTGGCCATTGGGAATTGTTGAAACAACATGTACCATTGTCTACAAAGCCTTTCTGAAACTCGGAGCAATACTAAAAGCTCTGCGCCAAACTGTTGAAGGACTATCCTGCAATCCTCAAAGTGTTAGGCATGCTCTTGGAAGATAAGGTACCTACATTAATTCAATCAGCAAGAAATACTTTGTTTTGGGAAGTCTCTTGATGTTGTCGTTTTTGGCACAAGATCTTGACTTCCATTTATAAAAAAAAAAAACCTTAATAATACAGAAGAGATGTATCTCCCTCAACATTGAAACACAACTAATTAAAGATTTACTGAATGAGATGCAGGTCCTACAAGATTTGTGGGAAACCATCTTCGATTAAGCAAAAGTAGTTACAGAGGTAGTAGGCATTCCGCTTAAGTTTGTTGTTAAAAGGAACCCTGATGAAAAGACGCCTCATGAACTTCAGCAGATTCAGCTAGAGACATCCAATGCATTTAAACCTTCTTTTGTTTTTTCTGGTTTGGATTTCATTATGACTGATTTAAATATCAGATTTGCTGACGTGGTGGCTCAGTGGCTAAGGCTTCTCCGAGTGAGCAGGGATGAAGGCGATCGAACAAAAACTTGATTATATCAAGATAACGAATACATAGTTTGGCTGGGAGATAACTCATGCTGATATGAACATGATAAAAGTCCATCAATCAATGCATATGAGTATCATGCAGCATACTACGAATCAGTGGAACATTTTCATAGAGACAGTCCATCTATTTCAGTTAGTCAGTGATTATTTTGGGATGCGTATTTGATAACAAATAATACAAATTGTTGCCTAGATAATTGAAATAGTGAAATAAATTAAATGGACATCAAAGCAACTATATTAAATTGTATCAGATCTATATTGAGTTTGCAGCTAAACCATTATGATTGCAGTAAATAAGTCGTAACAATCATTTTGTGTATCGCTATGTTTATTACTAATAATATGATTTTGTGTAATATTGTAGATGTATAACCAAAATAAACAAGGTAATATGAGCAGAAAATTGGGAAGTTTTAATGTTCCCAGAGAAGTTAGCAAACCATCGTCTACATATACTCCGCAACAATTTGAAAACTCTCTTGGAAAACTCCAAGTAAGTGCTGCTTGTATAATTTAATTTATTCATTGTTTAATAATACAGGGGAGCTAAAAATTTCCGGAGCATACAAATAACTTCAATAAATTACAATAAAAGAACAAAACTTTATATCCAGCTTTTAGCTATATTAAACTATGATTCTATGTATTTTGCCTTGATAGCATGGTTATGGGGTATATCCCTGTAGAGCTTGGTGAAAATTCTTAAATAGAATTAAGGTCATTATGTAAAACAAATTAAAGATCATTTTATTGAAATACTTTGGCGGAAAAAAACTTCAAAATGTTGGTGCATCACATAGTGACGAGTATTCAAAAGTTTTATAAATGCTCAATTTATCATGGCTTTAGAGCATGGTTATAAGGGACATCTCTTTAAAGCTTAGTAAAAATCTTAAATTTATAGGTTTGGTGGTATAACGGTTCAAAAACCCTTCTTATTGAAACACTTTCGCAGAAAGTCAACTTCAAAATGTTGATGTATTACAAAATAATGATTATTACAAAGTTTTAGAAATGCTCAATTTTTCAAATGCAAGAATTTTAGATGTTAGGTTCATTATTATTAGACTTATTTTACTTGTTACTGACCATTTAAGACAGTAACAAGTTTTTAACTTGTCATTTCCTTAATTTACCTTAAAAGACCTACTAAAAGTGTTTTATAAAAAGTGCGGAAATTTTCACGATTTTGCTGTTTTTTTTTTGTTTTTTTTTTTATTGAGTATATTTTTTATTGGTCACTAAAGAATTTCAACATTCACCATTTTACAATGGGTAATAACAGCTATATTTTTATTAATTTTATAAAAGTTAGTCAAATGTCTTAATATAATGCTAATTTTAAAAATAAGAGTGAAATATGTGAGAGATGAAGTGGCTTGCCAGTTGCAGGGGCGAATCAACTCTGTGTGTGTGTGTGTGTGTGTGTGTCCATCTCCTTACTTTATATTCGGTCTTCCTGGGTCAACTAAATACTGAACTATTATTGTCTTTATAATGTGTAACCAACATATATGTTTTCAAAAACAAATACGTAAACAAAATGAAAGGACATTTATTCTGACATTTTTAAATTTATACAAAATTACTAAAAAATAGTGATGTACAAATTAATAAATATTTTATCTAAGAGCATTAATGTGATTTAATATTAAAATAAAAAACAATGTATAGAGAAACTCATTGTAAGAATTAAAACCCAATAGCATTAGTAGGATGAAGGTACACACACATACATATATAGCATATGGTTTATTGTCAACCCACCCATACATGTACTGTGTAAATGATCCTACCCCCACTGTGGTATAGACCCTCCTGCCAACCGATACACATACTGCGGTATTGACACACCCACCCATACACATACTGCGGTATTGACACACCTACCAACCCATACAAGTACTGTGATATTGATTTCTATTAATTTTTTAAAAAGTTGTGATATATTTGAAAAATGTAAAAGTAATGTAACCGTAAAAGGGTCTAAAAGTCATGTTATATTAATAAAAATATTAAATGATCTCCTGTCACAAAGCTAAATCTAAGCCATTCAAGACCTGCCTCATTGACTCATTTATGCAAGCTAATCCCTCCGTAAAAGAGCGCATAGATCTCTCTATAACTGTGTGATCCATTGTTTGAATAGACTCCCCTCAATCACAGGACTGATCTAGTGTCAGTCCTAATTCATATTTTCAATAGTTACATCTGCCCATGCCAGTTCAGAAGCAATTCAACAGTGTCCTTTAACAAGGGAGGTTCATCCTACCTTAAATTGTGTTATATGCAATGGCACAGCTAGTTTTGGGTGAAACATTTGATCTGCTCTGCTGGAAAGTTGAACGTAGAGGTGGGTTTCATAATTTTAAGTGACCGTTCTGATGTAAAAGATCCTGCGTAATGGGGAGGTAGAGCATTCAAGATCTTAATAAATTATTAAAGTAGAGCTTCCTGACATCCTATCTCTAAAAGAGCTATATTACACAGCACTGGGACCTAAGGAAGTATAGGTTCGTACAGAGTACCGTACAGCTTTAAAGTTGTGCTATGGATGCGAACAACACCACCCTCCAGTACATAGATTACGTAAATTATTCATTTCATGCTCTTAATGCAGTAGCCATGATGGTATTATCCCTTCCAATGTACATCCACCGTTCTTTCTGCTATTTCCTGCAAGAGCCACTTCATCACTCATGTACTGAACTATACTATGCCTTTAAGTATATCTTGGTTATTAATTACGTTTTCTACAAAATTATAAAATCTCTTCCCTTCTAACCAGAGATGTACAGTGGTGTGACCCTCTCCCACCCATATGGTGTTATCTTGCCTCCCATATATAAGTATAGTGGTGTAACCCTCCCTCCCATCCATATAACTACTGTGGTGTGATCTTCCTTCCCACCCATATAAATATAGTGGTGTGACGTTCCCTCCCCCCATATTAGTACAGTAATACGATCTTCCCTCCCACCCGTAAAAGTATAGTGGTGTGACCTTCCCTCCCACTCATATAATTATAGTAATGTAACCGTCCCACCTATCCAAATAAGTATAATGGTGTGACTCTCCCTTTCACCCATTTTAGTAAAGTGCTGTGGTCCTCCCTCCCTATATAAGTATTGTTGTATGGCTCTCCCTCCCACCCATATAAATATAGTGGTGTGGCCGTCCCTCCCACCCAAATAAGCATAGTGATGTGACCCTTCCACCCATATTAGTACAGTACTGTGATTCTTCCTCCCGTCTATATAAGTATAGTGATATGATCCTTACTCCCACCCATATTACTACAGTGGTGTGACCCTTCCTTTCATCCATGTAAGTATAGTGTTGTGATCCTCCCTCCCATCTATATTAGTACAGTGGTGTTACCCTCCCTCCTACCCATATAAGTATAGTGGTGTGACCCTCCCTCCTACCCATATAAGTACAGTGGTGTGACCCTCCCTCCTACTCATATAAGTATAGTGATCCTCCCTCCCATCTATATTAGTACAGTGGTGTGACCCTCCCTCCTACCCATATAAGTATAGTGGTGTGACCCTCCCTCCTACCCATATAAGTACAGTGGTGTGACCCTCCCTCCTACCCATATAAGTACAGTGGTGTGACCCTCCCTCCTACCCATATAAGTATAGTGTTGTGATCCTCCCTCCCATCTATATTAGTACAGTGGTGTGACCCTCCCTCCTACCCATATAAGTACAGTGGTGTGACCCTCCCTCCTACCCATATAAGTATAGTAGTGTGACCCTCCCTCTTACCCATATAAGTATAGTGGTGTGATCCTCCCTTCCACCCATATAAGTATAGTGGTGTGACCCTCCCTCCCACCCATATAAGTACAGTGGTGTGATGGGAGGGAAAACACTTGGTTTACCATATCTAAGGATGTAAGGGTCAGCTGAAAGGTACATGATATTGTGTTGTATAATTTTGAATTTAAGATCGTGAGATTTTTCTAGATTGGTAGTGTAACAGCACCAAGGAAAATAATTGATATGGAGGTAGTAGAAACGCCAAACATTGATGCTAATGCAAAACCACCAGAAAAAAAGTCAAAGCAACAACTGATAGAAATTGAAGAGGTAATTGTAATTTTAAGTGTTAGTTATTGCCACAGAAAAAAAGCAGATACAGAAGCCCCACGTAACCTCAAAATTTGCTAATAACAAATTTCTTAACTCACAGACCAGGTAACATGCAGTGCTACTAGTAAAATCAACCAAGCCCTTTACACATTTATTTATTTAATTCCTTTACATAGGTTGAAGCATATCATATTTACAGATGTTGACATAAGCATTTCATATAAAAGCTTTGACAGTGAAGCAAAGCTATAATATTACTGTTAATAACAATGACCATATGCTTGCAGTAAGAGTACTTCATGTATACACCATTATTTGAATTGACTTAATGAGAAACAGGAATACTCTTGACAAGGCGTGGCTGGGCCTTCCAGCTGCCTAGTACTTTTACGTGTTACCTAGGTAGGGTCGGTAGTACAGAACTTCTGTGAAAGTACACACAAGATGATAATAATGAATGCTTCTAAATAATGTAGAATATCTTAAATAAATTGAAATCTAATTGATGTACTATGCAGGGTGGTCAACTCAAGGTGGCCACAATTGGGACCTCAAAAAGTACAAATTTTACAGCAAACTTTAATTGGGGAATTTTCCCTCATTTTTTATCTCATTAAAATTATATAATTCAAATGTTTAAATTTGGTTGTTATTTTCCAATATGGCGGTCACCATATTGGAACCAAGTTTTTAAAAATAAATAAAATTGGTTTTGTTTCTTTGAAATTCTGGGAAAAATAAGGTAAAACATGAGGTCAATATAAAATGAACATTTTGCAACAATGAAACATTATTGTCTAGCAACACGGATATTGTTGATAACTGTATTCGTTTATTACTTACCGTGTTTGCACTAACACTATGCACAGTTGTTGCATTAACAAGGTTTTTAAATATTTTATTCATAAAATAAAGTATTTGTGAAACTACAATAGCTTTTTAACATTCAATTAAATAAAAGTAATGCACTCCGAGTTAAGCTTTATTATCTGTAAATGGTAAATATTTGTAAAATGGCCCCTTTAATACTTGTTGAAATTATAATATTTTTAATTTTCAGCGCTCCTAGCAGCTAAACCGATAAGTATACTAAAATAATAACAGGAGTAAAAAAAAGTCTTAGAATTACGAGTAAAAAAAATCCACCATAAGAAATAGAGGTTCCCTTAAGAAATATCAAAGTTGACCACCATTGGAAAATGGCAACCAAATTTAAACATTTGAATTATGTAATTTTAATGAGCACAAAAATGAGGCGAAGTTCCCCATTTAAAGTTTGTTGTAAAATTTGTATTTTTTGAGATCCCAATTATGGCCACCTGAGTTTGATCACCATGGATAGTTTCATTGGAGTCGTCACTGTATGATTGTTAAGACAAAAAAATGTGTCACAGCATAACCATCCATTTAAATATATATGTAATTGAAAATGTTTCTAGAATCGGTAATTCATCAGTAACACATTATTTTCATTAAATAATCTGCACTCGACAAGTAGAGTGGAAGTATAAATTATAAATCGTTCCCGTACAAAAATATCTCTGATTTATTATTTATTTCATTATTGTGATTTTCAAAAGCAACATACAAACACTGTCACATTGTGCATTGGTACCTATTGGATCAGTAATATACTATTTATTGTAAATTTACGATGAAATAATTACCAACAAATGAATGGTCTTTGTGGTTTGACCGCGTCACTAGGCTATATACTAACATTGCCAATGTTTCGGCCACATAACAGTCAGCCATCTTCAGGGCGAGATGAACACTGTTATTCACAGAACTCGTCTCTGTTGGCTGTCTGAGAAATACCAAGACAAGTTCCTTACACCCATGTGAGACTTCTGTATCTGGTTTATTTTCTGTGTTATAACTAATTTTTTTATAGTTTGGCTTGCTTATTGAAGTATACGTACATACATCTCATAGCATTTTCCAATAACTGCTGGGTCTGCATGTTACAGAGGCCTCTTAACCATTTTCTATCTTCCATATTCTTCTACCAGTCTCACCCTCAATTCCATCCGATAGTGGCTCCTCCCCATTATTGGATTGTGCATGAACAATATACATCATAAGCAAACAATAACAAACCTAACACTAATAGTCCAGTCACTGAAGGTGAAAATGAACCAATACCTCTGACATCTTTCAACAAAGACCAAATTTTCTGAAAAATTGGAATTAAGCTTGCCTAACCCTCTACCTCAAAATTTATAAATGCAAGTTGTGCTTTTTTGTTTTAAGAGGGTAAAAACAACCCCTTATTATAATATATTGGAAAACAATGTTTTCAAGCTTTGTATAGGATATAATTGTATTGACATAATTTAAATATTTATTATTTTATACTAAACAATGTGTGTGTGCGAAGCAGCAAATAGTTTTCAATTTGATGCAGCGATGTGATTCTAAGAATTTCAATTCAATGCAATTTGATTCAATGCAACTCGATTTGATGCACACATAAAGAATTTATGGTTTTTGTTAAGTTTTAGAAGCGGTTGAGTAACAATAATACCTTTTGTTACAGGTACCGTATCTTGCTAGTACAAAGAAAGATAATTTAAAACATACATTTTTTATCATATAAATGTTAGCTAGTTTTTGTTATGTGTATAAAAAATATAAAAATTAACATTAAATCAAAGTAATAGAAGGTCAATTCAAAATAATGTAAGGAATGCAAGTTGAAGGGATTCACAAAATGCAATAGGCCAAAGCACAATAAATCAATTATTTTGAAATAGAATTTTAGGGCTTAGTAATTTCTCTAGCACTAAGCATGCTAAAGTAACTAATGACAAATATAGGAAAAGCTAGTAGTAAAGAAAGTTGATGGCTCTGTATTGAATTCATTTAATTTAAATGTCCATAGTTGTACTTTGCTGTTGTTGTGGGAGAGTAACTGGTCAAAATAATCAACATTTAATTTGTTACCGTTTAAAGAATATATTTCACAGGCAAAAAGAAGAATGTATAAAATAATAGAAAACAACTTAATTATTGTTATTCACTATAATAGTTGGAAAATGATGACTTACGATAAGTTGACTGAAATAAATATTAATGCAGTCACATAAGCATAGATAAATAAAGCGTACTATATCACAGAATTTGTTTAGAAAAAGCATCATTTTGATTCAGTATAACAATCCATTATTGTTTAGCCAATATATTAAAATTAATAAAACAATAATAACAAATGCAATAAAATTTAATGTATTGAATACATTAATTGAGAGTTTTTATATTAATTCTAATTAAAATATTTTCCAATAAAAAGGTTGAAAATATATGTTAATAGAGTTGTTTGTAGTAATTAACGTTTACTTATACTTGTGTAAAGTATTTTAGAACATATTGCCAACAGACTAACTGAATCGAAATCGACGAACTTGAATTATTGTTAAAAATGCAACAAGTTTAAATTTATAAAAGTAAACAAGATAATACTGTGCTTTGATTGGGAAATGTTTTGTTAAAAAGATGGATAGGCCAGGTACCCTATAAGACAGGAAGTGATAACAAAAGTCAAGATAACGAATGGACTGATGTTATCTGCAATATTCGGCTGTTATCATTAATATTCGGAAATACGGTTGAAGACATTTATTTCACTATTCCAATTATCTACGCAAAAATTTTTATTATTTGTTATCAAATACGGATAACAAAATAATTGCCAACTAACTGAAATAGATGGACTGTCTGTATGAGAATGTTCTACTGATTCGTGATACGCTGCATACACGTAAATTACAATACAGTAGACTCGGTTATCCAAGCTAATTGGGACTGAGACTACCTCGGATACGTAAAAACTCGGATAATATGGAGGTAAAAATAATGAAAAAGCCATGAAAAAAGTATGGTACAAAACTAGTTTATTACAAGAAAAACTCAAAATAGTGTAAATGTAGTTACAGTCCTGTAATAAAGTAAGAACATCAGGTTATGTCTTTTAGAAGTTGTATTACCACAGGATGACAAGAAGATGGGAAAAAGTATTCCATTTTAAAACCGTACAACAATCGGTAAAAAACTACAATAATATAATTTAATAATAAACATATAATGTCCATAGGCAGCATTGTGGATGGGCAATGTCCTCTAACGTTACGTTTGTTGACAACAAAACCTTTCATATTTCATCTAGACATATATTTTTCTATCTATACCATATATACCAATCTAGTCAAAATGGTCCATGGTAGTATTCCTGTCTTGGTTTTAAGTACAGGGTACCGTTTAGTCCAATTACCGAACGAAATTATCATATTTATCCTGTCATTTAACGCAATCTGAATTAAACGTTACTCTCTTATTAGTGCAGGGAACCATTCAACATTTTAAAGGAATAAAATTATCATATCAATACCATATTTGTCGTTCGAGAGCAGTTGACTAAGCTGATGCTGTCAGGTGGTGATGTGTCATGAGTGAATGCATTTGGGTGGTAAAATTATTCCTATAATAAGGTACAATATTATAAATATGTCTCCTGACGGCCCTGCAGGGCCTTAAACCTAGCACCAACAGCACATAGAGACACTGTTGTGTCTAGAGACAAACTTGTAAAACGATGATATGATATGTCACGCTAGTTTTTCTTTTATTAACAGCTTTATGTTTATTTTTAATCCTCTCATGACTAGTTGTGATATTCGAGATTCTACTGTACCATACCCATACTTTATGGAGTTTTATCATGTTCATATCAGTACGAGTTATCTCCCAGTTGAACTTGTTATCGCGATATAATCAGGTTTGAACCGATCACGCTCATCCCTGTCCACTCGGATCGAAAACAAACTCGAGTGATAATCATTTTACTACTATTTTATTGTAAAATTTTTAATTTACAACCAGTGTAGTACTAAAAGACACACCAATTCTGTAGATTAAAAAGAAATGTTTTCTTAATAATTTGTAATTTTGGAGCATCAGAATGAATTTGAGACATCAACATTGCTTATGCATCGTGGCACTATCGATGCATCACGTTACTTTCAATGCATCAACATTTTGACTAGTTTCGAATCGCATCGATTTTACGATGCATCGCACATCTCTACTATACAACTTAAATAGTGTATAGATTGTTATGATACACTATCATAAAACTTGTTATGATATTACCTTTGAAAACTACCCCTTTTATTAACATTTTGTCAAAATACGTCTTTTAACGTTGTGTAGAATATATTTATCTTAAAATATCTTAAATATTTATGGTTTTTTAGAATAGGACTTAATTAGTGGCCCTTTGAGATGTTACTACATTTAAAAACTACCCTCTTAGTTCAAATTTTGGCAAAAAAGTACTTGACTCTACTTGCAGTGGCATGCTTATTTGCTTCAGTTAAGTTCGTGCGCTAAGCGGCAGCCTACGTATTTCTATCGATTACGCTGTATGCGATTTAATCTTTTATTTTTAAACCCATGTTGACAGTATCGTTATGATTTATTCACCACTGCAATAACAGGAAGATTCCTAATTTGATGGTATATTTTGATTGTTGCTAAGATGTGTTATCATCGATAAAGTAGAAGACAACGACTAATGAGTCATGGAAATGAATAGCAAACTAAGCCCAAACTTCTGTGTGTTTGTAAATGTAATACTGTATTTCTTTGTATATCTACATTTTATTAGTCCTTTTATTTTTTAATTATTTGATCATGTGTTCTGAAGATTATTAGTGTTTTTGAGTTGTGCAGAGTCGTGTTTATATATGTATATTGAAAAACAAATCGTCCCTGCTCAATTGTTGCTACATATAAACAACAACATGAAGTGCAGTTGGTGCTACATATATTTAACTACATGAAGTGTAATTATAAATATGTAATTAACTTCATCATTATTAATTTTATAAAATGCTATTATTATTTTATAAATTTTAAAATGTATTATAATTAAATAATACATTTGTATTTCCATTGTTATCTGGAGGAAAGTGTGTATATGTAACAAATAAAAGAAAGAGCGCTCCACCATTTCAAAAAATTCCATGCTCCAATATATAGTTTGCAAACATATGAATAATTTTTTGGTCATAACTCTCTTGCATTTTAAGATATTTATCCATTAAAAACCCATTTTAAAGGGAATTTTACGAACTTTAATCTGAAGTCAAATAAGTTTTAAATCATTATCTTTGGGGGGAAAAAATTGGTTTAAAGGGATCAAAATGTGAGTACTTTTCGCACAGTAGGCAAGGGTTTGAAAGGCCATATCTCATTATGTTTTTCCTGCTACCTCAATTTTTAAAAAAATATTACAGTGATCGATTTCGGTAAACCACGCTCACCGATTCTTTAGTGAATCTCTCTGGTCTGAGGAAGGTGAGCGTGGTTCACCAAAATCGATCACCGTAATATTTGCCCATTTTGTACTTGTATTATAATATATTTATGCATTTTGTGCTTATATTGTTATAAATTTGTGTTGTGATCTTCACTTGTACTTTATTTGTACCAACACGTGTTATGCTAATTAAAAAACTAGTTATTTAAACAAAATGACAAATTTTCTTTGTTTTTATTTCGATAGTTCATATATTTAAATGTGTACTTTTTAAACTACTTATAACTTGCAACTCTTAAGTTTATTTACTTCTTAAACTTATAACTGACGTATAAATAAAGTAAATTATAGTTGGACTCTTTGGACTCTTACAAATTATAACTAAATTAGTAATGACTCCAGTTTACTTTGCGAATTTCGTTTTTAGAAATTTTAGTTACTTCAACTCACCCTCGTACTATCGAAACATTGCTGGACCCATCGAGGGTGGGTGCGAAGGTACAGACTCGGAGAACGACACGGAACAAAAACACAAGTTAAATGGCACCCATCGAGGGTGGGTGCGAAGGTACAGACTCGGAGAACGACACGGAACAAAAACACAAGTTAAATGGCAAAAATGTTGTTTGTTATATAAAAATTAAAAAAATATTGTACCCAAAAATATTTTTTGCAAATATTAAGTTACAAATAAACAAAAATGTAAACATTTACAAACAAAACGGGCTATTGACCGTTTGTGAAAAGTTACGATCTTTATCAAAAATTGCAGAAATATTTATTTGTCTGTGTGTGTTTATATATATGTCCTCGAGGTAATAAAAATAACTAAAAAGGCAACAAGATTTTCAAATATCAGCAATAGAAAATATGTTGCAAACTAAACTTATACCAAAAATATGTTAGGCCTTAAGATATTTTTTTATCAAATATATATATATATATATATATATATATATATATATAAATCTCTGAAAAATATAACAATAATAAATTAATAATAACAATGAACACATACAAGAATAAATAAATAACAAAAATAGGTGAATGAATAAACTATAACAATAAAACAATAACTGCAAATAAATTTATACATATAATACATAACTATAGATAACAAAAGGACAAAATTTAAATCAGCAGCTGAACTTAACAGGGCCGAGGGCATCCAAAGAAATTTGGAAGATTCGGCCAATTTTGAAAAGTTAAAAAGATTAAATTAATTACGCTGAAATCCAGAATACTAATTAACTTCTGGTTACAACTAACGGTTGTAATGACCCACCCATACAAGCACGGTGGTACTGGGTGGTAAGGATCACTGGGCAGCTCCTAATAGGAACAACAAAATGAAGAATTACCCGAGAACCCCATTATTTAAAAGAAATAACCCCAAGAAACAAAAATATAAACGAAACAACTAAAAAATAAAATTTAAATATAATTTCTTGCAAATGTAAACGTTTCTTGAACCATCAACAAGTTTTTCACAGAAATCACTTCTTGAAAATGTTCAATCTGGGAGGCCAGAAGGGCTGGATAAATAATTGGGTTTGGGTCACCTGCATGTCTGTGTCTTCATCCTGGAGGCCGATGGATAAACAGTGCGGAAAGGGTGAAGAGGTGGCTGCCCCTCTGGGAAGCAGAGTAGAGGCTAGTCCCAGCGTGTAGGTTCCGCACTGTGCATCCAGAAAACGCAGTCAGTAGCCATGCAGGTGCCTGTCCGTGACACTCCGATCCCGGAGCCAGGGCTAAAGAAAAGCACAGTACAAAACATATTTTAGTACGGCTCCACAAAAAGCGAGAAAACAAAATAAATAAATAAAAGGGCGAGAAAGAAAAAAATTTGCTATGCTAATAAAAGCTGCCATAACATTTAAAATGTAAAATTTGTAAAATAAAATCAAAGGTTACAGGAACTAAATAAATGCAAAGTAACAAAAGACTAAGTACAACTGTTTGACCCAACTTATCATTAATATTGACAAATGAAACAATAAACAATAATATGACAAAAGAAGACAATTTACAATAAACAATATTTTTAGCCAAACCGTTACAATAGCGAACAATTTTACGAACACAACCCAAACGTTTCTAGCAGCGAACGAGTCGGCAGCAAAGCTAGAATGGCGAGCTTGCTGTCGACACCAAGGAACACAGAAAACAAAATTATGGAACACTAAACAACGGCACTAAAACTAAATGAAACAGAGAGAGGAAGACTAAACTGTCCAAGAGAGACAATCGTAATGTCAAACGGCACATTACCGACTGTTTTAATGTAACTTCATTACTTTTTGTCCTATAAACTTCAATAAGAGCTTTAATTTGTTGTACTTTTAAAAAAGTTGGATGATTATTTTCGGAAAGTACTAGTTTTTCTGCTATTTTATGTTGAATCTCACAGTAAATTCATGGCCAATAAAAAAAAATCATCTTCAAGAAGATGTAACTCTCTCCAGTAAAAAATAAACCATTTTCTTAGTTTTTTTATAAACTTTATTTTTGATAACTACAATAATTTTTGTAGATCATAAGATTTTCGAGTTGTCTGTGAAAAACTGTTGAAAAACATTTTATTTTGCAATTCTTATTCACTAATAACTAAAATAATTACTGGATTCTCGGCAAAAAATTTATAGCACATCTTATGCTTACAATTAGTAAAACTAAAGATTCCCTGTATTATTTGGAATTTTTAGTTAATCACCCCGAGAAGGGGTGAGATTCACCCTCAGGATATAAGCACATATCGGCACCATATAACTTATACTGTATAGGTTATTTTACAACCTATTTTAAATTTTCAGACAAATTTATGCATATTGATAACTTTTCGGAGGTGAAACCTTTCAGTGAGTGGACTTTAAACCCATTTTTTAAGAGGATCTTAACTTTAGATATTTGGCATTAGTTAAAACATTAATTATATAACCTAAAAATAGATTTCTCATTTAATAGGAATATTCGTAATGACTTCCACTACTCATGGTTTAAACTGCATTATATTTTTACAGGACTAATTAGCACTCCACTAAAATACCTAGGATCCCAAAACAGCTGATAATTAGAGACAGCATTTAACATTGGACGAGAAATCTATCTGTGTGTATGTAAAATCAATGGTACAATGTAAAGTATAGAAAAGGATTTTTATAAGTGGCTTTGTTTGGAAAAATACAAGTGTCTCAATGGATTGGGTATAACAGTTCGAGAGGACCAGACTTCAAGATGAGCAGAGATATTTAGGAAAAAACCATGGCTCCTAGAAAATATAGATGACACCTTTGAAAATAGGTGTCTCTTTAGTTACTTTTTACCTATCGGGAAACACATTAGTTTCTAGAGTAAATTAATTAACAAAAGTAAGAAGTTCCGTTAGAATATTTTCACATCCTTTTATTACAGATTCCAGTAGCAAATCTAGCTTTGTTGTAGCTCTTAATTGCAGTTTGTTGTTTGCAAAATACAAATCTTATAGAGCGACCTGACTTTGAGACTAGCGAGACACCTCAAAATTGAGGGTTCCATTTGAAGCACAGCTTTGAAGCTTTGAGCGTAGGTTGTAAACAGAACTAAAATATTGATCAAAAGTCAGCAATTCCTTTACTATTGCTGAGAGTAGTGAAATGGTTTAACGGTTTGGTAATTTATTTTATTTAATGTTTTATAACTAAGAGCTTGAAATATGGCCTAAGGTAGGTACTAAAATGTTTTATACTCTATAAATAGCCAAAATATATTTTTGTATTTAATAAAATGTTAACCTAATACTATTTAATCAATGTGTTCCTGTGTATTTTTTTTTTTTTTTTTTTTAGTAAAAACTACTTTATTCCCTTTGAAAGAATTGTATAGAAAAAAACAAATTTCCTATTAAATCACGAAATAGTTATTTTTATATGAATCCATTTGATTTATTAAAAAAGTCCCACAGTAACGCTGGTCCTTGGTTCACTCATTCCCCACCACTGACAGGCTGAGGCCTCTAGCTTAGTCGGCTGCCTATGACCAAAAACTCAATTGCACGTGCTCATTTAAAGATATCTGTTGTGAAAAAAATAGTGACATTCATACAGTATATTAATAATAATGAAAGTTTTAATTGTGTTATTAACTATTAAAACGTATATTGTTAAAAAATTTTCCGTTTTATTCATCATGAAAAAGAATTAGCTGCAACTGCACGGATTTGTATTTACATGTTTTACTTTAAAAAAAGTAAATATGTGTAGTTAAATTGTTAGTCTGAAAATCACAGAAAACTAGAAACAACACACCGTAAGGGTGGGGGAAAGCTTCCATTTCACTGGAATGGAGAGCAATCCAGTCATCTATGGAGAAGGGTATTAAAATAGCTTATTTATTTTGTCTTAAATATCATATCCAAAACAAAGTATACAAGATCTACTTTGGACATATTAAAAAGGTAAAGAGCTTTAAAACTGCTGCAACAAGAACCTCTCTAGAAAGAAACATGTAGATCATGTATGAAATGAACTGTTTACTACTATTAATACAAATAATAATCTGTGAATGAGACTAATAAAAAACTTGTTACTAATAAGTCTTCGGTAATTTTCTAAACACATTTTTCTGTAACTCAGTTTGAACTATTTATAATGTATGTGTCAAGGGGGAGATGAATAATTCTGTTTAAACTAATTAATCTATAGCATTTTTGTTTAATCCTGTTTTTCCTTTATTACCTAAACTATAAATAGCAACTTTGGTCCCAGTGATTATGTAGTGATATCCATAGTCAGTTGATTACATTAAATTACACATTATTAGCCATATTTAATTTAATGTATATTTCATTAACTAATTAAAAATGTTGGGATTCTAATTATAAATAACAATCGACTTACTAATTAATTGTTATTGAGGATTATGTATTGCCTTGCATTGTTTTTGAATCCGCCATATTTCTTCACGAGTATGAAGTAAACTTTTCTTCATGAGTATGAAATAAACTTGTTTTCAAATTGCAGAACTAGATAGTTATAAGTTGATTTTATCACAAACTATTATATTGTTTTTAGGTTGTTGAAATAAATTATTTTAAGTTTGATTTTATTTTATAATATACAGGACGTAAAAAAGAGAGCAATTATTTTAATATGTTCTGATTCTAATTGTAATTCTTGAAAAAACATGGGTTAATCTTATTTTCCATCGCTAAATTATATTGAATTGAATAGGTCTTTATTTTTTTTTAAAATACAACATTTACATAAATGTTGTCCACTAATATTATGTAGCTTTTTTTAAGAGCTTGTTGCTTTGCTTATTAACATTCTTGCACTTGTATAAGAACATACTTGGCCTTATATAACTAATGCAGATGTTATAACAATTTTCAATAGTTCTCATAAGAATGCATCATAAAAAAGAGTGATGCAGTCTAATGACATAACATTTGTTGCTGCTATCAGCGTCATGGTACGGTGACGAAACTGTTGTTTGATACTGCTAAGGGAGCTAATAACAATATATATATAATATGTGGCAATAGGATGACAATACGATGTTATTTGCTAACTTGAGGCAGACTGGGGGACAACAGGCCAGTCAGGTTTTATTTGAACAATACTTGGTCAAGCGTGTGTGTTTTACAAAAGTTGTGATTTCTTTGTTGTTGTTACAGATATATAGTCTTGTAATGGAAAAATGTGATAAAAATGTTTTCTTGTGTTTTCTTTCTGTGTGTTCTTCAATCAGTCTATCATAAAGTATTTATTCACCTTTAACAATCAGAATTTTCCTCAACATTTGTAAACAGGGTGTTTCCTCATATCAGAAAAGGATACAGAACATGCAACACTAATACTGCACTAAAAATTATACTTTGTGAACGAATTTTCCATCAGCTCGATTAGAGGAAAAGTATTAATAGGAGCTTAGGTCGAGTTACATATCACATTAAAGGCTCAATGTGTATATGTAGTATAAGTAGAATACAATTCCGCAAACTCAATCTCCAAGAGACAACTGTGGTGAAAATGCCAGCCGTTTAAAGTATGAATTGCGTCGCAATTACGTAGATACTAGACAGGATTCCCGCCCAACTGTGAAACTGTAAATAAGCTGTGAATTTAATAATAAACCTTAAAACTTCCAAATGTATGATAAATAAGACTAAGTAACTGCATCAGAAGAATACAAAAGTAGTTTACTGTTGCAAAAATATTCGTGATATAAATTGGGATTTACACAACATCGTGTCACCTGTGGGGAGGAGGGTCGAGAGAAACAGGGTGTCTACCGGTAATTGAAAAGTCGTAGAATGTAATGAAGGCTCATGGAAAAGTCACATAGTTTTGGTGTAGCACTTTAGTGGCATGTGGCGAAAAACCTTCATATAATATTATAATTGGCGATGCAATGCGTTGTTTGGTTTTCACAGGCCGCGATGGATACATATGTGACAAGATGGTATTTGATTGGTGAGTATAAAAATCTATTGTAGTTATAAATCTATTGACCGTGAATAGATGTTGAGCCATGAAAACCGTGAAAAACCTGTGATTTTCTTTATCGGCATTGAGTGAGAACTCTGCTAGATTTTGTTACATCTCAAGACAATCCAATAAATGTCTAACCATTACAGATAGAGCTAAAAATAATTTTAACAAAATGTTTGAACCAACAAACAATAACAGCAATGATCCTTTTCAGCTAGTAAAATTAATAATACTAAATTTCAATGCCTATTAGAGAATATCATGGATTCACTATGAAACAAACATGTCATGAAACGATCCTACAAACTAAGAAGAATTGCTTATGAATAATTATGGTACAGTGTAATTATTCATAGCAACTACTAAAACATGTTGCCTTAAGTCGTAAAATAGTGAGCAGTCGGTGACTAATGCGTTATGTAGTCTAGTGACATCAAGTTAGTTACATCCTTAAATGGTTTTGTTTCACAATTCCTCTTAAATTCTTTTTTTTTTTTTTTTTTTTTTTATGTATATAGACTTTGTTTAAGGTGGCCCCACAGGAAAAAGTCTAATGGGAATAAGTCAAGTGCCATTCGATCGCACCTCTCCTTCCGATCCAGCATTGAGGAAACATGACATTTAGGTAATCCTTAACATTTTGTCTGTGGGGGTGCTCCTTCCTGCTGAAACCAAATATTACCGAAGTTCGTTAATAGTAAGTTCCTCGAAGTTTTAACATACTGTTAAAATTCAGCAGAATCTATTGTCCTGCAGTCTGCATCAATATAGCTGTTACATTTTTTAATGTAGACCCCTGTTAAACTAAGATTTTACATATCAATTGTATAAGTCTTGTCTTGTATTCATTTTATTTTGTGTAATGTATCTTAAAACCTTAACATACATTATAGGAAAATGCTTAACACTTCCTTATTGTTATTAAGAGGACCTTTTAAGTGCTATTGAGAACAACAAATAAATAATTTATCTTACATGGCTTCTTTCATGAAATACAATTTTATTCAATTAAAGAAAAAAGATAATTTAGCAACATTTAACATCATTACATTGAAGATTTATGTCACATAAGAGGTTTTATTAATGTATTCATCATTCAAAGTTTTTTGTTTGTTCATATTGTCAATCAGTTAAGATCGACTACACTTTTCTTGATCCTTTGGAATCATTCAGTGTAATAGTCTCAAGGCTACAAGCTCATATGTAATGTATTCAACCAAACAGTCATCATACATGCCTTAAAGTGCAGTTTATTTTGGTATATTGAATACTTACAACAATTACGTATGTTTCAGATGTATCCTGTTATTCTTGAAATGGAAGAAGCCTGCAATCCTTTATTCAACCCTACAAATAGTGCAGCAGACCTATCTCAGCATCAAGAGAAAGTGTTAAACTTTCTCCTGTCAGATAACAAGTTGATTTCTGTGATGTCCATTAGAAAAGGAAAGGTGAGTAGAACATATTATTTTTATAATTATGACTTAATTTGTGGGAGCAAGAAGTCTTTAATTCTTTTCATTTTCAGTAATCAGGGTCATATAGTTATAATTGAACTTGTTGAGGTAATAAAACATCTTAACTCCTCAGCATAGATGGCATCAATTAATTTAGGAGCCATTTATGCCATCAATAAATGGCACCTTGTATGGACAAGTAGGTGCGCCAATACCACTGTTAGTGTATGGGCGGGTGGGTGGCATTACTAAAATCTACATTTACATAGTGTTACATCTTAGTAAATTTTGATTTTGTGCCTGAATTCCACAATCAGTAAAAGATTAATTAAAGTTTACCTGAGCCACGGAGAAAGTTCACCTAGGCACCTAAATTACAGACTGACACAATGCTCCTCTTGTTCCTCTTTAATTTAATGTATATGTGCCGAAATTAGAATCACACAGTCAAGAAAATGCATATACCAGACTATATTGCTCTTACAATGCGTCATGAGGATATGTAACAAAATGAACAGTTTTGCTTATTGTTTGTAAGATATTGAGAACCCATTACAGTCTAGTAACAAGTGAGAGGCCCTCTGTTCTTGAGGTAAGATTAATGAAGCAGTGGAATTATTTTATACTTGATTGTATCGAAGGCTCATAAATTATGTTTGCTTTGTTAGTTGATGGTTCTCAGGTTTTTTACTAACATCAAAGTGTTGCTGATACATGATATATCATCTTTTATTGTTTTCATATTATACATAAATAATGTTACAAGAAAAAAATGTGTTGCATCTTGATTAATGGCAGTTGCACATTGCAGAGATTGGTGTTCAGGTCACTGCCTCTTCTCTCCAACCCAGCACCATTAGTTCATAAGTTACTCTTGGATTTGGTACCTATCGCTCGTAAAGACGGAGCAGAGCAACTATTACTGACTTTCTTACCAGCAATAAGAACATACCTGGGCACTGTGGTGTTATCAACTCTAGTGGAAATTAGCAAACGATATGAAACTAACTTCATGTTTTCAACAAAGGTGAGTTGTATTATACTAGGAATGCTTTATTCTAATTAAATTAGAAACATTATTACGAAAATATTATTTTTGTAATTATTACGTGTATATGCGCTTACAGCGTTTAGAGCAAAGTCAATATGTGCGTGTATATGCGCTTACGGTGTGATAAGGGTTAAGTTTCTGTTTAAAAAGTGTCCTGCTTTTGTTTTTAATTTTGACCTGAAATTGCAGAGCATTTTATAATGTTCTCTAGGCTTTTAAGTTTTTTTAATTTCATGGTACATTCAAATTAAATTATTTAGTTATGTATTCTAATTTTGTCATTACATAAATAATGTTTTATGTGTGGGAAAATGTAAAGAATTACAACCTGAGAATAAATGAAATGTAACCAATTTTCTATACTCTTTGCAAATATATCATTTTATAGATTTTTAGTGTGTATTATATTTCATATTAGGGAAATCCCCAAAATACTATGCACTGTTTCTGACTGAATCCACATTACTTGTTGATTCACTGGTGTAAAGGTATTGGAAAGTTTTCTGAGATGTACTCAAAAAGTACTGAGAACTGGGAACCGATTTCAGTTAAGAACCGAATTGGAACCGAAAAAAAAAAAAAATGGATACGACTCATTACCATTTTATGCTTTGTATTGTATTCATGTGTGTGATTGGTTGGCTTTTTCATTTTTCTGATTTTGTTATTCAAATTGTGTCAAATATTTAAGGCTGATAAATGCAAAAATTTGAAACTCCTGAAATTATTCATGTACAGTAAACCTTGTTTTATCCGGTTTAATGTGGTGGTATCTTGATACAGATACATATAGATTAGATTAGATACAACGGGTTGTGGTCCTGTCACCAAGCCCACCGCTACTAGACTCCATGGCCCTTTGCGCCCCGTGCCTAGCAACAGTGTCACAAAGAGACCAGTCCCCCTTATGAAGGACAGGGTCTCCCCGAGTAGCAGTACCCACGAGTCTTCCGGAAAAGCAGTTAAGTGCACAAGACTACCTGAGCCCGATATCAGTCCTCCATCTACTAACATGTTCCTCAAAGGTCCACCGATCCTTTCTACTCTTTACCGTTTAGAAAGGGATGCAGAGGGCCGGCTCCGGTCCCAGAAAAGGGCTCTTTGCCCCCCTCCTAGCCAGAGCATCAGCCCTCTCATTACCATCAATGCCAGCATGTCCAGGGACCCATATGAGTCTTACCTGTTTACCCTGACAAGGGTCTCCAGGATCCTCTGGCACTCCCATACCAACTTAGAGCTGGTACATGGCTCCATGATCGCCTTTATCGCCGCCTGACTATCTGATCAGATGGAAAAAACTCCTCCAAACCCACTCAAGTGAATTTCTTCCTGTGCGGCAGTCATGAATGCCATCACCTCCGCTTGGAAGACGGTAGCATGGGCTCCGAAAGGTACAGACAGAATTTTCCGTACACCCCAGCACCCTCACCTCCTATAAGTGAGCTGTCCGTAAACCAGATGCCTTTGACAAGTACAGGCTCGGTATTCCCCAACCACTTATCTCTGCTTGGAGGGAAGGCCCTAACCTGTCTATACCTAGTTATCATTGAGTCTTACCATTGCAAGCAACGAGTCCAGGTCAATGTCCCTTGATAGTATTTCACCATGGAGTCCCAGTTGGCCAGACGCCCTTATTCTAAAGGCTGCTTTACAAGCCTCCCCCTTTAAAAACAGGTCCATTAGCCGTAGTCCAGTGACGACCTCCATCGCCGCCAATGGGGTTGTTCTGATGACGCCTGTAATTCCCAGGCACACCATCTTCTGGTCTCTATCTAGTGTCAGCCTTGCACTGTTTTGTGCCATCGCCGACCACCAGACAACTGCAGCATAATGTAAGGAGGGCTGAAGCACACTTGTGTATATCCAGTATACCATCATTGGTTTAAGGCCCAACGTTGTCCCAATGGCCCTCCAACACGCCCAGAATGCCATTCTGAACTTCCTAGCTTTATCCTGTTGGTGCTTGAGCCAGTTCAGTTTAGCGTCCAGAGTGATCCGCAGATACTTAACCGGACTTGAAGCTCTTAGCAACGTGTTACCCATGGTGGGCATGTATAGGCCATCCAGCCTCCTCCTTGTGAAGATTACAAGTTCTGTCTTGTTAGGACTAACAGAGAGCCCCTTGTCTCTACACCACCTTTCCAGGATTCTCAGAGCAGACTGGACAATGTCCGACACTGTGCAGGCAAACTTGCCAATGTCCGCGTTTGCCTGAGCATATACCTACCTACATTCCATTGAGCGCCCTAAGAAGTTCGTCTACCACTAGGAACCACAGGATAAGGGAAAGGCCACCCCTTTGGGGACAACCACTTCCTACTACAACCTGAAACGTTGCATCGTTCAGAGTTACCTTGACAGTTCTGCTGCGTAGGTAGGCCTTGGTCTATCTGGTGATGGTACCACTGACGCCTGTCCCAGCGACAGCAACAATCATGGACTGCAGAGAGACGTTATTAAACGCTCCCCCTATGTCGGTAAAGTCACCCATAGCTAGCTCCTTCTGCTGGATCGTCTCCTCTACTCGTGAAACGAGCTGATGGAGGGCCAACTCAGCAGATCTCCCAGCCATGTATGCATGTTGATGCCGGTGGAGCGGGTTATCTCTCAATATCCCGTTCCTCATGTACCTGTCGACCAGCCTCTCCAGTGTCCAGTAAAAAAGACAGGAGGCTGATCCATCTAAATTCTTTGGGCCTGGAATGAGAGTACACCTTCCAGGTTTGGGAATGTAAATCACTTTTGCGGTCCTCCAGAGTCTTGGAATGTGACCTAAGGTCAGGGAATCTCTTAACATTTCAGACAAAAGAGGCAGGAGCACCCCCAAACCCCTCTGCAAAAGCACAGGCAAGATACCATCCCACCCCGCGCTCTTGAAAGGAGTGAAACACTCAACTGCCCACCTAATCTTTTGTTCTGTGACAATCCTCTTTGCCTCAATCCAGTCCGCATGCGAGGCCCCAGCGCATGCCCACCTCGCATCTGTGGGGGGGGGGGGCCTGCCACTGGTACCTCGGCGGAGCCCGGGAAGTGAGTCTCAAAGAGAAGTTGCAAAGTCTCTTCAGATCTGGTCCTTTCCCCTTCATCCTTAATGAAAGGTCCCAGTCTCCTTCCAGGGTCCTTGGCCAGCACTTTGTGAAGTCTATACATCTCTGAGGTCTTCTCTATAGAAGTACAAAAGTCTGTCCAGGATTTCCTGGAGAACCTGCGTACCTACCGTATATATTCTCTTTGTGACTCCAGGTAGGCCAACCAGTCAGTATCACTGCCGGAACGATTGGCCTTAACAAGGAGCCTTCTTGTCCTCCTACAATGGTCCTCCAATTCGTGAGACCATCCTCAGCTTCGTGCGCCCCTTTGTGTGGTCTTCAAAGGGCAGTTGTTCTCATATGAGGTGATCACAGCCTCTGTAAGGAGTGCCACTCTCTCCTCTAGCACCAACCCAGATCCAATCTGGCCTTTGGAATTTGGTCCAGTCTGCCAGTCTGTGGTTCCTGTACAACCTTTGTGTTGTCTGGCCCTCAAGCACATGGTTCCTGTACAACCTTTGTGTTGTCTGGCCCTCAAGCACAAAACGAATGTGTTTGTGGTTCGACAACGAAGGTCCCTGCAACATTTCCCAGTCTCTAATGTGGTAAAACATTGAGGCTGAGACCATAGTTATGTCTATAATATCCGATAAAATTGGGAAATTACCCTTGTTAAGGACCAAAAGATCGGTCTCATCCTGGTATTTCGCAAGAGCAAGGGCCCCTCTCATTTGTGTCACTGCTTCTCCAAACCTCATTGTGAGAGTTGGAATCACAGCCGACCACAAGTTCAATATTCCTGCTCCTTTGAATAGCATTGAATCCTTTGATGGTGGGAGGTCCTTTTTCTGTTGTATGGAAGGGACACCGATGCCACCACCAGTTTCCTCCCCACGCCATCTCCTTCCTGCGCTTTGATTTCCACTGCAACCACATCTCCACAGAATTCCGGTATGGGCCAACTGTCCATCCCAGCAACCAAGATAGCCACTCGTGGTTTTAGCCCGCCTGTTCCCCCATGGAGGCTGAATGTAGGAATGTTGAGACCCCTGATGCAGTTATCCCAAATCCACGGTTCCTGAATCAGAGCAACATTCACCCCTCCTTCTCTCATAATTATAACTGGTATATTGGAGGCCTCAATACTATGATTGAGGTTGGCTTGTAGAAAACTCACCATTTCCTCCAATCCAGCTCTTCTTGCTTCGGTCCTCCTCCTCCTCTGGACAGCCCGATCTTCTTTCTGACCCTACCATTGAGCCGGTAGCTATTCCTGAAACTTGATGAGCTGGGTACATTTGAGTCTTTCCTTGTTGTTTCTTTATTATTTTTTTCCCCCGAAAAGTGTTCTTTGTGTATCAGTGCGATACCAGAAGCCATCCATATTCCTTTTGCTGCTTTCCTGCGAGCATATCCACGCCCCCAAGAGCCCCTGTGGTCTCGGAAGTGCCTCCCTATCCTTTCTACACGGTCCCATCCAGTCACCAACTGGCAGTGTAGACAGGATTGGGATTATCACCAGTTGAAAGGGCAACCACCACATGCTGGTGAGGCCAGGTCGGGCCCCTGTACTATCTGGCAGCCCGGTGTGCCATCCTGGTTTTAACTCTTGTACCCTCAGAAGACTTGTGGGGTCATGGTACCCACGGTTTGGCATTCCTACTTCTAGCCCCTGAGGCATTGTCATGTAACTGTAAGTGTGTTTGGTGTGGTAATGAGTTCAGGGTACTGCGGGGTCACTAAACCCCTCAGCTGTTCCTGCGAACCTCGGTCCGGGACTGCTTATTAGGGTTGCCCCTTATTCACAGCTGTCCACCTCATCAATGACAAGGTGGAACATTCACAATCTGCCACCTTCGACCTGCCCAGTAGCTGAGGCTTGTTCTAGGCAGATAAAAATTGGGTAAATATTGGTAAAAGACACCTACATGGTACAATAGGCAATGTACGCTTCACAGAGGCACGCGGAAAATCCGGCCTTACTTCATTTGTGTGAGAATTTTCTAGTAACTAAAAGAATGCCATGTCACCAGGAAAAATATGTCACCGTTGCAATCAGTGTTTTTATGTAAATAAACAACAAAAAGCCGAATCTACAGGATGCAATCCATACAATACTTACTTACTTACTTACTTACTCCCAGGGCCATCTATATCGCAGGTGATATTTAGCCGCACCAACAAAGCCTCTCCAGATTGACCTGTCCTCTGCATTCTCTTCCATGGCTCTCAACTAGCAAGCCATGGAAGAGATAATTTAAATAATTTTTGTTTTGCAATAAATTTATTCCAATTTTCTTTTTAACAAATAACGAAAACAATGATATGTGAATCCGGAATCATGAGCGGTGTAGACAGGCCAATATCGCACGTTTTTAAACCTGTCTATAGGCTGCGACCATGTGCATCCGGTGATTTCAACATCTTCAATTTCAATAAAATTTTTCCCGTTGGCCAATTTGCAAAAAAAAGTTACTAAATTGGAAATTAAAAATTTGAATTTTTATTTTCCATCGACGCGTGAGTGCATTTATTGTCACACCCCCAACCTCGTGCCCATATACCAGGTTAGGCTAGATATACAGCGGTATATCTAGCCTAACCTGGTCATACAATAGCCTACATTTTATTGGCTATTGTGAATAAGATGGTCGGGACATTTATAAACGTCTGGATAGGAAAGGTCATATGAATAAACCAGCTTTATACCATATAAAATAGCATTTAATAACGTTTACTGTCACACTAAAAAGTGTTTATTCAGCACTAGTAGTATTCTGTGATGTCATAACCGTACTATAACCTTAAATGATTATGCACGCAACTCAGCAGCAATTATAGAAACAATAAAAAGCATGCAACATGACAGCTAGCAACGCTATTGCTATTGCTCCGTGTGAATCGCCAAAGAACAAATCCAAATACAATACAGGACGAATAGTTTGCTGTGTACCGGGAACATGCCTGCACACGTGCATGTCTATGATACTAAGCAAGCAACACAGCTGAGTTTATTGCCTACGCTGCAATGAGAGAACGATGATTAATGTTGCTACGGCGGTGTAACAAACAACTTAGAAAACAAATATTCACCGTCCATCGGATCAATCAGCTGATCCGTATAAACCAGATAATATGGGTCCAAATAAAGTGATGTTTACTGTACAGCATATTTCTCAATAGACTCATCATATTTATAAACAGTAAATCACAGCAAGGAATGGATATACTAGACATATATATTCACAGGGACGAAAATATCATTCAAGTGACGAAGACTTCAATAAACAAAAACCTGACAACTTAAAGGGTGTCTACCAGCCCCCGATGTCACGGAAGACCCTGAAAAGGCCCCAATTTTCCTGATACGGCACAAATGTCACGGAAAAACACAGATTTTATTACAAAATGCCCCGATTTTTTTTTTTTTTTTTTTTTTTTTTCCTATTCCCACAAAGCTGATTTATTTTAACTGTGCTTAGAGAAAATTAAATGTGTCGAGTTCCCCTCACCTATCAAAGTGAACAACATATCATGGCCGGTGTTAAAGTTATCAGGTCTTAGACCGAAGCCAGAATGAATGTGATGTCATTGTTTTGGTTTATAATTGTGGCAGATAGCCACACTTGGTGAGAATTGTAATTATCACTTGTGCATGCGCGAAGTTTAGGGAAGGGAGGTTGACACGTCGTGGACCTGGACAAATGAGTTGTCTCATAATTTAAGTTACAACCGATCAATTAAGATGATTCAATTAGGCTAAATTATCAGAAAGGGGGGGGAGTAGAACCATTTGGTAGTAATCAATTAGCAAAACCTTTTAATGTAGAATTACACAATTTGAGGGCACGAGGGGATCGCAGCCAGCCAAATTGTTGGCACCATTAGTCATTAAATTAACCCTTTTCAATTAATTAATTTAGAGCTGATCAAAGCTGGTTGTGATTTATAGAAAACCCGATGAATAGCATTCACGCAGCCCACTCATAGTCTTTAAACCCACGCGCTTCTAAGTTGTGCGGGAAACAGGGCCGAATTAATCTTGTAAATTACCTCACGGCCTCTGATTTAATGATACCATTTATCCGATAACGCACCGCCAGCCCGCGTTTTCACCACAAATTTGTAGCAAGTGCTATCAGTTTTCTTAAATTAATTCATTTTTTAAATTAAAACAGTCTGTTTACTTTCAGTAAGCGAAGCCGGTTTACTGACATGTCGGCCACGACACGTCCATTTACGAATATGTCGGCCGACCGGCAAACGTAACTTTCACTTCTTCAGTTTCACATTAACGTTATAAATTTTAATGCTACCCAACTTCAATAATTTTTGTTTTGCAATAAATTTATTCCAATTTTCTTTTTAACAAATAACGAAAACAATGATATGTGAATCCGGAGTCATGAGCGGTGTAGACAGGCCAATATCGCGCGTTTTTAAACCTGTATAGGCTGCGACCATGTGCATCCGGTGATTTCAACATCTTCAATTTCAATAAAATTTTTCCCGTTGGCCAATTTGCAAAAAAAAAGTTAATAAATTGGCAATTAAAAATTTGAATTTTTATTTTCTATCGACGCGTGAGTGCATTTATTGTCACACCCCCAACCTCGTGCCCATATATTTAATTTAAAAAAATACTTTCTTACATCTTAATTAAAATCTTGCAGAATAAATTTCTAATATTTATCAGAATATTTAGTCAGTTTCAATTTAGCCAGGTTCAACATATTAAAACGAGTAGTCTTCTAGACAGCCTTCTGCATTCAAGTCATGTTTAAGTAATTTATGAATAATTTAATTTTGATTAATTGTGTTTAGACAGACTAGATATTTCAATCATTCATCACTTACACTTCTCCCCAAATTACAATTAAGTTAATTTTACACGCAACCATAGAACTTAATAATTTATTTGCAGGGATTTATTTTAATTACACCTTGTCTTGTAAAAATAAATACTGTGGTAATTGCTCTCTAAGCTTGGGTTACATCTAATCCACAATGAGATTTCACGCTAATTATTTTCAAGGCAAATTTTAATAATATGGTAATCCTCTTTACAAACAATAACAATTTTAAAAAATAAATAAATAAAAAAGTAAAAAAAGACAAAATGTAAAAAATCAGTAAGAAAGTAAAAAAAGACAAAATGTAAAAAATCAGTAAACTCAAAAAAAGTAACTATAGAGGCAGAGAATAAAAATTCGCTTAGGAAATCTAAGTAACCTGAGTGGTGAGGCAGTTAAGTACTTAATATAATTTCTTTTCAGCTCATATTAAATATAGAATTAGCATATTTTCTTTTCAGCTAGTATTAAATGTCACCCCCAACAATTAATTAACAGATCAATGCTACTCCACTAATAATTTAACATCGATCGATCCACATTGTAGAAACCGGTTTTTTCCACTCCAAGCCACCCAGTCGTGTCCAACTCCACAAATAGGCCACAAAGGTCTAAGCATTATTTACTGTCAACTTCAAATTATCAAAATTCACTTGTATTTTACAATTCTCTCCCCTACCCAACGGAATTATTTTATTCGAAAACAAATGGACAACGACATCGGTATTCAAATTATTGGCGACTCACCAAACGTTTGCAGTTTTACATGCAAAATAATCAATACCTCATTAATATTGACTACAGAGTGGCTATTCCAGGAGCTAGCATTCACAGTACAAAAAGGTTATTAAAAAGAAATAATCATTTGCTACACCCCCAACAATCCTTAATTATTTGGATAGGAACCAATGACATATTCTCCAGTCTGCCATTTTCATGCATTAAAAATTAGTATGTTTCATTATTGAGACTAATTATAAATCAATATCCGGTGATTCATTTACTAATTTTAGGCTTGCTTATTTTTCCAAGAGCTCAAACCGAACCAAATGTTTTGAGTAAATTAATTAAATTCAACACCTTTTTACACACTTTGTCCAACCCCAACACAACTGTTATTTTACGCATTCATTAAACCGAAAATATTTTTTTTACACTGAATGTCATAGAAACCATATACCAGATGGAATACATTTGAATGATAGAGGGAACCATGCCTTAGTAAATCTCCTTGAAGACAATTTATTAATATCACAAAAACACTAACGAAGATTACTCACCAAAAATAAAACAATTGTCTTCAATAAATAATGAATGAATAAATCTGGGGGAACAAAGAAATCATTTTCTTATTAAAATAATTAAGGTTTTATTGGTGAGCTACTTCTTGTAGTTCAGCTAGTAAAGCCGTCAACGGGGAAGTTCATGACGTCAGTGCACGTCTCTCAATTAAAGACATTTTTCAACCCCAGTATTGATATGGTAGTGTGAGTGGTATGCGACGATCCCTAGCGTAGTTCTTAAATTTCAATTTCCTTTTATTATTCTTCTTATTTACACGTCTTCCCGCGATTAATTACCTCCCAAGCGACGCCTCTAGTTACCACGGGGTCCGGCGTTTAAGTCTAAGGTGTTTCTTTAGTGAAAGCGTCTTCAATATCATTAGTAGAGTGAACGCTGTTAAGCCGCTGTGTCCGTGGCAAGTTTCAATTTTTGTTATCAATTAACAAAAAAAATTTAATAAGTCCTTAATTTCACTATAAACAAAAACTGTAGAACCCTTTTTGTGTTTTTTTTTTTTTTTTTTATTTGTAATTTCACTTTTGTTTACACTGCTTGCCCGGCACACAGTTAGTTATCAAGCCATCGTGAAGTGAGTTGACACGCCTCAGGATAGCTGCAGCGACTCTCCAACACACGCTCACACACAACTATCTTATCCTGTCCTATCTTCTCTTCTTCTCTAATAGTGCTTAAGGATGCCTACAATGAGCTAGGGATACGGCAAAATTAGGAAAAATATATAATGAATAATGTCGAATAGATAAGGCAAGAATAATGAAACAATGTACAAGGGACAATGACCGGAACCAAGAGAAATATTTCATAATCGACAATGTAGTATTTAAGGGTTAATCTTTCTATTATCATATATACTATCAAATATATCTATTCAGGGTGTTGGTATATAGTTGCAAGATTGAATTGTAGTGTAATATTTAGGAGCGCAGTCAACATAATAATAAGCAGGCTCCAATTCGATTTATTATTCCTGGAAGCGATAGAGCGGAAACGGTCTACCGAGGGACAAGCTTATCACATTCTATTTCGGATAGGCTGCGAGACCTAGGACAACAGACAGACGGACATTACAACAATATACTACAAGAGGAAATTAAAAGAAGCTATAACCAATTATTTTATATTTTTCTCACTACCAATTATAAATTAACTAAATAACCTTTTATTCCAACCCCTCCACTTACAATAATCAACAGCTGAAGGATGTTTCATTTAATTAGATCACCTGAGTTTTTCATAACAATACGATGGGAGATCCCCTATCCACCTCAGAACTAGGCGAGAAGTAGGTGGCAACACAAAAGGCTCCTTATCGCCAAGAGCAATCAGTCAACACAAAATGTATATAACGCCACAGGTTCATCCTCACAAACTGACGTAATACAAACTACTTAAAGCAATAATTTTTTGTTCTGCATTTTCACAAACAACAGACTAACAAACAAGACAGAACAGTGTTACACTTTGTATTTGTATTACACTTTAATACAAATATTAAGCAACGATTAAAGGGAGTGTGTCAAACAATAAAATCAGGTTTACCAAGTTAAACTAATAAGTAAGCATAGTAATTAAGAAAAACTTTATGAAGTTTAATTATCACTTAATATTATTTTTCAACATTTATTACATTAATATTTTACTGCAATCCACCATTCTTTATGTAACCATAGTCAATACAATGCCGTTTAAATTCAAACCAGTCTCATCAAATTTTTCAAATAAATACAAAAAAATCTAATTAGAATTAGCTTACCTTTTAAGATAGTCGCGGGAACTTTGCGTTCAAAGAGGGCATGTGTCAGCGACGATCAAGTCAATAGCAACCAGTCCACTACTTTACTTTATCAAATGAATTTACGGAAATCAATTCCAGTCATGTCATCTGACTAATGATATCATCAGCAACTCGTCGCCATAACAACTACACGCTCTTATCAATCTTATCGGCTGAGCTCTGGATTGAGGAAGGGCAATCAATCTGCTGTCCGACCATCATTGGTCTATACCAACCTTCTATTTTGGTATACATTGCCTCACACCCTATATTTTGGCATGGATTGCCACATACTAACCTCCTATTATGGCTGGCGAGTATTGGCGCATTCAGTTTTCTTTATGCATGGGTTGCAGCACAAGGAGCAGCTGCGTCTATCGCAGCAGGGATATTCCCTTAATCATTTTTATGACTAGCCGATTACATACGACTACCACTCCTTTTAATTAAATTCAAACCGGAAGTTCAAAGAATTAAATTGTATTTTCTTCTCCCCTTTCTCCCATTATTTTGTAGATACTAGTCATAATTGCTTAGTCGCATGAACCGACACACCTTACCTTCCAGGAAATAATATAAAACAAAAATAAATAAAAACTCCAAAACATTGACCACTGCCTCTACCAACTAAAGTACAAACGATAAACAACCTACTCATATCACCAATTTCAAATACAAAGCGCCATTCTCAGCTTAAGAGGCAGCGACCTCCCTGCTCGAGTGGCTATGAACTCCCGACTTGCCCATGTTGTACACCTGGGGGTTGAATCACTCCTAAGCTGAACCCTACACCTTCCTTACACCCCACCCCTCAAAAAAAAAAAAAAAAAAAAAAAAAACTGAAGGGGAAGATTGTGGCGGATAGCCACTAGCTGTGAGAATTGTAATTTTCACTTGTGCATGCGCGAAGCTTAGGGAAAGGAGGTTGACACGTCGTGGACCTGGACAGATGAGTAGTCTCATAGTTTGTTACGACCGATCGATTAAGATGATTCAATTAGGCTAAATTATCAGAAAGGGGGTGGGAATAGAACCATTTGGTAGTAATCAATTAGCAAAACCTTTTAATGTAGGATTAAACAATTTGAGGACACGAGGGGATCGCAGCCAGCCAAATTATTGGCACCATTAGTCATTAAATTAACCCTTTTCAATTAATTAATTTAGAGCTGATCAAATCTGGTTGTGATTTATAGGAAACCCGATGAATAGCATTCACGCAGCCAACTCATCGCCTTTAAACCCACACGCTTCTAAGTTGTGCGGGAAACAGGGCCGAATTAATCTTGTAAATTACCTCACGGCCTCTGATTTAATGATACCATTTATCCGATAACGCACCGCCAGCCCGCATTTTTCCCACGTAATCTCGCTGCGTTATCGCGGCCCTTCCCTCCCGCACCGCCCCTCTTCGGCTCGTTTCACTATGTAAAGTCTCGGTCCCGCCCGAGACGTTTTCACACAATATCAGTCAGTCAACTTGTCATTAGTTTTGGTTAAGCTACAATTTTAGGTGTATTTTCCAATTAAGTGAATTGAAGAGCACGTTATTTGTGATCGCTCTAAATTTTACTGTGCTTAGAACTATTGCTAACAATATCAACTAGCTGCATATGTAAAAGTTATTTATATAATAATATGTTTAGTGCTAGGGAGACCACTCCACCAGGAAAACCAGAAATAAGCGTGGTATTCAGGCTACCGTGAAAAAATCGGGAATAAGCCGCAAATTTCTTGGCTACTACAAGAGCTCGTGAAATCTTGCCTATTTCAAACACAAGCCCAAAAAGAAATTATCATTTAGGATGGGAAATAAAAGCCTACCATTGCCGTGAATGTTGATTTCCTAGCAATTTTCTCTTAATTGGGTTTTTGTCAGTTAGACGTCAATCGAAATATTCCCCTTCAAATCATGAACAATTTTGTTAGGAACATTTACGACTGTGAGCGGTCACCGTATATCATATTGTGAGATTGTTTGTAGCTTATCATCTGTTTTCATTAATCAAGGAATAAACGTTTTAAATTCTTGATTTCAGTTAGTGCAATGCATTATCAATCCAAACCATGTTATTTTTTCCAGCATTTCATTGGATTGGACTCTCCCTTCCTTATCTCTTATCATCGTGGCGGATAACCATCTGGTTTCTACATTCTTTACTTAGCATTCAACTGCAAAACAATAATGATATGGATTTTATTTTGACTGAAAACAAATCATTTGCGAGATATCAAATTAAATTAAAAAAAAAAAAAAAACGGTAGTTGGGATTAGTGATTCTATATTCTGTTGGAATATAATATAATAATGAAAGTGTCATAAAACAATGATTATATTTTTGAAAATTTATACATGTAAGGAAATTTTAGTGGAATCTGGGTATTGTTTTTAGCACTAGTGTATGTAATTAAACAAACTTTTAGTTTCTACGCCAATATAGGCCTTGACGTGGATGAAAAATAAAAAATGACCGAGCCGCAGTTGGTGAAAGTTAAACGATAATTACTTACATACTAAAAACTGTCATCAATTCCATTTTAATTAAAGTTCATTTATATTAATCAAATTCACCATTGAAAACCTTTAAACCATTTAAAAAAGTCAGTGAAATTATTTGACTTGTGTAAATGCTTACAATACGTAGACATAAATATTATTGTCTGGTTCAAATGTTGTTTTACGAGATATAACAAATATCGTACTAAAAGCTAGAATGTCGAAAACCATTGCTAAAAGAAAGACTGGTTGTAGAATAAATTTGAATCAGTCTTTCAGCTAACTACATTTACCGAAATTTGTGTATTTATTTTTAAGACGTTAGTTTCACATTTCGAAAACTGTTAGTAAGAAAACAGTTGTTGGTCGGTAACAAAATTCATCTATCGTAGTTGAAATCATAAATTATTACGATAAGTTCTGATCGCAGGTAAACAATTTTAGACTACTAATTTACTTATTAAGACTAACACGACCGAAAATGTGTGGTCGTATGGGCAAATAAAAACGTAAAAAATATTGTAACTAAGATATTTGAATTATTTGCGTTTGGAGGTCAATTTAATAAAACTGACAAAAGAGAGCTGACTCTGGGAAGATTCCTACAGCATAACATACAACCTGAAATGTCGTATGCAATTTGATTTTTGACTGACTGACAAGACCGGTCTCGTAAGACCAAAGAGTGGGCGTGGTGGATGGTTGACGTTTGTTTACCGCTTAACCCCTTTAATGCCGACGTGCGCCACGAGCGCACGTCAGAGTTTGTTCGAAAAATGCCGACGTGCGCTGTAAGCGCACGCCTCTCGGTCCCGCTAAAACTGCCGACGGCGCTATAGGCGCACGTCAAGTTTTTATTATATTATAATTTTATTTGTCGACCGAATGCTTTCAAACTTGACATAGGGATTGAAGACAATATGCCATATGGCAACAAAAAAATTATTACTCTACTGGTCGTTGTCATGACATAATAACAGCTGTTTATCTGACGTTTTTACCAATTTTGGATAATTGCATGTTTTTTCAAAGATTTTTATATCTACCTACTATGTTTTTGAATATAAGTGTTTTAATTTTTGTATGTGTACTTACAATTATATGTAGATTAGTCTCTATATTTTAATACAGTGGTTTAGTTTATACAAAAAGTAGTAATGTATGTTCAAACTTGAAAAAATAAAAAGAAAAAAACTTTTTGAAACTTTGTAATATAATTTTTTTTAATCTTGTAAATAACCCAAAATTATATTTTCTTTACTACAAATATTATTACAAACAAAACAAGACCCCATTTGTTAATTTATAATAACAAATAAGAGAGCTATGAATGTTTTAACAAAATATGTCAAAATGGCCTAAAGTGGCCTGGCATTCTTCGCACACCCTTTATGAAAATGGGTTGGCATTTTTCGTAAGTACCCCAAAAAACTGTCTGGCACTAAAAGGGTTAATGCTGTTATCAGTTCCTTTCCTTATCAGTCGCATGTTGTCCACTCATAGATGTTGATCACTGAGGATAAAATGGTTTTTATATCAGCTTGTATAAGTCTTAGTTATTTTATTTATTTATTGTTCAACACTTTAATTATTTTATGAGTAATTCCTTTTATGGAAATCAATTATATGCATAAAAACTGATGCGATAAAAGCAGTAAATCGGGTTGCCTTACCTGTTGTCCTGTTACGACAATCCTCCTTTTTCGTTACAACTTTTCGTCAACGCCTACTGCGATATCGCTGCGCAGTAATGTCATACATGTCTTGTATATATTTTGGCTTCAGGCTTTAAGTGAGGGCAAACTAGGCTACTCTTACCTCCGTCAATAATCCAATATAAAACACTTTATTAAGCTGACATGTTTCGTTGCTATCACAACATTTTCAAAGCTTGCAACTCGTCAATCACATAAAACTAAACATTAAAAACACAGAACACACGGTGACACGAACATAAAGTACATTTAGATAGCGCTATCATCCCGACCCGGCACTGGTTGGTAGAAGACTGGCTGGAGTGTTACGTCAGATCGTCCGCCCTCCTGCCGTTATCACTAATGTTATCAGCTTGGTGGCCAGCTGATTTTCCTGTTTGCAAAATTGTATTGAAGAGGGGGTGCGATTGGAACTGTAACTTCTCGTTGAGGATATGTTGTTTTTCCTGTACATCATTATGCATTTTATAAATCTCATATTCCTCCAGCGTATCTAACTTACTACCCTTGTGACAAAAGTGTAAAATTTCCAGGCCGTCGTTTGTCATACATTGAATGGTTAAAATCAACAAGGTGTTGGGCAAAAGTAGACTTTTGTTTTCCAATTTTTGGAACTCGCCGGTATTCATTATAGCGGGTTTCAAATGCCCGTCCTGTTTGACCTACGTATTTGCCGGGACAATCTTTACATGTTATCCTGTAGACCCCTGTTTTTTGTGTTTTGTCACCTATTCTCTTATTAACAGACGAGATGTTTCTTAGTCTATTGGTAGTGCGAAACGCTAACTCAATACCATGTTTCTTAAGTTCTTTCTTTAGTCCATTTTGAATAGTGTGACTATACTCAACACAAACGTACTTCTTACCGGGAATTATGGGTCTGGCACCTTGTTTATTCTTACATTTATGTATTAATCTATCTAGCATATCACATTTATAACCATTAGCCGATGCTATGTGCTTAATTATCTGATATTCCTTGTTGTAGTTTTCAGGGCTCAAAGGTACCGACAACATTCTGTTAATCATTGAATGATAAGCCGCCATTTTTTGCGAGTGTGGATGGTATGACGTGGCATGAATGGTTTGAACAGATGTTGTCGGTTTCCTAAATATATTGTAGTTAAAGACATTGTTATTTTTTGTTACTGTCAAATCCAGAAAATTAATGCTATTAGAATTCTCAGTCTCAAGAGTAAATTTTAGTTTTGCCGCTATGCTGTTCAAATAGTTTAAGAGCAAATTTAATTGTCTGTCGTTGCCATCAAACAAAACAATGGTATCATCCACATACCTGAAATACATACAGATTCTTTTCTTGTATTTATTCTTATCAGAAAAAAATGTGGTTGTTTTCAATGTGGTTAAGATATATATCAGCCATTATACCAGACAATGGAGAGCCCATAGCGAGACCGTCATTCTGTATAAAATATTTACCATCGAATGAAAAGTAATTCTGTCGCAATACCTCCCGCAGTAATTCCATTAGTTCATTAACTGCCTCAGGTTGTAAGTTTGAATTTTTATTCAAATTATCCCTAATTACATTCAGTGTCACATCAATAGATACATTTGTGTATAAATTTACTACGTCAAAGGAGGCTAAAGACTGATGCATTTTAACCTTTAAATCTTTTGTTTTTCCAATGAAATCTGAACTGTTTCTTAAACTGTGGTTATTCTCTAACACGATATTATCTTTTAATAAACGTTTTAATCTTTTTGCTAACTTATAGGTGGGTGCACTTGTATAATCAACAAGCGGCCTGATTGGGACATTGTCTTTGTGTACCTTAGGTAGTCCACGTAAAACGGGGGGTGCCGGATTCATCATCTTTAAAGACTTTATTTCATTTTCTGTAAACAAAACTTTACTTTTATTGATTACTTTCTTAATTTTATTTTGGAAAGATTTGGTTGGATCCTTATTCATTTGAACAATATCATTGTTAGCAATAAAGTCATAAACCTTTTCATTGTAAGCCTTAGTGTACATAATTACAGTGGTGTTCCCCTTATCAGCCTTACACAAAATTGCGTCATTATCTAATAGTTTGGACTTTATACTCCTAAACACGTTAAATTCCTGTCTCTGTGATGGAGGTAAAACAGATCTGTTATTAATGTCGTATTTCCTATTACGTTTCCTAGATATAAGTAGCCTAGCTTCATTTCTATTGTCCTCATTTTCAATGCTTTTTACAGCCATTTCGGCGTTAATCAGTTCATTAAAAAGCCCCCTCTTTCCATGCATCGGTAGATTATGTTTGAGCCCCTTATTAAGTAGTGCCATTTCCTCGTCACTAAATACTATGTCAGTTGTATTGATAGTATTAGGAAAGAATTCAAAATCAAACATGACCGCTGTTTTCTTATCTTTTTGTGTGTTTACGAGTTTAGTCAGTTTGCGGCGTATAGTGGACTTCTTTATCCTCATTACCCTTGCGATGCCTGTTTCGACATGGCGTATCAGGTATTTAAGTTCAACGTAATGGGCGGCATTTGCCATTTCCAGATACTTTTTCATCAACAATGTATTCAATAAATGTTTCTTATAATATAAATACTTAATATCATTTTTAATCCATAGTTTCTGTGCTGTTACTTTTGTTTTTACAGCAGCATGAGATTTATTCTTTATATTTACGTGGACATAATTGGGTGTAACGTCATATTTTAGGCAGTCTTTATTGAAATTTATGTTCTGAACTGTGTTAGAAATTTTCAGTTTTATGTTTTTGTATTGCATGGCCAACTGTGCCTGACAGGCTGTAGAATTAAAATTCATGTTTATGGCCCCTGGACTATTATTTTGACAAACCAGGCTACTCTTGGATTATTGACGGTGGTAAGAGTAGCCTAGTTTGTCAAAATAATAGTCCAGGGGCTATAAACATGAATTTTAATTTAAGTGAGGGGCTATTTTTTGCTGACCTCCTGTGTTTTCTAGTTATTTATTTATATAGCATCTGGCACGCCTTAACATGCACACAAGTGCAAACGCAGAAGATTTGTCATAAAAAACTAATTTAAAACTAACATTACATACATAGTCATAATAGACAAATGAGCGAGCCATCAGTTATCACAATGCCTGCTCACATGTCATTAAGTAATAAAACTACGAGTTTATAAGAAAAGGAAAATAACAATTATGTGGTCACAACTATAATTAAAAAAAGAAATTGACATATAAATGATGTTTAAGTGACACAATTATCCAATCTTGTGGGAGGTGACAAAAATTCGTCAACACTGTAGAAAGAGTGTTCTAAAAGAAACTCAAAAGCTAATCTCTTTGATTTACTTAGACTGGGTTCATTTCTTAAGAAAATTGAGAATTAAGTTAAAGCATTGAAAAATGAAGAGAGAGGGTTAAGGCAGAATACTTTATGGATAGTATCTCGTCACTAACACTGTACGTGTATGGGTGGGAGGGTCACTACCCAAAGCGTTTTATGGTGTTTTGCATTCCTGATATTGAAAGTTGTGATTTGGAAAAGTGTCATTATATAAGTTTATCACCTCATCATAAGTTCTAATCCAGTGTCCATAATTGCATCATTAATATCTATGTACGTTCACGGAGCTACATTAGTTCAGTAATGTAGATAACTTAGTAGATAACAAGAAGATGATCCACTTTTTAACTTTGTGAACACAGTCTCCTTGAAACTTAGTTTTTACTTACTTTCAAACAAGAGATGATAAGGCTGGAGACTTTATATCTGTCAAGACAGGTATAAACTTATTACGTCAAGTCATTCTAAATAATGAGATATCCGTTACTTTTTCAACACAGTGCCCATATATTCCCATCCTTAATAATTTTTCCTCACAATTCTATATTACACCTTTCCCGAACTATACTCATTACAATCCTGTAATTAACCATTTTGCAGGTCTAAACCATTTTTATATCTTTCATTTTTTTAATCAGTTCCTCTTTTTATCCAGTGTCTTGTTGTAAATGAATGTCTTAGTCTTTCTCTTTACCTTCATCTCAATGTTTACTTAAGCACGTAATTATAATTCCAGTTTACAACATCAGTAATGGCTAACATTGTGGAACGTGCTGAGCAAGTATATGGAATGTGCCAGGAGGAACATGTTCGAGAAGAATGGGTGGAAGAACTCACGAGGTTGGCTGAGTCTGTTGATCATTGGGTAGAAGAAAATAGGCCAGTAGTAGCAATTGACCGCCAATTATTAGTGCAACACTTAATATTAATTGATAAAAAAGTGCATAACAATCAAATTACTGGACTCCTCCGGGCGCTGGGCAGCTTGCGACCTAACAATTCTCCCCTTGTTCATGCGTAAATTGTTATGTCTATAAAAAAAAACTGAACAATAATTTTGTTTTATTTTCATGTTAATTTAATTTCTAAAATGTTGATTTTAAATACATCTCAGTATTATTAAGTACAGGAGCCCCAGATAACAAGCTCTGACTGATAAAATGCTCAGAACCGCTTTGAATTAACATTCATAAATAGTGACTTTGCAAAGACTGCTTTAAAAGTGTTACATTTATCCACTCAAATTCTCATTATAACAGGGGCCTACTGTACAATTTTTAATGCCAATTCTGTGTATAGTATATAACAGCTTGAAGTCATTGAAGTTATACTGAGACATTAAATCTTAGTTTTATAAGAAAGGAATTTTCGTTACCAGCAGAAAAAACCTTAAATTGCAATCTCTAGAAAATTACTAAAAATATGTTATTTTATAACTTACTAATGTTAGTTCTGTTCAGCATATATTTATTCTTTTTTGTATACGTTGTGATCTCTATTTTATCAGGAGCCTGTTTCTTTTTTTTCAAAACCTGTATAGATACTTTCCTTGCAATTCATTTCACAGTGTATTCACAAATAATTACCATGCTATTCAGTTGGTTAAATATATAAGAAATCAAAAGATTAAATTTTATCTAGCTTGTTTTCTTCCTCTCTCTGTTTGCTTTTAAATAAGAACTTAATTTTTTTTTAAACGACATTTAAATGTTATTTTAAACTATTCTGCTCAATTTGTTCATTAGATATTTAGTATGTAATTTTTTACTTTATATTCAGTCACTTTAAATTAAATTGAAAGTACAGCCAGAATGTTAAAGAAACAACATTAATAATTTTGATAACGGTTGATTTGAAAATAATTATTGTATTAGGAAAGATAGGACATCATCAAACTTACTTAAGAAGACAAGTTCACTAACACCAGTGTAGTAGTAAACATATACAGGAACAAATAATTTTTCACGAATTTTCAGTGCCATTGGCACTTTCATCATAAGTTGAGGAGAAGCTTATGAAAATTTGTGAAAATGTGTTGTTCCTTATTTGTTTACTACTGCAAGTTGTTAGTGGACTTGTTATCTTACATAAGTTTGCTGGTGTCCTATCTCTCATAATAAACTAATTTCTGGCTTAGTGCCCTCTTTAACCTAAACTAAGAAGTGAAAATGATTTAATTTTTTTACAAAAATATTATGTAAAGGAACAGGTTCCAGTATAACTTAACTACTAGTTTTACATTTGACCTTTTCGTTTTGTAAATGTTTGTACTAAGGTATAATAAACTAGCTTTAAACATTGTTTGTTATACTTAAAAAGGTTCATTTGTAATTCTCTTAAACCCTCAATCTGCAGTCAAAGAAATGTGCCACAGATGTACATGTTGTGACTTGTATTCGCTTGTCACGTTAACTGCAGTGCATATCTTAGGTTAATCAAGTTACCTTTAATATTTCTTGTTCATTTAATTTTGTACATTACTATAATGTATATTTATAATATGTACAGTGTGACTATGCTTAGAAAAGCAGCACGTTTAAGTCAGGGATTACATCACCAAACAAACAAATTGAGGACAGTTGTAAGAACCAGACATTTACGATAACGTAAAATTTAGTTAACACTTGAAAATTGTCTATTTATTTCAACCATTAATTAATATTTTATCTGTGATTTCATTTCATTAAAAAAATATATGTATAGAAAGCTGTTTGTCTTTTTCTTTACTGTTTAATACTGTAATTTTTTGTTTAGTTTATAAATAATTAAATCCTTTGCAGCTCTAAACCATTTAACAACCACACGTCTTGCTGTCTTCAATCATCATTATATTTTGCTTCAATGTGTAGAATTATTTTGTAGAAATCATTAAAAGTTGAGTTGTATGGTTTTTTGCTTGTGTCTTCAATTTTACAAAGCTATTTGGATAACTAAATCCAAAGCTTATATTAAGTGTTTTATCTGTCTACTTTTATTTTCAAATGAACAATTAAAAATCAATGATCTGTCAGAGCCAGTTCAAAGTGACAGGTATTTAGATTTTAGTTCAGTATGTTTGATATTTCAGTCAACTAAAATAAACCTAAGCAAATTTTAACTGGTCCAGAATGTAATTTATATTTCAAATCAATGTGAACAAGGCAAAATACAAATACGACATGTGCTTAGGTTATGGGTGTTTTATTTTGTGCCTGACAGACCTTTGGCTAACTTTTAATGATCACAGCAATAACAATTTTGTCTGCTGGAAATTGCGTACACACTATTAACTATTTAAGGCTGTGAAAGTTCAATGTGAACAATGTGATATTACTGTAGAAAAATATCTAAATTGTCACACCATTTCTTTAACTCTTGCAAATATGTATTTATCACGCTACAACAAAAAGCCTATTTATTTCTCATACCTATGTCTTTGTCTCGCTACTTACAGTAGAACTGTCAATAGTTAGTTATACCAAAGATCATATAGCAAAAGAGAAATGTTGTACTAAATGGGACTTTTAAGTCAAAAAGTGCTAAACTGGGAAACTAAAAGTATGTACAGTGCTGCTCATAAATAACAATATGGCTGATTAAATAACTAACCATCTAGTACAAAGTCATTGAGTCGCCACTGGCTGGTTTGACAGAAACTTGTTTGTATTAAGACATCTCAACTCTGTTCCTTTCCCTGCTGCCGTATGACAGCAGATCACAACAAACTCATGCTCTTTTATGAGAGAACATTTTACGTGTAATTGAAAATTATGCATGTGTATTTTCTTGAATCTATATCACACAATGTTGTACAATTAAGATTCTAAATATATAATTGAATAATATGTAATTTTAAGAGCCTACTATACTAATTTTGTTTTCAAATAATTAATAGAAAGCATTTATAAGACATAATAAAATGACTTAACAGTTTTAAAAATAAGTATCTATGTCTGCATGTACAATTTAGTTAATGACAATATTCAATCATAATTTAGTAATGAAACTAATTCTTAAGGGGTATTTTAGAAGCCAATAAAAATTAAATTAAAAAAATTAACCAGAAAATTAAAATAATTACTGTTAAATAAAGACATTGGTTGTGCACTTGCAGAGTAAAAGAAACTTTAAATGTAAAATTATATTTAAGAAACAAGAGAGAAGGTACTAGTTATTTGTTTATTGGCTGTTAAACAATCAGATATATATTTTTAATTTCTTCGGATATTAATTTCATCCGAATTTCTACGACTCAATTTCATAATACTTTCATACTGTTTGTTACGTTGTTATTATGCCTGTTATCCTACCTCTTCTCTCAACTTTTGGAGAATCAGTTATGTATTATTTTTAGAAGGTAAAATTTCAAATGCAATCTGTTCAAATTTTATATTTGCGACAGCTTTGTGTATTCCAAGTCAACTGTGTAGAGTGTGGTTTTCTTTTATGCACCAGCAAACTAGCATCTGTTGCAGGCTCTCTCTTAAGCTTTATGATCTCTGCTGGTTATAAAACGAGAAAAAAATCAAAATTGCTTCCATTTTTAGACTAAGCTCATTTATGTTAATTTACGTGGCAACTCCATTTTTATGTGTGTCTATTTCTCGAACAATTATATTATTACCAGATACTGAACGATAATATTAGTTCCTTTACTTGTTCACATGCAAGTTACTTTCTGGACTGTTGTCTTATGTGTTAATTGTTAAACATTTTATTTCAAGTGTAGTATATGTACAATTTGTAAAAATAATGTACATATAAGACAAGTTTTGTTTATGGTTACAATAATGCCATACTGGTATTTGACATATTTTGATATTAAACATTGTTTATTACTAAAGAGTTTATTATTCTCCTCCTTTAATTAAATTAGCAAATAATTCCTTAAACATGCCAGTTTTCATGACATGACGGTTGAGTTCTCTGACAGATTTCAACGTGCTCAAAATTATTGTATTAGTTTTATTTTTAATCTTAGGCAAGAAAATCATGTAACCCCTTTTTTAATGTCTTATCTATCCTAAAATTGAATCATTTTTGTCAGTTCCATATACTTTCCACTTTGCATTCTGTTCTTCTTAATGATTCTACCTATCTGTCAGAGCATTTCTATTTTATTTCATAAATTAGTGCTAGGAACACTTGGCGTGGATCTTCATTATTGTCAATTCCCACTCATAGATTTTCTGTATACAACAAATCCTATACAGTAACCGCTTGCTGACTGTGGAACAATCTACCTGATCACACTAGAGGTTCGGCCAGCACGCTCGGTTTCGGGCTGAGGTAATGGGCTCACTTTTGGCCTTGCAGACGGCGCTGAACTAACGGTGCGGTATGAAAGATGATGTATGTTTGGACTTGTTTAATTTTTTTGTTTTTATAAGTACACTTTTTGAAATATCATTATGTTATCGTGAATGACCTGCCAAGATCGATAGCAGAGGGGAAAGTGTGGTTGTTTGCCGATGATGTGAGCCATCTTATTCATGGTGACTCCGAGTCGCTAAGAGATAGGGGACAGAGAGGATTGATGGAGATGCAGGAATGGTGTAAAGAGAATAAGCTTTTGCTAAACAAGGGTAAGACAAATGCATTAACATTTTACAATCAGAAGAAACCTGACTGTTCACCACTACTTAGACTGGATGGAACCAGCATTGCAGTGAAGGATTCAGTAAAATATCTTGGAATTTCTATAGGTAGTAATTTAAGATGGCAGCAACATATAGAGATAGTATGTTCAAGGCTCACCGCTGTGTGCTATATGGTTCGCAGGCTTGTATGTGTGATGGAGCGTGAAGTGTTGATGAAGGTTTACCATGCTTGTTTTCATAGCATTTTGAAGTATGGCATTGTAATTTGGGGAGGAAGTCCACATGCTGAACGTGTGTTTTTACTGCAGAAACGCATTGTGAGGACGATTTGCAAAGCACCTTATTTGGCACACTGTTCACCATTGTTTTTACAGCTGAATATACTTACCCTACCAGCACTTTTTGTATTGGAATCAGCAGTCATGGTGAAAAGGAAGCCAGATATTTTTATTAGAAATAAAGAAGTTCATCAGTACCAAACAAGGCAGAGAGACCACATCCATGTACCTCAAGTGTCATCATCCTTGGCACAAAATGGACCAAAATACAGCTGTGTGAAAATCTACAATAATGTCCCAGGCAACATAAGGGCGATTGAAGATGAAGATAAATTCAAGATGACTTTGAGAGACTACTTGTTGAAGAGGCCATTGTACACAATTGAAGAGTACTTTAATAAATGAGGCCAAAACCAGACGACCACGGTGCAACTGCACTTCTAGTGGGAGATCATCAAGTATCAAGTAATAAGTAAGTTTACAGGTATAATATTGCTTTTTTCTGCTTCATCTAAAAATACACTTTTTAGAAGTAGTTTATGCTCCGCTCACATGTACAGCCCGTGCCAAAACTGAATGTAAGGTTGGACAGTGACAGTAAGCAACAAAATTACTGTATCTGCTCAGTTAAAAATATAGTAGCTGACCAGTTACTTATTTCTGTATTGCTCTGTTACGTAATTCATGTAATACAGTATATGTACTACAGTTCACAATTCAATTCAAATAGTCTTTTTCATTTCTGCACATAGTACAATGAATAGTGTCAAAAATATTTCATACAGAAACTTAAAGCTAACAATTACTTAAAATTATTATCTCGACAATTCATAATATTCGTCAATAGAGTACAATGGTGTAGCAACAAAAAATGATTTAGTAAGTTTTTTTAATTTGACAATGTTATTTCTTTCTTTTGTTATGTACTCTGGCAGGTAATTAAAGAATTTGCTACCAGCAAACGAAGTCTTCTTCTCAAAGAATTTAGGTTTGTGGGCAGGGATTACAATATTCCCTAAATTTCTTAAATTATAGTTATGGTATTCCCCAACATTTGTCATGTGATTGTTATGTTGTATTGTAAAATTGATCACTTCATAAATATATAGACTGTCATGATATCTAGATCTTTAAAAGGGTGTTTAACTGATTCTCTGCCTTTTAGATTTAGAATAATGCGTATTGCCCTTTTTTGCATAGTTAGAAGTCTAAGTTCTTTTTGAAGTTGCTCCATAGATAGAAATGCCAAAACTGTTATTAGAATGGATATAAGCAAAATATATTATCTTGAGGGTTTTGGTATTACATAATCTTGACATTTTATATAGAGCAAATAAGCCAGAGGTAACTTTTTTTGCTACATTGTTTATATGAAGATCCCAGCTTAAATGATTATCTATAGTTAGCCCTAAAAATTGTGTATTGGTCACTTCCTTTATTTCAAAATTATCAACTTTTATATTTAAGAATTCTATTGGTTTACAATTAAAAGTACTTATTTGCATAAAACTGGTTTTTGAGTAGTTTAACAGAAGTTGATTTTTAGAAAAAGTATCATTTAGATCATTGATATTTTTATTTGCTGCTATTCCTAGGTCTGGTATTGAGTGGCTACAAATTTTTAGATTGGCGTCATCCGCATACAGACAAAGTGTTGTGGGGACATCCTGATACAAACTGAGGCAGACCTCTGATATAACACAAGAACAAAAGGGGTCCCAATAGGGAGCCTTGAGGCACACCATGTTTGACTTGTCTTAGTTGTGATTTAAATTAAATCAGCTGACTATTGTGAGGCTTACTAATTTCCGCATATTGTTGTCTACCTCTTAAGTATGATGTAAACCACGACAAGCTTGGCCCTCTAATATTGATTTCAGACAGCTTACTAATTAGCAGGTCATGTGATACGCTATCAAAGGCCTTACTCAATTCCATGAAAATTCCCAACACCTTTTCTCCATTTTCGATTGACAAAATTATTGACTACAAATTCTACAGCAGCCGTTATTACTGACTTACCAGATGTGAATCCGTGTTGTTCTTTGTCAAGGAAACTACCCTCTTCTAAATACTTAATTAGTCTATTGTACATAGCCTTTTCATAAATTTTTGAAAATATTGGTAATATGCTATGGGTCTGAAATTTGAAATATTCGATTTTAACAATTTCAGCATTATTATTCCCTCTGCTTAAATACTTAAAGAAATTAATTGCTCTTTTTCCTTTCGTAAGTTAGCACTATACCATTTCATTTTATTGTCTGAATTAATTTTTTTGCTAACTATCGGGAAGCACTATAAAAATAAAAAGTTCTTATAAAAATGTCATACTTATTTTCAACTGAAGCGTCAAAAACCTCTGTCCAAGATTCCTGAGCAGTTTTACTTAAAAATGTTTTAACGTTAGGTTCAGAAGATTGTCTACATTTCTTTATTAGAGTAGTTTGTTTACACTTATTAATTTTCTTTCCATAAAAGATTTCAAGCATTTGCCCATCGTGATCAGATAATTGGGTGTTAATTCCTGTTATTCTAATACAATCCTGACTAAAGTTAATAAACATGTTTTTAATAGTGGTCTTTGAATGGTCACTTATTCTTGTAGGAAAATCAACTAAATATGTCATACCATGCCCACAAATTGTATCTTGTAACAAGTCATGTTCATAAGAATTTTCTAGAACATTAATATTAATATCACCTCCAATAATAACATGTATAAATTTTTTATTAATTATATTTAAAACAGAATTTAGTTTACATAAAAAGTTATTTACATTAGAGCTTGGAGAACGGTATATAGCCAGAAGTGCAAAATGGAAAGAGCCAATGTTATATTCTGATAGGCAGAGCTCAAATTCTTTCTCGGTTATTAATTTGTTTATAGCATCTACTTGGATTGTTTTGCTTTTTACTTCATTTCTGGCCATAATAATTACCCCACCTCCTTGAGAAAAAATTCTTGAGTAAAATGTGTTTATTCTATAACCAGATAAATGCAATCTTTCAAGCTCATTTGCTTTCATTTTATGTTCGCATAGAATAATTATATCCGGATTTATTTCAGACAGTGTAATTTCAAGGGGTTCTATTCTGGAAGGTAAATGTAAGATGTTTTGGTGAAAAATTTTAATATAATTCTTAACATTTGTTATCACTGCAGTGATTTTTAATCAAGGGGTTAAATTTACTACCTGAATTCTGTAGTTTAAATTATTTTCAGTGTTATTACTATCGTCATGTGTATAATATAAGATTAATTTACATATACCTGACAGTATTTGTACATTGTTATTGGTAATATTGTCTTGATTGGTTACACAGCAGGAATTACTATGTATGTCTTCTGTTGAATAGATGATTGAAGGAAGTGGTGGAAATTCCTCAAGTGATGGAGCCCTTAAGCATTTATCCTTCATGCTGGAAGTTTGCTGGTTTTGGTACGGACTGGTGTTACACTGCTTTTCACTCTGTTACTGTGGGCCATTGTAGATCCTTCTCTGAGATATTCTGCCAGTTTTCCCTGTAGGAGGATTGTTACAGCTTCTTAATTTTCCATTTGTCGAGATACGCTGAATGACCATTTGGGTGATGAGCTTTGACACATGTTTCTTGCCTCTTCTAGATATGTGTAGGCCATGTCTAGTGTGGTGTCGTCTCTCCAGTAGATAAAGGTCAAGCAGAAGGATGTTACTATTTTTATATGTTAGATTCCTTATTTCATTGTTTATTGACTTTAGTATTTGATTTTCATAGGAGTTTTCATTAAGGTCATATCTATAAGGTATAGTTGATAATATGAGATTAGTATGTCTGAATTCTTTTACTTTTATAATCATATAGTCCAGAACAGCATGTGTAGTTAGTTTTTTTTCCATTAAATTGATTACCGGCTATGTTATTACTTCCTCCAATCATTACACAACAGTCTTTCTTAGTCAGGTTTTTCACCACTTCACTGTTTGTTAACGACTCCAATATAAATTCTATTGGAGCTCCAGGCTGAACATGGCTAGAAATATGATGTGTTTCATCCATTGAATTACCTAATTGATGAGCTAAACCTCTACCCTGACTATCACTAAAGAGTTAAATTAGGCAAATGTTTGCCATCGGATTTAGGTTTTTTCTTCTTTGTTAAGTGTTCTTGATGGGTTGCGTTTCAGGATCTGGATGGTGAGTTGTGAGTTTTTCTGAATATTGTTCTCGAGTTTTGGGATTTAAATGAAATGGAATTCTATGCAGTAGAACATCAGCGTTACTTGACTGGGTAACCCCCTCTGAATCTAATATTTGGATTATAGTGTCTTTTGTCATAATTTCTTTGAGATGTTGTTCTTCTAGATTCTTTATCTTTTTTTCCATGAAGTCCAGTTCTTGTAGCACTGCTTCATTAGGAGGAGGAAAAGGTACTATAGCCTCCATTAATATATTTTTTTCTTTTTGAAGTTCCTTGATTTTAGATTCCAACTTGAATGTGATACTTCTGTTGTTTTCTATACTTTTCTCTAGAATGGTTCTTAAATTATTTTCGGAGTCTTCTTTTAATAAATCACACTGTATTGTAATATCATGTGTCCCAAGTTGATTTTGTTTTAAATTATTTTGTTTATGTAAATTGTTTTGCAGGGTTGCCAATTTATTCCTTAGATCATTAATTTGGGTGATATAATTATTTATCAACTGCTCTTGTGCTTTGTCATGTTCCTCAAATAACCTTTGAGCTTCTAGTTTGAGTTTTTTTCCTTATCACACTGGCCTTTAAGCTCAGTTATTTTTTCAAGTAGGTTTTCTATTTTATTTATATAGTTACTTTCTTCAAGTTCCACTTCTTCTATCTTAGCTTCTATATTACTAATCTCAGTCTCTAATATAAGTTTGCATTTTTTTAAGTTATCATTTTCGTTTTTCAGATTTTTATTTTCTTCAAGCAATGCAGCACCAATTTTGGCTCCATTTCTAATTTTTCATCATCGTCAGTGTAGTTGTTTTCAACTAGACTGTTTTCCAGGTCTTTTATTGACATATTTTTATTTTCAGAACTAACCATGTGAGAAATATTGCTTTGAGAAGTTGTGGCAGTAGTCCTTTCCGAATATTTAAGATTGTTGTATGATTTTTTAGCGTCATTGAGGTTAAAGAGTTTATTTTTATAGTTATCTATTTTAGGTTGACCATAAATTGACTTATTTTCAGCATAAGGAAGCAGATCTTTTTGTTTAATTTCTCTAATTTTGTCATCTCCAAAAAAGCGTACTTTATATTTTGGTTCTTTAGAACTGTTATCATGGATAATACTATCAATTTGAGCTGGCCAGTGAGGGTAACCTTTTAATTTCACAAATATTATATCTCCTTTGGAAAATTTGCTTCCATTGGTTCAAAATTCATAACGATAAGCGTTTCATTTCATTCAAAATTCATAATTGGTCGGTAGCGTAGTTGGTTCAATCCCAGCTTCATGTGCTGAAGGTTCTCAGTTCGATCCCAATCAGAGTCAATACATTTTGAGAAGGATCAGCTAATAATCACTGGCTGTTCATTTGTCATTGGGCAATTAATTAATGACACTTTCTAAGGAATAGTCGGCCTTAGTTTGTAACAATGACTACATTCGCTCATCTACACTCATTCGAAATCCATATTCGCCCATATCTTGACGATCGGCGTCTTATTATATGGGGTGTGTGACTGAATAAATAAGATTCAGGGAAGGTGTGTGTATAAATAAATAAGATGAACTGTTTTTTAATTACCAGCTTTGACAGACTCCTGGTGGTCTAAAAGATGTAGTCAGATTTTAAAATATGAACTGTTTTTTAATTACCAGGTTTGTCTTTGGAAATTACGTGTAAGAAGGGCCATTAGTTTCATGGCATTTCTTTAAACTTTTAAATCAAAAAATTCAAAATTGTATTAAATTTCTCCAAATTTACTTAAAATTGTCTAAAATTGCCTCCGGGAGATCTGGAATCAAAAGAAATAACCAGCTTTTAGTGACTTGAAACATTTCTCCTTTTACTTACAAAGTTTAAACAGAAAAAGACAAAGAAAATCAAAACGCCCACAAAAAAATTGCCTGTAAAATTTTCACCCGCCCGCCCGTACACTTACAGTGCTATTGACTCACCCGTCCGCCCGTACACTTACAGTGCTATTGACTCACCCGTCCGCCCGTACACTTACAGTAGTATTGAACCACCCGCCCATACACGTACAGTGGTACTGACCCACCCGCCCACCTATACACGTACAGTGGTACTCACCCACCCGCCCGCCCATACAGTGGTATTGACCCACCCGCCCGCCCATACACGTACAGTGGCATTGACCAACCCGCCCGCCTATACACGTATGCGGAAAGGAATGGAGTTTTCCTGGTGGTAAAAAAGATGTGGTTAAGTTATATAAGATGAACTGTGAAGATAATCCAAAAACAATATTTATGGACCAGCACCTTCGAGGATATAGATAGGCAGTATTTGTAATGCACAGTTGTATTGCTATTGCGTTTGTTATATGCAGGCGTTCTGAGAATGCTTGAGACGTTTGGTTTATTGGTTGTTCTGTATTGGAAGTTGTTGGTTATTTTATAGTAAGATTTGGATAATATTATATTACTGATGGCCATAAGTTATTATTCCTAAATGACTGAGGCTGTCAAATAAAATAGAAAATTGAGTATCAGTTTTTGGGATCATTATAATGGTATGGCAGATTCCACTACTTTTAATTAAAGTGTAAGAAACTAATAGCGTATTATATATAAAGCCGATATATATCTGAGTCAAGTTTGTTCCAGATTGGACATCCAATAAAATAGAGAATTTATTAGTGTCTATAGAGCTTATGTCAGTTGGAATGAATAACAGTGCAGAGGTCAATGATTGCTGTGACAGCAGGTCTCTCACTCTTGACTGTGTGACTGTATTATTAATTGAAAGTTGATGTGTTGGAAGTTTGCTCAATATGTAAGATGAGTTGGATATGACATCACTTCCTGTGCATAACGTTATTTAATGCTTATATGCTCAATATAAGATAGCATTGCTCTGTTATCTATTAAGTGTCTTTATTTACATTCTCAATTTTATGCAGTTATTCTTTTATTAATAATGTGAATATGCTTGGATTGTAAAATGTGAAATGCTTAATTAGATCTGATATGTGAGAAGTGTACTCTTGAGTGATAAGTAAAGTTACATTCTTATGACAATTCTTCACGCCTCAGGTAAATATTCTTGATATAAATGTAAAGCTTGGACTTACAGTTTGTTTTGGTGTGAAGTTAACTAGGGATTTGTTGGGTTTCCTAATTAAACTTCACTATTATATGGGGAGCACTTTCACAGAGTTAATAACCTTCCGTCGGTCGCACCTAAACAGTTACGTGATCAGTCGCAGTGTATCAAAATCATACTTGGGATTAACGATTAAAAATAATTAACGATTAAATTTAATCGTTACTTTTTCTATTAACTTTTTAACTTATTCGTTAGTTTTGGTAATTTTTAACTTCTAACTTTAACTAGTTGAACATTTGGCTAACGGTTAAAGTAACTCAGTTAGTTTTCAAATGTGATAGAAGGTGCCATTTGGTCCGAGGAATGTGGACTGGGGAGAAAGTATCTAAAACTCAGGTCAAAGACCGATTGTTTTCCTCATCCCCCAATTGTCACAGACAAGCAAGGTCACTGTTTTGAAGACGCACCCCCTCCCCTTCACTCACATTTTACTGCCTTATAAATAAAAAAGGCGGACCAAACGAGTATACCATTGTTGTGGAATTGACTTGTATCCCTGGAGTTATCATTACACTTGACTAGTTTATGTTTAGGGATAAAGTTGAGATAGTCATTTAGTTATCTTGTTTTAAATCAACGTGTTGGGCCTAAGCTTGTTTGTCTTTCATAAACTGTAATACTGTAATCTTACCTGTTTACCCATCTATCTGTATAATTAATTAGGAAAATCAGTTGCATTTTGACGTTAATGCTGTCAATACTTGATTAAGTGATCATTACATATCTAAATTGTCCTGTTCAAAAGTAGTCGGGAAAACCCATTTAAATGGTTAATCAAAACAACATTTCCTCAAACGTTTACTTTATTTTAAATTGGGCTTACTAGGTAAAATAAATCCATTATATGATACCACGACCACGCAACAGAATAAACTATCTTCAAGATTGCAGAACATATTTCAAGTAACAGTTGCTATATTTCGTTCTGTTTTCATTATTTTCTATCGGCACCGTCGAAAAGAAAAGATTATGATAATACTATCTTTAATATTAATAATACAGTATTATCAATGTTAATTAGTTTTGTATTTTTTAAATGATTTAGATAGTTTTCATAATTTTTAATTAACTTATTTCTGTAAGAATAAAACATGCACTCAGAACGGCAAATTCTTAAACATCTAATAAACGTAATTGCTTATCGAAAATAGTATGAATAGATCTGCTTTCACTCACTTATAGAGTGAGTATATTTTGTTCAGTTTTTGTTTACCGCTAATCGGCCCATACTTTCTTATCAGTGACCCTTCCTTATCATCTCCAGCCTGATAAAAATCACCTGGAGTCAACATGTCAATATATTATTTGGCCTTTCTTATTATCTGCGCCAATAAAAAAAAATGTTTTTTTATCGTGAATTTCCTTTAAGATAGTTATTGATTTTTTGAAGTATAGCTTAAAAATGTAAAACTTTAATTTCAAGGACTTATGTCAGTTTTTGTTAACAATTTTAGAAACTAAATTAAATATTTAATTTTTAAGATTTCGGACAGTTATATAACAAAAATTACTGTAGAAATTGCTATAGTCTAATTAATAGTATTGTATAATAATGTATTTTAAATAGGCATATTTATCTGAGATATTATAAATAATAAAAGATAATACAGGTTAAGTGTTCGTTTATGTATATTTTTTACTGTACCAAATCTAACTTTTAACTTTCAATTTCAGTTAATTTTCTAATACTTTAACTTTAATCAGTTAGTTTCAATTTATTCTAACTGTTAACTTCAATTAGTTACTTTTTTAGAGTATTAACTTTAACTTTATTCAGTTTAAAAAGATCATTAACTTTCCCAACTATGATCAAAATGATACATTTTAGTAAAACAATTTTTAAAACCCTTAAAACGTGTTTTTATTTAGTTTTCTGATAATGTATTTTGTAGCCTGTCACGTTTACTTAAAATATACAGTATTTTTGTTTTTTTAATAAATACTTGAAAAACATTAAAACTATTTTTTGTAAAAGTCTACATTTGTAGCTGAACTAAATTGGACGGGAGAGGTCGCACTGTATCAAATGATACAATACTTTTAAACTAATTTTGACTACTACTATAATGCTTTAATAATAAATATTGCTTACTAAATTAAGGTTAAATGATGAAAACGTGTAATTGAAGTAGTTTTTATGTATATCAACATGTTTTACAACAGTATAGACATATGGTAAAACCTATTTATATAAGAGTACACAAATATGATAATATGATCATGAGATATTATGATATTCAAACAAATACAAATTATTTATCAAATATTAATCAAGAAAATAATAAATGTTTGCAAGTGTCTTGATTTTACTTTACTCAATCTTCTGATGATGATAGAACTTCCATTGTCTTGAAACTCAGGAAAGCATTCTGCACAGATGTTTTCAGTATGGTCAGGACATATTGCTTTTCTACATTGTCTGCATATGTGTTTAGTTAGTCGGCTCTTCTTTTCTGCCTTGCAGAGCTCACATCGCTGACGCTTTTCTAGGGTCTTTCCTCCCAGAAAACCTTGATCTTCATGTTCTGTAGGCTTGAATCTTTTGAGTGCTTGCTGAAGAGGGTGTGGAACTACGAATGTTGATTGGGCTCTTCTTCCCAAATGTTCACTCACCAGCTGATCACTCAAATGTCTTAGGAATAGTCTTCTTCTCTTAGTAGGCATACCATTCCCAATTGACACAACTTGAGCATTGATTCCAGCTACGTTGAGTAGGGCCATAAATGTGTTGTGATAACCTTTTTACCACATCTACAGGTTTGTTGCTAACCTGAAAAGGACCTGGTGGTTGTCTTCCACAGTATATTTCTAAGTTGCCGGTGTAGAAGGTTTTGGCATCACATAACGCAAAGAGTTTTACTCCGTACTTTGCCGGTTTTGATGATTTGCCGGACTGGCGAAACCGGCAACGTCCTCGGAAAGCTTCAAGTTTCTCATCTATTGTTACATTTTCGCCAAGGGAGTAATATTTTTTGCAATTATCTACAAAAAGTAAGAATATATTTCTAATAGCTGCTATATTATCGGTTTCTGGTCTTATAGGGCGTGTGGTAGCATCGTCAAATCAGAGGCACCGTAACAAAAATTTAAACCTCCTAAGACTCATTACTAATCGACATTTTTCGATACCATATCCGTCTGCAGACCAAACCTCTTCAAGGTTTTGCCTGTTAGAATGCAATGTTCCTAATATGTATAACAGTCCGAAGCATGCTTTGATTTCAATCATATCTGTCTGCTTTGCATCTCGTGAACGAGAGTATTTAGCTTGAACTACTTTGATATATTTGTTTGTACAGTTTACAATTTCTTGTAAAACATCATCAGTAAAAAAATTTTGCCAGCATTCCAATTCAGTTTTACTTTGTTTGGCTTCCCCTATAACACCTGGCAAACGTCTTAATAAATTGTGGGGCAAATTTCTCTGGTTATTTTGATGCTGACGTAAGTATCATGTAATAATTTCATCCTTACCGTAACTTGCGGTGAAAACTAAGTTGTCATCAGATGCCTGCGGTTGGGGTTGGTATCCATTATCGTTCTCGGTTCCTTCATCTGCACTTTGGTCCGTGTCTGAATTCTCTTCTCGTTCTTCAACAACATCTTCACCTTCTGTGTCACTGTCTTCATTGGGATCAAGTTCACAGTTCTCACCTTCTTTATCACCCTCACTAATGTCAAATAGCACATCTTCAACAGCAGCTTTGTATCTCGGATCATCTACGTTAAAACTGAATGTCCGTCTTGCCATTATAAGCTAGAAGAATAAACAAACAAAAATAAAAACTATATTTATTAACGACAAATCAAAGGTCGCACTGTATCATAATGATACAAACAACTGTTGGAACAGGAGCGGTTGCACTTGATCAATTTGATACAAGGAGGTAGAACGTGCCACAAGTTCACTGGATAAAGTCTATTTCTCCACTGGTTAGTGAGGGGAGGGGAGAGGAATGCCGGGTGGGGATCCATAACTTTAGCGCGCTGAAAAATGGCGGACATTAGTAAGCGTCCTGTATCAATTTGATACACTGCGACCGACGGAAGGTTAAAGGTCCACCATCTTGATCTACCATCTTCTGTATCAAGATGTAGCAAATCAAGTTCTGTAGCAAATTAACCGATTTTTGTTGTATAAAAGTCAGTTCGAGTCCCGACATCTCAGAAAATCAGACGTTTTTTGGTGGCGATTACGGGACGGGTATGTCGGTTGAAATGGAATGTTGGATAACGAGGCTCTACTGTAATTACTATCAATTAATTATCTGTAAATGTATAATATGTAATTTTAATAATGGTTAGGTGTAAGAGAGGACTAGTAGTCCTAACCTCGCTATTTTTTAGTTTAACCATTTTTAACGCCCCTGTTACTGGTATGCGTCCAAGGACTGGTAAAAGATGAGGTTTGAGCAGTTGCCAAAATAGACAATTCAGACCTAAGTCCTATTATTCAGACAAAGTCATACTTAAATTTGCTCATCCTAAAGAAGGATGAACCTTGTACCTCTACTGTTTCGATCTTATTTGATTTTTTCATGTATTTCACAACCGATCATCCTACAACAGCTGTAGATTGTAGAATCTCAATTCTATGTCCCATTCATCTAATGTTAAAAGCCAGAATGGAAGGTAAAATGGAGCCATAACAATGTTAATTTATAAACCATCCTTCCCATTTAACTTTCAATCGTTTAGTACAGTTTTATTATTTTAATATCTCTTTTGCTATCTCATATTCATCTTTGGTATTATATAAACACTTTGGTTTTCTAATGCTGTAATGTAATATGCATGCATAATAAGCTGTTTTATAGTATTAGTAAAATAAACAAGTCAACCTACTAGCAAACAGATAGGTAATACAATGCAACTTTACTTGTTAACTCTTTGAACCATTAAACTAAAATAACAGAGTTCTACTACTAGATCTCAAACATTTTCATGAGATGTTTCCACCTCAATAAAACTACTGTTTTATTAAAATTTATTTACTTCCAGTAATAAAAAAATAATAATAAAAGTAACATAGGAAAATAAAATCAACTGATTTCTTAAAAATCACATTCGAAATACTCCAAATTTTGTATCTGGAATGTCAGCATTAAGGGTTGACGCTAGGCTTAACCCCAAAATTTGTCGTGTGTCCACAGGGTCAATGATCCCATCGTCCCATAACCTGTAACAAAAATATCGTTGAAGTTACTCATTACACTTACTTTACTACAAATCCTCTTAGTACTTTTTTTACTCTACAAAGTATATTTTATTTTATAAAAAAATCTGTATTAATGCTTGCTGTGTTCAATCTGAACATCACTGCACCATCTCAGGATGCTCGAGATCTGTTTCATATTGCTAATTCAGCCTTCAGAAATTAGACAAAATGTTTTCTTCACATTCTTAAAATCCTTTTTTTAAAGTTCTTAACACATTCGCTGCGGCGCTATAATATAGAAATAATGCACTAAGAGCTAAAAATGATTATTTCATAAAAAACTTACCAATGACGTAAAGATGTCATTGATTCTTTGATTTTTGGCAATCTGAAGTAAAATAAGTGCCGCAGAGTGACGTCATATTGTGTCAGTCTAATTCGGGTGATCAGGGTGGCGCGCAAGTCTTATACCACATTCCATTATAAAACACAACTGTTACTGTTATATAATGCACACACTAATATAATTATTGTTCTAAAATTATTTATAAAATTGTTAAAATAAAAAAATATGTACATATTTACAAGTATAATCCACTTTTTTGAATGTTAGTTGTGATATTTATCAAAACATTGAACTGCGCAAAGTCCAGGTTTTCCCGGACAAGCAGAACATACAAAAATACTTTGCTTGTATTTTCTTCCGGCTTTGTAGCACACTCTACAAGTTTTGCGCTTAGTGAAACCTTTAGGACATGTTTCATCATTTTTGACTAATTTATGTTCTAAAGGGCGTCGGTTTGCTGGACTCACAATTTCTGCGGCAGCCTTGGCAGGTAACAGATCTTCAATTACCATCAATCGAAAGTCGTACAAAGAAATCTTTTTTTCACCAATTTCTCCTCGATGCATGTTGAACATAAAATATGCACTGATAAGTATCATATGCAGAATGTGGACGAACATTTTTTTGTACCATCTCAGATACTTTTTTTCAAAAGGGTAATAAGACATTAGTTGATCATGGCGATCAGTCCCCTTCATATGTGCATTGTATTGCACGATGGGCAAAGGCTTTTGTGTTTCAACACCAAATCTGTACCCATATCTGTATATATTTCAACACAATTTGAAAATGAAATGGTGACAACTTCACGTTTGTCCTTCCACTTGGAGATTAGAACACCTTCTACATACTTGGCTACCGTTTCACCTTTTTGGAGTTTTTTTTCTATGACTTCTTTGGGATTATGTTTTCATGATTTTCTCAAGGTACCAGTGCAATATGTGTTGTGAGCTAATAATTTTGATGCCAAGGAAAACTGTTATAAAAATTATCCATGAACAATGCATGGCCATTGCCTAGAAACCTTCTCATAAGGTGCATGTTAACAACTGACGTTGTATCAAAGAAAACTGGTATTGTTTTATGGGCAAATAAATTGAGAACATCAGGGGGCTTGAGCCACCCTAAAGTATTCAAACAAAACAGAGAAGCCCGAAATATAGTGTTGGAACCTGCGAATTAGCATTATTTTCCATCGGCACAGTGCTGTAACCCTACTACTTTTGAGACTAGGTGTTGTGAAGACTGTATAGGTGAGAGTTCTATTCTTACATACAGTCCATTAATGGTTGCCATTGATGAGTACACTACTGGAGAAGTGTGGGGTGTCCATGAATGATGGTTGCCAGGATTCATGTATTGAGCAGGAAAGAGAATTGACAATTAGGCTAGTCAGATGGCCAAAAATCAGACCAATTACAACATGGTTCAGATTCAACGCTAAACTTCAGGACCCTTGATTGCTTTAGCTATTGGCTATTATTAGAAGGTCCTTCTAAAGATCAGTTGACCTCATTGAGTTTAATCAGTGTTACTAATTGTAGTAACACTGACTAAACTTGTTCATATACACTCATCAAACCCCACCCACTTGCTACAATATCAACCCATATCTTGATAATCGGCATCTTATCAAAAAATACATTACCATTGCTATGTATAAATGAATGACAATTTTTGAGTTTTTGTCATAAGTGTAGTATTTTGGGATTTTGTCAAATATGTAGTTATCAATAAGTTGACATAGAAACTCAACATAAATTAATTTTTGATTTTTAATTTGATTATTTTGTAATACTTAAAAACACATTATTGTACTTTTCATTTGATCTCAGTAAAAAATCTTGAGGTGGGGGAGGATAGTCTGACTGGAGAATGGGAATTGGGTTGAGAGGAAGGAAGTGAGCGAGAGAGGAAATGGAGCTGTGCAAAGCACAGAGTTAGACCACGAACCAATTACGGATCTCACAAAATCTCTCTCATATGGACGGGATTATCTTCTGTATATAGTAAAATCTATGGTTGTAACCATTCCAGTTTTTGGAGCTTCTTTAGCAACTAGGTATACAGTACTCAAAAAGCTGAAATATCAACCATCTAAAAAGTTATTCATACAATATACCTTGACATTATTTTAACATAATAACAGACCTTGCAGTTGAATAGTATGGGTTAGCTTCTTTTTCAAATTTTTGCAAAATTGGTTTTTTCACAGCTGCTTCCTGTTCTTCTGTCCACTGCAATAGTGCAGATTTTAATCAATATGTAAATTAGTGATTAAATTCAATACAGCTCATATCCAACTGGCAAGTAACTTTGTGAAATATGCCTACTATCAGCGCAGAAATTATGTGCACTCGAGTTTGAAGGTGGTTTTCTGAGGAACTAAGAGGCCTACGACAAATGTAATCACACCATTGTTTTCCTCGTTTAATTGTACGTTTTGACATATATTTTTTATAAATGGATTTAAATCACTATATTTATTTACACATATGGAAGTAATATATCCTAACTATACATTTCATAAGGATTACAACAAGACAAATTAATTAATTTTACGAACTAAAAGCCATGAAAACAACGTTTCAGGGAATTGATGGGAATTTTTTTCTCGAAAAGTTAAAATTTTGCAATTTGTAAAAATTTTAGAAAACATTTGTATCAACCAGGTATTAAAATATAAATGCAATAACGAGTTTTTGAGTAATAACAGTGCTAACTTGATGTAAAGTGAAAACTAGTCAAATTCCAGTACTTTTTTTATTCCCGCTACGATAAAAATTACTAAAAATTTTATAATACATATAACCTACAGTTAAACGAGGAAAACAATGGTATGATTATAATTGTAGTAAGCCTCTTAGTTCATTAGAAAACAACCTTCAAACTCGGTTGCACATAATTTCTGCACTGACAGTAGTTGGCATGGACCCTGTGAATATCAGTTTGAATAGCTGTATTCAATATATTCACAAAATATTAATAACCAGATGATTTTAGTTAATAATTAAACTACATTTAAGTGCCATAAAGCAATAATAATGTAGATTATATGACCAGCTTTTATCATTTTATTGATTTTTATTTTTAAATAAAAAGGTTTTGGTTTAAAATGAATGTTAAGTCAGCCGATTCAATTTACTGCCAAATTGTACTTTTGCAAGTTCCACAATGTGAAACGTATCAACTGATGTACTTTTCTACCATCCTGTCAACCATTTATCTCAAGTACAGCTTGCTTCTTAGACCTCAGTCAGAGCCTATTAAAGCTACATATAATTTCCCTACTAAAAAAACTGGGTTATTTTTTAATAGCTCAGCTATTACTAAGCATTTATTAGTATTTTATGAGTCAGTTCATGACAACTATATAAGCTCTTACACTGAAGAACATTTTCCAATGAAAAAAATTAAACCCAACAATAAATCTAAATTTAAAAATTGGGTAACACCAGGAATAATAATTTCTTCCAGGAATAAAAGAGAATTTCACAATTTTGACAAAAACTAATAAAGACCCAAACTTGTTAGAATATGTTGTAAACTACAAAAGAAAGTAGTACTACAAAAACCAAGTGGCTGACAATTACTGCATTCAGGATTTTAAAAATAAGTAAAAAGCTCTGTGGACTTAATGAATTAGGCCCTAAAGTGAGATATTACATGAGACCTTTAAGACTTACTCTTGATGGAAAAGAAGTTGAAAACCCTTTAAATAAAGCTAATCAATTTAATATGCATTACTATAACATAGTAAATTTTCTAAGATTATTGCTAATAGGAATAATCAGAATCAGAAGAAGACTTTATTCATATACATGGAGTACAGAATAGGTGTCATAGTTAAAAATAATACTAACTCAAATGTTCAATGCATATATCTCTGGTTGTCCTTATTTACATGATTTTCCTTTCATGGACCAAGAATATAATTATAAATCTGAATAATAGTATGGGTGGGACTAAATCCCAATAAAATTATTGAAATGGTTAGTTTTATATGATTTCTGACACTTTGGTTTAATTAATAAATCAGACTTGGGAAGGAGTTTTTTCCAATTTACTCAAATACTCAGAAATAATTCCAATATTCAAATCAGGCTCTCGTACTAAAACACAAAATTACAGACCAATATCTTTACTTTGTAATATTTTAAAAATTTATGAGAAAATTATCAATAAAAGATTGTCAGATTATCTAAAGATGAACAATATAGTGTGTAAAGAGCAATTTTGCTTTAAAAATCCCCATAATACACAATCAGCTTTATTTAACTTTTTAAATAGTACTCTTGAGGCCCTGAATGAGTCGCAGGACACTGCTGGGGAGTTCTGTCTCTTCCAAGGCGTTTGACCGTGTCAATCATAATCTGCGTTTGTTGAGACTGGAGGAGATAGTTGTAAGAGATCGGCAATCAAACTACTGCAATCTTATTGAATAAACCGCAAACAAAAAACAGTAATTTCAACAGATTCAGTAAAAGAACATTCGTTTTGGACCAACATGATGTTTCACAGGGCTTGATTTTCGGTCCTATTCTTTTTCTTATATATATATCAATGGCTTGCCTTTACAATTTTCACCTCAGTTATGTATTTTTACATTATATGCAGCTGATACAACAGGTCTTATAAAAAGTAGGTCTTGGTATCCTTGAAAAAGATTTAAAATACAAAGTTGAAGAAAATAAGTAAATGGTTTACTATTAAATAAAGAAAAAAAAAACGCTATGCAGTTTAAATTAAGAGAGGCGTCTTCAGAAGTTCGAATCAGTATCACGAAACATGATAAATTTTTGGAGATTCATTTAGATTCTGGAATTAAGTGGTCTAAACACATTGACTTTGTAAATAAAAAACGTAATTCAGCTTGATATGCATTAAGTAGAGAAAGTCCCTTCTTTTGATGTATGTTTAACTCTGTACTATGCTTATGTTTATTCATTACTTAGTTGTGGGATAATTCTTTGGGGGGTAGCTGTTGACACAAAATTAATTTTCAAAAGTCAAAAATCTATTTGACCGCTGTACTTCTAAAACTACCTGCAGACTTATATTCAAAAATTTTTAAATTTGTACACTTCCTTGTATATTTATTTTTGAGGTTTCAAGATTAGTTTAAAACAATTAAATTGTGTTTCAAAATTATATGCTGAAATCATTACAATAAAAGAAATGAAACCGTATTCCAATATCCCATACACAAATATGAAAAGACCCCACTCTAGATGGGTCTAACCTAACCTGACCTAACCTAACCTTACCTAACCTAACCTAACCCAACCTTAACCCTAACCCTAAATATATATTTTAGACCCATCTAGAGTGGGGTCTTTTCATATTTGTGTATGGGATATTGGAATGCGGTTTTATTTCTTTTATAAATATATATATAATTTTATTATAACATTATATATATGATAATGTTATAATAAAAAATAATAACTGAGCATCCTTACAGTTTTTTATTAAATGAACACGACCGGTTTCGGCATTCATGCCATCTTCATAGGTGTTATCTGTTTACAAAACAAATAAAATTAAATAAATAATTGTCATAAAGGAAACATATGTTAAATTAGTAAATATATTTTTGATTTGGTGGTTAGTTGTCATTGTGTGTGTTGTTTGTTATATGTATAATTGTTTCGAATATTGGGTTTCTTTTTTGTGTTAACATGGTGTTGATTAAATTATTGGGATTTTCTTGGTTGTGTTTATAAATTTCAATGACAATAACACACAATGACAACTAACCACCAAATCAAAAATATATTTACTAATTTAACATATGTTTCCTTTATGACAATTATTTATTTAATTTTATTTGTTTTGTAAACAGATAACACCTATGAAGATGGCATGAATGCCGAAACCGGTCGTGTTCATTTAATAAAAAAACTGTAAGGGTGCTCAGTTATTAATTTTTATTATAACATTATCATATATAGCAGCCCTAGGATTTACAACTTTTCTATATATATATATAAAACAAACTCCCTAACTCTATAAAATCACAATAACCTGGTAAATTCAAATCACAGTTGAAGAACATTTTACTCCATAAATCTTATTACTCTATTGAAGAGTTTCTTACCGATAATAAGCTCGACTGCTAACTAAAACTATTTATTTTCCTTCAGGTTAACATTTAATTAATGTATAATGAGTTTGGAACTGCTTGAGGTAAGTACTGGGCTATTGTTTTATTTTATACCGGGTGTTCAAAAAGTCTGGAAACCCCTTAATATTTTTTATATCAATAAACACAGAACAATGAAACTCTAGGATTACATTTTTACTGTAGTTACTGACTTTTTGTTCGTTTTAACTGACCTTTTTCGCTTTAGGGGGACGTCCTGGCGAGGAAATCTGAAAAATCTTAAATGTAAGCATAGGTCGAGTTATACCTCATTTTAAAGGCCATTGTTAGAGAAACACATTGCCGCAACCCCGACTGAAAAATGTACATTCGTTTGGAAATAACAGCCTCTAAAAGTTTGGTCTCATTGGAACTTTGAGAGGCTGCTATTTCCAAACGAACAGTCCTTTTTCAGTCGAGATTGTGGCAATGTGTTTCTCTAACAATGACCCTTAAAATGAGGTATAACTCGGCCTATGCTTACATTTAAGATTTTTTCACATTTCCTCCACAGGACGTCCCCCCAAAGTGAAAAGGACGGTTAAGATGGCCAAAAAGTCAGTAACCACAGGGAGGAAGTAATCCTAGAGTTTCGTTGTTCTGTGTTTATTAATATTATATAGTAAAAACTAAGGGGTTTCCAGACTTTTTGAACACCCTGTATATTAGACCTTCATTATATTTAAAATATCAACTATATTGTAATTATGACAATTTATTTCATAATTACAATATATGAAATACTGTATTTATGTGTGTGAGTAATACAAATGTTAAGTTTGTAAATTACTTGTGTAATGTACAATAAATTGATGTCTAAAATAATGCAACCTGAACAGATAACACTGCATAGATAAGTGAGTATCTATTGTATGTAATATAAATAATATTCTATAACATTTTAATTGTTGTTATATCTTTCCTTGCCAATAGATACTATAACACATTGGCAATGAATAGTTTTTTACACTAAGTTAGTTGAGAGTTTGATGTTAAAATTCAACAAATTAAATAATAGTGATAACAGGTAATGGAATCTGGCTTAAAAACTGTATCATCTCAAATCTGACCTCTTCTTTGTTGCGAATCTTTTGCTCCCTGGTTATTTGAGCCAAAACTCCAGCTGCTTGTTCACCACCCATTACAGAGACCCGAGCATTAGGCCACAGGTACAAAAATCTAGGACTGTAACAATACATATTGTTTACCTAACCAATAAAACCAGTAAAAATATATATTAACTAACTAAATCAAGAATTATAAATTTCTAATTACATTATAAATATTTTCAACTTAATTAGATCAAGATGGTATTATGTTCTATACTGTGATTCGTAAATTAGAACACAAAGTAATAATTGACATTTATAACTAATTAAAATATCAATTATATAAGTTTATTTGTGAAAACATTAAAGTGGGTTGAAAACCTCTAGAAAAATACACATTTTCACTAAAAAGTTACTTTAAGGTAATTTCAAGTATGAAACTCAGAAAGTAATAATTGTCATTTTTGCAAAATCTTGATTGCTACTGACTTACAAATCAAGTTTTATTTGCTGCAAAGATTATGATAAGTCATTGTTAAGATAATATTAGAGCTTATTGCCGAAACTCTAACTCTAACCTTATCTTATTTACGTATCTACTCAGTTAATGAGTTCATGATTAGCCACTGGGATTAGGTTATTGTACATCATCCACATGAAAGGGGGCCTAATGTCGAAATGAATGAATTACCGTATGAATGTCACATTTGTATATTTGATTGGATGATGAATGAGTGAATAAAATGATTTTAATGTTTTTATTATAAGATATTTATAATGACATTTGTGATACCATGTATGCTGATTTTTATGCAATTAATTACTACCTAATATTTTATAAAATAACATTTACCTATATGCTCTACCACACATGCCATAGTTTCCTGCACCATATGAGCCTCCTACAATGAGTGTTAGTTTGGGTACTTGTGCACAGGAGACGGCTGTAACCATCTTTGCACCGTGTTTGGCTATTCCTCCGGCCTCTGCATCTTTACCCACCATAAACCCTGAAAACAGTAAATATTGCATATTATTTTTGCAAAATACTTCACTTTGCTTCAGTTTAATACACTGCTAAAAATGGCTTAATTTGCTCATAATGCAACAATACAATAAAAACTACAATTTTTTCTCAAGGATGATTTTATTTAACTTTACTTAAATATGGAAGGTAACAGGAAAATAATAAAAAATGTATAAGTTACGGCTAAAATTAAAGTCACCAACTTGTCTCCAGATATGCAACATATGTCAGTGTAAGGCTGTCTACACACTGAAGGAACAAAACTGAGAAAATCAGTTTTGCTCTCGCACTTTTGTTGATCACCAACTCAGTGTGTATTCAAGTGGACCACCTCATACTGAGGGAGCATCAGAGTGCCGTGCAGCTGTTGAAGAAGTGTTGAGTTCCTAACCTAACTTTTTCACTGTGCATAAAATTCCTGGAAGCTTTTTAGTCTGCACATGAAGTCTTCTTAAAATTTACTGCTTACTCACCCAATACTTATGCAACTTATTGCTGTCATGAGCTTAGACTATAACAACAAGCTTGATGGTTATGGTAGCCGGTTTATTTATTTATTCTTTTTTTCATCCAACAAAATACTCGTATAGTAATAAGCTCATATATACTTTTGAAACTACAAACAAATTTATACCATGGGTTGATCGAATGTAATCAATTATTCCCTTAGTAGATAAAGACAGTATTACAGTAACTGTAAACAACTTGAGTAAAGTTTACATAAAAGACCAATTACCTGAATCGTTTTTAGATTTTTGAGGATAGAAAAGCATGCTTAATTTAAAAGAAAGTTCTTTAGTTCTATGGAAATACGTAAAAAATGTATAACCTAAAATAAACACACAAGGAAATATTTCAAGGCCAATGGCCTTATTTTCACTCCATCAAGTACTGTAGAAGGTTATAAGAAGATTTACAAAGAGTATAGCTTAAATTTGGTGTCCCTACACCATCCTATAGCTAGGCTAATATTGCTTACAACATTCAAAATAACTTTGTTTCCTTTTATACAAATGTACAATGTTACAAAAATTAAACTGTATACATAGGAAAAAATACTCTTAACTTAACCATTAAACATGTGAGATTCCAATACAACTAAAACACACAACTCCTTAAAAATTAACTTTAGAATTTAGATTTGAAGACCACAGGGGAAAAACCTGATAAGTCACATTTTACAGATTTTTCAGGAGAGCCGTTTTAATGTTTATATCATTATAGGGTTAAAGTTATTGCACAAATTGTTTATAAATTTACATCAAACTGTGGCCTCATTCATTATTAAGTAAACTATATAGTCTAAAAACAATTTTTGTTGACATGTACAGTTTTATTTTAACTTTATTAGCCTAAGTACATAGTTTACTGGGGAAGAACATGGTAAGTCCATGGGTCTTACATAATTTTTCCCTGTTATTATGATGAGGCATTGTAAATAATCAGGAAATATTCAGAAAAAAAACTCAAATTTATGTACATACTGATGGTGATTAAGTTATTGATGTGGAAAGTTTGTGTAAAACTCTTGAGCTTTTGGATTGCAAAACTTTTTGAGGTCCTGAAGAGCCGAGTATTTTTCTTTGGAGATGGGCAAGATACCTATTGAAAAGAATTATTTTTAGGCTTAAATGAGATGTTAAGAAAAACTTACGTAGTGGCTAAACGTCCATCAACCGTACGTCAATTAGATGTCCGTCAAGTGCGTCACGACAAATTATAGTAACCTAACCTCGCAGAGCGCTGTACGGACGCGTAGCCACTACGAAAAACTTAAGTATAGACGGTAAGTATAGGTAATCATTGGTATAGGTATCTAGGTAGTATAGGTAGATGTAAAAAACCCTTAGGTATAGAAGGTAAGTATAGGTATAGGTAGGGCATATAGGTATAATAGGTATATTAAAAAAAAACTAAGTTATAGAAGGTAAGTATAGGTGTAAGTAAGTATACTCACAACAACTTTAGCTACATGGTTGTTTCGTACTGTAAACAACATAAGGTTAGCCAACACAACAAAGACAGCAGCACTGTAGGTAACAAAATAAAATGGACTTGTCAGGTTTTTCCCGTGATTTTGCTGGACTCATCAGGTTTTTCCCCTGTATGCTATTATTTCAAATAGCTGTAGAATGTGACTTAACATGTTGTTCCCCTTTAGGGTGATACCAAAATATTACGCTGTTTGAGATCTACAAAATGATATAAAAAACTTGATTTGACCAAAAATGTGACTTATCAGGTTTTTCCCCTGTGGTCTTCATTTACAATTGGTCTACTAATACTGTTAAAGAAAAAAAAAGAAAAAGGTGGAAACTAAGACCGTCATGCGTGGGTTTTGCTGTAATTGTTAGAGTATTGCTAGTTTAAATTTAGTAGAAAAAAAGTGTATGGAAATAAGCCTACATAGGCAATACTGCCTGTGCGTAGGCTTGAGTTGCTTGTCAGTAGAATAATTTTTCACTAATTTATCCAGTGTATTTAAAATTGTGAGAAAATGTCATTTATGTATTTTTTTAATAACTAGTACAGTATACCATCTCATTTTCTTTTTTAACTATTTGTTTTGAAAATTTGGCAATGTTAAGTAACTCTGCTATATTCAAAAATGCTTTAGTACAGCACAAGCACAGGAGAAAAATAAAGAAAATTAGCAGCATTGTTGAACCTCCTCAGCTTCCTCAACACCCCCAAGCCCCAGGTGCCCAATCGTTCCTAGGCCAAACGCCAATACAGACGTTGGTATTATAAGAATTACAAAACTCAACCGGCCTTTCGTTGGTCCGTACTGTTCATGGGTACCCTAGGCAAGGAAGTTCAGGCCGAGAAGGTTAGTATATGCCTACATGAGTCAAGGTGGGAGGCAGAGAGAACGATGTGGCTGAAAAACTATAGTAGTAGTATAGATCAATCCGTAGTTGCATGGTAAAGGATGTTCAGGTTGTGGCCATGTCTGTATTCGAGTGTATAAGAGACAACCACTGGTTAGCATTTGTCTTTAGATAAGCTAATGATGGAGAAGAAAACAATATTAGGCCCACATTTTGACGATAGTTGGACAGATTTCTAAACAATGTATGACATGTATAGAATGGATTTGTTGATAGATAGGTTTTAGCTAAGGGAACAGCTGAAATTCCAACATTACGTGAATATCTAGTATTGTGCGAGTGGGAAATTCTAGAATAGATTATGTTGTGATTTTTAAATATATGAATTAAAAGGGCTTTTATGTAAAGATGACGCACACTTAAAATACTAGTTTAAAAAAACAGAGCGTCAGTTGGATATCTAAAACCTTTGTTAAATCCCACTTTTAAAATAGATTTTTGAATGACGTTAAGAGGCTGTAAATTACTTTTAAACGCTCCCCCCCCCCCCATGAAATTATTCCAAGAGACAACAAGGACTGAACATAGGCGAAGTACATTAACTTGATTTCCTTTTTACAAAGAATATCTCGAACCCGCTTGAACGCAAATACGTATTTACGTAATTTCTTTTTCAAATAGTCTATGTGTTGAGCCCAGTTTAATCGTCTGTCAAAAATAACCCCCAAATACTTATAAGACGTCACACCCTCAATAGCCTCGCAGCCGCATATCCAGCTATTGTAGTCTCCACAAGAATGGATCACTTAATTATCTAAGGTATAATCAGTATTACTCCTTAACGAGATAGGTAAGTATTTTGTTTTACGTCAGTTTAAGCAAAGGAGATTCTGATCAAACCACGTTTTTAAAGACATGAGATCTCTTAAAGCAAATGAGCGCACCTCTGCCCAGTTCCGACCCTTTACGAGCGCCAAGGCGTCGTCGGCAAAAAGAAACAATTTACTATTTAAATTTAATCTTGTGATATTATTGATATATATTAAGAACAAAATTGGACCAAGAGTGCTACCTTGAACGACACCATAATCTATTGGAAGTAAATTACAATTGACCCCACCCAACGCAACTAGTTGTCGTCTTTCTGTTAAATAGCTAGAAGACCAATCAAGTGCTTTACCGCACACACCTATTTGCTCCAACTTCGGTAGTAGTAAATTTCTATCTATGCTTTCGAAAGCTTTTTTCAGATCTAAAAAGATAAGCATAATTCGCTAGTCTTTGGAAATAGAGTCGTGCAATTGTTTGTTTACATCAAAAAGTGTGTCTGAAATTGTTATGTTCTCCCTAAACCCATACTGACACTCTGTTAGAATCTGGTTTATTTGCAGGTATTTAACAAGCTGTTCTTTGACTATTCTCTCTAGTATTTTAGAGAAGACACTGAGTAAAGAGATCGGACGGAAGTTGTTTTTATCTGTATGAATTTTATCTTTATATAAGGGAAGAACTTTAGCAATTTTGAAAATATCTGCTGACTGACTAGGTGTAAAAGTGGTTGACTTAATAATTCAATGTTTTTTTTTTTTTTTTAATATTGAAGCAGGAACGCCATCATAGCCAGGAGCAGAGCCACCTCGTAGTGCATTTATGTGTCGTTTTATGTCGTGTTTAGTAACAGTGTGTTAAGGTGAGCTCTGAGTCAAGTCTATAGTCTAGTAAAGGTCCTGTAACGTGTATTGTGCTTGCAAGGTTTTGTCCTACGGATGAAAAGAAAGTATTGAATTTCTCTGTCACTTCTTTAAATACTAAATCGTTATAATCAGCAATGCCTGGTCAAAATTTTTTTATTGGGAAAGCGTCTTTTTTACAACGTATTCCAATCAGATCGTTGATAACCCCCCAAAACAGTTTTGGATTGTCACTGGATTCTTGTAACTTGTTTCTATAATAATTACGCTTGGCACTTCTTAACTCATTACTCAAATACAGCCTGTAATTCCGGTAGAAATTGGCTAGAATGTCATTAAAAGGTTGGCGTTTTACTCTCTTGCTTAATTTGTATCTAACCCGTATTTTTTTCACGAGGTCAGAAGTTATCCAAGGTTTTGATTTTTTTAGCCTGGTAGAATGGCGTTTGATTTTGGAAGAGGATTGGATAGTTTGCTGAATAATGTTATTGAAATTTGAAAAAGAGGAATCAGCATTTTGATTGTTTAAAATTGGTTCCCAGCTTATAGTTTGCAAGTTAGAAGTGAATAGAGTGTGGTCTAAGTATGTGCTGTTGTGTACAGTTGGAATGCTCACACTGTCTGTGCGTGTTGCTATAGTGAGGCCTGTACTGTAGTGGTCAGTGGTGTATGTCTGGAGCACGGCAGCTTGTACACTGTTCATGTCATTGTAATGTAGAAATATGTGGTCCAGACAAGTAGCACTGTTGTCGGTCACCCTTGTTGGCTTATCAATACACTGTACAAGTTCACCGGCAGTCAAACAGTTTAAGTATTGTTCTGAGAATTGAGTGTCTATCAAAATGTTGACGTTTGTCCCCAAGCCAAATGTGAGCGTCTTTTTTATTTAGTCTAGAATAGTAAAGTTGTAACTGGTCAAGGAAATCTATTAAATTACATACAAACGTTCGGTAACAGGCAGTGAGAACAAAGTTGTGGTTTGCAAATGGAAAACACAGTTTAATGCCAAAAACGTCTCCCAATGTTATTTGTTCTGTAGTTATAGTTAGCCGTTTGTTAAAATAAACAATAACCCCATCGTTACGGTTTTGATATCTGTTAGTAGTTACAAAGTCAAACCCTTCAATACTCTCCACCCCCTGCCCATCGCCACTATCTGAAAGCCAACACTCCATCAAAACAATAATATCTAGTTGTGGCATTTCACTTAAATAACTGAGCATTTCATCAAAGTTTTTGGAATAGCTCCTAATATTAGTATGAAAATTTTTTAAGGTGCTGTTTTTATTCCCGTAAAAGTTAGAAAAAGAGATGGTATCACTTAACTCTAAACAATTAAATCTAAAAAAGTCATCTTCATCTTCCACGTTCATAACCTGCACAGACCAACCCGCCCTCATTTTTATGGATAAGGGACTGATAACTTGATTATAATCAATTTTTAAGATAAATTAGATGATGCAACAACTATTTGGACATACACCGTAGTGGTACTCAATATTTGTATGTCACTAACTTCTTCATATGGTAGTTGAATCTGCCTTTCTTTAGATTGTCAGTGACAACAGAAATCATGTGTGTTTTTGCTTGTTAAGTATTCTGATTAATGTATTCTGATTCAGATTTATGTGGACCTCTTGGAATTTTAAACTATGTAACCTTTTGTGATGGAAGATATTTTTATTTCAATTTAACCTCTTGTTAGCCTAGTAGTTGGTTAAATTTAGATAAAATACTAATCTTAAATAAAACAATTAACTATATAGTAAGTAAATTCTCAGTGATCTAACATACAAGGAAATAAAGTAAAACTTTTAATTTTTTATCTCCCCATCCTAAAGCCATTAATATTTGAATGTTAAAATGTTTGGCTTGAGGTATAACAAAATAAAGTTAACACATTCGCTGTGGGTGATGCCTTACATCGTCACAGTGGTCGTTGCACGCACGCTGATGATGCCTTGCGTAGTCATTAAGCAATCTGAACTGTTCTGTTTAAGCGTGAGTCTAGCATTGCACAGTTGACGTGGTCAAAAATTGTAAATAACTTTGCTGTGTCACAGTTTTGACGTGACATATTTTGTTTTGTGGTTGTAGTGTACTTTCTGTAAATGAATGTTTAGTGTGTATATTTATTATTATTATTATTAGCGTTTTTAACATGGCTGGACCATTTCTTTGTTTGTTTGAACAAAATTTGTTATTGACCAAAATATGACTACCAGTGAGTCAGAAGACAGTGAGTCTACAGTTCGAAGATATAAGAGAATCAGATTTGTTTATTACGGCTTCTGATGACGAAAAAATAGACTGGAATAAAATGAACCGGTGGGTTGAATGTGATTAATATTGTAAACACCAAACATGTGAACTAAATATATTGTATGAATTGCATATGTACTGATTTTACTTGTCACTATGTTGAAATATGTAAGTAAGCGGCCATAGTACCGAGCCAGACTAGGCAGCGCCGCACCGTGTGTTACGTGACTCCATGCGCCGCCGTAGCGAATGTGTTAATATGGCATTGTTTGTCAGATTAAAAATACATGCTATCCATTGTATAACCAAAATTATACTGTAAACACAATATTAAATATTTCAGACATTATATATTTTAAATATTTATAAATTAGATGTACCTGTGATATTCTGTAAGAATAACAGTGGGATTTTTCTCTGACAGCAAAGTTCAATGAAATGAGTACCCTGTGAAAATTCATAAATGTTAAAAAAATGTACACTGGTAGTTGTAATATCTCTTAAGCACTTGATTATTGTTTTGTTTTCATAAATAATAGTTATTATGTAAGAATATATCATGATTAATGATTAATCAAACCTTTCTTAACCCTCCTAATGTTCACTGTGTAACCTGAGAATGTTAAGCATATTTCACTTGTTTTGTAGACTTCTGATTAAAAAATAATAAAACATATAGTTGTAAGGATACATGTACATAATTATACATAATTTTATTTGTATTATTACAGAGAATATAATTATGTAACTTTCATATGCATAAATTGAAGAAGATTGTTTCTTTTGTTTTAGAAAATTTATCACAAACAACAAGGAAACAAATTTCTTGCAATAAACAAAATCAAAATAGCCATTTTGTTTCAAATTTAGTATAGTTTATGAATATATATAAACTTTATACACAATATTTACAGAAAAAGAATTACTGGAAAGAAAAATCATATGTACATGAGGTAAAAGTCCACTTTTGAATACAATGACAATCTTGTAAACAAAAATAATAATTCTCTCGATGCGTATACATCGATTATATTTGATTGTTGACAATTTGGTAACATCCGATGTTTTGATCGATACCACATAGAGTATTATTGACGCAGTAGTAGTAAATGAATATCATATATAACAAAGGTCAGAACAGTTGCCGGTGCGTCGGCATTTCACATTCATACGGACTTAATTGCCGATGCAGCAGCAACTAACAATAGGAGGGTTAAGAGTGGCACATACCAGTAACGTGCACTGAACTGACTGTTGTAGAAATAAGACAGACAGATTTTATAACAACAAAAGAAAATTAATTAAGAGTTTTGCTTTAAACCCCCAAGTGCTGAGCTTGCGACTTGCAACTTGGCAAAGTATATGACTAGCTTAATTATCTGATGGACTATCATGTTATACTTTATATAGAATTAAACTAGAAGAAACACTGATTTCAGTATACTCTATGATGACTGCCTCTATGAGTCGCTACCTATCTCTCTCTATTCATGGCAGCTGTCTTTAGACGCTTGATTAGCGGCAACCCATTCTAAGCAGTCAGCTGACTCTGAGTAAATTGTGTTTATAAGTTATCTTCATGTAAATATTGATGTCTCTATGAACATATTTTTTATTTTATTATCGTTATATTGAATTTTTTATATAGAAGAAAAAATTGTCGTAAAAATTTGAATTTGTGCATCTTCAGTGTTTTGTTATGTTATTTGGACTGAAAGTTGGAAGTGTAAAAACACTTTTATGAGAAAACATCAAGAAAATCTGTAAAACTTATTTTAATAATCTTTACAACTTCATCAAAAGCAATTTTAAGTGTTACTGGCATATTTTTTGTTGCCAGAGCTTCTCTGTGGATACCACATCAGTCTTCTTGCATCCACCAATGGCTAAATCGTTCACAAGTCAGAGTTACTAACTGACGTACTAATATTGACTCGCTTATTTAATACGAAAATATATCAAGGTTGTTAATATTTAAAATTGGTTGGATAAATGATAGTAGTTTTAAAATTTGCTGATAGTAAAGTAAAACATAATTCCACCAGCTAGTCGTGAACCCCCTAAATGTGCTTTGCGGACCCCAGGGGGATCCACGGACCACCTATTGGGAACCACTACCCTAGATCAGGGTTTCTCACTAAAATTTCATGAACATTGAAGGGCCTTATTAATTTTCTAAAAATAATCTAAGGGCCGCAAATACATATACATACAGTTTTTATATACACCTATATACATACATTATCGGTAAAAACCCTAGTATATATCAAGTGAGCCAAATATGTTGTACAATACTACACTTATTTAATATAATTAATTAGAAATAACTGACAACTGATTTTACTTGTCTGTACTTTAATAAATTATTGCAATTATAAAAAAATTAAGTGCCGCAAAAAATAATGAAGGCCACGTAGTGAATATCCCTGCCCTAGATGGTCACAGGTGCTAGCCAAATTGATCATGGTTGGTTACCCAAATGAATCATGGGCAGCTGTTCGTTTTTTAGTGGAATTTTAGTTTATGAACATGAGGGCCTACTCAAGTTGATGATCAAGTTGATCCCAGGGGGTTCCCCAAGATGATCTGAGGTGCTACCATAGATTATCACAGGTACTACCCAAGATAATAACAGGTGGTTACCCAATTTGATCATAGATGCTACCTAAGTTCATCATGGATGCTAACCAAGTTGATCATGGTGTTACTCAAATTCATCATGTGTGGCAACCAATATTAATTGATCAAAGGGCTACCCATATTGATCACGGAGGACTACTAAAGTTGATGATCACAGGAGATTACTCAAGTTGATCACAAGGGTTCCCTAGATGATCACGGGTGCTAGCCAAGTTGATCATGCGTGCTTTCACAAATTGACCACGAGCGGCTACCCAAGATGATCACAGATGCTACCCACGTTAATCGCAGGTGGCTATCCAAGTTACATAAAAATATACAACATTTGGCAAGTCGCATAGAACCGTTATAAATTACGTTATCAGAAATAAATCCTGACATTTTAATGATATCTGAACACAAAATGAACCAAAATGAAATTAATAGGTTACACTTGTATGATTATCAGTTGGTATCACAACTATTCTCGTCATAGTACAACAGGTGGTGGTATTGCCATTCTCGTGAATGGCAGGGCTGCCAGGTGGAGTTCGGTAGTCGTGCCTCCTCATATTTTAGCTATTGTGGAGGATAACAGTTTGAGTGCACTCGTGTAAAATTTATAACAGATAATGACTCTTTTATCTTAGTTGGAATTTATAGATCTCCAAATACTAAATTAGCCATAGTTTTGGATATGTTGAGTGTGTTGCTGGGAGCTCTATTGCGTAAATGTAAACATATCGTAGTTGCAGGGGATTTCAATATTAATGTATTAAGAAATTACAAAATCGTTATTGAGTTTTCAGACGTACTAGTTAGGCATGGATTTACTTACTTGGTTGATTTTCCTACAAGGGTAATTAAAAAACTAAATCGGCAATAGATAATTTTCTCACAAATATTAAGTGCTCTGATACTAACGTGGAAGGCATAGTCACTGCCTCATCGGACCATGATGCTCAGTTACTAACCCTGAAGGTTAAAACCAAAAACACTTGGAAGTCTAATCCTCTAAAAAAATACTGTTATAACTTTTCTGTAAATAACATGGCACATTTGAGAGAACTTTTAAAAGAGGAAAGTTGGGAAGATGTGTATCGTGCATCTGTTCACAACAAGTATGATACATTTTTAGGATCTTTAAAGGTCACTTTATTTCATCTTTTCCTCGAATCATTAGAAAATTAAACAATCAGCCAAAAGCATGGTATAGTGAATGACTCCTTTAAAATTAGAAAAAAGTTAAATTATTCAACAGTCTAAATTAGCTAGGGAATAAAACAACCAACTACAAATCTTAATGTTCAAAAATAAATATAAGTCTTACAAACTAAAAGCTCAGCAGTTAAAAAACAATACTATGATAAAAAATTGAAAAAGTCACATAATATAATGAAGACCTCTTGGAATCATAAACAAGGAAGTGCGTAATGGAGCTCACAGCGGCACTACTGACTATGTCACTAATCACAATGGTATTGCTTATAAGGACCCTCGTCTAATATGTGATCACTTTAATGATTATTTTTTTAAATGTAGCAAACATTAATAGTAAACAAACAAAATCATCCTTTTCTAATATTGAAAGTAAAAAATTACTAGACACCTCTACAATGTTCCGTTTTAAACCCATCTGTTGTGTTGAAGTCACAGATATTATTAATAACCTTAATAATAGTGCATCGTGTGGTCATGATGAGATTCCCATGAAAATAATAAAGAATATAAAACAAGAATTAGCCCCCTTTTTTACCCATCTAATAAACTCCTCTTTCATATCAGGCCATTTTCCAATCAGTTTAAAAATATCTAAAACTATTCCCATTTTCAAGAAAGGGAATATGTCTAATTATCGCCCCATTTCATTGCTCCCATCTATTTCAAAAATTTATGAGAAAGCAATGTATAACAGGTTCAAGAAATATTTAGATGAAAAATCATTAATAATTGATAGCGTCCAGCATGGATTTCGCTCAGGTTTTTCTACAATAACAGCAGCAATTCAATATATTGAATCGATAATATATTCTATAGATAAAAAAGAACTTGTAATTGGAATCTCTATGGATCTCTCAAAAGCATTTGATAGAGTATGCCACAGTACATTACTACAGAAATTAAAAGATGTGGGTGTAGATAACAAGGAATACAAGTGGTTTGCATCTTACCTACACAACAGATATCAATTTCTAGAACTCAGATGTAAGAAAGGAGATTGGCTAACATCTGTTAAGTCAAAAAAGAAACTGTGCCAATATGGAGTCCTCAGGGCTCTATACTTGGCCCATTATTATTTCTGTGCTACCTAAATGGTGTGCAAAATACTTTGACCCTGGTTCCTAGAGAAAACATGTATTTATACGCAGATAAAACAAACCTGAAGGTGTCTAGTAATACACAGGCAGATATAACATCTATGTCCCATATCAAACTAATAAACATTAAAATTATTTACTATCCCATAACTTACACTTTAATTTGAAGAAAACCCATTTCACATATTTTTCAACTAAACAAAATAAAAGAAAGTTCGTTTCAAAAATAACAGTAGATGGGAATCCGATTAACACGTTAACTGCCATGCCGACCCGATTGGGTCGGCGGTCTGATGGCGGCAAGCGGGAGCGTGCTGGCCCAATTGGGCCGGCCGACTGACGATGACAGTATTTTGTTTTTCTGCCAGAGAGCACTCTCAACTGCCGTCTGGTGCCAATCACCCCAACTAAGTGTGAAAGTAAGACACCACGCTAGATGAAGAACATTGTCATTGTGATATTCATCAGTTGGTTTTTTTGAAATATGCATTGGAGTTTCGCATATTTCAGCCGACCCGATCGGGTCGGCCATAATTATTTTTAAATTAAAAGTGTTTTTAATATAAGAAATTAAATCGTTAAGCTTTACTTTCTTAGTTATACTGTCGTATTTATATTTTAAAATATCAAATAAGCCTGTTTTACTTGTAAAGTATATATAATGGAATTCTTATAAACAAAAACATTTCAAATAGTCTATGTTTAATATTTCGTTTAAATTAGCAGGAACATAATACTTAAATTCGGCAATAAACATGTTTATTTTACATTTCAATAAAGAATACACATAATGAACATAAATATAAATCGAATTATGACAGTGAAATAATCGACATTTACAAACTGATTTTACTTATTACTTGTGTATTTATTTGATGCAGTCTTTGCATAAGAAAGGTTTCATTTGTCCATTTCATTAAAAAACACACCTTCATTTGTCTCTTTATTATCAATAAATTCATCATCACTCGTAACCATATATTTGTCGTCAGTCACCACGAAGTCCGGATCGTCGTCTGTATCGTCCGCGTCACTACCGATGTTACATCCCCATTCATCATCACTCATAGGCTGATCAGGTACACTTGACATGGGGTTATTAAAAAGTCTCTCTATATCTTTATCGTTAAGTTTATTGGTCATTGTAATAGGTTAAAATTAACAAAATATATTTAACTGAATTATTCACATAAGAAATAAAGCTTCACATTCGTATGCAACCAAACGCATCACATAGCCTACAGAACAGCACTACTGAGATGGGCGTAGGCGGGAACCCCTTTGGCGGGAAAAAAAGGAGGGAACCACTTCGTGCTCAACAAAAACTGACAGCCAGAGTTTCATTAGCAGTGCTACCAACCAAGAATAGTAAAATTCACCATTTACTCAATAACATCCCTGTCGGTCCAATCGGGTCGGCAACATTATTTTTCAACCTCACAACGTTGGACAAAATTACTGCCGACCCGATCGGTCCACTATTACCCTCTCTTCCCCCAAAGAAATATTTGCATGGAATCGTCTTTACTACAGCTTACTAACACGCAAAAACAGTGTTACAAATAAGGAATGCACAAAAAATTTGGCACTGCAGGATATACCACAAAGCTTATATGGTGGCAGTTAACGTGTTAAACAATTAGATAAGACAAACTACTTGGGATTATTTATAGATGAACATCTTTCATGGGATTCACATGTACTAAAAATATGCTTTAAAATAAATTCTGGCTTATATGTGTTAAAGAAAATGTCCTATTTGTGTAATCTCGAAACATTAAAATTAATTTACTTTTCTTATATCCATTCACATGTTTCATATGGAATTACATTGTATGGGGCTACATCAAAGAGAAATTTGGACAGAATACTAAAATTACAAAAAAAGGCAATAAGAATAACTTTGGGGTTACCAGCTAAACAATCAGTAAAATCAAATTTTAGAAAATTAAATATTATGACAGTTTATGGATTGTACATATTAGAATGTATCATGTATGTGAAAAACATGGCTTGAACCAACCTTCTCATGGATACAATAGCAGGGGCAGACTTATATTAACAAGTCGACATAATCTAGATTTTTATAAAAAAAGACAAGTTATATTGGACAAAAGTACCTACAGATGCTACCTAAAAAATTGAACATGATTGCACCAAATTATAAATTCAAGAAAGGTTTAAACAAGTGTTTGCTAGGCTGTGCTCCATACTCAACAGATGAGGTATTTAACTTTAAATCTTGATTTGTTTTTGTTTTTTTTATAATTTGTTCTTATAGTATTTAGTGATATATTGTATACTACATATATTGACACTATTCAATGTATAATATTTGTACGACATGAATAAAGCCATTTTTGATTTGATTTGATTTGAAGTTCATTACAGTGCTACCAAAGTTCATCATGGAAGCTACCCAAGTTGATCAGGGGATTGCTCAAGTTGATCATAAATGCTACCTAAAACTTACATTCTGTGATATCATACAATACCACCGTGCATACATGTGTGGGCGGAAGGGCCAATACTGTTGTACATGAATAGGTGGGCAGTTTTTATGAGTCAACTTCGGAAGCGGGCCTATATGCCACATATTCTGGCTCAGCATGCCACGTTCTTCCTTGTAACTAGAAAAGAAACACTGATTCCTTCACCGCTTCTAACACCTCACTCTTTTTGCCGCACACAACATATTTAAGATGGGTTACACCATTGTGCCACAGACCAATGCCTATATTGTAGTTCTACAGATAAATTACCAGCCATAGTTGGATTCAAACTGGCTATGATACAACACCTTAGACCGCTCATCCATTTCAATACTGATGGTGACTCAGTACTATTGAAATTTAGATTTTTAACCTCCAAAACCCAAATTTCTCGCTTGCTTTATGATAAACATGTTTTATTGAGTTTTACAAAAGAGCACGCGACGTGCCTACTTTTGCGATTGCGTATACGTTTGAAAATAGCATGCGAAGTGCCAGGATTCGCGATCTAGGGTTAAATAAGCTAAATTTAAGTTTTCAATGGCATTATGTCAATATATTTAGAGTGGAAGGCAAGGTTGAAGCAATAAAATAAAAGTTCGAAATCTGGTCCAGAAGAGTTAAAAAAAAAATCATTTACAAACTTCCCTTTCCTTCAAAGGTTTTTAGAATCTAACTTCGAGGAGTTATCTGAAAATGTTAGAGGAGATATATCAGCCCACCTTAGGATCTTAGCAACTTCACTAAGAGAGTATTTTACTGAATTAGACAAAAAAAAGTTGGATTACAAATATATTTATGAGTATAGGCGTAATTGAGGAGCTAAAGTTGATTGAAGAACAAGACCAACTTATTGACTCGTCAAACAATGGAGTGCTTAAAAATCTCTACAAAGATGAAAAGCTGTTAGAGTTTTGGCTGATAGTACAAAGAGACCACAAGGAGTTGTTTTTTAAAGCGTTGAAATATGTAACACTATTTTGTACAACATACAAATGTGAACATGCTTTCTCAACATTATGTTAAGCCAACATGGAGAATAAATATCGAAATTGTCTTAATGTTCACAATGATTTTCGTGTAAAAGTCTCAAACGTGCGACCTGATAACAAAGAAATATTGGATAATAAATATAGATTCCATCATTCACACTAAATAGGGTTAATCAGTAGGCATAACATGTTTAAGTCTGTTTCATGTCATATAATATGTCACTGTTATTTACCTGCCGTCATCAATCCTGTTATAAATGTTGATTACTATGATTGGGACTAAAAATCTTCCATTTTTAAGGCCTCTTTTTTTCGTGTTATAGACCTAACACACGGCCTCTTCGGAATGTTAAAATACACAACCATCAGCACACATACAAGTATATAACATAAATAAATAAATGTAAATAACACTTATAGCCAACCAACATTTTTAGTAATGAAGTTAACACCATCGGTAAAGCTTTTTTTAATTACGTTTCTGCTGTACCATTAGTTAGTTTCCATTGTTGACATAAGAATGATGAATTAATATACGTTATACCACATTTTTTCGCAATTTGTATAATAGAATTGCGCATAAACCTTTTCATGTGTATTTACAATAGCATTAAGATAATAGAGCCTACTTCAATCACAATTGTATGAGCAAAAATCATTAAAAAATATGATAGTAAGTAACACATTTTTCTTATAGATCATAATCCAAAATGAACATTGGTATAGCAAAGCCAAATTATATTTAGAGAGTCCCCGATAGTTTAAGTAATTTCTTTGGGGGTCCGCAACTGATGAACATTTGGGAAACACTGATCTAGGCTAACCTCGTGTGATCAACTTTGGTAGCCTCTATCATCATATTAGATAGCACCTATGATTAACTTGGGTAGCCTCCATGACCAATCTTCTCCTTCCCTTCTCCTTATCAATCTTACCCTGCCCATTCCCCATAGGCTATTGATCTCTGCAGGGAAATTATCAGACATAGTGAGGGGAAGAACAAGTCGAGTACAAGGTGAACATTACTGATAAAAACTAATAGTCAATACCAGGATTCGAACCTGCACTACCTCTGACCCAGGTTCAAAGACAGGGATTAATTTGAGTAATCCCCATCATGACCCAGGGCACCCATCATGACCATTGATAACAACTGTGATGACCGTGTGGGTAGCACCCGCAATGTACTTGTGTAGGTTGAATAAATGAGAGCAGCTGGTTCAATAAAAATGGAAACTAAGTAAA